>OX463853.1:39937339-40652927 GCA_949825065.1 Odontocerum albicorne | reverse complement strand
ATGGGATGGGTTATTATGCTGGTGGATAGAGCGCCATTGGATGGTTTATCGTCACTTTCCACTTTCGTCACACAAAATCGTCCTTCCTTACCGGGAGTGTCGTCAGAAGACATCTTCTAAAACTTTTAACACACGCGCTGAATTTACCCGATATAACAAAATACTTTATAAGTATTTTTTTTAATTATCGTTTGAATTTATGTTAATAAGCGATTAACATCATTTTACAGTGTTTTTTCAAGGTCTAAAAATAACTTTGTAACTTTTTAATCACCATTTTTTTTCATTATTTAAGATAAAATATATATTTTTGAAAACGAGGTTATTACAGTTACGTTATTAAGTTGTCTAGTGTTGTAAACGACTTATAAAAATGAAATTACTATAAAGATAAAGCACTTATACAATCGGGTTGAGTATCACAACAGATACGAGTAAAAGAATGACAGCTACATATATTAATTGATCGGATGTATTTATTGTGTCTGGCTGACTATGAAGACCTCCGATATCAGTGAAGACTAAATGTTTGAATCATAGGATGCCGATCGATTGTCAATAACAATGGAATATACATGAAACGCCATTATCATATATAGATTAATTGTAACAGATATATGATACAAATTGTTAGAATTTATATTGAACATTTATTCGATTCGAGATCTGTGGTTTTCTTAGAAACTAACTTCGTAGAGAAAATTCTAAGAATTTATCAGAACGTTTGCGTCATCTTTCTTGGTATTATTTTGTTTTGATGATGATTTTAAGATGAGGATCTGTAACAAAGATAAAAAGTAACATTTGAGTTTTGTAATGAATATAAAATAATAATATTTAAGATCTGTAACGAAAATAATAATACTAATATTTAAAATCTGTAACGAATATAAAGGGATATTTTGTTTTGATGATGATTTTGAGATGAAGATCTGTAACAAAGATAAAAAGTAACATTTGAGTTTTGTAACGAATATAAAATAATAATATTTAAGATCTGTAACGAAAATAATAATACTAATATTTAAAATCTGTAACGAATATAAAGGAATATTTTATTTTAATGATTATTTTGAGATGCAGATCTGTAACAAAGATAAAAAGTAACATTTGAGTTTTGTAACGAATATAAAATAATAATATTTAAGATCTGTAACGAAAATAATAATACTAATATTTAAAATCTGTAACGAATATAAAGGGATATTTTGTTTTGATGATGATTTTGAGATGAAGATCTGTAACAAAGATAAAAAGTAACATTTGAGTTTTGTAACGAATATAAAATAATAATATTTAAAATCTGTAACGAAAATAATAATACTAATATTTAAAATTTGTAACGAATATTTATATTTATTTATTTATTATTACACATGACAAGAAATATACGAGTACATAATTTGCGAAAAAACAACAGGTAATTTAATTTGGACATACATTATTTTAATGGATCTGGGTTTGTCGCCTTTCATTTGTCGTATCCCCAGTAAACTAGGCTTTTGCCTGTATCTCACTGAGGATATTTAGCATGAAAAAATAAATCGATACTTCTTTCCGATTTTTGATTACACAAATACAAAACTCCGTTGCACGTTCTCATCAACCTGATAAACAGTGACACACAATTACAACTGGAAACATCATGCGGAATCAAATTCTTCACACATCATCACTCCATCAGAAGGACCAAAAATGTTCATCCCATAATATACCGCACACAATCATAAGAATAAAAATAAAAACAAAAGTAAAACCAAAAATGAACCCAAAATGAAACAAAAATTAAACCAAAAATGTTCATCCCATAATATACCGCACGCAATCATAAGAATAAAAACAAAAGTAAAACCAAAAATGAACCCAAAATGAAACAAAAATAAAACCAAAATGTTCGTCCCATAATATACCGCACACAATCATAAGAATAAAAACAAAAGTAAAACCAAAAATGAACCCAAAATGAAACAAAAATAAAACCAAAAATGTTCATCCCATAATATACCGCACACAATCATAAAGGAATATTTTTTTAAGATTTGTAAGAAATGTAAAATAATTAAATTTAAGGTCTGTAACGAATATAAAAAATAATATTGAAGGTATGTAATGAATACAAAATCGACCGGGTCTAACTGTAAAAAAAGTGATTTTTTGAGTATATGGTGCCTGGAAGAGATTGCCACCTGGCAATAAGCTCGCCAGATTGTATTTGCAATAAAAGTGTTAAATAAATAAATATAGTGGGATGCAAAAGGCATAATTAATTTTATAACGAAGTCATCCTTCCTTATGGTATAACAATTACGAGTGAATAATACTGTACCCAACTCGAAAATTTAAATGCAGCAATAAGGCTAAAGAGACCGGGTTCTTTCAAGCGATATTCAATTTTATTACTGAAATGACTGAAAAAAGATGATTGAAAAAAAGATGACTGAAATTAAAATAAAAGAGCTTGGATGGAAAACTATTCTTCACCCACTATATCGTGAAATTAGCCTGCTAGGTTGAGCTGTATACAACAATTTTTTTTTATTAAACAAGGTAAATTATTGTACAAACATTTGTCAAGACTATATCTATATACACATTTATTACTCAACTAATCTTAAATGTTATCATTTATGCGCTTACTTAATCTTATTTTCCTACATATCATTTTATTTTATTTTTTTCAATCTTAATATATGATTTCTTAGAAATAATTAACACCTACATACTACTTATACCTAGATAACAATTGTTACTATAATTATTTAGCAAAAACAAGTTCACTCGTTCAGGCTACTTGTATTCCATCACATTCACTCAGACCTTGGTCGTCCCACATAATACTGTAGGTGGACTAGTCAGACAACAGATAATGCTTCGGGAGCTTGTGCTTATAACGGAAGGGTAGGTCGGATTTACTCTCGTAAGCCCCCAGGGCAGCGACTAAGGAATTACGGTGATTTTGTTGGCTTTTATAGAACTTCACGGTCCAAGCAAGTATGTGATGTTGTAGGGTTTCTTCTCGCTGTTCGGCGTGAAGTCGGGTAAGGTTTGTTCTGGGATGGGTGTTAAAATATATAAGTGCTATATAATACGAGTACTATTGTATTGAATAACATTAAAATTACAAATAATCTAGTATGGAGATCTTCGGATATGAACAGTGAGGTTTATTTATGCTAAAGATATGTGGTAACAAATCAGTATTTTTCTGCGTCGTGATCTCAATGCTGAAGAACACGAACTTCATTGAAACTTTTCTATATTGGGCACATTCTGGTTGTTGGCCTCCTGTCATTCCGGTGTCTTCTGCCTTTTGTAAAGACAGACCCGTAGCATACTTCACCTGGTCGCTTCTGCGCATAGCTTTTCCTACGGGATGGCCTACAAGAACTGCAATTTAAAATTTAAATTAAGTTCTGCAATAGTGTACTGCTGCATGATTAATTTATAGATTATGTTTATGATGTATGTCCATTATAAATATTATACGTTTGACAACTGAAAAATGGAGGCAAATTAAAAATTATAGTTCTTGTTGCCCCACCCTATGAAATAATACCTTCAGTCAATGGAAATCGATATCGTGACATGATTCAAACTTTTTTTTGACATGGATTGAACGATTTGGACTTGAAACACGCGTGGTTCTTGCAATATGGGGCTACTTGTCAAACTGCTGATGAAACAATGGCTTTATTGCAGGAAAAGTTCTCCGACCGTGTAATGTGAATTGGCCGTGTAGAAATGTGAATTGGCCGCCACGATCATGTGATTTAACCCCTTTAGATTTTCTCTGTGGTTATGATAAATCTCAAATATAGGCCAAGAATCCAAAAACCATCGATGACCTTTAATCCATTGCAGATATACGTATCCGTTTATGTGAATCCATTTTCGAAAATTTTGCTGAAAGAGTCGTCATCTGTAACAGGAGTCGAGGTAGCCATTTAGCCGATATTATTTTTCACACATAACTCCCATGTGCATTAATTACATTGATGCCAATAAACAGGAAGATTTAAAAAAAGTTGTTTTTTTTATTAAATTTAAAATTGCAGTTCTTGTTGTGCCGCCCTATGTATACTCTTTAAGTGAACTGTGACCAAAAAACTGAAACATGCGTTGATTATACAATGCTGATAATAACCTCTCTGGGATGTTTAGTTCTTCTAGCGTTTGTTCGTCGCTCTGCCTATGAAACCCTCATTATTCGTTTCCAATAGCAAAGCTTGAAACAGTCTATCAATAGTGTGATGTATGAATACGATATGCTTGCACAGGTTGAGCAGTGCGCGAGCGCATGACTGCAACATACCGAGTAAACCGCTGGCAGTTCGAAATCAGAACTTAAACTGATAACATGTATTCCGTTTTTTTTAACCTTATAAATTTAATTGTTAAAAACTATTTAAAACTGCCCAGCTTTCTTTGAACGATTCCCTTGGCCAAAAAAAACACACAACAAAATAGCGACGTCGATAGCTAATAAGCTCCGAAGAAGAGAGCTGTGTTTCGAAACGTTGGGATCGTTTCGCCTAGAGAGAGGAGGTAGAAACACGTGTCTCGGAGATTAAAGTAATTAGTTGAATGACCCTCAAAGTTGGTAGTATGAACCAACTAGAAGCATTCGAAATGTGGATACACCGGAGAATGCTACGGATACCCTGGACAGATATAGTTAGCAACACAAGGGTTCTTCAAAGAGCCAAAGTTGATAGAGAGTTGCTGACCAATATTAAAATCTGAATGGTGTCCTATTTGGGTCATGTACTTAGAGGAGCAAAGTACAAATTACTGCACCTGATCATCCAAGGCAAAATAGAAGGCCGAAGAGGTGTTGGCAGGAGGCAAATCTCTTGGCTCCGCAATATATATGATTGGACTGGTATAAGGAGCGTTGGGGATCTTTTTCAGGCTGCCGGGGACAAATATGCTTACTGTCAATGTTGGGAGGTGATTGTCAACGTTGGGAGGACCTGACATGACACTAGGAAGAAGAAGTTGAATGACAAAGTTAAATCCAAAACCTTTGATAAATAAAATTCATCATTAATTTAATACGAGTTTATACAGTTTTTTTATTAATTTGGCCAAGGGGAAAATGTTGAACATGAATTCAATATTTAATATTTATAAGGTACCCCATGTTCTGTGTTAATGTCTCGAGAAATGTCACCCTTTTCATCTTATAATTTCTAATTTATATTCATGAAAAACCATGTGAAAGTTATTGATGTTAAAGGACATGTTGCCTTTAGATTAGGTCATACGAGATCCATTAGTTTTTTTCGTATTTCAAGTGGTTTGCGTAATATGAAAATATTATATTTGTATTTTTTTTTCTTGTTAGATAAAGATCATAGATTTCGTTGAGTTTTTCAATATATGGTTTATATACCCACTTTGATATACCAATCGATCGATTATTAAAGAGCTCGGAACTGAGACGCGTCTTTTTTATTGTATTTGAGAAATATGTTAAAATACTTTGTACATATATATGGTGGAACAGCAACAATCATGAGTAATCGATTCTGGTTGGAAGTGCGATTAACAAAATGAACAGAAGTCGGCCATCCTTCCAATGGAGTGACAATCTGAAAACGCAAAGAGGTGTTCATTTCAGGAGGAATTAGTTATGGCTTGTGCTGAAGAATGGTGGTTGATTATGATGCTCAGAATTAAGTGGACGTGCGAGAAGAATATATCGCAACATAAATTATCGCAATCATATGACTTTAATCCTTTTTTTTATCGTAAGAATTATCTAAATTTGACAAAAAATAAATGATGCACGTCGTTTGTTTTTTATATTAAAAAGCAAGCTATTTGCACTTAAATTATTATTCGTTCTCGGAATAATTGATTGTTAGATGATAATTAAAATGCGGCGACAGTTAATGCAGACAACTTTGATAAGATTTACTTTTGAAATTATTGTGTTTCTTAGAAGTAAGCGTCGAATTTCACGGTGTCAAGTCAATTAACTGACGTGTTTAAGAAAAAATGACTAAAGAAACGTTAATAAATAATCTGAACTCTATTCAACACGCCATTATGTAGACGCCTGTATAAATATAGATTCGAAACTATTTAGACGCCTTAATAAAGACAGAATCGAGATTAATTAAACGTCTCCATAAAGTCAGATTGTTTAGACGCCTATATAAAGACAAGTTCGAGACTATTTAAACATCTTTATAAAGCCAGATTTGAAATTATTTATACATTATTTATAAAGACAGATTCTAGATTACTTCGACACATTTATAAAGACACACTCAAGACTATTTATACGCCCATTATAAAGACATACTTGATACTATTTTAACGTCTTTATAAAGATGAACTTAGACCATTTAGATGTATTATAAAGGCAGATTCGAGACAATTTGGATGTATTTATAGAAAATAAAGTCAATTGGATCCTTAAATATGTATATATTTAAATCACTAGAGTAGGAATGTATTTCACAGTTCGTCATCATGTTGCAAATACTAACGCACATAGACAGGCAACAACAGCACATCACACGCACTCGTCAAGCGCTTGCGATTATTATTACCAGACGAACTCTTTAACTAGACTGGGACACCCTATTTTTCTTTGGTGTCATTGGGAATCGAACCCAAAGCCCCGGAAGGAAGACTAGCGTCTTCCAATCTATGTCACAGAATTCGTAAACTTGAAGAAAATTGCGGAATAGGAAGAGGCCAAAGGCAGATAATGGATATTTTTAATTGTGTAGGTATACTTTTATTTCAAATCAGCCAAGCAATCCCATTTCAGAGCTGAAATCTGAGAGATAATATGAAAATAAAAAAATAACTTTAGAATACATTACTGCAATTTAATAACTAAGATTGGTTCAAAAGGAAAAATTCATTACTGCAATTCAATAACTAAGAAGGTTCAAAAGGAAAAAATACATTACTGCAATTCAATAACTAAGAATGGTTCAAAAGGAAAAATACGTTACTGCAATTCAATACCTAAGAATGGTTCAAAAGGAAAAAATACGTTAGTGCAATTCAATAACTAACAATGGTTCAAAAGGAAAAAATACGTTACTGTAATTCAATAACTAAGAATGGTTCAAAAGGAAAAATACATTACTGCAATTCAATAAGTAAGAATGGTTCAAAAGGAAAAATACATTACTGCAATTCAATAACTAAGAATGGTTCAAAAGGAAAAATACATTACTGCAATTCAATAACTAAGAATGGTTCAAAAGGAAAAATACATTACTGCAATTCAATAACTAAGAATGGTTCAAAAGGAAAAAAATCTACTACCATTTAATAACTAAGAATGATTTAAAACGAAAAATTTGTTTAAAAAAACAGCAATGTGACTAAACCTTTGTTGTAACTTATGCAGGTTTGTCAAAAAAAATCATTCACATTTGCAAATCACATGGAATTTTAACTCTATTAACCTACATTATTATCTATGGTACGACAGGAACAAATACTTCACGCTGAGAGTGTGAGAGCTTGCCCTGCCTATCTTTAAGTGCCCCTTACTTCAGGAGTGCTTGATGCTCGGTGTTCACAATGGAATACCTTCTGTTATCCATTCTCTCAAGTGTGACCGTCACCTGAATTTGTTATTTATTTATTTCAGTTCAGATTAATATTTTTTACCGCCCACACTATGATGACGTGCCATCACAATTCAATATAAAATACTAATGTAAAAGAATCAATTAATAACTATTATTAATTAGGAAGAGAGAATGGGTTAAATCAATATTTTACGTAATATTTAATTAAGTAAATTTCTTTATTATTGGTAAACGTTCATTTTCCCAAATAATTTTTCAATTTATTCAATTTTTGTTAGCCTCAAAGTGTTATGAGATATGTGCAGCTTGAAGAAGCTCTTGAATACATCTTTTTTGGAAGTTTTTTTTTAAATGTATGATTATATATGAACAATACATTACACCTAAAGCCGAATGTATTACTATCACATATCGGAAGATCTACAAAGGTTTATTTGTAGTTTGTCTTAGATTGGTATGTTTTTTGCTGTTTTATTTAATACCTAACACGTTTTTCTAAACATATCCAAATACGGGGAAGTTCCTAACCTAATGGCTACAGCCACCACTTTCCTATTCTTACACTAGACTTGTTTTTTTTTGTAATATTATGTTATTTATAGTCAAGGCAATTAACACTGGAGGTTTAGAGACATTGTAGTTTGTTCAGTTAAACACTGTATTTCACTTTATATAACGATACAACCCTACTGGTTTCAAGGTTTTCCTCTCATCTCAAATCTCGTTTGTGCTCACTTGATGATGAGGAGAAACACCTTGAAACTAGAGAGTCTGCTTTCTAGACGGCGCTTTATAAATTGTCCATTTATTATTATTTAATATCATACTCTGTAGTTCATTTTCATTATTCACTAACACTACTGTGACGACCTCCGTGGCCTAGTTGGTAAGACACCTGTCTCCCAACCCGGAGGTTGCGAGTTCAAATTCCACTGGAATCTAGATTTTTTCACAAAGGATTCCAGTCTGCTTTTCCCTCAAGGCTTTTTTAACATCTTTCTGGTTAGTAGGAAAATATTTTCACATGGCAATAAGCCCGCCAGTTTGTACTGTATACAACAAAAGTGTAAATATAATAATACAGTACCATGTCATCAACAGACAGCAGACAACATACATTTTCATTCGATATTTTTACGCCATATTTAATTTTATTTAATATGTTTTTAAATTTAAATTGATAATGACGAATTTAAATTGATAGTGATGAATTTAAATTGATAATGATACATTTAAATTGATAATGACGAATTTAAATTGATAATGATGAATTTAAAGGAGTTTTAAATTAAAAACACACAAATTTTATTTTTCCCTTTTGATGTGCTAATGCCATAGTTTTTGTCTTTTGTGTTTATTTATTTATTTATTATTACACATGACAAGAAATATACACAATTTGAGAAAAAACAACAGGTAATTTGATTTGGACATATAATTTTAATGGATCTGGGTTTGTTGCCTTTCATTTGTCGTATCCCCAGTAAACTAGGCTTTTGCCTGTATCTCACTGAGGATATTTAGCATGAAAAAATAAATCGATACTTCTTTCCGATTTTTGATAACACAAAAAACCCCGTTGCACGCTCTCATCAACCTGACAAACAGTGACACTCAACTACAACTGGAAACATCTTGCGAAACTCAACTCCTCACACATCATCACTCCAAAAAGACCAAAAATATTCATCCCACAATATACCGCACACAATCATAAGAATAAAAATCAAAACAAATCCAAAACAAAAAAAAGAAGAAAAACACACAGAAACACAAATACAAAAACAACCAAAATTAAAACAACAAGAAGAGACCCACACTCACGAGCTCACATAAATCCTTTCCACTCGTCCTTCATCCTGAAAGCCCAAGTACTCAAAATCCTATCGCAATAACAACCACGCTCCGATCGACTGTCTAAATGGTTTTCCTACCTTTACCTTTATTGAAGTCGGCACGCCATTGTATGTAATGGGAGCCAAATAAGCATATTGCCTTTGGGCAAAAGAGGTTTTAACTCTAGGGATGGTGAACATTCCATTAGTTGCCATGCGTGTCATGTGTGTCTGCTGAGTCTGCATCTTCCCCTCCTCTCGATGGTAGTGCCAGAGAATGGATTTGAGATGTAAATTGGCTATGTAAATAAATGTTTTTCCTTGTTGATTGTGCGTACAAGTTTTGATGTTTTTTACGACCTTGTTTGTATGTTTCATATTTGTTAAATGATATGTTTTGAGGTATTGCTATTTTCGTTTCAATTTTATCTTTTATTGCATTGTATTATTTTATTTGTAAAATATTATAATCGAAATGAAACTTTTGTTAAAGCTGTTTGAAATAAATATCATAAATATAACTGATCAAATTTATGTGATTTTTTTTTGAAAATTTAGAGCTTAAAATTATTAAATTTTATAAACGTTCTACTATATATATCGGTCTAAAAGTGGAAAACTCTTAGTAAAAAGATAAAAAACCTTCTTTCATTGGACGTGGTAAAGATACACAGCACTTAGTTAATTTAATCTGTCACGTAAAGGACAACGGACAAACGCATGGTCTATTTTCGGGATCTTGTACAATACCCGTTCTGTAAAAGTGACTAGCTATCACGCAGTCACCCATCCGCAAGCAACACATGACAGACACTTCCAACTTGTTCGTTCTTATCATATTAAACCAAAGTTTCAAAGGGATAGATTGATGAATTGATTTATTAGACATGTTGTAGCGGACGTATGCGTCACAGAAATTAGGAAATTGATTTTGTAAAATTTTTTGCGAATTTATTATTGTGTATTAATGTAATGTAATGTCTCATCTTTGTTTTACTACTATTTGTGACTATACTTGTATATATTGTGATAAAATATTCTTTATGCGTGGCTTTCGCAAATTATCACTTTAGAAGATCGGACACCCCCTACGCGCGGAAAGCGCGTGGTATGCGTGGTGCTTGCAAGCCGTGAGAGATATCTGACAATCCCCTCTCGACTATAATTAAGGATGGCGCATATCTGACAACTGTTAATCTTTGAGTGTGACCAAACCAAAAGGAATATTTTATGTAAATACCATATATGTTAATTTCCAAATGGTTTGGTATTCCCACAGGGATTATATTTCCTGGAATTCAACTAAACAAAATTATGATTAGACAAACACTTAACGAAACGAAACGATAACGAAAAAAATGATTAGCATATTTAAATATCGCTGACAATAAGCTTAAATTATCCATGACCTTGAAACTTAAGTTTCTACCTTCAATTTTCAAGTAATATGTACCATATTTTTTTAACCCCACCCTTAAGTTGACTCCAGACCACACAGCCATTTGGAATTTCTAACATATTCATTAGAATTAATAGTACCCGCTGAGAGACTCGTTTAATTGAAAAATTAGTTACGTTTCGCCGAGTTTTAAAGAAATTTTTGATAAATTAAATTTTATCTCTAATGTAAAATTTCTCGTCGAATCATTTTGAACGGTACTATTTTCAAACTAATTATTTTCAAGCTTGTACAATGCAAATAGTTTTCTTATCGTGTTTCTATCTAGTCTTGTAGGGGCTGAAACATTTAAGGGTTGTAGGTTTGCTCTTTGTAGAGCACACGTTTGTGATATTTATATTACAACATTTGTAGTTTGAAAGATGGATTTGTACCTTAATTCTAATGTTCACATCTGCATCCTGGCAAACTGCAAGATCACCACAACGGAGAATGATTTTAATGTTCATTCAATATTTTCCATTTAATTTTAGATATACTTTTTCTCTAATATACTATGCGTATCCAGAAAGTAAGTGTACTGAGGCTCTCACGACCGGATGGATTTTATTTTCGACATATTGGCTACACTTCCGTGTAGCCTGACCCTTCCCCTTCGCAACGAGACCGGTTCGAGGTCAGTACGTTGAGAAGTGTCGACGCCACAACACGTTTCGTGAAAAATGTCAATCCAATCGTGAAAAAGGTCAAAACCAAAAGGCATCCGTGTTTTGGGACTGTCAAGGCATAATTATAATTGAATATATGCCTCAAGGGGAGACCATCAACTCTGCAAGATACTGTGGGACCCTAAAAAAATTGCGGAGGGCGATTCAGAACAATAGGAGAGGCATGCTGACAAAGGGAGTCTACCTGCTGCACGACAATGCCAGACCACACACGGCCAACGCCACGAAAGAACTGCTCGCCCCGTTTAAATGGGATGTCCTGAACCATCCCGCGCATTCCCCTGACCTAGCACCTTCAGATTACTATCTCTTTACCTCCCTGAAGCTGCACATGGGTGGAAAAAGGTTTTCAACCGATGAGAAGCTAAATGAGGAGGTGGAGAAGTAGACGGAGGGGTTGGCGGGAAACTACTTCGAGGAAGGCATCAAAAAGTTGATACCCCGCTTCACCACCTGCTCTGAGAGGAATGGCGACTTTGTCGAAAAATAGCTTACATATGTACTACGGAAACCACGTAATTTTTTTGTTTAAATAAAAAAAGTTGTAACCTACAAAAATTCAGTACACTTACTTTCTGGATATGCCTCGTACATACAGTCGGTCCTCCTAATTTACGGATTCAATAAACAGTGGATCAAAAATATTTAAAAAAAAACTAATGAATTGATATTTTTACTTACTCGTATATTTTAAATATTATACATAATATATATTTCATTCTATTAAACTAAAGTAATAAATTGAAAGAAAACATTGCATGTTAACGATGATTGCGTCTGTTCGAAACATGTACTTATTTTTTTTCTTGTCATTATTCCTTAAACAATACAGTACATTCCTTAAACAACTTCCTTACACCCAAAAATAAGCTCCTCCTCTATAAAACCCTTATTCGTCCTATCTTGACCTATGCTGCACCCGTTTGGGGTAGTGTGAGCAACACGGATCACCTGAAACTCCAGAGAGTGCAGAACAAGGCATTCAAGATATCTTTTAACACCCATCCCAGAACAAACCTTACCCGACTTCACGCCGAACAGCGAGAAGAAACCCTACAACACCACATCCTTGCTTGGACCGTGAAGTTCTATAAAAGCCAACAAAATCACAGCAATCTCTTAGTCGCTGCCCTGGGGGCTTACGAGAGTAAATCCGACCTACCCTTCCGTTATAAGCACAAGCTCCCGAAGCATTATCTGTTGCCTGACTAGTCCACCTTCAGTATTAGCTGGGACGACCAAGGTCTGAGTGAATGTGATGGAATACAAGTAGCCTGAACGAGTGGACTTGTTCTTGCTAAATAATTAGTGTAAGAATTGTTATCTAGTTATAAGTAGTATGTAGGTGTTAATTATTTCTAAGATCTCATATATTAAGATTGAATAAATAAAATAAAATTATATGTAGGAAAATAAGATTAAATAAGTTCATAAATTATAACATATAATTAAGATTAGTTAAGTAATAAATTTGTATATAGGTATAGTCTTGACAAATGTTTGTATAATAATTTACTTGTTTAATAAAAAAATATAAAAAATCCTTAAACAAACAATTATTTATTTATATACGAGGATCATCCAGACAATAAGGTTACAACATTTATGTAGGATCGAAAATTGCTTGTATTTATTTGAAATTCACAGGATACTTAACCAATATATTAAACTATTAGGTCCCCACATACGAAACCGGCGTTTTGCCGTACTGGCAACTTTGATCTCAAATATCTTCTCTTTGGTTAGGAATTTCAAATTCAAATTTATACAGCTATTTACTCAAGTATTTGTGTTTCGAAAATTATAATTCATTTGTTTTTTCCTCAATTGTTTTTTTTCTTTGCGTCACTCAGTTTACAAAATGGAAAACTTGAAATATCGCGTTATTTACGAGTACGAGTTCCACCGCGGCACCAGTGCTGCAGAAACGGCTCGAAGGATTAATGATGTGTATGGCGACGGTGCCGCAAAAGAAAACACAGTGCGTTTTTGGTTCCAACGTTTTCGTTCTGGAAATTTCGACCTGCAGAACAAGCCCCGTGGAGAAAGTTGATAATGAAGAATTGAAGGCTATTGTGGAAGCGGATCCATCGCAAACCACGTCCGAGTTAGCTGCAGGCTGCGGTGTTAGTGATAAAACTGTTTTAATCCACTTGAAGCAAATTGGGAAGGTGAAAAAGCTTGAAAGGTGGGTACCTCACAAATTGAGTGAAGCAAATCAACAAACGCGCGTTGACTGCTGCGTTGCATTACTCAACCGGCACAATAATGAAGGGATTTTGAATCGAATCATTACCTGTGATGAAAAGTGGATCCTGTATGATAATCGGAAGCACTCATCGCAATGGCTGAACCCTGCTGAACCAGCCAAACCATGCCCCAAGCGAAAATTGACTCCAAAAAAGTTACTTGTGAGCGTTTGGTGGACTAGTGCTGGTGTCGTTCACTACAGCTTTCTTAAATCTGGCCAGACGATTACGGCAGATGTCTATTGTCAGCAACTGCAAACCATGATGGAAAAGCTAGCTGCTAAACAACCGAGGCTGGTTAATCGCTCTAGGCCACTGCTGCTTCATGATAACGCTAGACCACACACTGCACAACAGACGGCTACCAAATTAGAAGAGCTTCAATTGGAATGTCTAAGACATCCACCGTACTCTCCGGACCTTGCCCCAACAGATTACTATTTTTTTCGAAATTTGGATAACTTCTTGCGAGGGAAAAAATTCAACTCCGATGGGGCAGTCCAAACCGACTTCAAAGATTTTATTGATTCCCGTCCGAATGGTTTTTTTAGTAAAGGGATCGATGAACTACCTATGAGATGGCAAAAGTGCATAGATAGCAATGGTACATACTTTGATTAAATAAATATATTATATTAAAAAAAAAACAACTTTATGTTCCTCCCAAACAAAACGCCAATTTCACATGTAAGGACCCAATATTTTTCAACGTAATTGCCGTCGAGATCGATACATTTCTGTAGTTGGGGCACCAGGTTTAGTATGCCAGTGTCATAGACCTCCGCCGCCAGCTCTTTCAGCCACTTCTTCACAGCTTCCTCGACCTCTTGATCGTTGGAAAATTGTTGGGGTGTAGGGACACACCCACGTCTCATCCCCCGTCACGATCGAGTCCAGAAAAGCTTCTCCCTCCTGTGTAAAACGATCCAAACGCGCGGCGGTCACGCGATTTTGACGGTGCTCCGGTGTGAGCATTCTGGGCACTCATCTCGCACACAACTTCTTGTAACCAAGTTTTCCGACACAATATTACCAAGAAGACTTAGAGAAATGTCAGGAAATTCTTCGTGAATGTCGTCAAGCGTCACACGGCGGTCATTTTGCACTTGTTCTTCAATTTTTTGTACAGAATCGTCAGAAATCACTGCCTTGCCTCAGGAGTCCATGTAACCTTAGTTTCTGGATGACCCTCGTAAATTTCGGCACTTTATATAAAGTGGTATTTGCATATAACCTACATATGTCTCCTAATGGAGGATGTGTGTAGGTTATATGCAAATAACATTAGTTAAATATGAATTAAATTATATGCAAATACCATTAGTTAAATATAATAAGGGAACCAATCCCTCTGGATGACTGTATATGCTGTATTATCATCCCCTTCGATATTTTGCATCAAAAAGCAGTCAAACTGTATATAAAACACTATTTTGACAATGACTTGGTCGAATATGATAGCAAAATATCAAATAAGGTTATATTTGACACATAACAGAATAAGAAAACACAACACAAGGTTTTATGAATAAGCAGTTATACGAAAAGGTTTATAGATATGTAGGAGGCAAAATACTTGTGTCACAATATAACAGTCTGGTATTCAAAACTCTCTGTCCACCCCGATATGGTATTATAACAGTAAATTTCAGCCGCTTTAATTTTACTTCAGTGTTAGTAATGAAACTGAAAAAATGTTTCAGCTGAATACAGATTTCGTATCCCCTGTAGTGTGAATTTGATTACAACTTCAGTACTGTGAGAAATGGAATTGTGACTCAATTCTGTGGTTCCCATCCGCATTCTGGAAAACTGTGAGAGCGTATTAGAGATTGATTTTAAGTCAGTGAAATCAAAGAAGTTGTATGACAAGGTTAACGTATGTGAAATATGCGAAAGGTTTGTGTTACGACAGAAAGGTATGGCACAGTATGGTTTGGCTCTATGCCACTCTATTGTCCTTTTACTATTTTTAGTATTAAATAAGTCTTAAAGTATTAAATAACTCTTAAAGTCGAGGTAAAAAGGGAAGTCAGACTCTTGACTCGTGGGTTGGTAGACAAGCGTCTAGGTTCAAATCGGATTGAAATTCTTTTAAAAATCAGGGAAAAAAGGGAAATCGAACTCTTAACCCGTGGGCTGGTACATAAGCGTCTTAATAAACAGGTCAATGAGGTCGATCTATATTTTGTATAAAAATGAAAAACTTCCAGCTAATTTCAGATAAGTCAAAGTATTTATTTATTTAACACTTTTATTGCAAATACAATCTGGCGGACTTATTGCCAGGCGGCAATCTCTTCCAACCAATCAGACAAAAGTAAATGAAGCAGGTTACGTGATCTTATAAACCATTCAAATGACTATCCATCCCCACGAAATCCATAAACATATACGTGAGCACATGCCCACGAACCCCACAAAGACGGACAATCACCCGAACATTATTTTTCACATAAAGTGAGATATCATCAATCGAAAGGAAAGGAAGGGATGGTGGAGAGGAAAGGAAAACAAAAATCAGGAATGAAACACGTTATTTTACCGACTAGAAATTCAGAGTTTTTTCAATCGCTTCTTAAAGCATGCCAAGGACGGAGCGAGTATTATTTTGGTTTGTAACTGATTCCAGAGTCTCACTGTATGGACAGTAAAGGACGACGTAACGAAAGACGAGCGGTGTACTGGAAAGGCCAATAAATAATCTCTGTTAAAGTAATACCTGGAACTGTATAAAATAATTTATCTTTCATTATTCATGTTTTTTTCCTTTTAAAATAAACACGTAAATATTGTAGCACAAGTTGTGTCTGACGTTTCAATAACAATTCGCTATAAAATAAGCATTTAAAGAGACAGTCACGAAGGCATTTCAAGAGATTTGCGTTTGCAATTGTCACAGTCGGCAGTGTTTGTCTGATTAAATGGCAGTTCTAAGTACCTACTGTGCGATGCCTACATCGGCCTGTCTTGTGCAAGTATGAAGGCCAAGTTCTAAGGCTCTCGCTGAAGAAATGAAATATTAAACCAGCTGAGTATTTTCAGTTTCAGTATTAATACTGAAATATGTGTATATTTGAAAAAATGGTATTGTTTTATTTTAAATTCATATCTACGAGTATATTCAAACCAAAATTTTACTCGTACAATCTCTGCTCTTTCCGATTCTGAACTATGCGGACGTATGTTACTTGGATGTTACAGAGGAACAGCTGAACAAATTACAGCGTCTTCAAAATGTGTGTCTAAGATTTATTTTCAACCTACGAAAGTACGATCATATAACTTCATACCAGAACGCATTGAACTGGTTGAATATTAGAAATATACGCCAAATTCACATACTGTCTCTATTGTATAATATCCTTAACTATCCCGCCGCACCCTCTTATCTCGCCGAAAATTTTCAGCGTCTTTCCAATCATGGATTAATTTGCACTACGCTCAAACAGAGATTGTTTATTGGCCTTTCCAGTTCACCGCTCCTCTTTCTTTACGCCATCCTTTACTGTCCATGCAGTGAGACTCTGGAATCAGTTACAAACCAATATAATACTCGCTCCGTCCTTGGCATGCTTTAAGAAGCGACTGAAAAAACTCTTAATTTCTAGTCAGTAAAATAACGTGTTTCATTCCTGATTTTTCTTTTCCTTTCCTCTCCACCATCCCTTCCTTTCCTTTTGATTGATGATATCTCACTTTATATGAAAAAGAATGTTCGGGTGATTGTCCGTCTTTGTAGGGTTCGTGGGCATGTGCTCACGTATGTGTTTATGAATTTCGTGGGGATTGATAGTCATTTGAATGATTTATGCGACCACGTAACTTGCTTCATTTACTTTGTCTGTTTGGTTGGAAGAGATTGCCACCTGGCAATAATCCCGCCAGATTGTATTTGCTATAAAAGTGTTTAATAAATAAATATATTCAATACCATTACACATTTTTCATGTCGGGGTAGATAGAGAAGACGAAGTGTCAGGAATTTCAACCGCAACACACATCTTTTGGCCGCCTCCACATCCATATAATATATTCTCAGACAATTCCTTACATTTCACTGACTTGTTATGATTATACTTGTATATGTACATACACTTTACTACACCTAAAGCCGAATGTGTTACTTTCATATATCGGAAGATCCACAATTTTTTTTTGTAGTTCGTTTTTCCTTGGTAAGTTTTCTGTAGGTTTTTTTTACCAATTATGTTTTTCTAAACAAATTTATTTATTTTTTTCAAAACAGGCTTAGCTCAATTTGAAAAATACAAGACATTAAAAAAGAAGAAAAATTACATAGAAAAAAATTAAAAAATTATATAAAATAAAAAATAATGCATATGCATACATACGAGTATATACACACAAACATATGATACACATATATTCACAGTCCGTTAAGTATGTTGATGAGTGCTTTCTAACGCGCTCAATCTAAGAAAATTTACTTTTGGTAATGTGATATGAAATATGTCAATATCCGAAGAAGACCCGTTCAGAAGAGTTAAGGCCCTTCTAACAGGCATATCGGCTGGAAGACCCGTTCTTGCATATGTTATTGAGAACAGTTCTTGCCGGCGGAGTCTAGTGTAATTGTTAGGAACATTTAACACTAATCTTTGTAGTAATGCTGGACAGCTCACAAATGACGATGCGAGTATGTTTTTAATCTAATAGTCACAGCCACCGCCTTCATATCCTTACACTTCTCAGTGCACGCATTTCTATAGCACTTATTCGGCTCCTTTGAGTCTTTTCCATGTCCACGTTTTACATCAATACATAAAAGTAGGCACTAAAAGACTCTGGTGGACTATAGTCATAGCTGATTTTGATATATTTAAGTGCCATATTGAATTTGCATCGTTATTCTTCCATTATCTGAGAAAATACTATCAAAATAGCAGAATTCTTCAACTTGCTCCAAGCTTTCATTGTTTACCCATATATAGCATTTATTCATTATTTACCCATATATAGCATTTATTAATTGTTTACCGATATATAGCATTTATTAATTGTTTACCCATATATAGCATTTATTCATTGTTTACCCATATATAGCATTTATTCATTCTTTACCGATATATTGCATTTATTCATTTTTTACCCATATATAGCATTTATTCATTGTTTATCCATATATAGCATTTATTAATTGTTTACCGATATATATTGTAGCATTTATTAATTGTTTACCCATATATAGCATTTATTCATTGTTTACCCATATATAGCATTTATTCATTATTTACCCATACATAGCATTTATTCATTGTTTACCCATATATAGCATTTATTCATTGTTTACCCATATATAGCATTTATTCATTGTTTACCCATATATAGCATTTATTCATTGTTTACCCATATATAGCGTTTTTTCATTGTTTACCCATATATAACATCTTCCCCTCATCGAGAGGAGGGGAAGATGCAAACTCAGCAGACACACATGACACGCATGGCAACTAATGAAATGTTCACCATCCCTAGAGTTAAAACCTCTTTTGCCCAAAGGCAATATGCTTATTTGGCTCCCATTACATACAATGGCGTGCCGACTTCAATAAAAGTAAAGGTAGGAAAACCATTTAGACAGTCGATCGGAGCGTGGTTGTTATTGCGACAGGATTTTGAGTACTTGGGCTTTCAGGATGAATGACGAGTGGAAAGGATTTATGTGAGCTCGTGAGTGTGGGTCTCTTATTATTGTTTTAATTTTGGTTGTTATTGTATTTGTGTTTCTGTGTGTTTTTCTTTTTTTTGTTTTGAATTTGTTTTGATTTTTATTCTTATGATTGTGTGCAGTATATTGTGGGATGAATATTTTTGGTCTTTCTGGAGCGATAATGTGTGAGGAGTTGAGTTTCGCAGGGTGTTTCCAGTTGTAGTTGAGTGTCACTGTTTGTCAGGTTGATGAGAGCGTGCAACGGGGCTTTTTGTGTTATCAAAGATCGGAAAGAAGTATCGATTTATTTTTTCATGCTAAATATCCTCAGTGAGATACAGGCAAAAGCCTAGTTTACTGGGGATACGACAAATGAAAGGCAACAAACCCAGATCCATTAAAATTATATGTCCAAATCAAATTACCTGTTGTTTTTTCTCAAATTGTGTATATTTCTTGTCATGTGTAAAAAATAAATAAAATAAATAAAATATAGCATTTATTCATTGTTTACCCATATATAGCATTTATTCATTGTTTACCCATATATAGCATTTATTCATTGTTTACCCATATACAGCATTTATTTTTCCTTTCCCTCTTATCTATCACCATGATTTAGTAATGTTCATTTAACGTTCACACCGATGTAGTAACGTTCATTCTTCTCTTCGCATCTCTCATACAATTTACATATTACGCTATCTTCCATATCCGCTAACAATATCCACATCATCAGCATATTCGTATGGTAGTCTGCAAACATTAACATTCATATGAATCTACAATATAATGATACACTTTAGCTTTATATAATAAAAATTTAGAAATTCTTCGGAATCAACCAAAGATATGTTAAATATGTCATAAATGAAAACCAAATTGGAACTTATTTAATAAATATATATCTTAGGGAAACCAAACCCACAACCTCTGGAGATCGAGACAGACGTATTGCCTACTAAGCCACGAAGGTCGTCAATATTAATTTAGGAAATGTGCTTTTTCTTCTTCTATTCAAATTCAAAACCAATTTTATAAAATAAAAAAAAAAGAGATAGAAATATATATTTTGCAGCCTCTCATCTAAACCGCATTAATATATAATAACATATTGTAATTTTTTTGAGATAAAATTTATTATGAAATAATGATTTATAAACCATCATCATCACATCATTACTAGATCACGATGGAATAGTCGATATCAGTAAATAAAGATTTTTTAATAACGATGTCAAAGCTAGATAATACGAGTATATGGAAGCGCTGACATGGCACCATCACGACGACAATATTAATGTTTGGCACTGAGCCTTGGACTCGGAGTTTGCATACTTGTTCCCTACTGCATCTGGGGCCAGCAACACCCTCCTCTATTCCTTCAGCACCCACAGGAAGGTAGTAGCACTCATTTTAGGAAACTAAGTTCTAAATCTGACCGATCCCAAGATGGTCGATAAAAGGCAGAAATTATAAGTAGGGTCCAACAGGCAAGAGTTGCTTTTAACAAGAAATCCAAGATATTTGAATCTCCTAACATTGATATCAATGCTAGGAAGAATTTAGTGAAAACTCTTGTCTGGAGTGTGCTGCTGTATGGCTGCGAAACGTGGACCAACAGCCAGAGCGAGTCCGGGCGTCTAGCTGCCTTTGAGATATGGTGCTACAGGCGCATGGTCAGGGTCCATTGGTCAGATCCCATCCGAAACGACGAGGTATTGAGCGGGGTTGGAGAAACAAGGCAACTCCTAAATAGAGTTGCCCAACAACGATCCAGTTGGATAGGACATAACATCAGGCATCCAGGCCTGCTCCTTACCACCGTCGAGGGAATGATTGAGGGCAATAACCATAGAGGCCGCCCTAGATATAGCTACATGGACCGGGTGATCCGGGATGTGCGCTGTGGCAGCTACTAGGAGATGAAGAGACTGGTGGGTGACAGAGATGAGTGGAGGGATCGAGTGCTTGGTGCAGACTAATCCTAGGATTGTAACCCGGAAAAAAAAACGTTCTAAATTGTTGTTGAACGTATTTTTATAATTTAGAAATCTTTAAGCATCCTTTTGGTTTGGCGCCCTTAGGCAAATGCCTAGGTTGGCCTGTTAGCATGTGCGGCTCTGATTCTGAAGATTAAAATAACAAATTAAGCGATATTCACAATTTACGTAATATTCGTAATTAGTGTAATTATGTGATTTTATCATTGCATACGTAAGTATATCTTTGGCATTTCTCGTACTATAACACATTATCTATAGATATTAAAATTAATGTATTTTACAATAGATTATTGATAAAAAATATCTTGATAACTTTCATATCAACAATAGTTTAGCGAAATTGTCAAGACAAGTCAGACTTGCCTTGACAATTTCGATACATATGCTTCGCTTTTTCCTCGTTAATAAACCTTATCATTTTCCTCGTCAATAAACCTTATCATTTTAGTTTTTCTGAACATATGCAGACGAGGGGAAGTACCTAAGTTAATGGCCGCAACCACTACCTTCTATATTTAGACTCAACATGTACTACCTTGATCAAAAAGTTTTAGGACTTTATTCATAAAATCGAAAATAAAAGTTTATTCATCAAAATCGATATGGTCCCCTTCAAAGTACTCCCCATCGACTGCAACGCACTTACGCCAGCGCTTGATCCAATCCTCGAAACACCGCTGGTACTCAATTTTCGGTATGTCCATCAGAGCCGTCTTCGATTTTTTCATGACATCCTCTCGGGTGCTGTAACGCGTTCCGCGAAGCGGTTTTTTAAGTCGGTTGAACAGGAAAAAGTCGCAGGGAGCCAGATCAGGTGAATTCAAAGGCTGCTGGATAGTATTCGTGTTGTTTTTGGTCAAAAACTCATGGAAATCATGTCTTTTGCGATTTCAACGCGGTCCTTTTTTTTGCATGAAATTGAGGTCTTTCGGCACCAGTTTTGCAGCGACACGTCTGAGGTCCAAATAACTAATCAAAATGTCTTGAGCGGATCCATAAGCGATGTTCAAGTCCTCTGCCAGCTCTCTGATGGTCAATTTGCGGTTTTCGGCCAATATTTCTTTGATTTTATCGATGTTTTCATCGATTTTCGACTGCCACTGCGTTCGTCATCCTCGACCGACTCACGACCACTTCTGAAGCGTTTGTGCCACCAAAAAACACTTCTTCAACATTTCCAAGGTCTGCTGACCGTTAAATCCGTTTTTCACACAAAATTTAATGCAAACTCGTTGATGCACAGTTGATGCCATTTTCAAACTTGTAAAAAATCGAAAACACGCACAAAGGTAGATGCACTCAGTACAGCGTAACTTTTACAAATGTCAAGCTATGACGCTGAAATTTGGAGGGAAGTGTCAATGATAGATGTGGTAACCTAACAAAAAAAAAAAGAATTCCAATTGGGTGACTGACAGCGCCACACGGTGGCCGGTCCTAAAACTTTTTCATCAAGGTAGTATGTATATATTTTTGTATTTAAAAAATAAATCTATAACACAAATATTTGTCAAATGATATACCAATATACAAATTTATATCAAAGGATATACCTATATACAAATTTATATCAAAGGATATACCCATATACAAATTTATATCAAAGGTTATACCTATATATAAATTTATATCAAAGGATATACCTATATACAAATTTATATCAAAGGATATACCCATATACAAATGTATATCTTAAGAATTAATATAATTCATTCATTTGCCGTTCCAGTTTTCTGCCTCAGGGGATGCTCGTAATTATAAAAATGAATAAACTTTGCCATAAATCGATGCATGCCGGATACTCTGTTGTAGTAACTGCTGTATACCAAGCGGTATCCGGCGTGTATCCAGTTATGGCGAAATTACCCTGAATATGAAAACTGCAACGTTTTCGAAACGTTTGCATCACTAGCCAAACCACACGGTACAACCTTATCGAACTGCAAATAAAGAATCGTTGATAAGCTAAACTTATAAGGCAGCGTCATTTGGATGAACAAGAAAATATTAAAGCTAGTAAAAGGCTCGTCTATATACCCCGGGGTTAGCGGTTCGATTCCCATTGATACCCAGATTTAAAAACAAAATATTCTTCAATTTAAAGACCGTTATTAAGCCAAACATAAAAGGTGGTGAAATAAATCTGTGTCTTTTAAGTGAGTAATGAAATATTAGACGATTCAAAGAATTCTGCTATTTGGGTAATATTTTTTCAGATGAGATGATTAGTTTCAATCCTGTCTAACCTGTCTATCAATCCGGTTCAAACCTGTCTATCAATCCGGTTCAAACCTGTCTATCAATCCGGAATTACGGGTTCGACTTTCGTATGGTGTCCAGATTTTTAATAAATTATTCCAGTCTGGTTTTCACTTAAAGTGTTTAAACTGAAATTAAGCCAGCAAGGTAAACAATACGCAACGGAATTGTGATACGATACAACGAATGAAAGAGTTTAAAATAAATTGCATGAGAGATGTTAAGAGAAAGATCTGATAATGAATGAAAAGGAAGGGATGGTGGAGAGAAAAAGGAAAAGAAAAAAAATCAGGAATGAAACACGTTATTTCACTGACTAGAAATTAAGAGTTTTTTCAGTCGCTACTTAAAGTATGCCAAGGAGTATATAACATAATTGAACCGAAAAATATCTAAATAATAAGTTAACATAGCAGCATTTTACAATAATATCAACTCTGGTGTATAGGAGGGAAATGTGAGCATGTAAAAAATACATAAAAGACGACCTCAGTGGCCTGGTGGTAAGACACTTGTCTGCCGATCCGGAGGTTGCGGGTTCGATTCCCGCTGGAACCCAGATTTTTTAAAATAGGATTCCAGTCTGATTAACACTTAGGGCCTATAATTTTTTTATGGTTGGCTGGAAGAGATTGCCATATGGCAATAAACTCGCCAGGTTAAAAAAAAAAAAAAAAGAGCTGAATAAATACTGGTAAAATGCGTGCACTGAGAAGTTTACACTGGAGACACAAAGTTTTCTTTTTATGAAAACTGTTTATTTACCAATTTATCTATATCTAAAGAAGTGCAAAAATCCATTTGAAAGAGATTAATGGATTTTGAGAAAACTATTCCTTGAATATCCATAGGTTTAAAATATTAACCCTGTTCGCAAATTAGTAATCGACAATAAATTTGCTTAACTGTCGTGGTTTGCGATAAACGGAAGTAATTATGGAGTTAAATATAATGTGAATTAATTTGAAAAATTGAGTTAAATATCAATTAAATATGTGAAATGAAATTGAGTGTTCAACATAATGTACAGTGGAATGGGAGGAATAAAAGGATTATTGTTTATGAAAGGTTTTGGCTTTAACTTTGTGGAAAGCCTTATTAGAATATTTAATAATGTGTTATTGTACTCTTTAATTTCCATGTCTGGACCATCAATTATGCCACGTGTTTCCAATAGGAGGCAACAGAGATCGCCCTATCATTTGCATCTATCAAGTCCTCTTCAGATCATGTAGTCCCGGTGTGAGGACAAACTACTATAACGGTGGTCGCTATCAGTGTAGCGTGTGTTCTATTAGAACGTGCCGATGATGTTGATAGCGACACCGTTATCTTCGTTTTAGCTGAATCTGCTTTAAATCTCGTAGAGAATCATCAATATAGCGGATTACTTATTTTCGATTGTCGTGATGATCTTGATTAATATCGATTTATTTATAGACTCAGGAATGCGGATATATTTCAATGAGTGGACAGCAGGTAAATAAATAATACAAGTTTGACAGCTGAATGGACGACAATAAAGTGTTATTTTTGACAATTCCTTTAGGTAGGTAACAGGCAGGTACATAGTTCCCTTCCTAGTGAACGCAGAGGGCGCGTGCCTTGCGTGAGCGATAGATAGGTTCCGGTGCATCTGACGTCGGCTGGTTGTCCGTTCCCTGTGTCGAAATAAGTACGTGGACAGCGACAGCGCGTGGCGTTTTTTCCCAGATCTGTCGGTCAGATGGGTGATGCGGAAACAGGGATAGGCTTGGTCGTCTGTCGCTAAATTTTGGATTGTCTGCGGTGCTTGGTTGGTTGTTGCGCTGATCGTCGATGATTGGTTGTGTGGATCAAGCTGCAGATGGCGTCCGCGGTGGAAGGTGGATCTGCAGTTGCTTGATGATGATAGTGATGGTGTAGATCAAGTTGCAGATGGCATCCGATGTGGAAGGTTGATCTGCGGTGGCTTGATGGTGATAGTGATGATGGAGATCAAGTTGCAGATGGCTTCCGCGGTGGAAGGTTGATCTGCGGTGGCTTGATGGTGATGGTGATAATGTAGATCAAGTTGCAGATGGCTTCCGATGTGGAAGGTGGATCTGCGGTGGCTTGATGATGATGGAGATCAAGTTGCAGATGGCTTCCGCGGTGGAAGGTTGATCTGCGGTGGCTTGATGATGATGATGATGATGTTGATCAAGTTGCAGATGGCGTCCGCGGTGGACGGTTGATCTGCAGTTGCTTGATGATGATGATGGAGTCTGCGGTGCTCGTTGCTGCAGCGTGGTTGTAGCATGGTTGTAGCGTGGTTGTATCGTGGTTGTAGCGCGGTTGTAGCGGCGTTGTAGCGATGCTTGTCTGCTCCAGCGTTTTGTCGGTCAGTAGTTCGTCGAGGGAGGCAATCCTGTAAATCGTGTGGCTGATCGCCAGGACTGACCTCACATGAGCTGGCGTCGGGCTCGTCCAAATCAGATGTAGTGTTGTATCTGAGTGACGGCTCTGCTGTCCTTGTTGATGGCGTGCTTGGCCAGTTCGCCGGGGAGTAGAATCTTGACGGTTGTCTGGATCTCTCTGCTGGTGATGATGATCATCTTGTTGTAGTGGGCGAGGCGGTTGGCGTTGGCGGCGGTGCACTCGAAAATCTCGTTGACGAAATTGTTCATGATGCTCATCACGTTGCTGCTGATGATGGTGTCGAGTTGCAATTGTTTTGACATTGCTGTCGAGTCGGCGATATTCGATATAGTCGAGGTATGTATTCGTAGCGATGTTCAGTTTTCGTGCGGTTCGGTTTTCGTGCGGGTTCAGTTTTCGTGCGGGTTCAGTTTTCGTGCGGGTTCAGTTTTCGTGCGGGCTCAATGTAGCGTTGTTCGATTTTCGTTCGGGTTCACCAATGTAACGGTGGTGTTGTTCGTCGTCGGGCTCGCCAATGTAACGATGTTCTTGTTCGTCGTCGGGGTTACCACTGTAACGATGGTCGAGTTCGTCGATGTACGTGTTCTGTTTTCTTTCGGGGTCACCAATATAACGATGGTGTCGATGGTACGTCGTTGTCGAAATACGTGTTCGGTTTTCGTTCGGGGTCACCAATATAACGGTGGTGTTGTTCGTCGTCGGGCTCGCCAATGTAACTAGCAACATTAACTAGCAACATGTGTTGTGAGTTCTGTATAGCCCCACAACCACATTCAATGCTACTTTCTGTCAAGAAACCCCATCTCTGCATATTTATCTTGCATCTATCTATTCACCCTTTCTCGGAGTTTATTTAATGATCTCGAAGTAGGTCAAGACAGTCGGTTTCCAGGTCTACACAAATCAATTTACTAGGGCGGGGTATAGCAATAGAGCTTTTGCCATTGCCAGTCCTGTTGCATGGAATGGCCTGTCTCCTAGTGTCAAAATGAGTAGCTTTAAGAAGTACTAAACAATAATCCTTTTTGGGAGGTCTTATAAAAATGTATGAGTGGGCTCGAATCCTGAATTAGAGATTAGTGTTTTTATCTATTTAAGATTTATAGATAAGATTATAGATTAATTTATGGGTGAGTTTGAATCCTGAATTAGAGATTAGTGCTTTTATCCATTTAAAATTTATAGATAAGATTATAGATTAATTTATGGGTGAGTTTGAATCCTGAATTAGATATTAGTGCTTTTATCCATTTAAAATTTATAGATAAGATTATAGATTAATTTATGGGTGAGTTTGAATCCTGAATTAGATATTAGTGTTTTTATCCATTTAAGATTTATTAATAAGATTATAGAATAATTTATGGGTGGGTTTGAATCCTGAATTAGAGATTAGTGTTTTTATCCATTTAAAATTTATAGATAAGATTATAGATTAATTTATTAATTTATAATGAGTTCAAATCCTTAATTTAGAGATTAGTGTTTTTATCCATTTAAGATTTATAGATAAGATTATAGATTCATTTATGGTTGAGCTCGAATCTTGAATTAGAGATTAGTGTTTTTGTCTATTTAATATTTATAGATAAGATTATAGATTAATTTATGGGTGAGTTCGAATACTGAATTAGAGATTAGTGTTTTTATCTATTTAAGATTTATAGATAAGATTATAGATTAATTTATGGGTGAGTTTGAATCCTGAATTAGAAATTAGTGCTTTTATCGATTTAAAATTTATAGATAAGATAATAGATTAATTTATGGGTGAGTTTGAATCCTGAATTAGATATTAGTGTTTTTATCCATTTAAGATTTATAAATAAGATTATAGATTAATTTATGGGTGAGTTTGAATCCTGAATTAGAAATTAGTGCTTTTATCGATTTAAAATTTATAGATAAGATAATAGATTAATTTATGGGTGAGTTTGAATCCTGAATTAGATATTAGTGTTTTTATCCATTTAAGATTTATAAATAAGATTATAGATTAATTTATGGGTGAGTTTGAATCCGAATTAGAGATTAGTGTTTTCATCCATTTAAATTTATAGATAAGATTATAGATTAATGTTTTTATCCATTTAAGATTTAAATATAAGATTATAGATTAATTTATGGTTAAGTTCAATTCCTGAATTAGAGATTAGTGTTTTTGTCCGTTAAAGATAAATAGATAAGATTATAGATTAGTGTTTGAAGATTTATAGATAAGATTATAGATTCATTTATGGGTGAGTTTGATCCTGATTAGAGATTAGTGTTTTTATCCATTTAAGATTTATAGATAAGATTATAGATTAATTTATGGTTCGAGCTCAAATCCTGAATTAGAGATTAGTGTTTTCATCCATTTAAGATTTATATATAAGATTATAGATTAATTTATGGGTGAGTTCGAATCCTGAAGTGGGATAAATATACCTTTTATGATTATTATTATTATTACTATAAGATGATGATGACGATGACTGACTGGCAAGTACTCTAAAATGATAACAAACAGAGATACTCGTAGTGATGAATCAATCTATAATTCACAATCCACCCAATTAGCGTATCAACGAAAATTAATGAGTAAATAGCGTTCGGCAGTTATCATTTACTTTGGATGATAGTCATAATTAGACATAATGGCTGCCTACCACGCCACTGTGTATCTACAATATGTAGGAGAACAGTAGGTGTCCATTTATCGTGGTCCCGTTTACCGTAATGTTCATATCGCTAGGTGCGGAACTAAAGTTCTTCAGCCTTCATTCCCTTAAAGTGTTTCAAAGATTCCTACCTACTAAAACCTAAATTTTACTCGTACAATCTCTGCTCTTTCCGATTCTGGACTATGCGGACGTATGTTACTTGGATGTAACAGAGGAACAGCTGGACAAATTACAGCGTCTTCAAAATGTGTGTCTAATATTCATTTTCAACCTACGAAAGTACGATTATATAACTTTATACCAGAAGGCATTGAACTGGTTGAATGTTAGAAATAGACGCCAAATTCACATACTGTCTCTATTACATAATATCCTTAACTGTCCCGCCACCCGCTCTTATCTCACCGAAAATTTTCAGCGTCTTTCCAAACATGGATTAGCGCTACGCTCAAACAGAGATTGTTTATTGGCCTTCCCGGTTCCCCGCTCCTCTTTTTTTACGACGTCCTTTACTGTCCATGATTTTTCCTTTCCTCTCCACCATCCCTTCCTTTCCTTTTGATTGATGATATCTCACTTTATATGAAAAATAATATTCGGGTGATTGTCCGTCTTTGTAGGGCTCGTGAGCATATGCACACGTATGTGTTTATGGATTTAGTGAGGATGGATAGTCATTTGAATGGTTTATGCAACCATGTAACTTGCATCATTTACTTTTGTCTGGTTGGTTGGAAGAGATTGCCGCCTGGCAATAAGCCCGCCAGATTGTATTTGCAATAAAAGTGTTAAATATATACGGTATCTATGATACAAAACAAATCCCCTTACAGTGTTATGAAAAATTCTGACTATTAAATCCAGAAACTTAAATAAATGTTGTAGAAATGCGTGGTTTGAGACGAATATATAAGTATTTTAGTGCCAAACTGAAACGTGGACGTGGAAAAAACTTAAAGGTGTGGATGCTGTAGAAATGCGTGTAATGAGAAGAATACAAGCGTTGAAAGGTGTGGATGCTGTAGAAATGCGTGCAATGAAAATAATACAAGCGTTGAAAGGTGTGGATGCTGTAGAAATGCGTGCAATGAGAATAATACAAGCGTTGAAAGGTGTGGATGCTGTAGAAATGCGTGCAATGAGAATAATACAAGCGTTGAAAGGTGTGGATGCTGTAGAAATGCGTGCAATGAGAAGAATACAAACATTGAAAATGTAATTCGTGGTCTTATTTGTTGGTTTTTTCCTAGTCTTACAAAATAAACGCGATATATGGGAGAACAATAAAAGATAGGAGGAAGTTGAGGAGTTCTGCTATTTGGATGTCATTTTCTCAGATGATGGAAGAGTTACGAAGGATATCAAACGGCGTTTAACGATAGGAAACAGATTCGACGGGGAACTAAAACATACGTGTTAGTCGATCTGGACAGAATCAAAATTTGTTACGATGACAGTCCTCAACATTGAAATTTGAACGTGAAAATATGGGGAATTAAAACATATGTGTTAGTAGATCCGGACAGTATCAAAATCTGTTAAGATAACAGCCCACAATATTGAAATTTGAACGTGAAAATATGGGGAACTAAAACATATGTGTTAGTATTGTAGATCCGGACAGTATCAAAATCTGTTAAAATAACAGTCCACAACATTGAAATTTTAACATGAAAATATAGGGAACTAAAACATACGTGTTAGTATTGTAGATCCGGACAGTATCAAAATCTGTTAAGATAACAGTCCACAACATTGAAATTTGAACTTGAAAATATGGGGAACTAAAACATATGTGTTAGTATTGTAGATCCGGACAGTATCAAAATCTGTTAAGATAACAGTCCACAATATCGAAATTTTAACGTGAAAATATGGGGAACTAAAACATATATGTTAGTATTGTAGATCCGAACAGTATCAAAATCTGTTTAGATAACAGCCCACAACATTGAAATTTGAACGTGAAAATATGGGGAACTAAAACATATGTGTTAGTATTGTAGATCCGGACAATATCAAAATCTGTTAAGATAAAAATCCACAACATTGATATTTGAACGTGAAAATATGGAGAACTAAAACATATGTGTTAGTACATCCGGACAGTATCAAAATCTGTTAAGATAACAGTCCACAACATTGACATTTTAACGTGAAAATATGGGGAACTAAAACATATGTGTTAGTATTGTAGATCCGGACAGTATCAAAATCTGTTAAGATAACAGTCCACAATATCGAAATTTAAACTTGAAAATATGGGGAACTAAAACATATGTGTTAGTATTGTAGATCCGGACAGTATCAAAATCTGTTATGATAACAGTCCACAATATCGAAATTTAAACTTGAAAATATGGGGAACTAAAACATATGTGTTAGTATTGTAGATCCGGACAGTATCAAAATCTGTTAAGATAACAGTCCACAATATCGAAATTTAAACTTGAAAATATGGGGAACTAAAACATATGTGTTAATATTGTAGATCCGGACAGTATCAAAATCTGTTTAGATAACAGTCCACAACATTGAAATTTGAACGTGAAAATATGGGGAACTAAAACATATGTATTAGTAGATCCGGACAGTATCAAAATCTGTTAAGATAAAAATCCACAACATTGAAATTTGAACGTGAAAATATGGGGAACTAAAACATATGTGTTAGTATTGTAGATCCGGACAGTATCAAAATCTGTTAAGATAACAGTCCACAATATCGAAATTTAAACTTGAAAATATAGGGAACTAAAACATATGTGTTTATATTGTAGATCCGGACAGTATCAAAATCTGTTAAGATAACAGTCCACAACATTGAAATTTGAACGTGAAAATATGGGGAACTAAAACATATGTGTTAGTATTGTAGATCCGGACAATATCAAAATCTGTTAAGATAAAAATCCACAACATTGAAATTTGAACGTGAAAATATGGGGAACTAAAACATATGTGCTAGTACATCCGGACAGTATCAAAATCTGTTAAGATAACAGTCCACAACATTGACATTTTAACGTGAAAATATGGGGAACTAAAACATATGTGTTAGTATTGTAGATCCGGACAGTATCAAAATCTGTTAAGATAACAGTCCACAATATCGAAATTTAAACTTGAAAATATGGGGAACTAAAACATATGTGTTAGTATTGTAGATCCGGACAGTATCAAAATCTGTTAAGATAACAGCCCACAACATTGACATTTTAACGTGAAAATATGGGGAACTAAAACATATGTGTTAGTATTGTAGATCCGGACAGTATCAAAATCTGTTAAAATAACAGTCCACAACATTGAAATTTGAACGTGAAAATATGGGGAACTAAAACATATGTGTTAGTATTGTAGATCCGGACAATATCAAAATCTGTTAAGATAAAAATCCACAACATTGAAATTTGAACGTGAAAATATGGGGAACTAAAACATATGTGCTAGTACATCCGGACAGTATCAAAATCTGTTAAGATAACAGTCCACAACATTGACATTTTAACGTGAAAATATGGGGAACTAAAACATATGTGTTAGTATTGTAGATCCGGACAGTATCAAAATCTGTTAAGATAACAGTCCACAATATCGAAATTTAAACTTGAAAATATGGGGAACTAAAACATATGTGTTAGTATTGTAGATCCGGACAGTATCAAAATCTGTTAAGATAACAGCCCACAACATTGACATTTTAACGTGAAAATATGGGGAACTAAAACATATGTGTTAGTATTGTAGATCCGGACAGTATCAAAATCTGTTAAGATAACAGTCCACAATATCGAAATTTAAACTTGAAAATATGGGGAACTAAAACATATGTGTTAGTATTGTAGATCCGGACAGTATCAAAATCTGTTAAGATAACAGCCCACAACATTGAAATGTGAACGTGGAAATGACTGAAAAAGTCGAATAAATGCCTCGAAAAATGCATGCATTGAAAATAATACATTAGGGGACAAGGTATGATAGAATACAGAATGAAGTGATAAAAGAAGAATGTGAACTTAAGGCTGATATGTTGAGTAAGATACAGAAAAGAACGATGGCATGATTTGGGCATGTGGAATAGCCGAATGAAGGAAGACAAACAAAACAATTTATAGTACATAAAGGAGTTGAAGGCGTGGTAGAGGAAGACTAAGGAAAGTATAGTTGAACCAAGTGAATGATCTTTTGAAAGAAGAAACATAGAAAGTTAGAGATATCGTTAGGGTTGTATGAGAAGGTGTATGAATGTAGAAGAGATGAAGAATGTGTGTGTGTGAGTGTGTATAAGAATACGGAATGAAGGGATAAGGGATGAATGTGAACTTAAAGCTGATGGTTTTTAGTAAGATGAAGAAGAGGACCACGAGATGGTTTAGGCCAGGGGTGTCCAAATCGGGGCCCGCGGGCCACATGTGCCCCAATTTAAGATTTGGTGTGGCCCTTTCGAGGTTTTTATACATTTTGTTATTGATAAAAAAAAAACAAATTCTGTGCACGTTAATTATAATAATTTTCACATGTTATTAATTTTGTGAGTGACGAATTTATTATCTGGGTGTTGCATCTGTAGGCCGGCGCAAGACAAAATATGCTAATGTAGTCACAAAATAAATTTTGTGAGTGACGAATTTATTACCTGGGTGTCGCATCTGTAGGCTGGCGCAAGACAAAATATGCTAATATAGTCACAAAATTAATTTTGTGAGTGACGAATTTATTACCTGGGTGTTGCATCTGTAGGCTGGCGCAAGAAAAAATATGTTCATGTAGTCACAAAATTAATTTTGTGAGTGATGAATTTATTAGCTGGGTGTCGCATCTGTAGGCCGGCGCAAGACAAAATATGCTAATGTAGTCACAAAATTAATTTTGTGAGTGACGAATATAGTATCTGGGTGTTGCATCTGTAGGCCGGCGCAAGACAAAATATGCTAATATAGTCACAAAATAAATTTTGTGAGTGACGAATTTATTACCTGGGTGTTGTATCTGTAGGCTGGCGCAAGAAAAAATATGTTCATGTAGTCACAAAATTAATTTTGTGAGTGACGAATTTATTAGCTGGGTGTCGCATCTGTAGGCCGGCGCAAGACAAAATATGCTAATGTAGTCACAAAATTAATTTTGTGAGTGACGAATATAGTATCTGGGTGTTGCATCTGTAGGCCGGCGCAAGACAAAATATGCTAATGTAGTCACAAAATTAATTTTGTGAGTGACAATGTATTACCTGGGTGTCGCATCTGTAGGCCGGCGCAAAACAAAATATGCTAATGTAGTCACAAAATTAATTAAAGCATTCGACGACAGATTTTCATACATGCAAAAGCACGAGGAAAATTTCACAATTTTCTTAGCCCCATTTGATGTGAAGGTCGAATCTGCACCTTCAAATTTGCAAATGGAGCTTATAGACTTGCAATTAAGGATTGAGATGAAAGCCATGTTCGAAGGGAATAAAATACACGAATTTTATCAGAAATATATCCTTGAAGATAAATATACAAAATTAAGGCAACTGACAAAGGTAAAAAAAATAAATGACCAGTCAATATTAAAAAAATGTTAAATAATAAAAAACAAATGTTTTATTAATTTTACAATGTAATCAAATATTGCGATTTCAAGTTGTTTATTTATTTTTAATAAAAAAAAAACGTCATATTGTTATTGTTATAAAATATTTATATGTGTGGCCCATTAAAGACTTGCAATGTTTTATTTGGCACACCAAATGATTTAAGTTGGACACCCCTGGTTTAGGCAATGAAGAAAGCCTAACAAAACAAATATACGGTGCGAATGTGAGTGGAAGGCTTGGTAGAGGAAGATCGTGGAAAGTGTGGTTGAATCAAGTGAATGCTCTTTTGAAAGAAGAAATATAGAAAGTCAGAGAAGTTGTAAGAAAGTCAGAGAAATAGTAAGATTTGTATGAAAAGGTATATGGATACATTTAGATGCGAAGGATGTGTGCCGAAATAGGAAAGTATGGGGCTCTCCCCTTTCTGCCTATTCCGACAGGAAAATGGTATTCATGTATTTTTTTAATTAAAACATATTTATTGTTCTTGACTAGACTTGTGAATAAAAATGTTTGTTTTATTACTTCTGTTGCCTTTTTGAAGTTTTTATGAATAATTTATTACAAATTGAAGTATAAAATATTATTGTGATATAGTAATGTATAACGAAATATTCGTATTTATCAAAACAATTCCTGATAGAGAAATTCGTTCACCATTAATCATGATATGCGAACACCTCCTGTAGCTTATTTTCAATATCCACTCGTGACGGTAGCAATGGGTAAGTCTCGTCACCAGCGCTTTTAGACACATGCGACAAACATGTGTTTGTTTTACACCCTATTTGTACGGGTTTATCGATACCTTGTACAGGATGGCTAAAAAGTCTTTTCGCTATATTTTTTTTTTTCTATTGGTGATTTGATATTTTGCTTTGTATTATATAAGTTGTACTAACTAAGGACCTCAATCCTCGATGTATTAACGATATCAGAAAATTCATTCAATAAAATTACTCCGTGTGCGAGTGGTGACGGGTGCGTTAATAGCTCAGTTTGTGAATACGACACTGAAAATAATCTCAATTCACATTAACGTAAATTATTGTCAGGCACAATAAATAAAAATTCATCGATTAAACAAGGGGTTCGCTTTATTTATTAATAAGGGGATGTTGTTGAAATCCAAATTAGAAAAGCCAGATTGTTAAATACATTTGTATAGTACCACTCAACATATTTTAATTGGTGATGCGGACATATTAACAAAGGTGGCCGTAAGACAACATTGTTATCGGCCCCATTTATCAAGCCTTCAGGTCCAGAACTTATTGAATAGGCAAGAAACTTGCAGGTCGGTGTTGGTAATACTACCGCACGTGAGGAAGTAACAATACTTTCACCAGCACGCATGCGTATAACCTGAGAAACTTTTTTACTAAACTGGGACCATGTTTTTTTCGAGGACCATCGGAATGCAAACCAGAAACCCCCGTGAAAAATCTAGCGTATTACTAAATAGCTCTCAGGAAGTCAAATTGATTACTTATAAAAGTCTAGCGTAACACTATTACTAAATAGCTCTCAGGAAGTCAAATTGATTACTTATAAAAGTCTAGCGTATTACTAAATAGCTGTCAGGAAGTCAAATTGATTACTTATAAAAGTCTAGCGTATTACTAAATAGCTCTCAGGAAGTCAAATTGATTACTTATAAAAGTTTAGGGTATTATTAAATAGCTGTCAGGAAGTCAAATTAATTACTTATAAAAGTTTAGCGTATTACTAAATAGCTGTCAGGAAGTCAAATTTATTACTTATAAAAGTCTAGCGTATTACTAAATAGCTGTCAGGAAGTCATATTGATTACTTATAAAAGTCTAGCGTATTACTAAATAGCTCTCAGGAAGTCAAATTGATTACTTATAAAAGTCTAGCGTATTACTAAATAGCTCTCAGGAAGTCAAATTGATTACTTATAAAAGTCTAGCGTATTACTAAATAGCTCTCAGGAAGTCAAATTGATTACTTATAAAAGTCTAGCGTATTACTAAATAGCTCTCTGGAAGTCAAATTGATTACTTATAAAAGTCTAGTGTATTACTAAATAGCTCTGAGGAAGTCAAATTGATTACTTATAAAAGTCTAGCGTATTACTAAATAGCTGTCAGGAAGTCAAATTGATTACTTATAAAAGTCTAGCGTATTACAAAATAGCTCTCAGGAAGTCAAATTGATTACTTATAATTAATTATGCATGACCACTGGTACTGAAAAATAAATGTTACATATTTTTTTTGGATCCCGAAATGTATTTAATGTTTTTCTTTTAACATATATTGTTCTTCTTATGAAAATAGATATAATATAAATAGGTCAAAGCCCTTACGACGGTTGTCGTCAAAGAAAGAATTGAATTTTGAGTACAAGAGAGCGAGAGAGGAATACTTCGAAATTTTAATCTCGGTGGGTCCGTGATTTTTGAATCGGTGTAAAAGGGGACGATGCCAATTTATTTTGAATTGTAATTCATTAAATAATTCATTTATTTCCTATTATATTGAACCTTATAATTACTTGTGTTTATTTATCTTATGCTCGTTTTTTGAATGCAGACAATTATTATGTGGCTTTTTCACGATGTCGGAAACGCGAAAACATTAAAGTCAATATATCTGAAACAAGTCTTCAAGGAAAACTTTATCAACGAATTAAATTGAACAACAGTAATATTTATATGTATATACAAATAATCGTGTATAAAGAGATTTTTGAGAATTAAATAATTCATCAATCAAGATGTACCTTTTTTAATTTTAAACTTTAAACATTAATTAACCCTAAACACTTTAAGCTGATCTTGCTCCATTCGGTATTTCATAAATGTAGATTTTGTTTTACTTCCGTGAATATTTCACGGGCTGCAACTAGTTATATTGAATTACTTGTAGCAAAGGTTCGTGTGAATTCTTGAATGTGATATGTTTTTGATGATTATGTACGAGACATCATGGGATGAACTTTTGGTCTGTCTGAAGTGATGAAGTGTGAGGGGTTTGATTCGTGTGATATATACTTGTGTAATTGAGGGTTTCTGTTTTTCTAGTTGATGAGAGTATGCCACGAGGTATTGTATAAGAAAAAATCGGAAGGAAATGTATTTTCCGTGTTATATGTCCTCAGTAAGATACAGGCAAAAGCCTAGTTTACTTAGGACGCGACAAATGAAAGCCAACAAACCCAGATCCATTAAAATTGTATGTCTACATTAAATTTCCTGTTGTTCTTTCACAAATTATGTAATTATATATTATAAGACTGTTGTCATATATAAATAAATTATATTAGTTTTTTGTTGTATATAGTACAATCAAGCTGGTTTATTGCCTTGTGAAAATCTCATCCAACCAACCAGAATGATTTTAAAGACGACTTAATTGAAAATCAGGCAGTTTAAAATATAACTAGGTATAAGCGGTAATCGAACCCGCAACCCTCAAGATGGAAAATAGACGTCTTGCCATCTGAGCCAGGGAGGCCACTAAATATGTTGTGAACGTATGCCGCAGAATTCTTGAGGAAGGATTTTATTATATTTTATTTTCTTAAGAATCTTTGTAGACATTGTCGTAAAATTTCTGTTCAATTTATATAAAAGAAAATTATTTTTGAATATCCAATTACAATCGTTATTTGTATACTGTACCCTCGTATAACCCAGAGATGTAAAAAACATAAAGTTATTTGATAAACAAACAGTATTTCTTATAAAATATACATAACGTATTATTTATAAAGTGTCTCTCGAGATTTAGTTTGTTAGTCATATTATAATATATCTTGATAAAGGTTGTTTGTAATTTTACAAAGTGTCTCTTGATTAAGTTTGTAATTTTACAAAGTGTCTCTTGATTAAGTTTGTAATTTTACAAAGTGTCTCTTGATTAAGTTTGTAATTTTACAAAGTGTCTCTTGATTAAGTTTGTAATTTTACAAAGTGTCTCTTGATTAAGTTTGTAATTTTACAAAGTGTCTCTTGATTAAGTTTGTAATTTTACAAAGTGTCTCTTGATTAAGTTTGTAATTTTATAGTGTTTCTTGATTAAATTTGTAATTTTATAGTGTCTAGATAAAGTTTGTAATTTTAAAAAGTGTCTGTAAGATATGTTTGTGTCTTTGAAATTTAATAAAGTGTCTAAAGGTTAAGTATATTCGTTTGTAATAATTTTATACAATGTTTCAAAATTCAGTTTGTATTTTTATGAACTGTCTCTAAGATAAGTTTGTATTTTTATGAACTGTCTCTAAGATAAGTTTGTATTTTTATGAACTGTCTCTAAGATAAGTTTGTATTTTTATGAACTGTCTCTAAGATAAGTTTGTATTTTTATGAACTGTTTCTAAGATAAGTTTGTTTATAATTTAGTATAGTGTGTCTAGATTAAGTTTGTTGGTAATTTTATAAAATGTCTCAAAGTTAAGTTTGTGTATCCGTAATTTTATAATTTCAATAGATTAACTTTATTTATTTGTAATTTAATAAAGTGTTTCTACGATATATTTGTAAGATAAAAAAGTTTCTCTAAATTAAATTTATATGTAATTTATAAAAGTGTCTCTAGAAGAAGTCCTAATTTTTTATGGCCTTGCTATTAAATGAGTTTTCACTCATTGTATACTTTTTTGGGGATTCTATTGTCAAAATGGTTCAACACTGTATTCTTTTGTATTCAAAGTTTTTGTGTGTAAGAAATGTTAGACAATCTTAATTTAAGGACACTAGAATAAGGGTCCGAAAGGAAATTGAAGCTATCGTAATAAAAAGAGGTATTTTAAATTTATTTTGACCTTGTTAAATAGCAAAAAGGTCAATGCCACCGATTGTAAAAGGTCAATGCCACTGCCTGTAAAACATTTTTGAGTGAGATGAATTTTAATATCCAATCGGATTTTATGTAACAAACAGATTACGAGAGTATTAGTTTAAAAGTTCTTTCGAGATTTGACACCAGGTGATGTTATTTAACTTGAGATGTAATACGAATATCGATCAATTAAAAATAAAATAAGACCACTTTAGTATTTCAATATTTTGATTTTCAATAAGAATTAATTTTTAAAAACATTTTTAATTATAGAGAAAAAAGGCAAATAAATAAATACATACACAATCATGGTATGTTCCTTATGGGAGAAATATCTGTGTTTTAGATCTCCTCGGCTTTCTAGCCATGTACACAGCTCTCGTTAATTTACTCAAATTTTTCATTGTTCGTCCATATTTCGTTGTGACTATTGCTTCCAAAGTTTTCTGTCACCATGGATTATGTATTATTTTCTTCTTCTTCTTCAGTTTCAATCCTGGGGATTGGTTAGCTGCAAAGCCCTGCATCTCCTCTTCCACTCCGCTCGGTCTTCAGCGATCCTCTTGAGCTTTGTAAAGGAGGTGCAGTCCATATCGTGGCATATTTGCTCCAGATACTCCCGGCGAGGACATCCTCTACCAATCGATCCCTCAATCGTTCCCTCCAGTATATTGTACAGGAGATTTTCATGTCGCAGCATATGACCCATCCACTCACGGTGTTTACAGCCATATATTTCGTTAGACATACTGTTGTTTCAGACCCGCACTCCTCTATGGCTCCGAATGCTGGACGATGTATACCTATTGCTCTAGGCAACTAGAAACTGCTGAAATGCGAATGCTAAGCTGGTCAGCTGGTGTGTCCCTAAGAGACAAAATAAAAAGCTCACGCATTCGTGGAAGCCTAGGTGTTACAGATATCAACAGCAAGATGGAAGAGAGGCGATTGAGATGGTATTGGCACGTTGGACCCAGAGCACTCGATCACATTGTGAACCAGGCAATCTCCATGGATCTTCCTCGAATAACAACCAGAGGAAGACCAAAGAATTCATGGGTGGTGCAAAAAGATAACCTGATGCAGAGGCACGGCCTGGGGAACGTAGTCCGGGACAGAAGAGCATACAATCTGAGGACGAGGAGAGCTGACTCCAACAGTATTCGCAGACAGTGAGTTGGGATGGAGCCAGGGAGAAGAAGACATACTCTTGTTTCAATTAGTCGTTATCTTTCAGTTAGCATTTAAAAGTTCGTCAGTGAAAACTTTTGGGTTGTAACATTATATATATACATACCATCATGCCATGCCCTTTTTGGGATAGGCAGATAGGATAGATTGTTATGCATTTCTATCCATGCATACAACTCTACCCTTATATATCCAGACATCTTGTTATACATGCTCTTCTGTTTCTCATACTCCTTATGATTTCATAAGTTCATTCAAAAGTTTGACAGTGAAAACTTTTGTACCGTAACATGCTATATTATATATCATACTTACCATACATGACATTATACTATGTATTGTATTATTACACTTTTGTTGAAAATAATATAACTTGGCGGGCTTACTGTCATATTAAATGAAAATCAGATTGGAATACTTTTTAGAAACCTGGGTTTCAATAGAAATCGAACCCAACCCCCTGGGCTGGAAGTCAGGACTCTTACCAAGAGATCTTCATATCTCCACGTCTTTCTATCCATACATACAAATCTCACTTCATCCATATTCATATCTCTTATCATAAAAATGCAGCATTTATCCGTGTGCTTTCAGTCTTTTACATTAAAATTGATAATGATGTGAATTGTCATCTTACACAGTATGTTTTATTACCCCATTTACTTTGTTTCCTATCGCTACACGCCGTTTAATTCAATTGACAATTTAAATATCGCCGATTTATATAGCGCTGTTTAGAGAGCAAACTCTTCTCAAGGACGCTCTAACCCACAATAATTACCAGATAAAAAATGTAACATAATAAATGTATATCAGTTGAGTGTAAGGATAGGAAGGTTGTGGCTGCGGCTATTATATTATGTACTTCCCCGCATCTGCATATGTTTAGAAAAACATATTTACTAAGAAAACCGTGAAAAACTTACTACTGGAAGACGAACTACAAATAAACTATTGCAAATCTTTCGATATGTCATAGTAATACTTTATTAATAGTAATACAGGCTTTAGATGTTGTGTATGTGTGTAGTGTTCATCATCATCATCATCATCATTGTCAATCAGGGTCGATCCACTGCTGGATGAAGGTCTCCCCAAGTTGACTCCAAACAGTTCGGTCCTTTGCTCGCCGATGCCACGTGATGCTGCCATGCTTCCTGATTTCATCCATCCAGCGTACCTTCGGTCTTCTTCTAGGCCTCTTTATGCATCTTGGATACCATTGGATTATTTCGGATGTCCATCGGGAGTCTGACATTCTAGCTACATGTACGGCCCATTGCCACTTCATTCTTTTGCACACCTTTATAACGTCTTCTACCTTTGTTATATTGCGAATCCAGGTGTTTCGTTTACGGTCTCTTTTAGTATATCCCAACATGAATCTCACCATCCCCCTTTGTGCGGTCTGGAGCTTTTGCGTGTTCTTTACTGTGAGCGTCCATGTCTCGCAGCCATACGTAAGTATTGGAAGAATGCACTGGTTGTAGACCCTTCGCTTCAAGGATATTGGGAGATTACTTTTGAAGATTTTGTTCAAACGTCCAAATGAGCTCCACGCCAGTTTTGTCCTTCGTGCTATTTCCTCTGATATGCCACCTACAAAGGAAATAAGTTGGCCTAGATACACATATTCCTGGACAAGTTCTAGCGGCTTTCCATCTACGTTTATTCGTTTAGGGGTAGCAAAGCCGTTCATCATATATTTGGTTTTTGAGATATTCATTTTTAAACCAACTCCTTTGCTGTAGTGTTCATATGCTATCATAAATTTTGATAAGACTTCCCAAAAAGGGTTGTCTTCAAGTGTTTCCTATAGCTGCACACGCCACTCATATATCTTAGACTAGGAGGTAGAACATTCCATGTCGCAGTACTAGCAACGGCAAAAGTTCCATCATAATACCGCGTCTTTTTTAATAAATTCGCATTGGATTAGGTATCTCTCGTAATTCTTCCATACTATCTAAAAAGCAAAATTCGTTAATTTACTCAAATTTCTCATTGTTCTCCCATATTTCGTTGTGACTATTGCTTCCAAAGTTTTCTGTCACCATGGATTATGCATTATTTTCTTCTTCTTCATCAGTTTCAATCCTGGGGATTGGTTAGCAGCAAAGCTCTGCATCTCCTCCTCCACTCCGCTCGGTCTTCAGCGATCCTCTTGAGCTCTGTATAAAAGGTGCAGTCCATATCGTGGCATATTTTCTCCAGATACTCCCGGCGAGGACGCCCTTTACCAATCGAGCCCTCAATCGTTCCCTCCAGTATATTGTGCAGGAGATTTTCATGTCGCAGTATATGACCCATCCATTCTGCACGCCTTTCCGATATGGTGTTTGACAGGTGCCTGGTTTCTTCGATACTGCTGAGAACCTCGTCATTTGTAATGTGGTCTCATCGTCTAAAAGGATTATCGGTAAATATTTCTCTACAAGCAAAATTAAACCAATAATAATCAATCAATTATTCTTTTAGGATTCGAAAAATAAATTATGATAATTTATTTTGATCATGATATCGCTTACACGTCGCCATAGATGTTTCATAAAGTGTATTTAAATACCATACACATTTTCTATCACGAGAGTTGTCTATCATACTCAATCACGAAAGTTGTCTATCATACTCAATCACGAGAGTTGTCTATCATACTCAATCACGAGAGTTGTCTATCATACTCAATCACGAGAGTTGTCTATCATACTCAATCACGAGAGTTGTCTATCATACTCAATCACGAGAGTTGTCTATCATACTCAATCACGAGAGTTGTCTATCATACTCAATCACGAGAGTTGTCTATCATACTCAATCACGAGAGTTGTCTATCATACTCAATCACGAGAGTTCTCTATCATACTCAATCACGAGAGCTGTCTATCATACTCAATCACGAGAGTTCTCTATCATACTCAATCACGAAAGTTGTCTATCATACTCAATCACGAGAGTTGTCAATCATACTCAATCACGAGAGTTGTAAATCATACTCAATCACGAGAGTTCTCTATCATACTTAATCACGAGAGTTGTCTATCATACTCAATCACGAGAGTTGTCTATCATACTCAATCACGAGAGTTGTCAATCATACTCAATCACGAGAGTTGTAAATCATACTCAATCACGAGAGTTGTCGTATCATTTCGAATCGTATTCAATTCAGTAAGTATCAAAACCTGTAATTTTCTCATTTCTACTATATTACTACTTATCAAAGATGTATTTTATTGCACTTATAACAGATGTCTTTTATAGTACTTATCAAGGATGTCTTTTATGGCACTTATCAAAAGAAGATTAAGTCAAATTAATACAAAGAATAATTAAGCCAAAAGCTCTTAATTCGCGATAATGAGGATTTTATTACTCTGAAATTAATTTTAACGTAACGTAACGCATCTTTGCTTAGCCCCTTTTGAAATATTAATGATCAAGGCACCACACACTAATTCAAAGTAATGGTGGAAAAGTGTGTAAGGAAAATTTTATGCGACATACGTGGACGAATAATGACATCATGGACGAGTAATGACATCATGGACGAGTAATGACTTCGTAGACGAGTAATGAAAGATTATACCAACTTGAAGAATTATGCTATTATGGTAATAATTTCTTAGACGATGGAAGGGATTATGAGAGAGATCGAGCGGTGTGTAGCGATAGGAAACAAAGTTAATGAGCCACTAAAATATATAAACTCGATCAGAAGAGTATTAAAATCAGGCATCGTCCGCTTGAATATAAGGATGCTATACCACGTTTTAATTTTTATAATATTTGTGTGAAAATGATATAAAGCGTGTATAGGGAACTTTAAGAAAATTTGGTCAATGGTTACGTCTTCCATTTCACAGAAACATGTAACGATAAATAAAAAATCTTGATTTATAGTGATTTATCAGTTTATCTATAATAAAGTTATTACTGTGCGGAATGTACTCGTATATGATGACCAGAAACAATGTTGCTAGAAACGTGATATACGATAATAATTCAACTAGATAAAAACGTTGCAAGCGCTGTTTAAGAAAATCATGCAATATTATTATTAATAATTTTTTCTTGCTTGACAATACAAAGTATTTGTGATTTATAAATTAAAATAGAAGAAATCACTGACCGCAAAAACAGAAAAGTAATAAATAACCAAAGAATGCAAAAGGTTTTACCCTTTTTTAAAAAAAAAACCATTGTGTCAATACATCACTCACACTTTCGACGTAACATGATACCAGTCTGACCCAAGTACTGCTCTTTTTACCTCTAAACGAGTGAGATTTTGTAAGTAAAATAAAAAAATGATTTTGTAAATAATATAAAAAACGTAATTGCGGCCGCTATATACAAAATAATTGAATAGATAAAAAGTTTTTAGTCATGTCCGTTTTATGGATAAATTCATGTTTTCGGGAAAAAAACATCGGACGTACCATGTACGTCCATACTCTCTTGAGGTAAAAATTCGCTCGCCGTACACCGTACGGCCATACTCGTTTAGAGGTTAACAAGCTGGGATCATTTCGCTTTAAGAGAGCTTTGGGATAGGAGGAAGAAACACTTGTGTGAGCTGAAAAACATCTGATGTCCACGCGGCCGGCTCGCCCTATATTGGTAGGGTGTATCATGACCGGGCAGATATTATGAGATGAGTCTAGACCATTCGAAAGCTTCTCTCTTAAATTTATTTTCTGCTATCTTGAAATATAAGAGTATGTGCGATTTCGGAATGAATTTATATTATATATACACAATGTTGCTATCAGTAAACCTATATTTATTTAAAGTGTGGCGGGAATTAATGTAATTAGTGAAAGTACAAAGTAATTTAAAGGTAAAATACGAATAACTAAAAACCTATCCAAGGATAAATGAAAACAATAACTAAAATCCTATCCAAGGATAAATGAAAACAATAACTAAAATCCTATCCAAGTATAAATGAAAACAATAACTAAAATCCTATCCAAGGATAAATGAAAACAATAACTAAAATCCTATCCAAGTATAAATGAAAACAATAACTAAAAGCCTATCCAAGGATAAATGAATTACAATACACAATTATATCTCCCCCACATTAATTCTGTGATGGATTATTCTTCAAACTTTTCCATCCTCACTGTACCGTGTCTACTCACCATTGCTACATTATACTAATAGGTTAGTCAAAAAGTTTTGAAAGCGACATCTATGGAGCAGTAGAAAAACCAAAATTTCTACGCCATTTTAATATTTCATCTTTCATAAGAACGTACTCAAAAATTCATTTCGATTTGTCAATTCATTCTTTGTTTACAAGCCATTTGAAGTTGACGTGTCAGTGTATTTTTTAACAATGGAAAAATCCGAATATCGTGCAGTGATTAAATTATTTGTTTTGGAAGGTTTATCGGCTACTGAGATCCATGCAAAGATGGTGAAAGTATTAAAGGAGTCTTCTCCTTCATTTCCAACCGTTCACCGATGGGTTTTGGAGTTAAAGCGTGGCCGTACAAGCGTTGAAGACGATCCACGCTCAGGACGTCCAAAAAATGCACCAACACCAGAAATCATAGCGAAAATACAGGATATGGTTTTGAAAGATCATCGATCGACTGTGGATGTGATAGCTGACACCATAGGCATCTCACATGGAACAACATGGCATATTTTGGCTGAAGTTTTGGGTTTCAAAAAACTGTGTGCACAATGGGTGCCGCATTTGCTAACAATGCAACAAAAACACGTTCGAATGCGACTTTCTGAGCAACATTTGGAGCAATTTCGAAAGGATAAAAAGGATTTACTGCGTCGATTCATCACTATGGATGAGACTTGGGTCTACCACCATGATCCTGAATCAAAACAAGAGGCTAAGGAGTGGTGTGAACCAGGCACTTTGGCTCGATTATCTCCAAACTGGTAAGACAATCAACTCTGATTATTATTGTGACCTTTTGGACCAGTTGGACGAAAAAAATTGTGAAAAAAGACCCGGTTTGCAGAAGAAAAACATCATTTTTCATCAAGACAATGCACCTGCTCACACAGCTCAAAAATCATCGCGAAAATCAGTAAATTGGATTACGAATTGTTGCAGCATCCACCCTATTCGCCAGATTTAGCTCCCTCTGACTTCTGGCTGTTCTCACACCTCAAAAAATTCCTTCGTGGAAAGCATTTTCCATCAAACGAAGAGGTTATAGCCGTCGTAGAGGAGTATTTTGCAGGCCTTCCAGAAAGCCACTTCCGTGATGGGACAACAAAGTTGGAAGATCGTTGGACCAAGTGTATTGATCTTATGGGAGACTATACTGAGCAATAAAAGTGATTTCCCTCCAAAAAAAATGTATTTTCATTTCCGCTTTCAAAGCTTTTTGACTAACCTAGTATATTATATATTCCCATATTATATTATATTACCCTAAGACACGTCCGTGCCATACAGACTGCTGAGATGAAAATGTTGAGATGGATGTGTGGTGTCACAAGGCTTGACAGGATCCGAAACTTCTACATCCGTGGGAGTCTAGGTATACGCGACATATCTGACAAGTTTCAAGAGAGCTTGAATGGTATGGACACGTCAGCAGAAGACCCCCAGAATATATAGGAAACAGGGCGCAGACACTTTATACCCCTGGTAAGAGGTCCCGAGGAAGACCCGCGAGGTGGTTGGGCGGGACATGAGGGACGCCGATATCGCTCCGGAAGATGCACAGGTTCGGGCGAAGTGGCGGCGAATGATTGGAAGTACAGACCCCACCAGCATGTGGGAATAATAATGCTAAGGAAGAGAGAGAGAGAGATTACCAACCATCAAATTATTTGCCTTTGCCTGTCAGCGCCTCTCACTTTGATTATCCTGATCTTCGTTGTATTTGTTCGGCGTTTATTGATTTTCACAGTGGCCATTGTTTTTCTGGTTTTCTTAGCCATACAGTTCACGCTCTCCTTTTGTCAATCTGGGTATTCTAGGCATTTTAAAACGTTTTATTTTTACAATATTTAAAAGCTAATAGTCGTACCAAATGTAACTAACTTTATGCATCCAATACGTCGAGAAATATCAAGATTGTTTCACATTTTATCATTTAAAAACATCATCAAATTGTGTTTTATTTTAGTTATTAATTACCTTATTCTTCAGTGCGTGCGTATTCGAAATGCGAATAATAGTAAATGTATTTTCATTTATTTTGTAAAAAAGTACAAAACAAATGTTTAGTTTAAAAACTAAGTAATTTTTTTACTTCTATAACGTACGTTTTCAAAGTTGGGATACTAACGTTACACAGTAACTTCTGCATTTATGATTTGTTTAATTTTCCCTTTATAGTCACATTATATTTTGTTTCATTTTCGGCTTCACGGCATTAGGTAAATTATATTATAGATATTCAAATATATTCAAGAAAAAAAAAATTCAATTTCATGAATCAATATTTCAGCTGAAATTATTTTAAAACTAGCCCAAATAACTATTCTAAGAGTGCACTTGTAGTGTAGTTTGTTAGCAAACATCGTAATTCAAGTCAGTGCTTATTTTTTCACGAAGGGGTGGAAGGCACCGAAGAGGAAGGCTGCTCGGGTAGTAAATGATAGAAAACAATAACCTCGTTTCATTTTATGTTGTCATTAAAATAACGACTAAAATAATTGCTCTTCCAATGAAACGTTCAATGTGTCAGGCGCAGAATAAATTTTTTTTTCTAACGTTAAATTATTATAGACTTTCGTAGTAATACAGTACAGCTAACTGGGTTTATTTTTATGATGCAATATCTGACAATCAACCAGAAATGTATTTAAGATGTTTTTGATAGTAATAATAAAATTACAATTTATATAGCGCCTCTTAGAGAGCAGACTCTTCTCAAAGACTCTTTAGCTAGGGATTTGAACCCACTATTATTGATCGATTAAAAATATTGCAAAATAAATGTATACAAGTTGAGTGTTGAGGATAGGAAGGTGGTGGCTGCGGACTATTACTAATTTAAATAAGACTGGAAAAGATTACAACACATTGAGGAATCTTGCTAATTGAGGAGCATGTTTTCGAGAAATGGAAAGATAGAGACATGGCAACTAATGAAATGTTCACCATCCCTAGAGTTAAAACCTCTTTTGCCCAAAGGCAATATGCTTATTTGGCTCCCATTACATACAATGGCGTGCCGACTTCAATAAGGGTAAAGGTAGGAAAACCATTTAGACAGTCGATCGGAGCGTGGTTGTTACTGCGACAAGATTTTGAGTACTTGGGCTTTCAGGATGAATGACGAGTGGAAAGGATTTGTGTGAGTGTGGGTTTCTTCTTGTTGTTTTAATTTTGGTTGTTTTTGTATTTGTGTTTCTGTGTATTTTTTGTTTTAATTAAAATTTTTATTCTTACGATTGTGTGCGGTATATTGTGGGATGAATATTTTTAGTCTTTCTGGAGTGATAATGTGTGAGGAGTTGAATTTTGCAAGATGTTTCCAGTTGTAGTTGAGTGTCACTGTTTGTCAGGTTGATGAGAGTGTGCAACGGGGTTTTGTTTTTGTGCAATCAAAAATCGGAAAAAAGTATCGATTTATTTTTTTCATGCTAAATATCCTCAGTGAGATACAGGCAAAAGCCTAGTTTACTGGGGATACGACAAATGAAAGGCAACAAGCCCAAATCCATTAAAATTGTATGTCCAAATCAAATTACCTGTTGTTTTTTCGCAAATTGTGTATATTTCTTGTCATGTGTAATAATAAATAAATAAATAAATAAAGAGCAAGATATTGAAAGTCGAGATGCTGTAGGTTCAGTTCAGTTCAATTCGATCCCACTTCCACCCACGCTGTTGAGTGACATAAATTGCAGTAAACAATATTTAACAATGAATGTAGACTGTAATATATTAAGATAAAAGTTAATTTTTATTTTTGTGATCCTCTTGAGTTTTGCGACCCACAGGTTGAGAAACGATGCGTTAGAAAATACAGTGGTACCTCGGGTTACGAACTTAATTCGTTCTTTGATTCCGTTCGCGAGCCGAAATGTTCGCAAACCGAAATTCATTTTCTTGGGAGCCATAATGAGGGTTAATTTAATGCAAAATATATTTTATATATATATACTGTATATTATATATATAAAAAGCAAAAAAAATGTATCAAGAACAACGAACGCAACGACAAACAATGTTCACAACGCGCGCACCTGAGAACAACTAATGCGTAATTGCGTAATGCGCCGTTACAACTAATTCGTGAGCCGAGGCATTGTACGCAGGTCGAGTCAACATTTGTTCGGAAATTGTGTTCGTAAGCCGATTCGTTCGTGACTAGAGGCGTTCGTGACCCGAGGTTTGACTATCATAATAAGATTTTATCTTTAAATTGAGCACCAACAAGAATCAAATACATAACCGTCTTTTTCTTGAATTTTCGAAAAGACTTTAGTTTCACTTTGTGTTGCCATGTTTTATGTAAAAAGAAATAAAATAAATAAATAAAACGCTTATTTAAAATTTTTGTGTTCACCACTGGTTTATTTTGAGTTTACTACCGGTTTCGAAGACCTCCGTCTTCATCGTCAGGTGAAGATAAACTAAATTGCTCACAATATATTTCTTCCGCAAGTCTAAATAGTATAAGACGAATGAAGTGAAATATATTATGAGCAATTTAGTTTATCTTTACCTGACGATTAAGACGGAGATCTTCGAAACCAGAAGTAAACTCAAAATTAACCAGTGGCGCACGCAAAAATATAAAATAAGCGTTTTATTTTTTTGTATTATTTATTTTTACACTTAACCGTATGTTTGGAAAACACGCGTCTTACCAATTAGTCAATGAAGGTGGCATATTATATGGTCTGTAAAATATATCCATGTAATCGATAATAAACTCAAGCACTTGTAATTCAAGCACAATAAGTCATGATTGATTGATTGGTAGATTAAAAAGGGTTGTTTTGATAACGAGACCATTATGTTTTTGGAATATGGATAGATTAACTGTAACGTACATATACTTTATATGTACCATCTCCATTTCCCTACCAAGGAAGGCAGAGAGGACATAGCGCCATACTTTCATATCACGACACACATCCTTAACCTCTTATACCTTTTCATACAACTTCTACGATTTATCTGACTTTCTACGTTTACTTTTTTGCTGAATATTAATCGCTTGATCCAGCCATACTTTCCTTGGTCTTCCTCTCACACGCCTTTCACTCAGATTTCTACTATATAATTTGTTTTGTTGGTTTTTGTTCATTCATTCGTTCCACATGTCCAAACCATCTAGGTATTCACTTTACTTAACACATCAGCCTTAAATTCACATACTATGTGTATCCAGAAAGTAAGTGTACTGAGGCTCTCACGACCGGACGGATTTTATTTCCGACATGTTGGCTACACTTCCGTGTAGCTTGACCCTTCCCCTCCGCAACGAGACCGGTTCGAGGTCAGTACGTTGAGAAGTGTCGACGCGACAACACGTTTCGTGAAAAATGTCAATCCAATCTCCCGCCAAGTGCGAAATACGCGGCGTCATCCGTTATCTCGTTTGGAAGGGAAAACCTCCGGTTGAGGTTTATAATAAGGTAAAAACTGCATATGGTGATAAAGCTATGAATCGTACGAGTGTGTACAAGTGGTGACGCGAGTTTAAAAACAGTCACGTCACACCTCTTCCCCCTCCGCCAAAAAGTTCAAAACCACAATTTCAGCCAAGAAAATTATGGCATCCGTGTTTTGGGACTGTCAAGGCATAATTTTAATTGAATATATGCCTCAAAGGGAGACCATCAACTCTGCAAGATACTGTGAGACCCTAAAAAATTGCGGAGGGCGATTCAGAACAAGAGGAGAGGCATGCTAACAAAGGGAGTCTGCCTGCTGCACGACAATGCCAAACCATACACGGCCAACGCCACGAAGGAACTGCTCGCCTCGTTTAAATGGGATGTCCTGAACCATCCCTCGCATTCCCCTGACCTAGCACCTTCAGATTACTATTTCTTTACCTCCCTGAAGCTGTACATGGGTGGAAAAAGGTTTTCAACCGACAAGGAGGTAAAGGAGGAGGTGGAGAAGTGGACGGAGGGGTTGGTGGGAAACTACTTCGAGGAAGGCATCAAAAAGTTGATACCCCGCTTCACCACCTGCATTGAGAGGAATGGCGACTATGTCGAAAAATAGTTTACATATGTACTACGGTAACCGCGTAATTTTTTTGTTTAAATAAAAAAAAATGTAGCCTACAAAAATTCAGTACACTTACTTTCTGGATATGCCTCGTACATCCTTCATAAATGTATTCCACATTCTGCCATACATTGTCACTTCATGTATTATTCTCAGTGTATGTATTTCTACATATTTTTTCGGATCCTATCAGCCTTTTTCCACGTCCAAGTTTCATTCCCACACATCAAAGTTGGCACCAAAATAGCATTGTGAACTATCAAACCGCAACATGATTATTAATAATCATCAATCAATAGGTGACATGTAAAGCGCTATTTTTATAATATTACCTTAAGAGCGCTACGGTTTTGAATGTAAAAAAGCTGATAAATCAAAAAGATCATCGTAAATTCGAGTAGAATAAGGTCTGAAAGTGAGATATAAAATCCACATGTCAAAAATAAAAACAACTATAACGTTCAACAGAACATGTGAACTAGCATTTTTTTATAATTACAATATATAACAAAATTATACAACGCTGTTCCCGACCATTAAGACCCCCCTAAGGACGCTTTCTAACTATTTCAGCTAAACCTATTAACTTAGGCCTCGGCCACACAGGAAGGAGCCTCGCTTGACGCTTAGAGCTATATTGCGGGCTAGGCGACATATCCTAGCGAACCAACGTACCGCATACTATCGCAGTGGCCACACTGCATGCTTCGCGCCACGTTGCATGACGATTAGTCATCGAGTGAATCTCCTAGCAAATAGACGTCTTGGTTAATTTACAAGATGGCGGAAGTTTTAATGATATCTGTGTATAAAAGGGAGCCTTTATGGAACCCATCGAGCAAATTATAGAAAAATGTACCTGTAACAAAATCACTTTGGAATGAAGTTGCACAGAAAGTAAATAAAGATGGTAAGTTATAATGAAATTGGTTGGTTTTGAGATTGACATCGTGTGTTGACTCAACCGCTCCCAACTGTCAAATGAATTTGTGCGTAGCACTTTGGTGTGGCCAGGCATGAAGTCACCTAGTATATGAGTCACGTAAAACTTAGCACCTAACGGAGCGCTTATCACCTAACGAAGCGTTTTGGTGTGGCCTCGGCCTTACAGAAGATGTACAGGGGACAAGTGACTTTTCAAGTCAGGGTTCCAACAGAAATCGAACCTGTAATCTCCAGGCTTAGAGACATGCGTCTTACCAATTAGAGCATGAAGGTCGTTGATAAGAAGCATATCTTGGAAGTGTTACAAGCAGAATTGTGGAGTGGGTAAACAATCCAACTTTGACTTCAGATATTTTAAACGTTTGACTCCGACTTTGACTCAGAATCCAATTACAAAAAGTACACGCTTTTTGTAGTAAAAATACATATAGTAGTTCATAATTTCATAATATAATTTATTTTGCCAATAAGTTTTAACAAATGTAAAATAATTAAGAGTTGAATGTAGAATAGCATCTCCCGACTGCACAAAAAAACGAACCAACTCCACGACTCCGACTTCTGACTCCTGACTCCGATTCCCGACTCCCGACTCTGACTCCTGACTCTGACTTCTGACTCCTGACTCTGCCTCCTGACTCTGACTCCTGACTCTGAATTCTGACTCCGATTCCTGACTCCAGACTCCGAACACTGACTCTGACTTCTGACTCCTGACTCTGCCTCCTGACTCTGAATCCTGACTCCGATTCCTGACTCCAGACTCCGAATACTGACTCCTGACTCCGACTCCTGACTCTAACTCCTGACTCCAGACTCCGAATACTGACTCTGACTACGACTCTTGACTTCGACTCCTAACTCCAGCTCCACAACCCTGGATACAAGATATAATACTAAATTCGAAATAAATATCAGCAAGAATTGGCCTTTCCAAAACTATAGTGGTTTGAATTAAGGTTTTTTTTTTGTTAAAATCTACCACTTGTTGTATATATTCTTGGGTCGCCAACTTTAGAACCTTTTTACTTATCGAAAAAAAAAAACAATATCTTGATTATTGTTAAGAACATATAAAATACAAACGTAAAAAAATGTCAGTGGTCATACTTGATAATATACCAGTAATAATAACAGAATTCTGCGAAAAATAAATGTTTTTCAGTTTTATAGCCATTTCTAAATAAAATTTTCACGCTCATTTGTTGAATCACATGGATATTTCTAAAAAAAAAATAATTTGAAAATACCACTGAACCTACGTTTTAATTTGTTCAATACATATTAAACTAAATACTTTGTTTTATGTGATACGAATTTTTTTCTTCGAGTTTTTATGATTTTATTCAAAGGCAACAAAGACTTCTGTTTTCTTTGACAAACAATGAGGGACAAAATTATAAGGTTTCCATATAATGATTTTTGATTATTATGTCAAATTCAAGCATAAAATTGTGTCAAATGTGTTATATTTTCAGTTTCTCAGCAATATCGCGTATCATAAAAGGTTGCTAATTCTCGATCAAAGCCTTGATTCGGTCTTTATGAACAGATATCGACCTTTCAGAGGTTGGATCAAGTGAATGGTATTTTGAAAAAAGGAAATACAAAAATCAGAGAATTCGTAAGATTTGTATGAGAAGGCATATGGATGTGGAAGAGGCGAAGGAAAGTCTGACGGGTTGTCCTCTCTGCCTAACACGACAGGGAAAGGTATTATACTTGTATAACTTTAAATTTGTTTGGTCATGGTTCAGGGTGCACCTTAGTGGATTCATTGCCATCTAGCAATCTTTTCCAAACAAATTAAAGACGTCTTAAGTGAAAATAACACTAGAACTCTTTTTAAATTAAATTGGATTTCAACGGGAATCAAACCCACCACCTCCGGGCTGAAAAACAGAGTATCTTACCAACTAAGCCACGGAGGTTATCCACTTGACACATTGATATGTTTACATATACCTACATTTCGTTCGATTGTGTTTGATATAAATATGCTCTGCTTTTGAGTGTTTCAATAAAATTGCTTTAATATATTTTTTTGTTACGGGTTGTTGTCAATGCTCACGAGAAGCTCCTTTTTAATTTGTTGGATTGTTTGTGCGTAAATTTCGTGGATGTAAGTTAGCTATTTCAGAATGTTTTTGAGTGTTTCAATAAAATTGCTTTAATATATTTTTTTGTTAAGGGTTGTTGTCAATGCTCACGAGAAGCTCCTTTTTAATTTGTTGAATTGTTTGTGCGTAAATTTCGTGGATGTAAGTTAGCTATCTCAGAATGCTTTTGAGTGTTTCAATAAAATTGCTTTAATATATTTTTTGTTACGGGTTGTTGTCAATGCTCACGAGAGGCTCTTTTTTAATTTGTTGAATTGTTTATGCGTAAATTTCGTGGATGTAAGTCAGCTGTCTCAGAAAAGGCAACAAGCCCAGTGACACAGCTGATTTAGATTGTTTTATTGTATTTTAACTTGTGTTGTATATATTACATCCTGGTGGGCTTTTCGCAATGTAACAATCTTTTCAAACCAAACAAAATATACTTAAGATGCCTTAAATGAAATTTTCACTAAAACCTATTTAAAAAAAATCTAGGTTTTAACATATTGTATAACTGGTGATTCGGGCATATTAACTAGCGTTGCCGGAAGACAATATTGATATCTACCCCACTATTCATAATTTTGGATTAAGAACCCCTGGAACAGGCACGTAACTCGCGGTTCGTCATCGCGCGTTTTGGTAATACTATGAAGAGAGAACAATCCGATATGCTGAGGGAATTAGTTCTTAAGATATAAATCTGTATATAGATATAGTTAATAATTTTTCGTACTATATCGTCGTTGTTCTGCGAAAAGGTTTTAGTCCATTTTTGCTTAAAATAACTTTTTGATGCCATTTTACTGAAAATAAAAATATCCACACATGGGAAAAACATTTATGTTCAAAAGTGATATGGTTTCGCTGTTATGAAAAGATAAAAAGTCAAATACTAACTTGATTTTACACCGCCCTCCGAAACTTAAATTGCATTTATCTCAAAACTCAATATTTGGACTTAAACGCTTTTCGCAGAACAACGACGATATATTACTTTATTAAATAAATAAAAAAATATATTATATGTTGAGGGCCTATATATAATATAGTATAATATAAAGAAACGAAATATTCATTCCTTATTATTTCATTCCGTATTCTGTCATACATTACAACCCATGCATTCTTCCGAATATAGAAGGTTATTTAAAATATTTATCCGAATAATCATTGACGACCTCCGTGGCCTGGTGGTAAGACGCTTGTATGCCGATCCAGAGGTTGCGGGTTCGATACCCACTGGAATCCAGATTTTTTTATAATGGAATTCCAGTCTGGTTTTCACTTAGGGCCCATTTAAACAACTTTCTGGTTGGTTGGAAGAGATTGCCACATGGCAATAAACTCGCCAGGTGGAGAAAAAAAAAGTAAAATTTTATTATTGTTAATTATTAAAGTTGGTGTGACATATTAAAAATGTGAAAAATATGGAATATTGAACATCTTTTTTTGCTAATAAAGCTTCGTTTATATAAAATCTGTTTTTTATCGGATTTGCAATATTTTAGAAAATTTCTCAAATCGTATAATTGCTGTAGTTGTTATCTTGTAAATAACTTATCTTATAAAATAATGATTTTTACATACATATATATCATCACGCCGTCTACCTATCGGGTAGGCGGAAAGCAAAGCGCCATACTTTCTTATCGCGATACTCATCTGCATTTTTTACATCAATACACCTCTTGTTCCCAGAGTTCCAAAGATTCTTCTGACTTTTATAAATTTCCTTATTTCAAAATATCGTACACTTGATCTAACCATACTTTCCTCTACCATACCTTCAACTCATATTTTTTTTTGTCTTTCTTCATCATTCGTTCCACGTGCCCAGACCATATCAGAGTGGCATTCTTCATCTTACGCAACGCATCAGCCATATATATAAAAAAAATTATCCGAATAATCATCGAGTGTCATCACGAGTAATTGAACCAATTAATTAATCGATAATTACAAAAAATAAATTTTACTTGCAGAACAAGTAGTCGAATGACATCAAATAGAATTTTCTTGTATAAATACTAAATTCTTACTGTTTGATTTTTTTTTAATTGTTACATATAATCAATAGAAATCATAATTAAAGGACCTTTTCTTTTAAGGACTCTCCTCGTAAAATAGAACATGACGACCTAATTAGTAAGACATCTGTCTTCCTGCCAGGAGGCTGATTACCGTTGGATCCCAATTTATTTAAAAAAAGGGGGGGTTTCAGTCTAGTTTTCATTTAAGACTTCTTTAACACCTTTCTGATTGGTTGAAAAAGATTGCTGCATCTTAATAAACCCGCCATTTATTTAGTATGCAGCAAAAATGTAATAGAATATGATATACTTATTTCCGTCGGAGCTCCTTGGTGTCTACGAATCAAAATGTCCTAACATTACAAAATTGTAGTTCAAATTAAGACAGAATTAAATAAAACATATAATTATTAAGTGATTTAAGTTAAAAAACTGATTTGTAGAGACAAAGATTGGTAAGAAAGACGCGAATATTTCATAAATCGACAAAATTTTCAAAAAAAATGTATTAAGTGTTTTAAGGAATTATTATCTACCGACAAATTTTGTACTTTATCGAAGAAAGTCCCATTGAATAATAATTCGTACAGTATAAAATATTATTTAAAAAAAAAACTTACATTTATTCCTTCTGATTCGTAGCAAAAACTGTATTAAAATTCACAACAATATTTCCTAAATAAAAAAAAAGTCAAGTCACAAAACCGAACAGTTAATACATAACAAAACTCTCGGAAACAGATTAAAAAAATTACAATAAATTACAATTCGATTAATTATTGTTAGTCGCAACTAAGTTCTTTGACCGTCTGATAAATCATTGGTGTTAACGACTATGTTACGTTTCTCGCTACAGTGATTTGAAACAATAAGGTAAAAGTGTTGTGCGACGCGCGATGTCTTCGTAACGGCCAGTCGGCAACAAGTGGGGTTTGCGAGTGACGACGCTCTATATAGAACCTCCGTATACTGGCGTCGCGACGCTCTGGGCGCTAGGCACGAGGGACGCCGGTAGATCAACACTTTGTGATGTAAATATTATGTGGCTACATCGGAAGGAATTTAGATAAAAATAATTTCTTGCGGAATGTTTTATTTCAATTCTCAGTGTTTTAAGAATGGGAAAATGTGAATAGTAACATGTTATATTTATGAGTAATCTAGTCGAGTTTGTAGTTCACTTAATACAACGTTCAAATAAATAATTTTGACAAAGAAAATGTACACATACTCGTATCATAGTATAAATAGGGCAGAGCCCGTACGGTTGTCGTTCGAAACAGATTGAAATTATATTGAACGAACCGGTGTAAAAGGGGACGATGCCAATTTATTTTGAATTGTAATTCATTAAATAATTAATTTATTTCCTATTATATTGAACCTTATAATTACTTGAGTTTACTACTCCGAAACAGATTGAAATTATACTGAACGAACCGGTGTAAAAGGGGACGATGCCAATTTATTTTGAATTGTAAATTATTAAATAATTCATTAATTTCGTATTATATTGAACCTTATAATTACTTGTGTTTACTACTTCGAAACAGATTGAAATTATACTGAACAAACCAGTGTAAAAGGGGACGATGCCAATTTATTTTGAATTGTAATTAATTTATTTCCTATTATATTGAACCTTATAATTACTTGTGTTTACTACTTCGAAACATATTGAAATTATACTGAACGAACCGGTGTAAAATGGGACGATGCCAATTTATTTTGAATTGTAATTAATTTATTTCCTATTATATTGAACCTTATAATTACTTGTGTTTACTAATTCGAAACCGATTAAAATTATACTGAACGAACCGGTGTAAAAGGGGACGATGCCAATTTATTTTGAATTTTAATTAATTAAATATTTCATTTATTTCCTATTATATTGAACCTTATAATTACTTGTGTTTATTTATCTTATACTCTTTTTTTGAATGCATACAATTATATGTGGCTTTTTCAAGGTGTCGGAAACGCGAAAACATTACAGTCAATATATCTGAAACAAGTCTTCAAGGAAAACTTTATCAACGATTTAAATTGAACAACAGTAATGTTTATATGTATACACAAAACATCGTGTATAAAGAGATTTTTGAGAATTAAATAATTCATCAATCAAGATGTACCTTTTTTATTTTTAAACTTTAAACATTAATTAACCCTAAAAACTTTAAGCTGATCTTGCTCCATTCGGTATTTCTAAAATGTATAAATTGTTTAACTTCCGTGTATATTTCACGGGTTGCAACTAGTGTTATATGTATTGTAATGAATTATTATTCTATTTGTGACATAAACAATAAAAATATTATAGTATATCATAATTTCGTTACACGTCAAAGAACTAAAAAAAAATGTTTCGATTCTATCCGTATTTAAATCATCCGTCGTCCGTATTTAAATGGATGATTTTTTTTAGCAAAACAATTAAAGATATCTTTGCTACATCATTTCACTAATTAGTGATCACACATGTGCTAGGTCATTTTGAAAATTAGTGATCATATCTTTGCCTGATTATTTTGCAAATAGTTGATCGCATTTTTGCCAGATCATTTTGCAATCACATATTTGTCGAATCATTTTGTAAATTAGTGATCACATTTTTGTCACAATATTTTGAAAAATTAACAGCCATTCGAGAACACAAATGCTGTCACTCTCGTAATGCAAATGGATGGAAAAACATTACCAAATTGTTACTCCTTTAAATATCTTGGGTCACTCATCCATAGCGATGGAGGATGTGCAGTAGATGTAACACATAGAATTAGTGTGGGATGGATGAAGTTTAGATCAATGACGGGAGTTCTATGTGATCTGAAAATGCCAGTAAAGTTAAAAGGAAAAGTATACAAAACGATTGTCAGACCCGCACTCCTCTATAGCTCCGAATGCTGGACGATGTATAACTCTTACTCTAGGCAACTAGGAACTGCTGAAATGCGCATGCTAAGATGGTCAGCTGGTGTGTCCCTAAGAGACAAAATAAAAAGCTCACGCATTTGTGGAAGCCTAGGTGTTACAGACATCAACAGCAAGATGGAGGAGAGGCGATTGAGATGATATGGGCACGTTGGACGCAGAACACCCGATCACATTGTGAACCAGGCAATCTCCATGGATCTTCCTCGAATAACAACCAGAGGAAGACCAAAGAATTCATGGGTGGTGCAAAAGGATAACCTGATGCAGAGGCACGGCCTGGGGGACGTAGTCCGGGACAGAAGAGCATACAACCTGAGGACGAGGAGAGCTGACCCCAACAGTCTTCGCAGACAGTGAGTTGGGATGGAGCCAGGGAGAAGATTTTGAAAAATTAATGAACAAATTTTTGCCAGATAATTTTGTAAATAATTATTACAACATTACCAGATTATAAACAAAATTGTCAGATTATTTTGTAAATTAGGGATCCCATATTTGACAGAAACCGTTTTGATTAAATCTAATCTATGTTTTAAATAGAGTGTATAATGACCGTAAATATATCACTTGTAAAATAATATTTCGTAATAAAATATTTCAACAACACAGTTGTGTTTTTAAATTTGCAAGTAGCACATAAACTCCGCTTAATAAATTCGTCTGAATAATGTTCTAAAAATAAGATATAAAAACTAGGATACCGATAATAGAAAATAAGCCTGGCATCTATCAGATCATTGCACCAACAGTGCTTTCTGATGTTCGTGCAGATATAAAGATTATTACAATCAAATATTTATTTAAGATGTATATGCCTCTAGTTAGTTGCCAACGAGTGCATCTTGTGTGATCATATCGAACTATTCATATATTCTCATCATAATAAATTTAAACCTTTTATGGAGAAAGATGTATCTATGCTATGGTTGATCACGTATCCATGGTTGGTAACCGCCATTACAATGATTAGCAGCTGATCCCCTTATTTCTCCTCAAGAGCTCTTGTAAATATTATTGATAACCGCCATTACAATGATTGACAGCTGCCCCTTATTTCTCCTCGAGAGCTCTTGTAAATATTATTGATAACCGCCATTACAATGATTGACAGCTGATCCCCTTATTTCTCCTCAAGAGCTCTTGTAAATATTATTGATAACCGCCATTACAATGATTGACAGCTGATCCCCTTATTTCTCCTCAAGAGCTCTTGTAAATATTATTGATAACCGCCATTACAATGATTGACAGCTGATCCCCTTATTTCTCATCAAGAGCTCTTGTAAATATTATTGATAACCGCCATTACAATGATTGACAGCTGATCCCCTTATTTCTCATCAAGAGCTCTTGTAAATATTATTGATAACCGCCATTACAATGATTGACAGCTGATCCCCTTATTTCTCATCAAGAGCTCTTGTAAATATTATTGATAACCGCCATTACAATGATTGACAGCTGATCCCCTTATTTCTCATCAAGAGCTCTTGTAAATATTATTGATAACCGCCATTACAATGATTGACAGCTGATCCCTTTATTTCTCCTCAAGAGCTCTTAAAAATATTGAAAAAGTATTAAGCCCAACATGATAGAACAATTTCACTCAGAAAAATATAGTACGCCATTAAAATTGACTTGCACTTTTCCAGCAATGCCAGATACAGAGAGCGACAGCTGAGATAGTACGGGCACATAAGACGGAGACCACCAGACCATACTGTAAATCAGGCAATGTCTGTGGATATTCCTCGACAGCCGTCCAGAGGAAACCGTCCAAAGAACTCCTGGATGACTCAATGCTCCAAAATCTTGCAGAGAAACGGCCTAGATGAAAGCGACACCCAGAACCGAAGAATATACAGTCTGAGAACGAGAAGAGCCGACCCCAACAGCCTACTTAGGCAATGAGTTGGGACAGTGCCAAGAAGAAGAAGAAGACTTTTACAGCAATGTTCAAAACATTTTTACGTCTTTAGTATTTTCATCTTATCTCAAAATATTGTCGTGGTCTTGAGATTAGACCGTTCAGTTCAATATCGCCCTCATCTACGCTGTAATGGGGACACAAAATAAGTTCTCTTCTAGCGCTGTCTATACTAGAAGATCGAAACCTTCTTTATATTTCATGAGTGGAATGTCAGGTAGTTGCGCAGAAGGAACTATCGAAAAGGACTTCTTCCCCGTTAGCGACACTTATGAATGTGAAAAGAATAATAGCAACTACGGACCTAAGGTTCGATGTCACGAGATAAGTAAAATGATACGTATCGCAGTAAAGTAGCTTAAGGCCTGGAGTTTAAACATCCTTTCACAAAGAGCTAAAAACGCAGCAATAAATATCCTTTGACACCACTAGATCGGAGTTGCCAATCGGTCCAAAGATGAACCGATGTAATAAGGCTGAATGGAAATCTCTTCGGAAATTATTGACTCAACTATTGTATATATATGCGTATGGCATAGTCAGGCGCTTTATAAAATCAGATTTAAATCCCTCAGCCATATTTTGGCTTCGGTCGTCAGTTGGTTTATATCCTCCATCACTCCATGGAACCTGTGTTTAGGGCATTCTCTTATAATGTGGTGTACGGTCTGAGCGGCAGCACCGCAGTCTCAACTGGAGTCATCGATGTAGCCCCATCTGTGGCGCTCGGCTGCACTTCTGCTGCAGTCTGTTCTAACACGGTTCAGTGTTGCCCACTCTTTACGGTCCAGCTCAAAGCCGGTGACCCTCTTATATGGTTCCGCAATTAGGTATTTATTTCTAGTGCCCCCATTTCTCCATTCCTCTGTCCAGGCCTCTTCAACCGTGAAACCATTGCTCTCTAAGGTCTGTGCTTTGGCCCAGAAGGGTTTTCTTGATTTGAGCCTAGTATGTGGGATATGCCTCAGGACCAAGTTTAAAAGAGAGGTGTTGTTCTTTGCCCTTGTCCATTCTCTCACTGTAGATGCATTCCTACGAATGTGGGGAGGAGCTATGTTGGTCAATACGGATAGCCATTGACATTGGGTGGGTTTCAACACACCGGCTATAATTGAAAACTACTCGTATTGACCTAAAATCAAACAAAGTTCCAACAAATCCCGAGAATCATCATTGTGTTATCTTTTTACTCACCGCCGGCAAAGTGTTAAAAAGAATTATTCTTAATCGCCTGGAGACTGATATTCTAGTAAATAATATAATTCCAAACTCCCAACATGCCTCCCTTAAAAATCATCCCCCAGTGTACCAATTTCATTCCGAGTCGTCGAGAAAATTTCCACTTCTTTTAACAATAAAAAAATACAGCTCTTCTATTCTTTGACGTTGCTAAAACGTTTGATACTGTATGGTTAACGGCTTTCTCTTCTTCAAAGTTTGTGTCTTCTTCGGACGTTGGGGATCATCATGACTATCTTGACGCTTAATGAAACAGCTCTGAATAAAGACATGGTATTACAATCATACCCTTCCCTCAAGTTTTTCAACCGAGGAATGCTTATTTTTCCCACTTTTCTTCTGTCTTGAACTTTCCCTGCAATACAAGTCGAAGGATCTTATATTCTTCCGCTCGCATTATATGTCGAAATTACTCTTATTTTATCCTTTTGATGATAGATAATAGTCCTCTTTTTTATTCATTCGTTTCAAGGTGTCCTCACTCACTCATGGTGGAGAAGGTACAAAAAAAAATATCTGCGATATCTCTACATGAGGGAGTTTGGTGTCTATCCATGGCGTTATCCTACTCAATTTCTGCTGGGCATGCTCGGGTATAACTCCTTGAGCGTAAGAGGAGATCTGCGTCTCCTGTGATACGTTGTCAGATTCGTTCGAGGAGTTGTGAGCTGTCCAGCATTACTACAAAGATTAGCGTTAAATGTTCCTAACAATTACGAGTCCACTAGACAGCGCCGGCAAGAACTGTTCTCAATAACATATGCAAGAACGGGTCTTCCAGCCGCCATGCCTGTTGGAAGGGCCTTAACTCTTTTGAACGGGATGAGACTGCTTCGGATATTGACATATTTCATATCACAACTTTCTTCTAAGATTGAGTGCGTTAGAAATCACTCATCAACGTATTTAAGTGACTTTGAAGATATGTGTATGTTTGTGTGTATATATGTATGCATATACATAATTTCATATAATTTTTATAAATGTTTACATTTTTTTATATTTTTCAATGTAATTGGGTAAGCCTTTATAGAGAAAATAAATAAACGAAAAAATCATTACGAACTTTGTCAACCCATGCCACTCTCAACATTTTTCGATAGCACCGTATTTCAAAAGCTCCTAGTTTTTTTGTGTGACTTTAGTAAGTGTCTATGTTTCAATACCATAGAGAAGTACAAAGAATATGAAGCAATGTAAAATTCGCATACGTAATACGAGATTGAATCCTTGTTACAGAGGAGATCCTTCAATTTAAAGAAACACCCTTCTCTTTAAGTTATAAATCACCTAAATTTTGATTACAATGATTAAATTAATATAATATTTTCTAAAAAATCACCAATACCACGTAGTATATGATATTATATCCTTGGTTCGTCCAAAACACGCAGGTGTTCCTCAAGGAGCACAACTCTCACCCACTCTTTCTAATTTATATATACTCGTACATGATATACCTCAAATCCAAATGATAAAATTATCACTGCTCAATACGATAATGACACGGTCCTTCTATCTGCTGTTTCTTTTTCAAAACACGCGGTAAAAGTGTACAAAAGTACACTCTTTAAATTGAATCTTGATGATCCCTTCGAGCCGCGGAGTGTAGGAATGATTCATTGTCCTAAACCCCATAAAATCCACACACGTTACCTTCTTCAAAAGATTTCACAGTTTAATAAAAAATACCGTGGAGTTTTGACGTGAAATATCTTCGAGTCGCCCTAAACCAAGAACTTACCTGAAATCAACACATTCACAATATCACTAACAAAAGGTCAAAGCACTCTTGTGGCCTTGTCTAATTTAATTAAGTGCCGACTTCAATAAAGGTAAAGGTAAGAAAACCATTTAGACAGTCGATCGGAGCGTGGTTGTTATTGCGACAGGATTTTGAGTACTTGGGCCAATCAATTTCAGAATGAATGACGAGTGGGAAAAAATTTGTGTGAGCTCGTGAGTGTGGGTTTCTTCGTGTTGTTTTAATTTTGGTGGTTTTTGTATTTGTTTCTGTGTATTTTTTGTTTTAATTTTTATTCTTATGATTGTGTGCGGTATATTGTGGGATGAATATTTTTGGTCTTTCTGGAGTGATAATGTGTGAGGAGTTGAATTTCGCAAGATGTTTCCAGTTGTAGTTGAGTGTCACTGTTTGTCAGGTTGGTGAGAGCGTGCAACGGCGGTTTTGTTTTTGTGTAATCAGAAATCGGAAAGAAGTATCGATTTATTTTTTTCATGCTAAATATCCTCAGTGAGATACATGCAAAAACCTTGTTTACTGGGGATACGACAAATGAAAGGCAACAAACCCAGATCCATTAAAATTGTATGTCCAAATCAAATTACCTGTTGTTTTTCCGCAAATTGTGTATATTTCTTGTCATGTGTAATAATAAATAAATAAAATGTGACATGAACAAAAAGTTATCCATAGACAATAAACACATACATACAAAACGAACATAACATAAGACTCATAATTACACAAGTTGTTCCCATTTCGGGTACAGTAACGCCAACACATTCCAAAAATACAAATCATGCAAAATAAGGCACTTTGTATCGATTCTACGGTCGGAGCAGCTTGGTATCTACGCAATATTACATTGCACTAGACTGTTGTTAATAAGGAATTCTATTGCTTTCCTGGTCAAACTTTTTTACACTTCATTTTCAAGTCACGCAAATCCTTTCATTAACACTCTCGTCCAAACGGTCCCTAGTAAGCCACAGTTCACAAAATGTCAAACTAAATACTCCGAGTCTTCCTAACTGATCGACAAGTTCCATCAACCCTAGCACAAGAAAATTTATCAGTACAATCGGTTATGTATTTTTTTAAGTTAAGAAAAATATGATCCACATAATCAGGCAGTGGTCTATCCGATAAGGAGTCGAAACCCCGTAGGGTTGGGAATTCCAGTGCATTCATCACCATACCAAAGACACGAGTCGTCTACCTGTTTAACGCAATGCTGTATTATTGGGTAATATTTATTTTCAAGAAATTTTGATTAAAATGAATTGATTCTAAGAAAAACTTTTCTTACAATGTAACTGAAGGTTTACCAGGGCGATGCAAACAGAATACTTGCATGTCATGGTAGCTACACATCCCTTGATCGAGTAAGGTGTTTGACAGGTGATTCACACCTGGAACAAGCTTGTCACTAAAAAAATAGATTTGCTTTCATATCACACACTTTAAAACTATGATATTCGAATGTATTTATTTTATTTTATTTATTTACAAAACAATTTGTTATATGCATATATACAGGGTGTAACACCCGGTGGCGATCAACGGAAACAGGGTGATGGGGGACCTCAATACCTATCAATTAAACCCCCATGTATGTTCCGCGATATTCAGTGGGGGATTTCTGTGAACTTTGAGTAAAAACCCGATTTTAGACTAAACTTCGTAAGTGTGACTGAACTATTTGCTCTGCGATCGTGTTTTTTTTTTGGAAGTATTATGTGTTAACATAAGTTGTGTCCGTTTTTTTCCAATTTAAAAATGAGCACCAAAAGTAAAACAAAATGGTAAATGTTATACGTCATTCGAAAAAAAATTTTCTGCTCTACACGAAATTGTGTTTGCTTTTACGTTACATATATTATTTTATTTCATTACAAGCATTCAAAATGGAATGGCAAGTAGACGAAAGTGAGTATTTTCGACACCTCCTTCTGTTCGCGTTCAATCGAAGGAATAAAGCTGCTCGCGATATTTGCGAAGTGTACGGTGAAGAAACTATGAATGAAAGGACAGCTCGTCAATGATTTTTGCGTTTCAAAGACGGTAATTTCGACCTGAAAGACATGGAGCATTCCGGACAACCAGTGGACTTCGATGAAGACCGATTAAACCATATTATTAATGAAGATCCCCTTCAAACATTTTTCATCACCATTTTCAAACCATTTTTCATCACCAGTAATGATGCGGTAAAGGAACCTTGGCTTGTGGCCATGCGTAGCTCGATGATGCGCGAGCAAACCTGCAGAAATTACCGAACGTTGATTTTTGTTGTTTTCACTCAAAACATGTGGAACCCAAGCGCCAAACTCCTGGACTTTTCCCATTGATTTAAGATGGCAGTATACAGTCATGTGACTACAATTCATCTGCTCAGCCAATTGTACGGTGGTTTGAAATGGATCTTCATGAATAATATGATTTAAGCGGTCCTCATCGAAGTCCACTGGTCGTTCGGAACGCTCTATGTCTTTCAGGTCGAAATTACCGTCTTTGAAACGCAAAAACCATCAACGAGCTCTCCTTTTATTCATAGCATCTTCACCGCATACTTCGCAAATATGCGCGAGCAGTTTTGACAGCTTTGTTCCCTCGATTGAACGCGAACAGAAGGATGTGTCGATAATGCTCACTTTCGTCTACTTGACATTCCATATTGAAGGCTTGTAATCAAATAAAATAATATATGTAACGTAAAAGCAAACACAATATCTTGTAGAGCAGAAAATTTTCTTTCGAATGACGTATAACATTTACCATTTTGTTTTACTTTTGGTGCTCATTTTTAAATTGAAAAAAAAAAACGGATCAACTTATGTTAACACCCAATCGTTTAATAGTGAGCCTTAAGTACAACAATACCACTTACCGTCGCAATCCTCTACAAAAATAGCTAATCAAAACATGATCGTGATTTTTTAAAATAAAAACAAAATAAAGACAGGCAATTTCAAGTCGACACTTAATTTATATGGAACTGGGTTTATTGCCTTTTATTTGTCGTGTTCCCAGTATACTATGTTTTTGCCTGTAACTTACTGAGGACTTACCGATGGTTAATCAATTATTTATAACTCTGTCATAAACTCTCACCAACTTAATAAGTTATTTAAATATACCATATGTATGTATCACATGAGTCAACCCTTAATGTACTTCACCATTTCGAAGAAATTAATAGCCTATCTCACAATGGGGTCCATACACCTATCAAAACATATTACGTTTTTGAGTTCTCACCAATTTTCACTACAACTTAATTCTTTTTGCAAGCCTAAGTACTCAAATTGTTGTCGCAACAACAACTACACTCCAATCCACTGTCTGAATTTTTCGCACTTTTTTTGCCTTTATTGAATTCGGTATCTCGTTGTATGTCATGGGGGCCAATTGCTTTTGGGGAAAAAATGTTCTGACTCTAGGAATGATATTTGGTCAGTTGCCATGCGTATAATGTGTCTTTGTTGAGTTTGTATTTTTTTCTGGGTGTTAATACCAGACAATGGATTTGAAATTTAAGTTGTTTACGCCAAGGACCCAACTTACACTTCAATTATTTAAGTTATAGTTTTAAGTTGAATCTACTGTATCTTTATTATCAAAGCCCCATGTCGATATAACATAATTTGCTAACGTGAGTGGCCTGTACCATAAACTGACTAACAAATGATTGCGGGACGAGAGGGCTTGCATTATTTTTTGGCGGTCTGTTGGCCTGCACATTTTCTGCCATTTGCAGATCCTTCTGAAGTTTGCGAAAACAATAAGCAGTATTAACGGGTTCAAGAGAGAATCCTGTAAATATCAGCAGAATTGGGAAGTAAGTATATTATTATATAATTGGAATCCATTATAGAAGTGAATTTATACCAGAAGAGAAAATATTTTACATACATATTACGTACTATCACGACGTTTCCCTGTGGGGGCAGACAGAGAGAGAGGTGAAAACGTTAGACTTTTTTTTTTAACCTGGCGAGTATATTGCCATGTGGCAATCTCTTCCAACCAACCAGAAAGATGATTTTATAAGCCCTAAGTGTTAACCAGACTGGAATCCTATTTTAAAAAATCTGGGATCCAGCAGGGATCGAACCCGCAACCTCCGGATCGGCAGACAAGTGTCTTACCACCAGGCCACGGAGGTCGGAGACTTTCCTATCACGACACACATATTTAACATTTTCTATATCCATACACCTTCTCGTATAACTCTTACGATTTTTCTGACATTTTACGTTTTCTTCTTTTAAAATATTATTCGCTTGATTCAATCATGCTTTCCTTGGTCTTCCAATCATATTCGCACTGTATATTTGTTTTATTAGTGTTTCTTCATGTAGTCGTTCTACATGTTCCAATCTTCTTCGTGTTCTTCGTGATCCAAGTGTTCTTCGTGATCTTGCCTAATACTTTTGCCTTTCACCTTTCACCTTTCACATTCGTCCCTGATCACTTTATTCCGCGTTCTGTCATACATTGTTACCCCATGTAATCTTTTCAGTGCACGCATTTCAAAAATATTTATTCGGCTCCTTTTATCCTTTCTCTATGTCAACGTTTGACTTCCACACAAAGTTGGCAATAGAATACTGTTGTGGACTGTTATTTTAGCAGTTTTGATACTTTCTCGTTGTTTCATATCGCTACACGTCGTTCGATATTTTTCGTAACTCTTCCATCACCTGAGAAAGTACTACTCAAGTAATCTTTTACATACTCGCGTTTTTTACGAAGTATTTTCTTAGAAAATATTTTTGAATGCGCGGAATAGAAATTTAATTACAAGAATTTATTTATTGTAATTTATTTTTATCAAACACTGTTGATTCCACTTTTTTGTAACGGTATAACCCTACCGGTTTCAAGGCTTTCACCTCATCTTCAAGGGAGCACAAACAAGACTAAATGTTGTTCGAACTGGTACCGATATACACGCTTCAACGGTTGGAGGCTGAGGGGTGAGGGAGGCATGGGACGATTTCGGCCAAGAGCGGAGAGATTTTTGGGATATAACTGTTCACCAGATGTTCGGATCGATGTATTGACTTAGAAATTTCTAGGGCCTCTAATCTGTCCAATTTATTTCCGTCACTACAATTTTATAATATCAACACTAGTTTAAATAACACTCTCATTAACTCGAAGTTTATATGTATATCTTCTAATGTTGATAGCTCGAGTATACTATGTTTGTAATCTGTATTCATAATTTATGTAATCGACTACATTAACCACTGGCTGGGAACACCCTAAACTAGGGTGAATAAAGAAAACTGTATTTTTATTTCAGAATAAAAAAAATCATGATAATTAAAAAATCTACATCACAATGATATTTGTCAAGTTTTCTTCACTACCCTTTAGCATTCAGTTGTCGGCGCACAGGCGACACGTATTCAGTTGTCGGCTGACCGATGATGTGTTTACTCTCAGTTTAAATGACACGCTGACTGAGTTCAATTTTTAAAACATTAAAAAAACATTGTTATTTTAAATATTATAATATAATTACAGCTTCAAACATATGTAGGTGTTACGTTGAAGTGGTGAGGATTAAAATGTCACAAACTTGCTTAAATTATTAATTGATTAGGAATTCAATTCCAAAATTTTATCTACCAAGTCGTGAGATGATATCTTGTCGAAAAATATTTTCGCGTTATGAAAAAACCACACTTATTTCATTTCACTCGCATAAGATCAAATATCTCGCCGAAAATGTTCAGCAACTCTCCATTCGATCAAGAACTGGCGTTACGCTCTAGCGGGTATTATCTGGCATTTCCAGTTCATCGCTTCTTTTTCACGTCGTCCTTTGCTGTCCATGACACCTCTGGAACAAGTTACTGGCTGCCAGAAGACTCTCACCTTCGTTGGTTTGATTCAAATAGCGACATACATCTTCAATGACGAAAGTATATATCTCTTCAATTCAGTTCATTCGACCACACCACACTCCACGCTGTTATGGGGGACAAAAAAAATCCCCATCCAGCACGATCTACAATAATACTCGTATGAGTCCAACGTAACGCAGTGACGACGAATTAACTCCCCAAAGGGGCTCTTTCTCCGATGGCGACACACCTGAGTTTGAAAACAATAGTAGTTATGAAGGAATAAGGTCAGACATCCTGGAAGAATGAAAATAACTCGCAGTGCAGTAAATATACTTATAAAGTGGCTTATCTTTGAACTCTGGAGTTCAAACAGCCCAGCAAGTTGCCAGTACTTTCATAGAAAAATTCAAATGCAACACATCCTTTGACGCCACTAGATTGAAATAACCAATGTAAGACAGAGTAGAGATTTCTTCGGAAATTGTTGACTCGATTATCATCGCAGTACCTCGATTATCACCGCATTATCTCGATTATCATCGCAGTACCTCGATTATCATCGCAATACCTCGATTATTACCGCAGTATCTCAAATTGTGATCTGCGGATTGATTCGAATTGCCACAAAAATTACAACAGGGCGAAGGGACAAGATTGAAGCTAAAGAATTTGCCATTAAAGCTCCCATGGATAGAGATAAATTGTTTTTATTTATTAAACAAAGTAATACTATATATTGTACACATATTTGTCAAGGCTATACCTATATACACATGTATTTCTTAACTAATCTTATTTATATATTATAATTTATGAACTTACTTAATCTTATTTTCCTACATGTCATTTTATTTTATATATGATTTCTTAGAAATAATTATCATCTACATACTACTTATAACTAGGTAACAATTCTTACAACTAATTATTTAGCAAGAACAAGTCCACTCGTTCAGGCTACTTGTATTCCATCATATTCACCCAGACCTTGATCGTCCCAGCTAATATAGTACTGTATGTGGAAGACCAAGGTCTGAGTGAATAAATTGTGTAGTTTAATAGTTTGGGTGCATCCACGGCAATCCGGGGCAAGCCCTCATGCAACTAAAAAATTGAATGTCTGTATTCCTCGGAGGACGATGGGCCTCTTGGCAATCTTTGATAATCACGTGAGGGGTCATTCCTGGCACGGAGTGAAGTCGGACGCCACCTACACTCGCCACTCCAACGTTAATCTTGAGCAGCTCTTTCACATCACTCATGTGATCTTCTGCGAGAAAACAACCCGATCCTACATGCACACTCTCTCCCGCAGATGTTACAGATATGTGGATCATGTTGAGTCGCCTGGCAATGTTGACGCGTGTTCTCTGCACGCTTGACTGTTTCTCACACGTCTAGCTGTTGAGGCGCTATCAGCCAGAGAACAGATGGTTTTCCATCCTCCACGGTCCTGAGCCACCTGCTTCTAGCCCTCAGGCGTCCCGCACAAAGTCAGCGACTTTCGCAGACTGTCCTTATAGCGTTTTCGCTTGCTCACTACTTCGCCGAACAAGAATACGATAGACTATCCTTCCTTGTGGATGCATGACGCCTGAAAGCTGTTGCAGTTCGGCAAACTCTTGATAGGTCTAGCCTGAAATTTCAATGACAAGTAGATCAACGTCCTAAGACGATCAGCAGATTTAAGGAGGTATTCTAGTCTAGAAATTTGTTTTTTTTTTGCATATTTTCAAATTTTAGACCTTTAAAAATATGTTCTGAAAAGAAAATTTAAAAATTGCTTAATATTTACGAAGTTATAGCTATAAATGAGGCAGCAATTACGCCGCACCGGTATGACTCGGACAATAATCTCAAAACCTTAAACGTGTTTTTCTCGGAACTACTTTTTTCGACCTGGTCGACATAAAATCTCAAGTTTTGTACAACCGATTACCTTTAAATTTAGTTTAAAACTTTAATAAATATTTTTGTATCGTCCCTACCTTGAAAAATTGAAAACAATTTTTTTAACTATTTTTAAAAAGTTAAAATATTTGAAAAAAAGGGTTAAAAATGGAAATTTTCTCAGACAGTTGCTATTTTGCGTTTTTTTTGGTACCTACTGTAGCGTACCTACGTCCCTAAATAAATTGTCAAACATACAGGGTCAACGACCGATGAATCAACCTCTGGACATCTACAATTGTCACATACCAGAAACGTCAACAATGTGTACTCGCAAATATATTTACGCGGCATTCCACGATAGAGGGAGAGCGCATCGCTTTGTCTCGCCGTTTCGGCAAATAAATATCCTACCCGCTATACTGGGGCACGCGCAGGAGTGAGACAAAGTATATATCGCGGGCGCATTCACGCACAACTATAAAATACCTACTTGTAGACAAATAAACATTATTATTCACTCGACCATTCATTGATTATTTACTCTCACTTTTATCCGCATTCCTGAGTTTTGTATTTATTTTAAATACAAGATATATCAAAATCATCACGACGTATCAAGTTAAGCATCACGCTAAACTACTATAACGACATTATTTTTTATTAACTCTTTCCCCGCGGGGAGCACAAACGCCTGTGATCTGACGACAATCCAAGTTTCAAATAGCAAATACTTAAAAAAAATTACACAAAACCGGAATAAAAATTGAACTAAAATTTAAAATAATCTTTATTCTAGCGACATCTCTGAAAACCTTGTCAAATAATATATTAGTTTATGAGATATTGTTGAATAAACAGAGAGCCGAATTTTTTTTTTCTCAATATTTCCAGCATTAACGACCTGTCGCGCGGATCGAGTCCTGCGATGAGTCTCTCTTACGTAAATAAACATTACTAAGTCTCTCTAACGTAAATAAACATTACTAGTGCTATATGCATTTGATTGGGTGAGTGTCATGAAGCATTGTTTTGATCGTAGCATTCCTTTGTTTATTTTACGTAATGTTAAGTTTATCTCCTTTATTTAATGAGTCTCCTTAAGAGTAATGACTATTATTTATTATCAGAAAATTACTTAAGTGTCATGTTTACTTGGTGTTGTAATCAAATATCAGTGGTTCTAAACAAAATATGTGTTTAAACTTAGAAATTAAAAAACGCTGAAATTGTGACGCGCACAGGATTCGTGGAATTTGATTTTTAACGCGGTGAACAGGTTAAGAAACTGTGTATAATTTTTGTTTTCAATTTACAAAACGGCTTCAATCATGTCGACCAGTATATCCCTTTTTTACGACAAGATATAACAGCTGATAACATCTTGAATTAAAATATAATTTTTTTGTACATTCTCAAATCATCATTATCATCTTATCTCACACTACGTAAACAAGTGATATAATAATTATTAATTATCCAACCTGTTATTTATTATCCTTGAATAACAATGAAAGTAGGTAACCTTAATTTAATGCCTTATTTCAATATAAAAATGCAGTGTTATCTTTAATTCCGTTAATCTTATTATGAAGTGACATTTGAAGTGAGAAGGGTATAGAAGGCAATATTAAAATAATTTCAATTGAATAATCTCTTTAATAATAAATATAAATTTTAATCATAATAGAAAATACAGAAAAAATTAGTTTTAAAGTTGAAAACTGTACAAATTAGAGGCTGTATGGACAGATACTATAGCACGCTTGCCACAGCCGTTGCATGATCACGCGTTGTCTAAAAAGCAATGCGTCTAATAAAGTTTCTCGTCTTCGCAATATTTATGTATGGCGCGGAGACGAGAAGACTCTTTAGGGATATGTCCCTTAAAGGTATATGATGATTATGATTGTTGATAAATAAATAAAACACGTTAGATCGCAATGCGGAAAGAGAGAGTGAATGCTTTATTTGATAGTACGTAGGTATTTATAACATTTCAGAATGGGCGCGGGAGTGCACTCGCGATATGATTCTACCTCGCTTCTGTGAATGCAGAAATGGTCAATTGTAGTATTGTAGGTAACAATCTATTTACGGAACCGGCGAGACAGCGTGGTGCGTTCTCTCTCTAGTATGTAGTGCGGTCCGCTCGCTACGGGATGACTTGCCGGCGGGTGATCTTTGGACTTGAATGGCCGGCATATGAACTTCGGACTGTTTATTTAAATTTGTCGAGGAATGCGAATCTCATCGGTCATTGACCGTATGTATGCGACAATATTCCGCGACGACCTTGGATCCCTACAACTCTAAGAGTAAGTTAAGAACGTAGAATATATATATCGTTTGTTTGATAAATATGGTTCTGGAGAACGATGTTACGAATTCAATGGACAGCAAGACAAACTAACGCCTCCATTCTTGAAAAACTGAGAATTACCGACAAATTGTTAACAACATGCCTTCGAGGAGTCCTCAGATTCTTTGGTCACATTGCTCGTGGTTAAAGAAACAGTTTGTAGAGGCTTATGGACACAAGTGTGAAAGAACAACGCACGAGAGGAAGAGTTACATTGCATTGGGCTGATCAAGTGAGAGACGCAAAATGACTTCTTAACAACTGTATTTCGAACCACGGAGTGCAAAGATGATCGGCGGAGACTGTCATGGGAGTCACGATAGGATGAATGGACTCTCAGTAGTATGTGTATACATGTAGTAGACTCCTCTTCTTTTGAAAGAAACTTGGTAACAGCGCAATATTAAATATCCAACACGTCTTCTATCGATTCTAATTGATACACCACTGCTGAGGGTACAAGAGATGCATGGCCGTACGGTAACGCACTGGACTTTTGCGCAGAAGGTCGCCGATTCGAACCCCGCGCTGGGCTACTCCCCTCGAATTACAATATATAGGCATTTTTCCTTGTCATTTGATGTAATTGGATCAAATCTGTGACAAATTAAAAATAAATAAAACAAATATTTATAAACGATTAAATAGTGCCGATATCAGACCAAGTTCCCCTTAATTAGAGGTAAAATAAAACGCACTCGTCTCAAAGTGTATACTGTTTGCTGTCTGTATTATCTCCGAATAAGATTTATCTACAATTCACAGACAATATAATCCATATATTTATGTATTTGCTCTACACTACACATCAAGTACATGATTAACGACACGTCAATCAATAAAAAAAATCACTACATTTTCTACAAAAAGATCGGTGAACACTTTACACTTCGATTGCAATTAATTTACGTCATTTATCAAGAATTCCATGGCGTTTAATAAAACTAGTTTTGTTTAATTTAGTGAAGGTTCGTTTTTAAACTAAATGTAAATAAATAAATATATAAATGTCAATAGACAGCAATATATAATAATACGTACATACAAGTATATACTAAAATTACATTGTAATTTATTTTTATCAAACACTGTTCATTCCACTTTTTTGTAACGGTATAACCCTACCGGTTTCAAGGCTTTCACCTCATCTTCAGGGGAGCGCAAACAAAGCTTTCACCTCATCTTCAGGGGAGTCTTGTTTGCGCTCCCCTGAAGATGAGGTGAAAGCCTTGAAACCGGTAGGGTTATACCGTCACAAAAAAGTGGAATAAACAGTGTTTGATAAAAATAAATTACAATGTCTTTAAACCTCCACAACGTTAATGCCTTAACTATAAACAATATACTAACATTACACAGTTATGTTAAGGCAATACAGAAAATACATTTAAGAGAGAAGCTGTCAAACGGTCTGGGTTTATCTCATAACATCATCTCAATCGAGATACAACCCCACCAATAGAGGGCGAACTTAGTCGCGAAGATATATCACACCCTTGTACATGTAAATTATAATACAAAAATAAATTATAAATAAGCACTTAATACAATTATAAACTCAATAAATATGTATGATTTTTTTAAATATGAATACAAACTTTCACAAATACACACAACCGCAAATTCACTGCCTGTATAAAGAGAAAAAATAGCGTACCTCTCAAATAAAGTATAAATTAAAACTAACTTAAGTTACTTTTAAATAAAAATTGTAATGTGCTTTGATTTATTTCCGCGTGATATTTTCACAATTTTTCAATTGAATACGCCGGAGGTAGGGTAGACACGTTTTTTAGAAATGCTGCCTTATGTAACACTTTTTCCCGTATTTTTTCCTTATATAACATACAATTTATGTAGTAAAATTTGTTATGATTATTCGATTCAGAAACGTATAATTTTATTACGTAAATATATAAGGTTTATAACAGGGCTGTGGAGTCGGATGAAAATTTACCGACTCCGACTCCGGCTCCGGCTTTATTTTATACTCCGACTCCGACTCCAACTCTTGACTCTGACTTCAATTTTTATTTTATTTTATAATTTACTGCGTCTACCTAATGTATTTATATTGACTTATTAATAATGGATACAGGTATAAATAAAAAAATAATTATATTCGTACACAAATGAAACAATTTAATAAAAAAATATATAAACAATACGCATTAAGCAATATCTTCACACAAAAATAATATTAAAAATATGTATTAATATTTAAAAAAAGAATTAAATAAAACTTTTAAAATAATTAGAAAAACAACACAGGTAGGTATTAAAAAAAATAAGAAAACACTTTAAAATAAAAAGGTTGCTTCATTTGTTTTCATAGGTTAACTAAATCTTATTTATATTGTTTATTATTTTTTTTATTCAATATTGAATAGAACACAAGATTTTTGAAAGTAAATATACTTTATATAAATCTTATTTCCTATTCGTGGTCTAAATGGAATTAGATGGACACGCCAGGCGTGTTCTCAGCATTGGATGAGTTAAAGAAAATGTTAAAATAATTAAACGGAGTCGGAGTCGGTCGATTTTTTCCGACTCCGACTCCAACTCCGACTCCGCCTAAAATGTTCCGACTCCACGACTCCGGCTCCGACTCCGACTCCACAGCCCTGGTTAATAATATTAAATAGTAATATTAATTATATTAAAGGCAGTTTTTAAGCGGAATTTTAATATTTTAACCTTGTAGCGTAGAGCAATGATATGGAGCAATAAATAGCGGGAGATTAAACTTCCAAGACAATCGGAAGACTCCATTTCCTCCAGTCTTTCGTTAGACAGAGCGCTACAGCGTTATTTTTATGTTGCTTAATAACGCTATAAGAATTTATGATAAGCCACAGAAACACACAAATTCTTATATGAAATGTTCCAAGATTAAAATCAATTCGGAAGCGCATTCTCCAGAAATCGTACCTGGGGCGCCCGTTTGATCAGCGTGATTTTTAACCATTAGAGCATTGCCGCCGACATACTTGACCATAAACACGGCATACATCCATTTTTTTCATACACAGTCCAAATCTACTTGATCTGATTTCGTATTTAGATAAAAAAAATATCGTATTGTCAAGGATGAGTACTCCTGGATTGGACTTCTTTTTATTAACATTCCTCTTCACGTTGGAGGTTGACAATCATCATGGCTATCTTAACTTTGTCTACAGCTGCTCTGAACGATGTCTTTGTGCTACAGTGGAGCCACTCTCTCAGATTTGCCAGTCAGGAGTTTCTTCTTCCTACACTTCGCTTTGCTCTTGTATCTTTCTCCTGACTTTGATAATTTCATATTTGTTTCTTATCATTCCAATATTCACTTTTGAATGCAAGTGGATATTTTTTTGTCTTGTTTCATGCGTCTGAGGGCCTCTTCGTTGCACACTTTGTCAACCCAAAAAAATATTTAATATTGTCCTATAGCGCCACATTTCAAATACTTCTATTCGATTTATGGGGCTTGGGTAAGTGTCCAAGTCTCAACGGTATAAATAAGAACTAAAAGTATGTAGCATCGTAGTAACATCGTACAATGTGCATTCTTAATTTGAGGTTTATATTACAGAGAATACTTTTCATTTTGATAAACAGTTCTGTACCATCTCAATCCTTGTTCCGATTTCCAGGTATTAATCCCACTAATCATTAAGCCAACATCCCAGATACTTGTAACATAAAGGGTCTTTCAATTTTTTTAAATTCTTGAATAAAACACACAATTTGCTTTGATTTCTAAAAACTTTTTATTAGTCAAGTATAATGTATGACATTTAAACACAAAAAACGATATCCGCCAAATGTTCATCTATTGCAGCTCCACAGATGTTCACTCTTTTGTCGAAATTTTCGATGACATTTTGGCATAATTGCGGTTCTAACTCAACAATAGCGCGAATAATTTCGTCCTTCAGCTCAGGAATTGATTGGGGGTCATTCTTATAGATCTGGCTTTTCACGTAACCCCAGATAAAATAGTCCAACGGTGTCAGATCACATGATGTTGGTGGCCAATTAACATCACCGTTTCCGGAGATTACAATACATAAAATACGAGTAATTATCAATTTGAACGCGTTGTTGTAGTGTATAGTATACACTGTATACGACTCCATTTTTATAAATGTCATACATTACACTTCTCAAATGTCACAAGACCATCTGTGTTTTATCCAAGAATTTAAAAAACCGCTCAATTTGAAAAACCCTTTACATGCATTTATATTTATACCAGTGCATGTATATCATGTTAATACCTACGTATTATATTTTTTAATTACCCCTTTGAATTCATTTTAGTTTCTTTAGTTCATATTTTTTCTGTCCTTGTTGAATTTATCTATACATTAACATGACAGTTCATTTAGCGCGCAAAACAAAAACAGACGTCCCATACCATAGATATGTCACAAGACCCAGGCAAGTTCGCGACGCCATCTGTGTTTTATCCAAGAATTAAAAAGACCGCTCGATTTGAAAGACCCTATATTTATGCGCTCTTTCAATGGACCTGGATACTACTTTCGTTTGTTGATTCCTTTTCCTGATAATCGTAAATTTATTCTTTGCAATATTCAATGCGAGTCTTTTATTGTTCCATGTCACACTGATTTTATTCATGTGTCTTTGCAGGCTTTCTATATTATCTACTAGGATGACAGTATCATCAGCATTATTTGACCATTTATTACCTTCATGTCTTATCAATCTTCACAATTCAATGTTTGGTTCTGCATTGCCATTAAAATTAACCACAAAACTAAGATTTTCTTCAGGTTCATGATTTTATTGATAAAATGCCTATAAACTACAATAAAAAAAATATTTATTACGTCTTTTCGCTTGATCAATCAAGAATGGTAATCATAATAATAGAAAAGCCAACATTATAACAATGGCAGCCTCGACACAGAGATATTAACCTCTTGGGCTAGCCGGTCACTTCTGTTTGTCACGCGGATAGGTCATCGTTTCATGGTTTTGTGAACTCAGAAGAGAAGAGATTTCATTTTTACACGGTTATAAAAAAAATAACTAAGGTTAGGTTATGGTCGAGGTGACAACTTGTGTAAGAGTCAATTAGTTCTTTCGTCTAACACAAAGATTCCCAATATGGTCTATATGGACCCCCAAGGACCGATTTCGACTTGCAGTGGGTCTATGTCAGCGAGAAAAGAAAATGGGGTGGTGCACGAGATGTAAATGGGGGTCCACGTGAGCGGATCCCATTTAAGCAGAGCATCATCAATATTTAGGCGTTCCGTAAATGTCTTATTACACCTAACACAGATTGTATGTACATATATGTATATATTACAAGAAGAACTGATTGGAATAAGTACAAACGAAGAACTTAAGGTGCAGTTCAGAAAGAAGTATCAGAAGTTCTGGCTTCAGAAAGATATTCCTATTGCTTATCCTGCATTATGGACTATTGCAAAAAAAGATTTTGCTAGCTTTTCCATCTTCATACCTCGTGGAAAGAGATTTTAGGGCGGTTGACAATCTTCTTACGAAAAAAAAAGAAATCGAACACTGAACGTGGAGATTTAAGACTATACCTTACTAATTTGAAGCCAAATATTGAACCATTGCTATCAGAGCATCAGGTTCATCCCTCTCATTGACAGTATTATTTGTGTATTAATTTTATGTAAGAATTTTACTAAGTTTTGATTTGTTTCGTTCCAAAGCCAAATATTTACTTGCATTTTGTGTCTTTTCAATAAAGGTGTGAATAAAAATTGTTCTTTTTTTTATTTTTTTTACAATTGTCCACTCGACAAAAAACCTTATCAAGGTGAACAACACTGTGTCAGCTGTCAAAAACACATTTGAAGTTAATAAGTTTAGGAAAATTCAATATTAGGCAGGCAGGGGGTCTACGGAAAACAAAAAAATCGGCAAGTGGTCTACGGGACGAAAAAGTTTGGAAAACTATTGACTCTAACAAGACGTATAGTATATGTCCGAATTCAGTCAAGATATTGCGGTGTTTACACAAAATACCGATAAAGTCTCCTCAGTATGTAACTTCAAGAACCGCTTCCCCAATGTCACCCCTCTTCTGGAACTAGAGCCTCGCTCAAACTGATTCCTGGTGATGCTATCTCGGAGTATACTCGCATTAACGCTAATTATGTCAGGGTAAGAGAGTGTGCTATCTAAATGGCGCTATGTAAAGTGTCATTTTATTGTTATTATTATGCTACTTGAGCTAAAATACCTCATTGGCTTAGTTCAAGGGTCTCCAAACTACGGTCTGCTGGCCAACACCGGCCCGCGAGCACCACCAATCCGACCCGCGGCAGCTATCTCCGCCACAATGAAATGTCCTTGACACTTGCCCGTAATTACCAACCGAAATTGCGAATGGAGTGGAGTCCACCCCCACACCCTGCGCCATAGATATCTCACTCACCGGCTAGTCGCAATACGAAATTTGCGCGTAATTCAAAACTATAGTATGTTGGTATGATGAGCTAGCTAGGTCTTGGCCCTTGGGACTTAGTGGAGGAGTCAGTGTGGCCCTTAGGCTTAAAAGTTAGGGGATCCCTGACTTAGTTGATAACAAGTATGTCATCTAGCCCAAGGGTTGCGGATTCGATTTCCGTTGGAACCCAAATAAAAAAGAACTGGTTTTCACTTAAGGCCTATTTAACATTTTTCTGGTTAGTTGAAACAGATTGCCACATAACTATGATAATTTGTGCCATCAAATTCAAGTCATTGCGCAATTATTTATTTATTTAACACTTTTATTGCAAACACAATCTGACGGGCTTATTGCCAGGCGGCAATCTCTTCCAACCAACCAGACAAAAGTAAATGAAGCAAGTTACGTGGTCACATAAATCATTCAAATGACTATCCATCCCCACGAAATCCATAAACATATACGTGACCACATGCCCACGAACCCCACAAAGACGGACAGCCACCCAATTATATGGGTCACAGCAATTATGAACGAGTTAGAGTAAGACAGCTAGTGTCACCATTTAACATTACCTAGAGTGAGACAGATAGTCACCATTTGACGTAAGTTAATATGAGACAAGTAGTGACGCTACATTGAAAAGTGTCATCATTAAATACGGTAATTTATTTTTAAAATTATTTTTGAAGAAGTAGTAGGTATGTATTGTACCATTTTGAAATCCTGACTAAACAGGTCATCTTTTGATGTAACTTGCCAGGTTAGCATAGTACATTATTTTTACAGTATGACGAGTTAAAGTTAGCTGATAAAAAATATTAATTTTTATGATCGGACAAAAACTATTTTTTTTTCGAACATGCAGATTTTTTTTGTTTTATATCGGACTCCGACTAATAGAAGGGGTTATCTAGGATTGCGATACAACCATGAAAATCATAAAATATGGCAATTTGTAGTCACAGCATATAAGCATTTGGCGCAGGGTAGCTATTATACTTTCACAATTTTCAAAAAATGCCTATAACTCGAAAAATATAAGGCTTTCACAAGAATTTTTTTAACTCTGAAACGTCATAAGCTGGGCCTTTTCCTCGATACCGGCTTGACATCGAGTTACGGGACACCCTGCATATAGAGCCTTTATCATGATTTGTTTTAATGTTAATTCATGTTATATAAATTATGATAATTTTTATCATAACATTTTGAATTGTTTTACGACGCGTATCCAGAAATTAAGTGTACTGAGGCTCTCACGACCAGATGGATTTTATTTTTCGACATGTTGGCTACACTTCCGTGTAGCCTGACCCTTCCCCTCCGCAACGAGACCGGTTCGAGGTCAGTACGTTGAGAAGTGTCGACGCGACAACACGTTTCGTGAAAAATGTAAATCCAATCTCCCGCCAAGTGCGAAATACGGGGCGTCATCCGTTATCTCGTTTGGAAGGGAAAACCTCCGGTTGAGGTTTATAATGAGGTGAAAACTGCATATGGTGATAAAACTATGAATCGTACGAGTGTGTACAAGTGGTGTTGCGAGTTTAAAAACGGTCGTACGTCTGTGCATGATGATCAGAGGAGCGGAAGACCTTCAATTGTGACTGACGAAATTGACGAAATTGTTTTGGGACTGTCAAGGCATAATTTTAATTGAATATATGCCTCAAGGGGAGACCATCAACTCTGCAAGATACTGTGAGACCCTAAAAAAATTGCGGAGGGCGATTCAGAACAAGAAGAGAGGCATGCTGACAAAGGGAGTCTGCCTGCTGCACGACAATGCCAGACCACACACGGCCAACGCCACGAAGGAACTGCTCGCCTCGTTTAAATGGGATGTCCTGAACCATCCCGCGCATTTCCCTGACCTAGCACCTTCAGATTACTATCTCTTTACCTCCCTGAAGCTGCACATGGGTGTAAAAAGGTTTTCAACCGACGAGGAGGTATAGGAGGAGGTGGAGAAGTGGACGGAGGGGTTGGCGGGAAACTACTTTGAGGAAGGCATCAAAAAGTTGATACCCCGCTTCACCACCTGCATTGAGAGGAATGGCGACTATGTCGAAAAATAGCTTACATATGTACTACGGTAACCACGTAATTTTTTTGTTTAAATAAAAAAAATTGTAACCTACAAAAATTCAGTACACTTACTTTCTGGACTTACCTAGTATATATTTGTTTTTTTTTTTTTACGTGTTGATATATTTGTTTATTGTACGAATTAGGTAAACTTGCAATGTGGAAAGTACTATAAGAATAAATGTATAATTATTAAAAGAATTTGAATAGCTGCCACTTCTGAGCTCAGATTGTCCAAAACTGGCATCCAAGGCAACAAGGGGTCGAATTTTTTGGTTGGTGTTATTACTCGTATTCGCGTGGCTCGGTTTACACACAATGCGTTTATCATACTTATGGATTTTTGGTTGGTGTTATTACTCGTATTCGCGTGGCTCGGTTTACACACAATGCGTTTATCATACTTATGGATTTTTGGTTGGTGTTATTACTCGTATTCGCGTGGCTCGGTTTACACACAATGCGTTTATCATACTCGTACTTATGGATTTTTATAACTGATTTTACATCATTACTCGTATTCGCGTGGCTCGGTTTATACACAATGCGTGTATCATACTTATGGATTATTATAACTGATTCTACGAGTACATCATATTACTCGTATTCGCGTGGCTCGGTTTATACACAACGCGTTTATCATACTTATGGATTATTATAACTGATTCTACGAGTACATCATATTACTCGTATTCGCGTGGCTCGGTTTATACACAACGCGTTTATCATACTTATGGATTATTATAACTGATTCTACGAGTACATCATATTACTCGTATTCGCGTGGCTCGGTTTATACACAACGCGTTTATCATACTTATGGATTATTATAACTGATTCTACGAGTACATCATATTACTCGTATTCGCGTGGCTCGGTTTATACACAACGCGTTTATCATACTTATGGATTATTATAACTGATTCTACGAGTACATCATATTACTCGTATTCGCGTGGCTCGGTTTATACACAACGCGTTTATCATACTTATGGATTATTATAACTGATTCTACGAGTACATCATATTACTCGTATTCGCGTGGCTCGGTTTATACACAATGCGTTTATCATACTTATGGATTATTATAACTGATTCTAAAAATAATGTATTTCCTCATCCCAAAACAAACTTGACCTGATGGTGCTGATAAATTTGTAAGATGATACCATTTCACGTATATGTAAGAGAAAGTTCGCAAAATTAATTGCAGAAATTTTTAGACTAGTCTGATTTTGTCTGGAGAAAACTGGATAAAATTGACGCACTATATTGCTGCAATGCCTCCCGCTATCTTTGTAATAAAAACTCAATTGCTTTTCGTTGGAAAAATGTCTGTCGGATTAAGCGCATTAAAAAAAAAGAAGATTTCGATAATTAAATACGTTTTTATCTAAGCGTTTTCATCATTTCGCCACCAAATATAATTTTTTTCTCGTTATAAAATTCGTTGAATGTACATTTTCACGATAGAAAATAGATACTTTTAATTTTAATTCCCAAAGCTTGTCCTGCATTGGCCCAGAGTTCCATTAATTTTGAGACAAAATATTGCAGTTTCAAAAATGTCTTGACATTTTTTTTTATAACTAACTTTAAAACAATTTTAAAACAATAACTATAATTTATTATTATTACTACTTTTTGTATCTTCATGTTAGTTTAAGATAAAGTTTAGTATTATTTGTCAATAATTTTAAGTACGTGTATAACCTGTCACATGTTCATTTGTATATAAAGATACTGTTGTGTCGTTAATTAAATAAATAAAACTGCGAATATTCTCGAAAGAATAAAAAATATCAAATAAATTATAAATATATAAAAAACCAAAAGTCAGGAAATATTACAAAAAAAATGAAATTTTGGAAATATGACAAAAAAGTCTCGAAATACTTGAGAGCACGGCAAATTCTGTGCTGTCAAAATTATTGGAAAACATCGAAAATATGTCGTAAAAGTTCTACAATATAATATAAAACAAATCCTTTGATGTCTAAAATATAAAGAAAATTCTCTAAAAACTTTTAAAGTCTGTCAAATAAATATAAAGTTATGGAAAAAGTACGAATATATGAAGAGTTCTAAAACATTACACCTCAAAAGAGGTAAAGCAAGGATGTGGCATGTCACCCTGGTCGTTTAATATTTACACAGATTCGTGTGTGAAGGAACTATTGAAGTCGATATGGGTAACATGTCATCCCTTTGAGACATGACATTTAAAATGTAAAGTACATTTTTTTTGGGGGGAAATCACTTTTATTGCTCAGTATAGTCTCCCATAAGATCAATACATTTGGTCCAACGATCTTCCAACTTTGTTGTCCCATCACGGAAGTGACTTTCTGGAAGGCCTGCAAAATACTCCTCTACGACGGCTATAACCTCTTCGTTTGATGAAAAATGCTTTCCACGAAGGAATTTTTTGAGGTGTGAGAACAGCCAGAAGTCAGAGGGAGCTAAATCTGGCGAATAGGGTGGATGCTGCAACAATTCGTACACCACTTCACTGATTTTTGCGATGGTTTTTTGAGCTGTGTGAGCAGGTGCATTGTCTTGATGAAAAATGTTTTTTTCCTTCTGCAAACCGGCTCTTTTTTCACAAATTTTTTCATCCAACTGGTCCAAAAGGTCACAATAATAATCAGAGTTGATTGTCTTACCAGTTTGGAGATAATCTATCAATAAAATTCCTTTTGCATCCCAAAAAACTGACGCTAGCACCTTCTTGGCCGATTTCTGGACACGAACTCGCTTCGGAGGCAAAGTGCCTGGTTCACACCACTCCTTAGCCTCTTGTTTTGATTCAGGATCATGGTGGTAGACCCAAGTCTCATCCATAGTGATGAATCGACGCAGAAAATCCTTTTCATCCTTTCGAAATTGCTCCAAATGTTGCTCAGAAAGTCGCATTCGAACGTGTTTTTGTTGCATTGTTAGCAAATGCGGCACCCATTGTGCACACAGTTTTTTGAAACCCAAAACTTCAGCCAAAATATTCCATGTTGTTCCATGTGAGATGCCTATGGTGTCAGCTATCACATCCACAGTCGATCGATGATCTTCCAAAACCGAATGAAAAAAAACTAACAAAACAATTCTATAGTGCAAATGTGAGTGAAATACCAAGAAAAGTATGGTGGATTAGTATATAGTATATATTTTTTGGGAATATAAAGTCAAGCGTGAATAGACAGACATCTATGAATAAAAAGTAAAAGTTTATTAAGACTATACTATTGACCAAAAGAGGGCTACTAAAATATTATTATAATAATAAAATTGACAAAAATATTTTCACAATAATTATAATATAATTATGAAAAAAATACCGTTATTGTCTATGTGGTGGTATGTGTGTTCTACTTTTGATAGAAATTTTGTTTAAATCATGTTAACTTTTAAATGCTAATACATTGTAATATCAACCGCCGTGGCCTAGTAGACACCTGTTGTTCAAATTCCAATTGAACTCAATTTATTTTTTAAGTTTTCACTTTAAGCCACTTAAACATCTTTCTGGTTGGTTGAAAGATATTGCCACATGGCAATAAGCCCGCCAGGTTGTACTGTATACAATGAAAGTGTAACGTACGATAATTTACCGTATTAGTCTGAATATAACGCGGCCTATATATTTGGCGCAGGAATGAAAGGGAAAATTCAAATATAAAAAAAAAATTAATTAGGCAAATTATATTATAAAAAATATGATTTTTTTATTCAGACATGTTTGAATTATCATCAGTGTTGCTTGAATGATTACTACTCGATGCATCATTTATGGCAGCTTCCTCCATTTATGGCACTCCCATCCAGATTGTTGGAAATGCAACATTTCTTAAAACCTATTTCAATAGACGTGTCACTAATCTTCTGCCAGGCGGTCATGATCCATTCCCCTAAGACTGGAATTGATGGTTTCTTTATTTTCCCTGCAGGGGTCAGAGGATGATTCCAGATCCAGCTAAGAGCCAATTGTTGTGTGCTCTGCGCTCACTGGACACCTATAGAAAATGTAGCATGATCCCTGTGACAGTTCACAAATTTACCCCAATACAACTTTGTAACGATGTTCAGTAATTTTAATTATTTTATCAACTTTAATATAAGCCTCGATTTTAAAAAATAGCAAGTTATTTAAGTAAATACATTACATAAAACTAACAAGTATGACAAATTAATACATCTTGTTACAAATTAGCCCAAATGTGGCAGTTTGTTAAAATCAGCTAATATTTGGTGACGTTTGTCAAAAGTCTCTACATTAGTCTGCATTGGCTAGGGATGGGGTATGCGATAATTGGATTTTCGATTCTTTTATACCTAAAATTAAATGTTCGTAATTAGTATTAATTCATAGTGGATCTTGGCCTATTTAAAGATAATAGGTTAGTCAATAAGTTTTGAAAGCGACATCTATGGAGCAGTAGAAAAATCAAAATTTCTACGCCATTTTAATATTTCATCTTTCATAAGAACGTACTCAAAATTTCATTTCGATCTGTCAATTCATTCTTTGTTTACAAGCCATTTGAAGTTGACGTGTCAGTGTATTTTTTAACAATGGAAAAATCCGAATATCGTGCAGTGATTCAATTCTTTGTTTTGGAAGGTTTATCGGCTACTGAGATCCATGCAAAGATGGTGAAAGTATTATAGGAGTCTTCTCCTTCATTTCCAGCCGTTCACCGATGGGTTTTGGAGTTAAAGCGTGACGTCCAAAAAATGCATCAACACCAGAAATCATAGCGAAAATACAGAATATGGTTTTGGAAGATCATCGATCGACTGTGGATGTGATAGCTGACACCATAGACATCTCACATGGAACAACATGGCATATTTTGGCTGAAGTTTTGGGTTTCAAAAAACTGTGTGCACAATGGGTGCCGCATTTGCTAACAATGCAACAAAAACACGTTCGAATGCGACTTTCTGAGCAACATTTGGAGCAATTTCGAAAGGATAAAAAGGATTTTCTACGTCGATTCATCAATATGGATGAGACTTGGGTCTACCACCATGATCCTGAATCAAAACAAGAGGCTAAGGAGTGGTATGAACCAGGCACTTTGGCTCCGAAGCGAGTTCGTGTCCAGAAATCGGCCAAGAAGGTGTTAGCGTCAGTTTTTTGGGATGCAAAAAGAATTTTATTGATAGATTATCTCCAAACTGGTAAGACAATCAACTCTGATTATTATTGTGACCTTTTGGACCAGTTGGATGAAAAAATTTGTGAAAAAAGAGCCGGTTTGCAGAAGAAAAAAATCATTTTTCATCAAGACAATGCACCTGCTCACACAGCTCAAAAAACCATCGCGAAAATCAGTGAATTGGGGTACGAATTGTTGCAGCATCCACCCTATTCGCCAGATTTAGCTCCCTCTGACTTCTGGCTGTTCTCGAACCTCAAAAAATTCCTTCGTGGAAAGCATTTGTCATCAAACGAAGAGGTTATAGCCGTCGTAGAGAAGTATTTTGCAGGCCTTCCAGAAAGTCACTTCCGTGATGGGACAACAAAGTTGGAACATCGTTGGGCCAAGTGTATTGATCTTATGGGAGACTATACTGAGCAATAAAAGTGATTTCCCCCCAAAAAAAATGTATTTTCATTTCCGCTTTCAAAACTTTTTGACTAACCTAGTAGATACAAATCATACAATACATTAGAAAGTCAGTATAATGAAAATTAAGAACTAAAACGTCAGTTTAGAGAATAACAATTTTTCAATTTATAAAAAAACAATTCGATTTGTAAAAAAAAAGGTTTTACCCCATCCCTTTGAGACTTGACATTTCAAATGTCACAAGGACCATCCTACATTTTCTTGAGTATACCATACGTGAAGATGCATCAACTCGAACACAACTACTCGGCAAGTGTTAGTATTGTCACCAGACGCACTCTGTTTTTTTGAGTACCATCAGATATCAAATCCAAAACTCCTAGGTCTAAGTCAAGCAGCTTATCAACTAGATTATGGAGGTCATCAACTAGATTATGAAGGTCATCAAGGAAGGTAAATAAAACAGCAAAAGTCCAACACATCACATTTATTGTTAAATACAATTTTACAAAATGTATCAACGATAGTTTTAAACCAATTTATATGGGACAACAAAAACGTAACAAAAATTTATATGTACTATTACAATTTAATAATATTGAAAATTATTCCTATGAGATTATTTAAGAGATATCGCTTTTTCGCAAAGTCATCGCAAGTCATGTTTAAAATTGAATTTATAGAAAACTGTAGCCTTGAATACACCTAAAAAAATACAAAACATACTAAAATATTATTTTTAATTTAGATCTTTTTTAAAATAACATTTCTTCAAGTTTCAATAGTGTTATATTATATATCATATTTATATGTGAGGTAAAATTTAGTAATTTTATAAAAAAATTATAATTTAAAAACAATTTATAAAAGGTGAATTTGTTTTGTGAAAATCATATATGTACATATTCATATTTTATGGATTGCTGAAAATTTTAATAACCACTGTTGAATTGTTTCTCAAAAGGGTTTAACCAACCCTATTTCACTAAAATTGCCTGAAAACATTTTGACCTTTCTGGGCCAAAGTGTTTGTGAGTTTGGCACAAATTAACTAAGTGGTACGCCGTATTTTGATGTTTGAACTATTTTCATTAAATCATATTGTTTGCGTGTCTTCAACTTTCGAAATCAAGTTATATTAAATGGTGTTATTTAAAAATGTCCAATATTATTGAGAACACTTGTCAAATAAAACAAAAAAATACTTGTCAAATAATTCAGTAAATTCTGAGGATTTCTCTCATTTTAATATGAGCGAAAAAGAAGTAAAATATTCAACTATAATATTTAATTGCATATTCAGAAATTAAATAGAAAGGTTTTGTTTTGTATCAGAGATAATCATATAAAAAGGTGATTCATACTTAAATTTAAATTAAATTATGTTTCTTGAAAATAATATACAAATACGTATTTTTAATATTATCACGCCGTTTCCTTTCTAGGGTAGGAAGAGAGAACAGATCTTAAAATTTTTCTATCCAAGCAAACAACTCTCCCCACCTCCACATTTATATATCTCATCATGCATAATTTTCTATTCCTCATACTTTTCCCTTTATCTACTTTTATGATCTGGTCCATTTCATCGAGTTACATTTCCTCTGCCTAACTCTTCCATGCACACCTTGCATTTCTGACTTGTATACTCGCTTAGTAATTTATTCATCCTTCAATCTCTTCAAACCATCTTACAGTTCCTTTCACTATCTTACTTTTAACATCATGTGTTAATTTCTGATTACTTCATTCAGTCTTCTTTCATACTTTGACACTGCACAAAATTTCCGTAGTATACGCAAAAATGTGATTTTTCGAAAATTAAAGATATTTTTCACAAATTCTAAATATTTTTTTAGGATACACGTAAATAAATTATCTTTATCTGTAAGAGCTTGATTTTTTTTATTAAAATATACGTAAAATATGAGTGCAATTATTATTTTGTGTCCAAATATTTAAATAAAAGAGTATTTATTTGTTCTTAAAAGTATTGGAAGAATATTCAGTTGTCTTTTCACTTACATAGTTAAATAAATACAGTATAGCCCGGATTTTACACTAGCGGATTTTACATTTCCCCCTAATTTACACTATTTAATGTCAGTTTTGTTTCAATCGCATACCAGTTTCCCTTCTTACTTCCCTATTATAAAACAATAAATTAAAACTGTGCTTAAACAATATAAAATCAATTACCATATTTTACGAACTATAAGACGCACTTTTTTCTTCAAAAAGTTGCCTCCAAAATTCAGGTGCATCTTATACTCGAAAATAATATAAAAATGTCCAGTGTTTGATTTAAAATTCCCGCCAGTCTTAAAAATGGCCATATATTCGATGCCGCGGGAAACGTATCTCTATCTGGCAACATTGGATTCAACTGGCAGCAGCAGTGCACCGATGCGACGAACATGAGTTGCGGGGATTCACAAGCTTGCTGACACTGTCTCCCTCCCGCCCCGCCATCACAAACCCAGAACATTGTCTAGCCTATGATGCGTCATTGCAGTCTACGGTGCCAGTGAACTTGTTTAGTCTGGCTTTGCAATCTAATAATAAAAATGTTATTTTTTTTTTAAATTGCCTAGAAATTAAGGTGCGTCTTACGAGTAGAGTCCGTAAAATGCGATAATGAATATCAGTATATGCGATTACTTTCATTGAAACAAAACACAACATACAAAAGATACCGTTCTAAAATATCATTTCTCATCATTTACACTTTCCCCTATTTTACATTTTAGTATTGCACCCAGAAAAGTGTAAAATCGAGGTTATACTGTATTCATTTTTAAAACTGTACAAATCAAAAATAAAAGTGTATTTATATAATTTAGAGGAAATACATTTGTTACTTAAATATACATAAAAATTTCTATATTATTAATAAATATATATAATAAAACTACAATACTTTAACTAAATCATAAAGGTATAAAAGAAACAACTTATTTATATAAAATTACAGGATTTTGATGTCTCAAATCAGTATATACATTAACAAAATATTTTATATATAAAAGTAAACATGCATTGGTAATTTTATAATAGATTTTTAAATTTTCATCTCGGAAGGAAGACTTATGAATTGCCCTAGAAGGATTCGAAGAAAGCAGTTGTGTGAAAATATGCTGGGACTGAAGTGGGTGGAGGAAGAAGAATTTGCCAAAGAGTGAGATAAATGGAGATCTGTGCTAGTGATGCTGCTACCCCGACCAAAAAGGATAAGATAAACCTCCCAATCGAGATACACCCCACCAATAGGAGGGCGAGTCTGTTTTTCAACGCATATCCTTGAACACACAATCTGTATAGCAAAAAAATGAATGTTAATAAATATGTAGTTGATACAATTATAAACATTCACAATGTGCTATACTAGAGAAAATATAGCATGGTCCCTGTGACATTTCACAAATTTGCCCCAATACAACCTTGTAACGACGTTCAGTAATTTTAATTATTTTATCAACTTTAATATAAGCCTCGATTCTAATAAATAGCAAGTTATTTAGGTAAATATTGTACATTACATAAAACTTACAATAATGACAAATTAATACATCTTGTTACAAATTAGCAAAAATGTGGCAGTTTGTTAAAATCAAATAATATTTGGTGACGTTTGTCAAAAGTCACTACGTTAGTCTGCATTGGCTAAGGATGGGATATACGATATTTGGATTTTAGATTTTTTTATACATAAAATTAAATGTTCGTAATAAGTATTGATTCATAGTGAATTTTGGACTATTTAAAGATAGATACAAATCATACAATACATTAGAAAGTCAGTATAATGAAAATTAGGAATTAAAATGTCAGTTTATAGAAAAACGATTTTTCAATTTATGAAAAAACTATTCGATTTGTAAAAAAAAACGATTTTACCCCATCCCTTTGAGACATGACATTTAAAACGTTACAGGGACCATGCTACATTTATGTAATTAATTCCCAATAATGAGTGTGTTTATCAACAGGCCTAAAATATTTTTAATAATCGGCTCAGTAAATTAATGAAAATTTAACAAACACATCACTTCCTATAAATCAACCGAAAAAGTTAATTTTGAGAATTAATTATTATTTCTAAATTAAATTACTTCACCTTTCTTTAATGTAATTTTCCACTGTCCATATGTGTCAGTCAGCTAAGGATTCTCTGACATTTAATAAAATATTTCAAGGGTTCATTCAAACAAAAAAGGTTGGGAATCACTGTAATACATCGTCAAATAATACAATATTTCATTGTGGTATTTGATCTTGAAAACATTGATTATAAAGACTGAAAAAACAATGTTAACAAATATAATCTCCTTCAGTCTTATTGGTTAACAAAAGTTGCCTAAATTTATTTTTGGAAAAAAAATGATCATGTGTAGATGCAACCTATAAAAAAAAAAATTCTTAAATTAATTAATAAACTTATTAATAAAAAGGTAACTATGCTAAAGAGATTAAAAATAATTATATTGCTTAAATATACATTTTCATATATGTACTGAAATTTAATAAAATCATTATTGGTTTAGTCACAAATTAAAAATATTTATTTCGTAACCAGAATATTTAAAACTTTGGTTTTCATAAAATATTTTTTTTGAGATTAATTTAAAATAACATTTTCGAAACATTTTTTATATCAAATATTTTATAAGTGTATTAATTTATATTTGAAGATATAAAATGAAATTTACATTTAGAAAACGTTTTTTATAATATTGGAATGATTGGAAGATATTAAGATAATAATCAACATACATTTTGGTCAAATATTAAGATAAAGAACTTCTTTGATTCCTGTAAAATCTGTGTACCATTTATTTAGAAAAGTTTATACTTTTTTACTTTGGCTTTACAATATCAAGACCAATGCATTTAGTATCTTTATACAATAAAATTGCATACCAATATATTATTTAATTGCATAAAAATATGACTGCAAATGTATCAAATTTTAAATAAAATAAAAACTATGAAAAATAAAAAATTCAATGAGGTATCGAATCAAGAAAATTTACATCAGATCTAAAAAGTTGTCATTAACTACAGAAAAATATATTGTTATTGTCGTAAAATGTAAAATTTCCTTCTAAAAAATATTATAAACTTCTAACCAATATTCCTTCTAAGTTTAGTTAGTGTGCATATTCATAATATTTTAACGGGACAGCTGTGGCCTAATGATTAGAATTCAAGCTAAACAAGTGGGCACTCTAGATTCGTACCTGGCAGATTCACTTCTAGACTGGATTTTCTTTTAGACCATTTTATGCTGCTTATCATAAATTCATCTAGTGTTTTTAAGCAACACAAAAATAGTGCTCTACATATTTTAAAATATGCCAGGCTGCAGCAGATAAAATTTGGCGATCCTCTTGAAATTTTGCGACCGCCTGTGGTACGTTTTCATGTATCTAGCAACTTAATGTCATCTTGTTCGGATTTGACAGAAATTTTAAAACATTTTGAGTAGATAAATTGTATCGATTAGATAAATTGTATCGAACATTTTGATTAGATAAATTGTATCGAAGTGAGGGCGGACACTGTCAGGACAAAAAGTATGCTAAGGACAACGGAAATGAGAACTCTGTGCGCAATTGCTGGGAAGACTTTGCGTAATCGTGTAAGGAACACCACAATCTGAGAGGTCTGTGAGGTCCAAGATGTGGTCAGATGGGGACGACAGCGTCGACGATACTGGTACCAACATGTACAGAGAATGAATTCCACAAGAATTCCATACATAGCTCTGCATGGGGTGCTGGATGGACGGCGTCCACCAGGGAGACCCCCGAAACGATGGAGAGATAGCTGGAGCAGTAACAGACTCTTGAGAGTCTACAGAAAGTTTAAGAAGAAGAAGTATCTAGTAGTTTACTGCGATTTCGTTGTCTATATAAATAAAAGAAAATGGTGGGTTTATTGCTACATGAAAACTCTTTCAACCAACCAGAAAGATGTTGAGGCCTTAAGAGACCAGGTTAAAAGACAGACACTTTTTTTTTTAATATTCGATTACTGTTGATTAATTCTTAAGAAGAAAAAATTTAAAACACAGACTGTCATTCTTGTATTTATGCAAAATGAGGAAGAAACACATGTGAGCAACTGTCTATATAACATATTTAGATTTTTATGTACAAATGTATTGTAAAATTAGAGGGAACATTGCATTTAACCTATTAGTTTTTTTTTTATAAAATTTCAATCACAGGGAATATGTTATTTCATCATTGTTTAAAAAATGTTTATAAAAATATATTATGAACTAATTAAATATTTTTATAATTTAAATATATAAACCAGGTCTTTTAATAATTTTATATTAAAATCGGCAAGAAACTGTTAATATTTTACAATTATAAAAGCTTATGATCAAAAATATAATATTTTAACGAGTTATATTTTGCATTGTCGTTGGGAAACTTTCAAATCTTAAATCTCGCCACAATACATTAGATAAATTATGCACGTACGAAAATATTTCTTATAATATCTAAATAAACTTATTTTTTGGTAATAAATTTTAAAACAACTTCAATAATGGAATTTCTTATGTAATCATTTATAAAAAAAATATTTCTAAGTTGGTTACAAAGAGAAAAATAATTATTTATTTATTATATAATCTGTGTATTGGAAAAATAATGTTATTTCAACCCTTAGAAATATAGTTCTATAAATATAAGGCTTTCAATATGAATGAAAAACTTAATCAACCTTATTTTCAATTCAATCTGAATCGTGCATTTTTTAACATACATTTATGATGCAGTGTATATTGAATAGGGGAGAAATATTTTCTTTAACCCTTATAGGCCCAATGCACTAATCTGTTATCATCCCTTTGCTTTACTTTAAAGCTCATGGTGGTGATCTGTTGTGTTTTTGTTACTTGTGATTTTTTTGTTAGTGTAAAGTTTTTAGCGTATGTCCTAGTAGGACGTGCTGATGATGATGTTGTTGACATCGCTGTATTCGCTTTAGTCGAATTCTGTGTTCTTTTTCGTTCGGGGTCATCAATTTAGCGGTATGCTTTATTTGATACGTCGTGATGATTTTGATTTGTTTTGTATTTAAAATAAAATACGTCGATTCAGGAATGCGAAAAAGTGAAAGTGAATAATCAATAAATAGTAAACAACGATGAATGGTCAAGCGAATAATAACAAGTGATTTTTATTTGTCGATAAGTAGGTATATATACAATTTCAGAACGGGGCGCGTGAATGCGTCCGCAGTATATCTTGATCTCACTCCTGTGCGTTCCGAGGTGGTTGCAGACGTTGCCAATGATATAGTGGGTAGAATATTTATTGCCGAAACGGTGAGACAACGCGATGCGTTCTCTCTCTACCGCGGAATGCAACGTAAATATTATTTGCGTGTAAACAATATTGACGTTCTGGTATGTGATCTTTGTACATATCCAAAGGTTGATTCATCGGTCGTTGACCGTGCATGTTGACAATATTTAAGGACGTCGGTATTCCCTACAAGTTCATCAATTCATAAATTTTTAAATATAAATTTAAATAAATTTAAATGTACAATATTTTTTGATAAAAAAATCTAGAATCTTTAGCATAATTAAAAAGGGTTAAGTAATCGTTTTAACGCAGACTCGTGTCTATTGTTTGTGAGGAAAATATTGTAAAGAATAGAAAATATTGCTTCAAATGACTTACCTCGCAAAAACTAGGCAATAAATATTTTAACCTCTAAGCCAGTGATATTTTGTAATTAAAATGAAAAATTGATGTTGTAAGTAATATAAATAAATAGATAAAAACATTTGAGCCATGTCTGTTTTATGGATAAATTCGTGTATTCGGGAATACTTGAAAAAACCCCCATGAGGTAAAAATTAGCTCGCCGTGCGGCCATACTTGTTTAAAGGTTAACTAGTGAAATATAAACCAAAAAACAATTTTTTGTTCCTTGTCTGCAAAATATACTTGATTAGCACAGCTAATCAGATAGTCTTTGTTTTTATATTGAGGTGAAGCTTATGCACAATATTCTCCTATTTTCTTAAAAAAAAAACATATTTCATTTTCTGTTTTGATATTTTTTATAATATATCTGATAACATCATTGAAAAAAATTGTCATGAGAAATAAAATACAATTTTCTAAAAAGAAATACATACAGTAAAACCCCATTTTTACGTTTTTGAAGGGACTGACAAAAAAAAACGTAATTGGAGGGAAAACGTCGATTCGAGGTTAGAAAAAAAAATGTAAAATTGAAAATGATTTTTTATTTAGATAATCACGCAAATCGAAAAAACTTTTTTCAATCGATTCGCGATTTTTTATTATCGTAGACAAAGTTGTAATGGGTATCTCCAAATCACGCGCGAGCGAAACACGTGAACCAACGTGTTTATTAACTTTTTCGAGAATTTTCCTTTTCTTTTGAATCGATAATATTTTTCTTTGCTGAGACATTATTTGAAGGGATTCAACGAAAAATTAAAAGAAATGAAAAAAATGTAAATTGACACACTAAATACACGACAATTGAAATTGTATGTACACGACGACCGACACGTTTAAAACACAAACATAGATTGACCAAATATATATATACAGTCTGCCTGCCTCTGATTCGCTAAATTTCCCACCAATTGCATCGTATAACAGGACTCGTGTATTCTTGACCATGAGCGCTGCAGGAGCAGGTGCACACGTGTCTATAAATAGAAACAACATATTTCTACTTCCTAATATTCATTTCAAATATTTTAAATCGTCGTGCATTTAATTAAATATCTTTATAAATTGATTTGCATTTTAAATATTTCAAACGTAAATTGCAGGAAATAAAAATGTAAAAGCGGTTACTAAATGTACTAAAATAAAACATGATTGGAAAAATTGAACGCAAATGGCGGGAAAACGTAAATTCCGGGCACGTAAAAACGGGGTTTCACTGCACTCACATTAATAAGTATCAATATATAAAATATGGTAAAATGAATTATTTCTAAAATCTATAGTTGATATTTATATTAATTGTATTCTATAATGTCAATGAAGTATAAAAGGTTGTCATATATATAGCTAAAATTATTACTAAATGAGAAAATCTTAATTTAAATGATTGTCCTATAATTTGGTGTTCCTTAATACCAGCAAGTCCTTAAGATTAATGTCATGGAGTCTATATTGAGTCCAAAACTCCTCCTGTCAGCTTTGTAGCATATTCACTGAGTACCTGTAATTGGAAACATATATTAATTGTTTTTATATATAATTTATAAGAGAAAGCTCACAATGGCAACATTAAATGTAGTCAATAATAAATGGCTTAAAAAAATAGAAATTAAAATACAAATTTATTGACAAATATATGTTCATCATCATCATCATTGCTAGGCCTCGCAGTTGAGGATCCCCTCGCCATTCCAATGTTAGTCCTGAAACGTTCTCCCACGTTGATCGTGTGATCCTCTGTAAGAGAACAGCCCGATCCTGGATGCGCACTCTTTCCCACAAATGCCACAGACATATGGACCCTGCTGAGCCGCCTAGCCATGTTGACGCACGTTCGCAGGGCGCAGACTGTTTCTAGCCGTTGAGACGCCATCAGCCCGAGAATATACGACTCTCCACCCCTCACAGTCCCGAGTCACCTGCTCCCAGTTCTCAGGCGCTCCGCACAAAGTAAGCGACTCTCGCAGACTGTCCTTATAGCATTTCCTCTGCCCACCAACTCTTCGCTTGCCCACGACTTCCCCGTACAAGACAATAAATATGGTACAATTGGTTGTTAACCTTTCCCTTCCTGTGCTAAAAAAATCAGTGTGTTCCGGTGCTGTGTATTCAATACACATCAATACACATGTAAAAATGAGTGATTTAAAATTGGAAAAATAAGAATATTCATAGCCAATCGCTTAATTTAATAATATATGAAGTCAAAAGGGATAATAATTTAAATTTAATTGCTGAAAACATGAAAAAAAACATCAGCCGATGTTCACAAAACGGGCAAAGCGACCACCTCAAACGAAAACCCGCGAGTTACTGAAGCGAGAGAAGCGAGCGAACTGAGATTCTATTTCTTACGTTCCCATATACCGAAGTAGAGTGAGAGTGAGACGTGAATAGCGTCGCTTCCTCACCCATAGTGGTTTTTTAGAATGAATATACCTAAATCACACGTTTGATTGTATTGGTGAATTTATTCTCGATTTTCAAAAAATATCTCTGATGTGACCGATAAGTGCTAATTATTATTAATATAATTTTTTTCATTCAATGCGTAAATGTATTACGGAGGAATACCTAAAATCTGAAACTAGTATCTATTATATTTATAGAGATGTTAAAGTTTTTAGAAGCAATGTGTACTAGTTACACATCACAGGACAGGAAGGGTTAAAACCCTACTCTGTTTCGGCAAAAGCTGGCTTAAAAATGGCAGTCTATTATATTTACAATTAAATAATATAACATAGCACATAAAATTGTATTCGAGATTACAATATGGTTGGTCATAGTTAATCTGTTGAAATATATTATTATTTAAAAATAAAAATGATTAGTAGAAATAATAAGGAGTGAATAATGGAACAGAAACAACAACGCATCGATAATTCAGAGCGCTGTTTGGCACTGTTTACGCGAAATAAACAGGAGTTTTGCATTGGTATGTGACAATGGATGAAACTTGGATCCACCACTATACTCCGGAATCAAATCGGCAGTCAACTGAGTGGAGAGCAGCTGGTGAAAGTCGTCCGAAGCAACCAAAAACTCAACAGTCGGCCGGGAAGGTTATGGCCTCTGTATTTTGGGATGCGCATGGTATAATATTCATCGATCACCTTGAAAAGGGAAAAACCACCAATAGCGAATATTACATAGCGTTATTGGGGCGTTTAAAGGCAGAAATTGCAAAAAACGGCCCCATATGAAGAAGAAAAAAGTTTTCTTTCATCAGGACAATGCACCGTGTCACAAGTCGATGGTAACGATGGCCAAATTGCATGAGTTGAACTTCGAATTGCTTCCGCACCCACCGTATTCTCCAGATTTGCCCCCCAGCGACTATTGGCTGTTCGCAGACCTCAAAAAGATGCTCCAGGGAAAGAGATTTGGCTCCAATGAAGAAGTGATTGCCGAAACTAATGCCTATTTTGAAACCAAAGATAAATCGTTCTACACGGCTGGCATAGAAAAGTTAGGAAAGCGTTGGAATGAATGTATCGCTCTTGAAGGAGACTATGTTGATGAATAAAGAAGAATTTTGGCAAACAAATGTTGTTTTAGTAAATAGTCCCGGGACTTATTGATCGATGTGTTATGTTTATAAAAAAACTAATTGAATACAAAAAAAGTACCTTGTATATAAATATATATTGATCCTTGGTTTGAACACTATTTGCTCTATCTCTTCTGATTCTATAAACAGTCTTTGGTACATCAACAGTTCTCGATATTTCGAAGTCTCGGATACCAATATCACAAGCTATAACAGCCCCAGTCCTCCCGGTGCCTGGACTGCAGTGCACGACCAGAGGACCTCCTCTCTTGTTGCTATCCATATTGGCCAAGGTGCCATTCTTGCCTGTACCATTCTTGGTCTTTTCCCCTCTCTGAACATTGTAGATATTAACTTCACTATCTTCGTTAGAATTATCTTCAGCGTCTACGTTAACTGGATTGGCATAAGATCCATTGTGAGTGATCAATGAATCGTGTCCATCTTCGTCAAACTCTTTGGCATTTTGAGAAGCTTTAAGATAGCTGCGGGCTTCAATGAGGAATGCTATGATGGAGTGGCATTCATCAGGCACTCCTTTGGCAGGCCAGAAGTACCACATGTGCGTGATTTCTCTACAAGTTCTCGTGACCAATGATTTTAACTGCAACTGAGATATGATGTACTTGTCGCGGATTTCCCGTTTCTTCACTACGACTTGATAGTCACCAAATATTCTTCTGCTATCCGATACTTCTGATGGAGGAATGTACTCGAAACACTTTTCCTAAAAGTAAAATCACATTGTTATATTATTTTCAAAACTGGAAATTAAATTATTCTATTCTACAGATAAGTAAAAAAAATTAAAATATTAATATACTAATGAAATTTCTTATTGAAAACTGAATTCACATACTTAAATTATTTCTTAACACGTTCACTGCGTATAAAATACTTAATGTCATACAGAGATGCTGAAAATTCACGAATTTTTGAAAACCCATAACTTTGTTAAAAATCAAATTCTACTTTTTATTGAAACATCATAGACAAGTGTATTCCTTCGTGTCTTCAAAACACATGAAACCGGCAACGAATCCTTATCGGGAGACGTTTATGTGTGCACTAAACATTCAAGGATTCCCGTGTCCATACAAAATATTTGTATGGACACGGGAGCCGTGTTCGACGCAGTGAACGTGTTAAGTAAATTTACTTTGTTTAAAAAAAATTACTGCATTATATCCAATGAATAATTGCATATTAAAATTAAATAGTGCCATCTATGCAGTATTGATGAAAGTGATGCACTCGGTGAGTTGTTTTCTTTGTAAGTTGTATACAGAGGCGAACTAACAATCAAAATAGATCCGGTAAATCGGTTGAGACTGGTTCATTTTCGAAGTCAAATCTTTTGCGCATGATCATTACTAATCTTATTAAAAAAAAATTGCAAGGCATCATAGCAAATACTTGGATAAGCAATTGAGTTGAAAAGTTTCAAAATCGTTTCAGGATATTTTATTTTAACTAGCAAAAATAACTCTCACAGGATACCTTTATTAACGAAAGGATTAATAAATACTTGTAAGCTATAAAAACACTTAAAGACAAAAATAAATTCTATTGAAACTTCTGTAGAACATAAAAGCAATATGTCATGTAGTTTTTAAGTGATTATAGCCCAATTTTCTCTACTGGTTATGTAAGTGTGACTTTAATCATAGAGTATAGAACTAATAGGTCACTTAATAGATAATTCAAGTGTACTGGGATTTAAATTAAATTTGTATCCTGAATATTTTGAGCCATTTGCACATTGTCCCAACAGGAAATATCCGGAAGTCTCTCGGCCTAATTTGCTACTAGTTGTATTCAATTCATTACAATATTGATTGTAATTAAAGCGACCTTCTTAAAGTAAAATAGTGTATTATTTGAAGAAATGTTCCCCCTAATTTTTTGATTGTATGTGCGGCCCATTAACTTATATGTGCAAGAAAAAAAGATGGAAGTAAAAAATTTAAAACACCAATAAAATAACACGAAGACCTTTGAACAAGGGATAATTCATGAAGTCTTTATTCGAAATATGAGTTAGGTATATGGTGTTTCCATGTTCCGCACACATCTCAAAGAAAGGAACCTGAGAATCCATCATAAAATATATAATTGCGCAAAACAAAATATGGTTACAAGTTCCTTTCTTTGAGATGTGTGCGGAAGATGGAAACATGTGTGTGCGTGTGCGGACAATTTTTAACAGATGTGCGGCCGCACACGCGCACACCTTAGAGGGAACGTTGCTTATGAATAATGTGGTTAAACTGAGTTCTTTAGTAGTAAATTGGCTAAAAGAACGAATTTACAAATCAAAGTTTTTTCTTAAGTAAAATTTACTAGATACAAGAAAACCTCATTTAACATTAATAATTCAGCCTATAATCACTACGAACTAAGCGAAATCGCATAAATCCAATACAATAATATTAATTTTAATTAATCCACCATGATTTAGTATGAAAAAAATTCACATACATTTAAATTATATTACTTACAGGATAAAACTATAAATAAAATACAATAGATGAATTTTTATTTACTGAATTAATTAATTTACTTGGTCAAATTATAAACTACTTTTTTTGCAAAATATTGGAGCGATGATGCTTGAATATAGCTATGAATATAGCTTGACTTTTTCATTTCATCATGTCATTTTCGATAGCTGAATTTACATGAAACAAAAATTTCCTTTGCACGCTCAATGTGATCGTATGTTCACTCTTTTGTAGAAGAAGAGATTGTTAAGAAGTTGACTGCAAGTTCTTTTGCAGTCAACTTCTTAACAATCTCTTCTTGTTCTCACCCTCTTCGAATTCTTCTTCTTTATACGCACGCTGTTCTTCTAGTTGGAGGAGATCATTCTTGCTTCGTTCTTCTGAATAAGAGTCAACAATAACCGCGTTAACTAATTAATCAGCTGATCAAAGCGGGATATAGTATTATTTTGTTTAACGTCTTCCCCGCGGGAAGCACAAACGCCTGTGATCTGACGACAACCCAAGTTTCAAACCACAAATACTTATAAAAGAATGACACAAAACCGGAATAAAAATTGAACTAAAATTTAAAATAATTCTTATTCTAACGACATCTCTCAAAACCTTGTCAAATAATATATTAGTTTATGAGATATTGTTGAATAAACATCGCGCCGAATTTTTTTGGTTTCTCAATATTTCCAGCTATTGCGTCACATGTAACGACCTGTCGCGTGGATCGAGTCCTGCGATGAGTCTCTCTTACGTAAATAAACATTACTAGTGCTATATGCATTTGATTGGGTGAGTGTAATGAATCATCGCTTTGATCGTAGCATTCCTTTGTTTATTTTACGTAATGTTTAGTTTATCTCCTTTATTAAATGAGTCTCCTTAAGAGTAATGACTATTATTTATTATCAGAAAATTACTTAAGTGTCATGTTTACTTGATGTTGTAATCAAATATCAGTGGTTCTAAACAAAATACACGTTTAAACTTAGAAATTAAAAAACGCCGAAATTGTGCCGCGCACAGGATTCGTGGAATTTGATTTTTAACGCGGTGAACAGGTTAAGCACGCTAATTGATTTTCGTGCCAATTGAATTCGCGTTAAGCGAGGTTTTCGTGTATATTTTTTTAAAGAAATTACGAAAAATAGTTTATATATTTTTTTTTACTTACAACTCCATTTTCCATAAACTCTGTAAGCATAAGAACAACTCTAGAGTTTTGTTCCCAGATCATTCTCCAAAAATCATTGACGGTAGCGGCCATAGGCGCTTGACACGCAATGTAATAATTCTTTATATTCTTTGGACCCTGGAAAGAAAAGATTTATTTATTCAACATATTGTGATTATCAAAAAGAAATAAATTTGCTATATTAGTTGGATAAAATATGTAAATATCCTGTAAGTTTAAAGATTCTGGGTAAAAAATAAGAAAGGCTTTCGTCTTGCAGAGTAATCTTAAATATCTATCAACCCTTTTCGTACTGTGGCGGTCGTCGCACACTCGGAACACTGTGGGCATCCATACACACGGTCAATGACCGATGAAGTGACCTTTGCATTCCTTGACAATTTTAAACAAACAAGTCCAAAGTTCACACGCCGGCCATTCAACCCGTAGCCGGGAGCGGACCGCATTCCACGCCGGAGCGAGAACGCACCACGGCTGTCGCGCCAGTTTCGTAAATAAATTGTCACCTACATACAACATTAATCGTTTTTGCATTCGCAGTAACGAGACGTAGGCATATCGCGAGCGCATTCCCGCGCACATTCTAAAATGATATAAATACCTATGTCTACCAAATAAATCACTCTCTCTTTCCGCATTGTGATCTAACGAGTTTTATTTATCAACAAATCATCATCATCTCTTCCCTTAAAGGACTAGCTCCTAAAGTTCCGTCAGAAATATCAGGATTCCACTAAACACCTCCATCTAGGCACTCCACGTTCTTCCAACTCAGGCCAAGATTGCAAATATCCTTATTATAACTCCAGTTTCTCGTGCAAGATGGGCGTGGTACTCGAGTTAGAGCGCCTTGAGGAAAATCTGCTCTCTAAACGGTGCTACATAAATTTCCTATTATTTTGTAGCACTGCTTAAATAGTGCAACACATAGGAACAAAACCATTTAGACAGTCGATCGGAGCGTGGTTGTTATTGCGACAGGATTTTGAGTACTTGGGCTTTCAGGATGAATGACGAGTGGAAAGGATTTATGTGAGCTCGTGAGTGTGGGTCTCTTCTTGTTGTTTTAATTTTGATTGTTTTTGTATTTGTGTTTCTGTGTATTTTTTTTGTTTTAATTTTTATTCTTATGATTGTGTGCGGTATATTGTGGGATGAATATTTTTGGTCTTTCTGGAGTGATGATGTGTGAGGAGTTGAATTTCGCAAGATGTTTCCAGTTGTAGTTGAATGTCACTGTTTGTCAGGTTGATGAGAGCGTGCAACGGGGTTTTGTTTTTGTGTAATCAAAAATCGGAAAGAAGTATCGATTTATTTTTTCATGCTAAATATCCTCAGTGAGATACAGGCAAAAGCCTAGTTTACTGGGGACACGACAAATGAAAGGCAACAAACCCAGATCCATTAAAATTGTATGTCCAAATCAAATTACCTGTTGTTTTTTCTCAAATTGTGTATATTTCTTGTCATGTGTAATAATAATAATAATAATAATAGGTATAGCTATCATAAGATCATGCTGATTTGAAGGGTGCTATAAATACTGCAATATATAGGTATAGATATTGTTAGATGTTGCTGATTTGAAGGGTGCTATAAATACTGCAATATATAGGTATAGATATTGTTAGATGTTGCTGATTTGAAGGGTGCTATAAATACTGCAACATATAGGTATAGGTACAGAATAAAGGCCGATTACCCAAAATATGCTCACCATGTCGAACTTTTCACAGTTACTATAGAAGCCTCGAAACAAAATCCATTGCGATATTCCTACTTAAGGTTTTTAAAGGTTGCTTTAACTGTCCCATGATTCTAGAAGCACTAAATTTATATGTACCTAATAAATATAGCCGTGCAAGGCATCACCCTCTGTTCTCCATTCCAACTTATAGGATGAATATCATGGCTAAACACTCAGTCACGCGTGGTATAGAGATATTGAACCAACTAAATGACACTGTGGATATATTCTCGGTACCGCCTAGCAGTATGAGAAGAATCCTCTCTGATATTCTTACTAACGAATAAGCTAATGCTAGAATCAGACCCTCTTTGTGTAACAGGAGAAATCCGTGCAAAGTGGATAAAAAAAATATATATAGTAAGATCTTGCTAATTTGAAGGGTACAATAATTTGTTTTAGCATTTTTTAGTTGTTAAAAAATTTATAAAACTTACCCTGACATAATTAGCGTTGATATAATCCGAGGTGTCATCACCAGAAATCAGTTTGAGCGAGACTCTAGTTTCAGGAAGAGGGATGACATTGGAGAATCGGTTCTTCGATTCACATCCTGGGGGGACCTCATCGGCTTTTGCTGTTATCACCGGAATATCATTGAACTCGTTCACAATGGAATCTTGGTCCAGAGAAAAATTGGCCAGAGCTGCAAACTGCATCGGATGAGAAGTCGCACCCTGAAATATTGCATCAGATAGGAAATTAATAAACTGAATACTGTAAAATTAAAAAAAGATATTGTTTTTTAATGCAATAGAATTTTTTTTATGATTGAATATTATTGTCAATCATTCTGAGAATGGAAGAAGTGTGCACATGTATCGGTTTATTGTGTGTAAGCTGTTTCGCTTCAGCAAGCATATAGTTTTGACAAATCAAACCCACACTTTCGATGGCAATCAAATCAAACCCACACTTTCGATGGCGATGCTGCACTATTTCGTGAGTTTTATATAGTGCTATTTTTATATTACTTAATAGTGGCATATAAGTTACAGTAAAATAAAAATTCTGATCTAAAACGGTCTAGGAACGTAGGAAGTGAATCCACCAAGAATTGAACGAGGGGCGCCTGCTTGCTTAGTGCGAATGATAACTGTTAGATCATTTTCACTCATGATCATGTCCACTGACTATATCCAACAGCAGATACATCAAGCAGATTGCCATACAGTAAAATATTTTTGACTTGGTATAAAATACAAAATATTAAAAAGTACTGAAATGATCAAATATTTTATTAACCCTTCCTTCCCTGTGATGTGTAACTAGTACACATTGCTTCTAAAAACTTTAATATCTCTTTAAATATAATAAATACTGGGTTCAGATTTTAGGTATTCCTCCGTAATACATTTACGCATTGAATGAAAAAATAATATCAATAATAATTAGCACTTATCGGCCACATCAGAGATATTTTGTGAAAATCAGTAATAAATTCACCAATACAATCAAACGTGTGCCAGTGTGTGACGTAGGTATATTCATTCTAAAAGACCGCTACGGGTGAGGAAGCGATGCTATTCACGTCTCACTCTCACTCTACTTCGGTATATGGGAACGTAAGAAATAGATCTCAGTTAGCTCGGGCATTAGTTTGAGGTGGTCTCTTCGCACGTTTTGTGAACGTCGGCCGATGTTGTTTTCATGTTTTCAGCAATTAAATTTTAATTATTATCACTTTTGACTTCAAATTTAATTAATTTAAGCGATTGGCTATGAATATTCTTAGTTTTTCCATTTTAAATCGCTCATTTTTACATGTATATTGAATACACAGCACCGCAACGTGCGGATTTTTTTAGCACAGGAAGGGAAAGTTTAATTCAATTATATGGTATGTCAGAATTGGTGATGCGTTGTTTCCTGGCAATACTTTTCAACATCCATAGTCAATATCATCAATGCAAATATGATGAGTAACATACAAAATTATATTTAAATTTGAATTTTTTTTAAGATGAAATAATTAAACAAATGTTTCTACCGATTCATCGTAGGCAGGATTGCCGTAAGAGCGTTTTGAGGAACGGCGCGCCTTGCGTCGTGTGGATCCTGTGACAGACACATTGTCCAGGCTGTAGGAGTCCAGGGATACCGGAGTGCAGCGCTGGCCATAGCCTCCTCCTCGTCTTCTCCCCCGTGCGACCACCTGGTGGATCAAAATAAGTAAATTTTAGTAAAAAATTATTGATTGAGTATTTGTTGTAAAAACCAGGGCTGTGGAGTCGGATGAAAATTTACCGACTCCGACTCCGGCTTTATTTTATACTCCGACACCGACTCCGACTCCGACTCTTGACTCTGACTTCAATTTTTATTTTATTTTATAATTTACTGCGTCTATCTAATGTATTTATATTGACTTATTAATAATGGATACAGGTATAAATAAAAAATTAATTATATTCGTACACAAATGAAACAATTTAATAAAAAAATATATAAACAATACGCATTAAGCAATATCTTCACACTTAAATAATATTAAAAATATATATAAATATTTAAAAAAAGAATTAAATAAAACTTTTAAAATAATTAGAAAAACAACACAGGTAGGTATTAAAAAAAATAAGAAAACACTTTAAAATAAAAAGGTTACTTCATTTGTTTTCATACGTTAACTAAATCTTATTTATATTGTTTATTATTTTTTTTATTCAATATTGAATAGAACACAAGATTTTTGAGAACGCCCGAATGTGGCAGCATCTTCCGAAGTAATGAACGAATATCGTATGCTGATATAATACACTAACAATATTTAGGCATGGACACGCCGCGCGTGTTTTGAGCATGAAGCAGATGTTCACATGGACATGCCAGGCGTGTTCTCAGCATTGGATGAGTTAAAGAAAATGTTAAAATAATTAAACGGAGTCGGAGTCGGTCGATTTTTTCCCACTCCGACTCCGCCTAAAATGTTCCGACTCCACAGCCCTGGTAAAAACACAACAGAATTACATTAGGAGATATACTAAGATCATCTGGCTCTCAGCTGTTTATCGAGTGATTGAAATAAACCGGGGAAACAAAGACTATTTTATAACTTTAGAACTAATCCAATTTATATAAACCTATTGTCTGTCAACCAGATATATTATGGAGATTTTGGAAGAGAATTTTGGTTTAAATAAGTTACATTCTACATGTCAGGTTCTCCAATATGTATTGAAATGGAAAATATTGAAATTCTGAAAATAAAAAACTGTAAATTTGATTTTACTTGTATTTACTCTTTCCTAACATTCTGGTAACTTCAGCTTGAAGTGAATGATGTGACAATAAATTTCATTTCAGAGAGTCAATATTTCTCCACTTTATTTGACCATACATTTGGGCAAATTAACAAATAATCAAAATAGTTATATACAAACACACCATCATACCATTTTTCTGCTGAGAGGACAGAGTGCTAGACTTTCCTATCTTGATAGAGATATTTCACCTAACACATATTCATACACCTTCTCACACTTAATTTTAATACACTATATATTAAATAAACTTAGCCTTAATTATTATACTTTTAATTTTATTTATTTATTTATTTAAATGATGAAACACATGACAAGAAATATACATAATTTGTGAAAAAACAACAGGTAATTTAATTTGGACATACAATTTTAATGGATCTGGGTTTGTTGCCTGTCATCTGTCGTATCCCCAGTAAACTAGGCTTTTGCCTGTATCTCACTGAGGATATTTAGCATGAAAAAATAAATTGATACTTCTTTCCAATTTTTTATTACACAAAAACAAAAACACTAAAAACTTAAACTTTAAAATAGTCCTTCTCTAAATAAATTATCAAATATAAATGTGAAATTGTAACTTTTCACTGTACAGCTTCGCACTAAATCAAGATCATTTTTCTACAAAACGTCTAACGCATGAAATAATCAGATTTCTTCTTATTTTCATAAATATATTTTTGTGTATGATTCATGTAAATGTTTATAATTTTTGTGACAAGTTGTATTTATATTCATGCACACTTAAAATTCTAATTTGAGTTTTACTCTTGTAACCTTTTTTAATGGTCAATTAAAGCCTAACCTAACCTAACCTTTTTTAATGGTCAATTAAAGCCTAACCTAACCTAACCTTTTTTAATGGTCAATTAAAGCCTAACCTAACCTAACCTTTTTTAATGGTCCAATAAATCCCGTACATTGTAATTATTATTTTGTCATGTAGCTCATGACTGAGCATCGTGACTCCCATGACAGCCTCCGACAACTCCTCTCCATCCATCCCTACACTCTGCAGCTCGAAGAGCAGTTGTTAAGGGTAATCCAGTTGCATCTTTCACTTGGTCAGTTCAACACATTGGGACTCCTTCCTTGGCCACGAGCAATGTGTCCAAAGAATTGGAGGACTCGTCGAAAGTGTATTGTCGACAATATGTCAGTGATTCTCATTTAGTTTGCCTTGCTGTCCATAGAATTTGTAACATTTTTGATCTTAAAATCTTATAATAACCTCTGTGTATCCTTCACAGAGATAACGTTCAGCGAGGTATTACACTATACAGATTTCTCACCATTATCATTTATAAGACATGTGTGCGACCTATCCTCACACATGGTATCGAAGCGAGGGCGGACACTGTCAGGACCAAAAGTATACTAAGAACAACGGAAATGAGAATTCTACGTGCTATTGCTGGGAAGACTTTGCATGATCCCAAAAGGAACACCACAATCCGAGAGGTCTGTGAGGTCCAAAATGTGGTCAGATGGGGATGACAGCGTCGACGATACTGGTACCAATATATACAGAGAATGAATTCCACAAGAATTCCATACATAGCTCTGCATGGGGTGCCGGATGGACGGCGTCCACCAGGGAGACCCCCGAAACGATGGAGAGATAGCTGGAGCTCAGCATCACAGGAGGTCAATCCTGTAGTAACAGACTCTTTAGTCTACGTAAAGTTGAAGAAGAATAAGATCATTTCCTCCCAACTTCTGACAAAATATATCATTGATTAAATAATATATCAAAATTTGTTAAATATATTTATTTTTTAAAATGTGGTTACCACAGGAATGGAGTATTGCCACAATGGTTTCCGATTCCAAGCAGAGTTATAACACACAAGTCCTGGAATGTTAATGAGGCTGGCATTTGATAACAATAACATTAACTGTTCCATGTGCAGGTGATTAGGGCTTTATGACTTTCGCCTTGGGATTTATAGGATTACTTGACCTCCTGAGTGTCATGCTGTCATTTTGACACTTTTTTGAAAATTATCTAAGAATTATCAAGTTGATTAAATCATATTGAATTTACATATAAAACTGTTTCTCTAAATATACCTCAATGAATTTTCTGTTACATACATACCATCCCTTCGTTTCCCTACTGGGGTAGGTCCTTTCTTAGCCCAAAACTTTCATACATCTACCAAACAGTGTCCTCAATATGTGGCCCAACCACCTTCAACCACACCCCCAAATTTAGACTGCAACTGCATCCGAAAACATTCTGTCTTGTTTGTAACATAGTCATATCCCATCATTCTCCTAAGGCATCTGTTTAACCGTTTTAATGCCAAGGATGGAATTATACGCATAATTAATCTGTACCCTTCAGGCCAAGCGCATTTATATTCCTGTTAAGTTTGCATTACCTTGACATATGGTTCTAGATTATGGTTTGCAATTTGACATATGGTTATAGATTATGATTTGCAATTTGACATATGGTTATAGATGAAAGTTTGACATTATATGTCACTAACATCAGTAGTTTTTTTCCAAGTGGATTCCTCATAATTTATAAGTTATTTATGTCATAATATTTTTTGGCATAATTTATCTCGTGTGTTGTAAAATTTTATTTTAAACTAGCTGTACCCGGCCACGCGTTGCTGTGGCTCGATCTTTTTATACATATAAGTTATATTTATTTTAGATCTTTTTATACATATAAGCTATATTTGTTTTAGCGATTATATTTATTTTAACGACACTCGAAATATTTCAAAACAAATAAAATGTTAGTTGGATATTTTTTACAAATTTAGTATTAGTTCTGCCAAATATATTTCCTGCGCTTGGGCTATAAAGTCTAGATTTAGCTATATTAAGATGTTTTCAAGCTGCTATGACACAATGGAACTTATCCTTATTAACACAAATGTTATTTTGACGTATCTCGGATTGTAACCTATTTTTCGTCTGAAATAAATGTATCGTAGAATTATTTTTCAAAAGGAAATATTTATTATTAAACATTAAAGTATTTAATATTGTATTTATATAGATTTAATTATTTAATATTAATTCCGAAACGTCGAAAATGCAATGTGACATAACTGTCAGTTTAGTTCGTCCGTGTCCGCTGCAGGAGGCGCTAACCTTATTTTTTCTGATTTCTGAACTTTTTTATATACATCGATATATAAATAAAAATATATAAACATTTCTGTATACGAATGTCAACTTTAGTCAAAATTTCAAAGCGATCGGTAGAGAACTTTCGGAGATTAGTCATTTTCTATATACGAACATTTACATTTTTATTTATATAGATTGCTAATTTTAAGACTAATTTAATATTTTTTGTCTTTTTATATTTAAAATCTTTGTTAATACAGCGTAAACTCGTATTTTATTTTACATTAGTGGTAATCTTTCAGTTATATATGAGTGAAATTTGTTTTATGATATGTGAATGAAATAAAATGTGTACATTGCCTTATAGAGTTTACATTTCTTAGTGTAGTGACAACCTTGAATTTAATTTCGAAGCAATAAAAAAAATATTTGAATTTTATAAAAAAGAGGCATAAAACAAAACAGAACATCAACAATCAACTTTTTTACTTATTATAATGCTATAAGTATATTTTAAAACAAAAATAAAAATGTCAAAAAGAATCAGGCCTACAGGTACACACCACCTATTCCATGCCTGGCATAGAAAAGGTTAGAACTGAGGAATCTTCTCTCTTGGGCTTTGGTAACACGCTAAGTTTCCGAGTGCTTTATCAAAATAGGCCAGTTGCAGGTGCCAAATAGTCCACACTTTATCAAAATAGGCCAGTTGCAGGTGCCAAATAGTCCACACTTTATCAAAATAGGCCAGTTGCAGGTGACAAATAGTCGACACTATCTTCAGACGAATACAGAGGAGTTCGATATGACCCATCCATTGAGAGTACCCGACGATGTTTCTTAAATGTCTTTACATACAGCATAATCCATGAACCAAGAGTCATCTTCTTCTTCTTCCTGGCACTGTTCCAACTCATTGCTTAGGTAGCTGTTGGGGTCGGCTCTTCTCGTTTTCAGGCTGTATATTCATCGGTTCTGGGTGTCGCTTTCATCTAGGCCGTTTTTCTGCAAGATTTTGGAGTACTGAGTCATCCAAGAGTTCTTAGGTCTTCCTCTGGACGGCTGTCGAGGAAGATTCACAGATATTGCCTGATTTACAGTATGATCTGGTTGTCTCCGTCTTATGTGCCCGTACCATCTCAGCTGTCGCTTTTCCCGCTTACTATTTATGTCAGTGACTCCCAGGCTACCACGAATGCGTGAGCTCTTGATTTTATCATTTAGTGATACTCCTGTCGACCACCTAAGCATTCGCATTTCTGCTGTTTCAAGTTGTCTAGAGTAGGAGCTGTACATAGTCCAGCATTCTGAGCCATACATAATTGCGAGTCTTGAATGAAGATGACTTACATGAACCAAGAGTGAAACAAAAAAAATGTATTTAAAACAGAAAAAAAAAATTTTTTGGTACCAAAGAGGTCAAAATACATTTATTTGATATATTGTTTATATAGCTTTGGTGAATTATGGGAGCCGAACTCTAAAATAAAGATTAAAAATCCTATAGGGGAAAAATATAACAGCTGCAGAACAGAGGTGTAACCAAAAAGGGAGGGATCCTTTTAGTTCCATATTACTTCATCAGCATACCTCATACTTTTGATTAGCGGTTAGCATTCAAATTCAAAATAATTATACTTTTAATATAAACAGTACAATCTAGCAGGCCGACTGACTGTAGGCCGAGCGCAGCACCAGATGAGAATAGTGATGTCGGGTAAACCACTAAAGAACACCGAGGAGTTTGTCTACCTCGGGAGCAAAATAACATGGGACGGTCGGTCCAAGAGCGAGGTCGACAGCCGTATACATCAGGCTAGACTTGCATTTAATAAAAGGTCGAAAATAATAGAATCAAATAATATAGACCTAAAACTGAGAATACTCCTCATCAAGACCTATGTATGGAGTATCTTGATGTACGGCTGCGAGACATGGTGCCTATCCGAAAGAGATAGACGAAGACTAGAGGCTTTTGAGATGTGGTCCTATAGAAGACTATTAGGAATTTCCTGGAGAGACCGCATCACAAATGAAGAGGTTCTCCAACGAATCGAAGGAGGAAGGCACCTGCTCAGGATCCTGTCCGAAAGGCGTGCAAGATGGATCGGGCATATAATACGACAAGAGGGCCTCTTGCATGCCATAATGGAGGGCATGACCGAGGGGACAAACTCTAGGGGACGCCCACGCCGAGAGTACCTGGAGGACCTGTTGGTGGACGTGCGCTGCTCAACATACACAGACTTAAAAAGAGCCGCACAGGACAGGGGGGAATGGAGGAGAAGAGTTCAAATTGCTGCAAACCAGTCTTAGGACTGCAACCACGGAAGGAAGGAATCTAGCAGGCATATTGACAGGTTGTAATCTTTTCCAACATAGCAAAAATATATTAAGGAGGTCTTAAATGAAAATAAGGCTGGAACTATTTAAAAAAAATTGACTACCGACGTAAATTAAACTCATAACTTCTGGGTAGGAAGATAGGTGTCTTATCAACTGGGTCACATAGGTCATCACTAATAGATTCACTTAGGCCTCGACCACACACGTAGGAGCCTCGCTTGGTGTTTAGAGCTACGCTGCGAGCTAGGTGACATATCCTAGCGAACCAATGCACCCAATACTATCGCAATGGTCCCACTGCATGCTTCGCACCACACTACGTGACTTTTATAGTCACCTAGTATATTATAATAGTTACGTAGCACCTAGCTTACCACTAAACGAAGCATTTCGGTGTGGCCTTAGCCTTACAGATTGGTTTTAATTTTAGATCTACTTTAGTTTAAATTTATGTTGTTCTGTAGAAGATTATATTATACAAAAATTCCAAGAGAGCTATTTAGCAATAAAATATAGTATTATATAAATTTGTTAGGCTGCAACCAAATTGAAAGTAACTTGGATCTCCTTGCCATCAAACCTTCAGGTATAATTTGTTAATATTCTATTCTTGTGGAACAGCAATAGCTTGAACACAATATATGATGACTGTCCATCCATAGGATGGCAGACAGTCATCCTTGATTGCAAGGGGTGCAAGAGGTGGGTTATATTTTTCATCACACTGAAATCCATGTACATTACATAGATATTAAACATAGATTTATAAATTTAAGAAATAAAAATGTTCAATGATAACAAACCCTAAATATATCAATTACTTATCCATTTTAGTGAATCCTTCCCTTTCCTTTCCCATACTTTTTAGTCTTCTTAGAACGTAAAGAAAAAAATGTAATAGGCTTTTATTTTATAGTTGTATTTCTCGTACATTGTTATTATTTATAAAGACTATATTATTTGTCAAATGTAAAAATCAAAAAGTTTCACAGAGGCCAATACTATCTTGATCTGTTATCTACCAACAAGGGCTCCTAAAGAACTAAATACAACATATTCTGCGATGATAATCTAAACTTGAAACATAGACAACGGTTAGTCAAATGCTACATTTGGTCGGTGTATTTCATGGTGTGGAATCATGGACCATCAAAGTTAGTAGTATGAACCGACTGGAAGCATTCGAAATGTAGATACACCGGATAATGCTACGGATACCCTGGACGGATATGGTCAGTAACACAAGGGTTCTTCAAAGAGCCAAAGTTGATAGAGAGTTGCTGACTAATATTAAAATCTGAAAGGTGTCCTATTTGGGTCATGTACTTAGAGGAGCATAGTACAAATTACTGCACCTGATCATCCGAGGCAAAATAGAGGGTCGAAGAGGTGTTGGCAGGAGGCCAATCCCCTGGCTTCGCAATATACGTGATTGGACGTTGGGGATCTTTGTAAGACAATATAAGGGACGTTGGGGATCTTTTTCAGGCTGCTCGGGACAAAGATTACTACTTTCAGGTGATAGTCAACGTTGTGGGACCTGACATGATACTAGGAAAAAGAAGAAAGAACTACATGGCCAAGTAATAAATTAAAAAAAAGGTCAATTCGTTTTAGACATACAGACTTTCGAACATCTGATTGGTTTGAAAAATGTCATATAGGAATAAGTTTGCCAGTTTGTACAATTCACAATGGAAGTGTTAAACAATATACCCAATGTATTATTTATAGTTAAGGCATTAACATTGTGGAGGTTTAAAGACATTGTAATTTGTTTTTATCAAACACTGTTTATTTCCTTTTTGTAACGTTATAACCCTACCGTTTTCAAAGTTTTCGCCTCATCATCAGGGGAGCACAAACAAATTTTGTTTGTGCTCCCGGATGATGAGGTGAAACTGGTAGGGTTATACCGTTACAAAAAGTGGAATAAACAGTGTTTGATAAAACAAATTACAATATACCTAATACTTTTATTAATTTAATGAAATTGCAGCAATGAACAAGGTCAACCGTGCACTTTATATCGTTTTTGCCAATAAAACCTTAAAAAATTATAGAATACAACAGTGTGTTAGCACCCACATTAATGTAAAAAAACGAACCCTTGACATATAGAAAAAGTGATAGGAGTAGAACAAATTCGTGTTTTGTGAAGAATATCTGATATTACAATGTATGAGAGAGTAAACAACAATTGTTTTTTAGAGTTGGATGTCATTATGAGGAGAATTGAGAAATGATTATTGAGATGGTTTAGACATGTCGAGACAATGAGTTTTGAAAGATTTACTAAACAAATACAGTACCCAGCGGTAAGTAATACATATAGTTTGTAGAGCGTTGTCTCTGTCACACGATACGCTAACAGTCCGGTCTGGTAACCATGGACAAATCGCAATGGAACACGTGTATGAATGAGAGACGGTATTGAAAGTATGTTTATATTATTAGTATGTTATATTATTAGTATATATTATTAGTATGTTTGTATTGTATTATTATATTATATTATTAGTATTATATTATTAGTATGTTTATTATATTATTATTATAATATTATATTATTAGTATGTTTGTATTGAAAAAGGATATATTAAAAAAACTTATCTGACTATGCCAATGTCAAATATATCAAAGGAATCGAATAAACAAAAAAACTTTCATGTAAAAATAGTCGAGAAAGTATTGCGAATGTACAAACTTTATATTTTAAAATTATATTTTGATAATTTAGATAAAAAAAACTACTTGGTAATATTCCCGTCTTCCAGTCCGGGGGTTATGGTTCCGTTCCCATTGGAACTCAACATATTTCAAAAAAAAAATGCAGAAAACTTACCGAGGGATAAGGAATTAGGAAAAAAAACCTTTGTAGATATCTCGATAGTAATAGGAGTTTCAGAAAACATTCAGTTTACGTGATGTATAGTGTTCATATACTCGTATAATTATAAATTTTGATAAGGCTTTTCTAAAAGGGTTGTTTTAAAGTTGCACACGTCACACGCATATTTAACTCTTAGAGGCAAACAGATCGACCCAATTGAAATTTATTTGAGAAAACTAACGTTAACCAATAATAAAGATCATTAAACATTATACAATAATAATATTACTGTTGCAATAACAAAATAAACACGTTGAAATGACAATAAATACTGTTATCGACTTGAAATAATCAAGAAATAAATGGAAAATCTTTGCATAAAAGAATATCCATTTAATAAAAAAAATTTAAGGAAATTTTTAGGTGGTTTGGCCACATTGAGAGAATGAGTTGTGAAAAGTGAAACAAATATACTGTTTGAAATTAATGAAGAGCGAGGAAAAAGACAGTTGGATAATTTTACTGACGGAAAGGTAAGAAGTATGTCAGCTGGTGTGTAGTTAAGAGACAAAATAAAAAGTTCACGCATTCGTGGAAGCCTGGGTGTTACAGACATCAACAGTACCCGCACTCCTCTATGGCTCCGAATGCTGGACGATGTATAACTCTTACTCTAGGCAACTAGAAAATGCCGAAATGCGCATGCTAAGATGGTCAGCTGGTGTGTCCCTAAGAGACAAAATAAAAAGCTCACGCATTCGTGGAAGCCTGGGTGTTACATACATCAACAGTAAGATGGAGGAGAGGCGATTGAGATGGTATGGGCACGTTGGACGCAGAGCACCCGATCACATTGTGAACCAGGCAATCTCCATGGATCTTCCTCGAATAACAACCAGAGGAAGACCAAAGAATTCATGGGTGATGCAAAAAGATAATCTGATGCAGAGGTACAGCCTGGGGGACGTAGTCCGGGACAGAAGAGCATACAACCTGAGGACGAGGAGAGCTGACCCCAACAGTCTTCGCAGACAATGAGTTGGGATGGAGCCAGGGAGAAGAAGAAGGAAAGGTAAGAAGTATGAGAAAGAGGAGAGCATGTATATATTTTTACAGGGCTGTGGAGTCGGAGTTGGAGTCGGAGTCGCGGTGTTTGGGCCGGAGTCGGAGTCGGAGTAGGAGTCGTAAAAAACGAGCGACTCCGACTAATTTTTCGTTAAAATTTAAAATCCTTTTTTTTTAATTATTATAATGAATGTGTATTGTGCACGAATATTAAACTTGCAGGCGCAAGTCGCGCCGATATGGTGAATCACCGAGATTCATTTAATGCATAAAGTCTACGAAAATGTGTTTGTCTCCTTCTTTCTCACGTCGAAAGAAAATTCTGTTGGCTGGGATCTATGTTAACCCCATGGTTCGATCCATATTGACGGAAGAACAAATAAATAGAGCGAAAAACGCTCCGTTTGAATTAACCGTTCGTATGAAAGGCCTTCGACTAGAAAAAGAGACGACAGCAGGCAGCGTACACCAAGTATCATCATCTTCATCCGACACCGTTGAATCTGAAGACGATTTTGAAAAATATCTCAATGAACAAGATAAACTAAAACGTCCTCGTTTGAATCACAGTCCCAATATAGATGAAGGAGACTCTATTTCAAAATTTAAAATTGAATTTTATGATGCATTGAAAATAATGGAAAAAATTGACCGAACTTATAAGTTAAATGTTGAAATGGCAATACAGCGGTATCTAGAAATCGTAAAAGATTCAGCATTGATCGTTACAGCATTACCCCCAACCCAAGTATCCGTAGAGCGGTTATTTTCCGCTCTTAAAATTCTCAATTCTGATTTGAGAGCCTCTACGAATACATATTTAATAGAAGCAATGTTGTTTTTAAGAATAAATTCTAATAAATAATTATTAAAGTTTGATCTTGTTTTATTTATATCCCTATAACATGAAAAAAATGGCTATATGCAAAGGTAGGAAACAACCTGCTAAAATTGAGCTTTTTTGAGTCGGAGTTGTAGAGTCGGAGTTGTGGAGTCGGAGTCGTGGAGTCGGAGTTGTGGAGTCAGAGTCGTATTGTTGGTTAATATAGGAATCGGAGTCAGAGTCGTGTTTTTTTTTAAGCGACTCCACAGCCCTGATTTTTTACGTCGTCCTTTACTGTCCATGCAGTGAGACTCTGGAATCAGTTACAAATCAATATAAGACTCTCGCTCCGTCCTTGTCACGATTACAAAAAGATATTTTTTATGAATAAAAACAAAAATCTCACACACTCCACTTGAGAAAAAGAATTTATAATTTGTCATAAGTTATCTTGGAATGGTCAATAAATCCACATTACTCATGGAGTTTGTTTATCAAACTCGTGAAATTATTACAGGCCTTATTTTGAGAAAAATATCTTAATGTTTCTTATTTATGTGTTTAAATAATGTTGGGAATAAGGCTGGGATTGTTTATTCAAAGGAGTAATTATGTAATTCATGCTTATGGGGTAGTTTAAGATCAACCTAATTCCATTATCTACATCATCATATTAAATTGACCAATAATCAGAGGCAGTGGTTTTAAAAATTACATTAATGCAGGCGACAAGATCTAAAAGATTCGATAGGTGGTTGAACAGGACACGTAATTTATTTTGATGGCTGTGTACTCTTTTCCTTGACTAGAACATTTTCTTCTTCTTCCTCTTCCTATATATAGATCATGATCTGTTTGTTCCGCTTGTTCCCCTTCTTGTGTGGTGGATTGCCAGCTGTTACGCCATCTCTTCGGGGGTCTTCCCGATTATCTTCTTCCGGCTGGGTTCCCTTGAAGGGCGACACGTGGAAGTCTGTCGTATTGCATTCTGTTTACATGTTCATTCCAGTATCACCTTCGTTGTCTTCCCTCACCTGACGATGTCTTCCGTACTACACTTTCTCCTTATTTCGGTGTTTCTGATTCTATCTCTTAGTGTGTTTCCGGTTATACATCTCAGTGTTTTCATTTCCAAGGTTCTCAGGAGAGATTTTGTTCTAGATGTGTCTGCTCTGGTCTCTATTCCGTAGGTGGCTATCGGTCTGACGCATGTCTTGTAAATTCTGACTTTACTTTCCATTCTCATGTGTTTAATACTTTCTATTCTCATTGTAACTGGAACATAAGTGCACATAAGTTGAATATCTAAGATAGACCCTGCCTATCGTCTGTAAATGGTCACATTGAACTATCTTTTCATTTCCGAATTCTCCTGACAGTGGGTGTCATTGTTCCTACTTTCAAACTGGAGCAACTTTTTCCTTTCCTATGATCCACAGCAAAAATTTTCCACTCGTTGGTGTTTATTCCAAATTTTCTAATGTAGACCCTACTACAAGGGAACTTATTTTATCCCCCACAACAGTGTGATGGGTGGTGATATGATCAAACTTAACTAAACAGTTCATTCTAAAAGCTTTAGTTTCTTTTATAGATATTCTTAAACCGGACACATATAATAATCTAAACCAACAATCCGCAAACAATGGTATGTGTATCACAAGTGGAATGCCACTCTGAAATATTGAAGTTCCATGAAATATCAAAGTAATTTATAAACGTGTTAAGGACGGCTTGCACCAACGACATCTACCGAGGCAACCTAAAACCCCAGATAAAAGAATAAAATGCATAGCGTTTGTTAAGTGCCTATATAAAGTATTTTTATATTTCAACCTTAAATAAAGTGATGCATATTGAATCTATAGGAGGTATTATTTACTATATGTATTAGTTAAGTTTTGCTGTTAAACTTTCTAAACTATAATTTTAAGGTATATAAATTACACAACGAGTAAAGAGGGTAGGTATAGGTTGATATATGTTATGAAATGTTGCTTATGAATGGGTAGGGGATGGAGGAGGGTGCCTACAGAGGTACTGGTGGTACGTTACTCTTTGTAACTTTCATTAATTGGTACAATTCAAAACGAGTTTGCAAACCCCCGATCAAGATGTTAGTCCAAACATCAGAGGCCGTATAACTGATGTCGATAGTCTGTGGGATTTTAGACTTACAGTGGAACCTCTCATAACGAGCACCTCTCATAACGAGTAATTCGCATAATGAGCTAAACAGATTGTGAAAAAATGCTCCCTTAACGAGCGACATTTCGCATAACGAGTGACGCAGAAAGGGGAAGTCCCATCTTCACGTCACTCACTTGTGAGCCGGGACTTCCACACTTCCACGCCAGTGCGTCAGTCTCTGGTTAGCACTCGTTCCACTAGCACGTTAGTGTCACATGTGATCATACATTTTTCCAAACTTGTGTTCAGACATTATTTGTATTTTTTTTTGTGCAAAGTTTAATAACCCTTGCAAAAATGTTCCTGAAGAAAAAGCCACAAGAAAACAACCATAAAAGAATAAAAGTAACTGTAGAAATGAAACGTAAAATCATTGAAAAGCGAGAAAGAGGTGTGAGCGTCGCTGATCTAGCGCGCACATACAATCGGTCTACATCAACGATTTGCTCTATCCTCAAGGACAAAATTAAGAAGACAGATGCTTCAAAGGGAGTGTCAAGAATGTCTACGAAACGGTGACCTATTCTTGATGATGTTGAAAGGTTGCTTCTCATATGGATAAACGAAAAGTAATTGCAAGGCGATACTATTAACGAAACGAAACGAAAACATCATTTGTGAGAAGGTGAAAGTTATTTTCGCCGACCTCGTTAAGAAGACGCCAGGATCATCAACTGCCGAAAAAGAAGTACAATTTAAGGGAAGTCATGGATGGTTCGAGAAATTTAAGAGAAGAACCGGCATCCACAGCGTTGTGAAGAACGGTGAAGCAGCAAGCTCTGACACAAAGGCAGCAGAGAACTTCATCATCGACTATAAGAAGCTCGTAGATTCTGAAGCTTACCGGATTTTACTTCTAGTAAAAAAGAATTAATTATTTGTCATAAATTCATATATAAAAAACTAATTATTTCGATTTTTTTATTGTTTTTTGCAAATCGAAATCGCATTCCGGGTTGTTACGCTCCTTAACAATTTATAAGTACGTAATTTTATTTGAATAAACGTTAAAAAAAAAAGAAAAAAAAAAGTGTTTTTTTTCGGCATGGAACGCATTATCGTATTTTACATTGATTTATATGGGAAAAATTGTTTCGCTTAACGAGTGTTTCACATAACGAATAAGATTCTGGAACGAATTATTCTCGTTATGATAGGTTCCACTGTATTATTCATTATTGGGTTTCCGGTATTTGCAATAATTTAAGACATCATTTCAAGTAAATTTATTTAAAGGCGCTTATGAGCTGCGTTTTTTAAATTCTAAATCAAAATGATTTTGAGATGTTATGATACGAAACAGTGAGAAGGTACTGGCAACTTGCCGAGTTGTTTTGAATTCTATTTTTTTTATAATAGGCGATCTACCCCAGCTAGGATGGTTTGTGCCGTCAAATTAAAGTCATTATGCAAATATATGGGTCAATATAATAAAACTAATTGTAAAAAATTGCAATTTTTGATAATTTAAAGATTCAACTGATTATGCTTAAAAAATTAACCAATTGATCTTTAACCTGTTCACCGCGTTAAAAATCAAATTCCACGAATCCTGTGCGCGGCACAATTTCAGCGTTTTTTAATTTCTAAGTTTAAACACATATTTTGTTTAGAACCACTGATATTTGATTACAACACCAAGTAAACATGACACTTAAGTAATTTTCTGATAATAAATAATAGTCATTACTCTTAAGGAGACTCATTAAATAAAGGAGATAAACTTAACATTACGTAAAATAAACAAAGGAATGCTACGATCAAATCAATGCTTCATGACACTCACCCAATCAAATGCATATAGCACTAGTAATGTTTATTTACGTAAGAGAGACTTAGTAATGTTTATTTACGTAAGAGAGACTCATCGCAGGACTCGATCCGCGCGACAGGTCGTTAATGCTGGAAATATTGAGAAACCAAAAAAATTCGGCGCTCTGTTTATTCAACAATATATCATAAACTAATATATTATTTGACAAGGTTTTCAGAGATGTCGCTAGAATAAAGATTATTTTAAATTTTAGTTCAATTTTTATTCCGGTTTTGTGTCATTTTTTTTAAGTATTTGTGATTTGAAACTTGGATTGTCGTCAGATCACAGGCGTTTGTGCTCCCCGCGGGGAACAGGTTAAGTGGAAAAGTTTCACGAAGAAAGAAGAAACGCAACATAAAGATATGGCTTTAAGTTAATCAAATTTATCTCGCAAAAGACAACTAAAAAATATATGGTCTATAGTTTCATCATTCAGCCACACTCACAGCCAGGATTAGTATTTGAACCACTTTTTTAGAGCAATTACTGACAAACTACCAAGAACCCTTTGTAGTTCTTACGATATGTGATAGAAACACATTAGGTTTTAGGTGGAGTATTCATAAACCATCATAAATTTAGAATTTGCTTATATGATAATGTTGTTTTTTTCTTCATAATCTTTTGTATTAAAAATTTGAATTGAGAAATTAAAAAAGCTGTAAAGTATGTTTTGATGAAAAGTTTGTCCTGTGCCTACTTCAACAGAGATGGTTTTTATGTTGTTTATAGGTAAGGCATTAACATTGTAATTTATTTTTATTAAACACTGTTTATTCCACTTTTTTGTAACGGTATAACCCTACCGGTTTCAAGGCTTTCACCTCATCTTTAGGGGATCACAAGTCTTGTTTGTGCTCCCCTGAAGATGAGGTGAAAGCCTTGAAACTGGCAGGGTTACACCGTTTCAAAAAAGTGGAATAAACAGTGTTTAATAAAAATAAATTACAATGGTTTTTATGTATGGAACACTGAGTGTGAAATTATGCAATTTTTTTAAAAGCACTTTTAACTTGAAACACTCTTACACATGTATGTCTCATATTTCTATGTCCCTGTGAACAAAGCTCTTTGTTTCACATGCAGAGATGTCCCTGCACACTAATTTCATTCCGTCTGCATCAGTTGGGTATTTGATCTCGTTAAGGCATAACCTATTTTTATAACCCATCATGTAACTTATTTTTCTAAATATTTTTTTATCATTTACTTATTGGATTAGTAAAAATGTTGTAAAAATTTATTTCTGCTTAAATTATTCTTAAACAAATTGTGAAATAATTCTACCCCATAAACTTTGAAGGAATCATCCCCTGAAATTTCAAATTTTTAAGAATAGTAACCTTTTGTCTTTCTTGTGACCAAATTGTGAAAAAATTCTACCCCATAAACTTTGAAGGAATCATCCGCCTGAAATTTCTAATTTTTAAGAATAGTCACCTTTTGTCTTGTGACCAACGTTAAATTAAATTGTAAAAGATTTTGTATTTATTGTTATAATACAATAAACTTAAAGGTTGTATTGTATTGCACTTTATTGTGCATTGCAGCCTGTATCTCTTCTAATTAACCAGAAAAGTGTTGAAAAAAGCCTTAAGTGAAAATCAACTATTTTTAATGAAATTGGGTACCAATGGGAATGAACTAATAATGTATCAAGTATTTAGCACAGTTCGAATATGTTTTAAAAGAGCGAAATAAGCCACCATTTTTAAATATATCGTGGAGAAATTTTCAATATATTTTTTTAAAGTTTTAATTAATTAAAATTTCTAAGATTAATAATGACGAGTTATAAACAAGAAAAAAGATTGTTAAATTTCAATAGTAAGTAATTTCTGTTTATTTTTACTTAAACTTTCTTAATAAATAAATAAAAGTTGACGAGACTTACAAAGTTGAAATTAATTAAAATTTCTGACATCAATAATGGAGTAATAAACAAGAAAAAAGATTGTTATATTACAATGTAAGTGTTTTTTTGTTATTTTTACTTAAACTTTCTTAATAAATAAATAAAAGTTGAGAAGACTTAAAAAGTTTTAATTAATTTAAATTTGAGATTAATAATGGAGTAATCAACAAGAAATAAACAATAAAAAAGATTGTTGAATTCCAATGTAAGTAATTTTTGTTAATTTACTTAAACTTAATAAATAAATAAAAGTTGACAAGACTTACAAGGTTGAAATTAATTAAAATTTCTGAGATTCATAATGGAGAGTAATAAACAAGAAAAAATATTGTTAAATTCCAATGGTAAGTAATTTTTGTTTATTTTTACATAAAACTTAAAAAATAAATAAAAGTTGATAATACTTATAAAAGTAAACTTTATTTTTAGTTGAAAATATTTGATAAAGCATAATGTTTTATTGTATTTATTTAAAAAAAATAATTAAATATGAGTTATCCTTTTATTTTTTTTTATCTCAGCATTAACTTGATTTTTCTACAAAAATTTTATTAATTATATTTGCATTTTTGCTATTAACAGTGATGCCACAAAGCCTTGAGTCTTTTTATTAAAAAATAAAAATAAATAAATTAAGCTATTATGATTTTAAATTAACTCTTATGCTTTACTTTATTTTTGATAAATAAAATTTTGAAATTATGTATTTTGGATCTTACTACCGTGGTATTCTTCCACCAGAATACCACGGTAATAAGATCACTTATAAACTGATTAGATTAATTTAAATTTATACTCTTTTTTGTTAATTATACTTCGGAAATTCTAGGATGAGTCCTGTGACAGCTCACAAATTTGCCCTAATACAACCTTATGTAATGTATTTACCTAAATAACTTGCTATTTATTAGAATTGAGGCTTATATTAAAGTTGATAAAATAATTAAAATTACTGAACATCGTTACAAGGTTGTATTGGGGCAAATTTGTGAGCTATTACAGGACTCATCCTAGAATTTCCGAATTATAGTAACATTTAAAAATTATTTTTGTTGTATTGTATTACGGATCTATCATTATATACAGTACAACTTTACGAGTTTGATTGACATGTAGAATTATTTCACAACCAACTAGAAAGACGTTAGTGGATTTAAGTGAAAGCCATATTTTAATCCTTTTTTTTTTTATATAATCGAGGTTCCAATGGGAATCGAACCCGCAACCCTCTGGTTGGAAAACTGGTGTCGAACCAACTAGATTCATCACGGGGGTTTTGATTATAAAGTATGATCCATCACGGGGGTTTTGATTATAAAGTATTTTGAGGTAATTAATTTTGTAGAATATTATGAAACTATAGTTCGGAAATTCTAGGATGAGTCCCGTGACAGCTCACAAATTTGCCCCAATACAACCTTGTAACGATGTTCAGTAACTCGAATTATTTTATAAACTTTAATATAAGCCTCAATTCTAATAAATAGCAAGTCCTTACATTACATAAGGTTGTATTGGGGCAAATTTGTGAGCTGTCACAGGACTCATCCTACATTTTCCGAACTATAACATTGTTTTCAGAAAAAAATGATTTTGATGTCTTGAAGTAAATAAAAAGGTTTAAATAGTGATAATCACAAGAAAAAAATTGGGGATTTTATAAAGTTGTTTCAATAAAATATTTTTAGACAGTATTTGAAAAAAAATATTATGGCAAAGTTTTAGTTAATGAAGTTTTTATTTTGTTCTTGTTTTATGGTTAACTTTTTTTTAAAGTTTATAAGTGACAGTGGAAATGAATAGTTAGTAAACATAAATTATTACTAGTGAATCTACACCTTCATTAACACGTTCCGCGCCGCGTAGGTCACCGGTGACCTACCATGTTTTTGACCAGGGGTCACGTAGGTCACCGGTGACCTACGCTCACAATATAACCTAAAATCAGTTTATTTTTAAAAATAAATCATTATTTATGAAGCCTATACATGTATACATAATATAAACTATAATTTGTTTAGTGGCGCAGGTACTTATTTTCTCAAAATGTACTGCGGCACGGAACGTGTTAAAGCAATCACAATGTGTACTGCACAGTTATATGTTTACATTTACAAGTTAAAGTATACTTTTACTGCTCATTATCAGTGAACATTTTAGAATAACTGGAATAAATAAAAAAGTTCTTTCATCCATTTGAAAGGGTTACTTTTTATAATAACACTAGATATGGTATATTATCACTAGTGAAAATGGATTTATAATTAATAAATTAACTGTTTTCCACATTAATTAGTAAAAGTTTACATTCACTCGACAATCTACTTCCACTGTGACACTGTTATACACCAAGTTAAATAATTGTGAAATTTATTTTGTTTTTGTTGAATCAATGTAGTGATTTATTTTATAAACAAAAAGGATTTGATCAAATGCAGTACTATAATTGCATCAAAACTATTTGCAAAATACAGTCAATTGACCAAGTTTTAATATTGGCGAATATCGACAGAATATTATGCTTGGTAAATTGAAGTATTATGCGACATATAACATTTTCTTCAGTTCCTTCTGTTTCTAATTCATCATCACATTAGCACATTACGCGTTGTCCACTGAACATAGAATGTTGTCAAGGTTTTAGGTGTAAATATTGTATTTTAGAAAATATTATGCTTGAAACTTTGATAATATTCTTTGTTAAAAATCATCATTTTGAGAAATACACAGATATTTATCAAAGAAGAATTTATGGTGAGTGAAAAGAATCTCGCTGAGTGTGTGTATCATAAATGGTAGCAATTTGATGTAATTGTATCTTGTGCATTTAAACGGGACTGATAACATAGCGATATATCTGGGGATTCCCATTTTGATTTTTAACAGTTGACTGGCAAAAAGAATCTTATACTTAAAAAAACAAACAGGCAGTGTTTAATTTTTTTAAGTATAATAATCAAATTATTTGATTTCAAATATTCTTATGACCAAAAATTGTAACCCTTCATTTTTTTTTAATCTTCTGTGTACATGGTTCAACATGGTACATCTGGCGGGCTAATTGCTTTACAGCAATTTCTTCCAAGTAACCAACTCATCTTGGATACATTAAATTTTATAAAAATTAATATTTTATGTATATTCGTTAAAATTTAAGTAGTTGGCTGGCTGCCTGCGGGACACTACATGGAGAAACAAACATATGCTAACCGAAAGTAAGGTCAGGATATATATGACATGTGTCCGCCCCATCATGACATATGGGATAGAAGTGAGAGCCGATACCAACAGGACAAAAAACCTTCTCAAAGTGGCAGAAATGAGAACCCTACGCTCCATCGCAGGCAGAACTCTTAGAGATTGGATCAGAAATGAGATAATAAGCTATGTCTGTGGTGTTGGAAGACATAGTGAGGTGGGGAAGAAGCATAATGCGCTGGAGGGATCATGTGGACCGCATGGAGGACATAAGACTAGCAAAAATCGCTAAGACTGAAAACCCTAACAGCAGGAGATTACTAGGAAGGCCACCGAAAAGGTGGAAGTACAGCTGGACGTCATCCAAGTCACCGTCACAAACAGGTCATACGACCTAAACCAAGAGGAAGAAGAAGAAAATTTAAGATGAAAGAATATTCTGTGTGAGTGATATATTTTTCCAATTCTCTATTAAATGTAAATAAGAATGGAGCACATGTGATAAATCTTGGAAGTTTATTCCTCAGTCACGTTTGAGTCTATCGTAAATGAAAATGTGGTGTGATGTGTTAGTGCAATGATACTCAACCTTTTTTTTCTTCGGGCCACATACATATATTTGTAAAGCTACGCGGGCCGCAACACTATACTGGTATGACAAAAAATATCATGAAACCCACCATCCCCGTTTTTTTGAAAAACCATTTGAGATTTATAAAAATATAACCAAAACAGAATAATAGTACATATCACTTATCAGCATACGGTTCGTTAAAAATTACAATAGTGAAAAAAATAAAACTCAAAAGTAACATGTATCCAAGCGTTTATTTTGAAATTAGTGTGATTTTTGACATTGGGATAAATTTTCAACAATTTTAGACAAATCGGGTTTATAATTGCTGCATGCTACCCTCAATACGTCATCAAGGTGAGAATCAGTAAGTCGATTCCTGTATACGTTTTTTGCATATTTCATTTTGGAATATGATGACTCACAAAGATATGTTGATGCAAACAATGTGAGGAGCAGGCAGGCACAATTTTGTACAGTCTTGTATTTTTCAGGAACTAATGCCTAAAAATGGATGTACTCCTTCCCCTCTCTTTTTTCTTCAAAAATAGCTTTCAGATTAGTATCGTTCTTAAATTCGATAAATTCATCAAAAAGCACTGCATAATCATATTCCCAATGCAGCTAAATGTGTTAAAGTTGCTGTTTCTAGGTGCCAGGGATTTTCTATAAGTAACAAACAATTCTTGATACTACGTAAGTCCTGAAATCTGCTCTTAAATTCCTTAGCTAAGGCAGCTAAATAATTTAAAAATATCTTATAGTTTTCTTCAGAAACATGTATACCATCTTGTTTAGCTTTTATAACAGTTGGAAAGTTATGCAATACTTGGTTCTCTATTTCTTCGTGGTAGATGTTCAATTTCTCTTCAAAAGCAAACACTTTATTCGCCATCTACGAAATGATTTTATTTTCGCCCTGTAGGCCACGATTGAGTTCATTAAGTTTTTCTGTGATATCACACAGAAAAGCTAAAAGACACCATCATCCGTCATTATTAAGTTCGCTGTAAATTTTATTATTTTGTTGTAAAAACAAAATAATTTCATGCCTCAAAGAATAAAACCGTTCCAGAACTTTACCTCGGCTTAGCCATCTCACCGAGGTATGTAAAAGAATGTCACTATAGTTACTGTTCAATTCTTCCAAAAGACTTTTAAACTTCCTGTGGTTCAGTTCTTGGGCTCTAATATAATTAACTATACTTATTGCAGTCTTCATCACGGCGTCTATTTCGGCAATGGAGTTACGTGCCGATAAGTTCTCTCGGTGTATGATACAGTGGAAAGATAAGAGATTGAAGGGCATCCATCCGTGCACAAACCAATTTTTTAATATCAATATCATTGTTTTCCAGAAATGTACTGATAGTATAGAGATAGTCCGTGCCTCTGGTTTGATTTTTCATAGGAAGAAATTTCAAAAAATTTTCATGAACTGAATTGTGTCCTGTACAATATCTAACAAAAACGGAACATTGTGATGTTGCTGAAATATCGGTGCTAGAATCAAAAGCCAAACTAAAATATTTGCATTTTTTCAGATCTTCTATGATGCGATTAAATATGTGTTTTGCAATATCTTCAATGCGTCTAGCAAAGGTAGAATCAGAGAGCTGCATACATTTGATCTGAGATATTATTTGATTTTTATTGCTAAATTTATCAAATAATACTGCAATACAAATAAGCACTGAGGAAACATTCTTTCACAACCTCTGCGTCGGTAAATGGTTTCATATATTTACCAAGTATGTAACAAATTTCATACGACGCTCTTGTCACTGCTGCGTCATGTGATACCGCCATTGGTATAATATTTTGTTGATGTTGTAAGGACTTCTTGAAGAATGTTAACTTTTCACGTCTTATTAAAGAGCCACGAGGAAAGGTATCACTAAATGTTTTGTGCTTCGTGGTATAATGACGAAGAATGTTATATTTTTTCAATATAACACTCTCACGACATATCAAGCATGTGGTCGAACCATGTTTATTTGACACAACGAAATATTCTTCTTCCCATTTGTCTTGAAACACTCTTTTTTCATCGGACATTTTTTGATTGCATTTCGAAGACACACCCGCCATTATGGGTAATTAAATTATAACAAAACAATATTTTATAAGACAGCAAAAAAAGCTATCGTATCCGTGTTCCGCGTAATGTTTACTTGAAATAAAGCCGCAACACTGTGACTGTGACGCATTCAACTTTGGAGCTGTCAAAAATTTATGTGTTGCCACAAGCAAAATTATTTGCGCGCATATTTGTCTGTCAAATGTTTGTTTTTTTGGGAATAAATCTAGCGTGTACAGTAGCAACACTCTTATACCAGATCTGATGTTGACACGACAACGACCATCCTCTTCGGGTTTCCATGTCTGTACGTCAAAGTCGAAATTAATCTCAAGATATACGAAATATAGAATGCCAGATTTTGTAAATCATGTTCCTGATAATAAATGTGTTGAGGGCCGCACAAAAAAGCTTGGCGGGCCGCAGGTTGAGTATAACCGTGTTAGTGTGTAAAAGAGTTTCTCATTGCTTGATTGAGGAAGAATGACTGTTCTGAAAGAAACTGTAATTTTTTCATGATGATATGAAAGAAAATTGGAATTCACAAGCACACGGAATAATATTGTAGACATATTTTCAATCTAAAATAAAACTAAAACTATAAAACTATTAAATCACATTTCAGATCAATTATGATGTGAATTCTGATTGGAAACTATTCAACACAATAAGCATGCAATAGAAGGTAATAAACCTTACCAGTTATCCAACGAGTAATAACTCCGATAGCACTGATCGTGATGGCTGCAATGGCTCCAGACCCGTCTTGGAAACGATTCAACACAACAAGCATGCAATGAAAGGTAATATAAAATCTTACCAGTAATCCAACGAGCAATAATAGTGCGATAACTCCGATAGCACTGATCGTGATGGCTGCAATGGCCCCAGACCCGTCAACAGTCTCAAATTTCTCCATGTCATCTTCCAAATACACAGTCGTAGTCTCCTTTGGTTGATTATCTTCAGATTCTATCATATCTGTTAAGCTAGGTTTGATAATTTCAATATTCGATTGTGTGGACGTTGCAAAATCTGGTCGAGTTTCGTTTCTAACTATTTTCGGAACCTCATTATCTGCATTATTATCGTCATTCTCTGAATTGTCATTTTCGGGTAACGTTTTATTGATCTGTATTGGTATTTCATTACTGTCGAAGTTTTTAGCATCATTAATTGTCTCGGGATTAATCCATTCATCTTCGTTTTGATCTAGAGAACTGATATTGTTTGTAATTTTGTCTTCTTCTTCCGAAATTACTTTATGTTTACCTTCGCGGTTATCTGACGTTTCTTCTAATGGTAATAAAGAAGTAGTGACACTAGTTTTGATACTCTCAGTTGTGAGTCGCACGGGAACATCAGTTGTTGCTCTTTGTGAATGCGTTGTTGTCGGTACGGTCATCATATCAGGAATGACATTAGTTGTGCCATAATAAACTGTAGAAGCAGCTACAATTTCTTCTTCAGAAGTATTCTTTTCCTGTGATGTTGTAACATCAAGACTATTGGTGTTGTCTGTCGAGGTTTTAGAAGTAACTGCTTCGGTGGATAGTTTCGGTAAGAATGTGCTGAAACTAAAGTCATCGAGGTCATCTTCAGTTGTTGTAGTTTTGAAATTTTTGTCTGTAGTTGATATATCTAACTCTGTTGTGGCCTCGGGTTTTGGTGTTGTGGTAAAATCGTCGATATAACTGTTAGTACTGTCAATTTCTGTAGCAAAACTATCTATGTTTTCTGTAGTTAATTTATTTTCATTGATAGCTGTTGTCAATTTGGTAGGAATAACTGTACTTACGTCATCAACATTAATTGATTCAACAGTTGAAGTAAAAATACCATTGTCATCTTGAAACTCTGAATACTTAGAAACTGAATTATCGAACCCTGTAAAAGGTCTCCATGATTCACTTTCAGTAGTTATTGTCATTTTGGTTGTGGTTTCCAAAACTGTTGTTGATTCAGTGTTTGAACCAGAACTGGAAATAGTTGATGTAGTAGCTTCGGATTGTTTGCTGGAAAGAGTTGTAAAACTACTTTTAATTCCAGATATGTCACTGCTTTCCTCTTCAGTTGAAGATTCAGTGGTTGAATTTTCTGCTGGATCAAAGATTTCTTTGCTTTGAGTGGTTTGGTATTCTCCTTCAGCTGTAGATTCATAATACTCTTCAAAGTTCTCGGCAGATGTTTCTCCTTCGTAAGCTGGAGTGGTCACAAAGCTAGGTAATTTAGTTATAGATTCGTATTGTGAGTAGCTCTGTTCGTTATCCATTATTGGATCAGTCTCGGCGTCTGCGGTCGATTTATCTTCTTCATCTGATGTGAAAATATTTTCATCTGAAACATCTTTTTGGTCTGGTGATACTGTTTGCTTGCTGGATACAACTGACACTTTAGTTGCAGATATTGTTGGAGTATCTTCGGAAACAGCTTGGATTTTTGATGTTGTAGCAACTGAACCTAAAATTTAAAAGTTTATTTTGAGTTAATTTAGTTTATATAATAAAAATATTTTTCAATCTAAGTTGATCTAAATTCCCTAAGAATCAACTAGAAAAGGGGTTGTGTAATTGGATTACAACTGATACCATTCACCTTTGAGTTTGAACCATTACATTTAATATCCATAAATTTAATAATAATAAAAGGACAATTTTTATAGTGCCGTTTAGAGAGCAAACTCTCCTCAAGGGTGCTCCAACTCAAGACTTGAACCCACTATTTTCAACAAGTTAAAAATATTACAAAATAAATATATGTATGTAAGTTCAGTGTTAAGATAAGAAAGTAGTGACTGCGACCATTAATCCTTTTAATCCCAGCACATTTTGGCAAAACAACAATAGTTAATATTTTATTATTTATCTCAGTTAATCTGTAGTTTTAAATGTATTCTTTTAAAAGTGAATGATTCTCAAAGTTACAAAAACAATAAATTCAACATAAAAACTTGTATGAAAACTTTGAGACTGATGATTGGCCCCGTGGGATTTTTCCAATACACCAGTTGGGACCGATGGTCGACCCCGTGGTATTAAAAGGGTTAAATTAGGTACTTCCCCACATCTGAAAGCAAAAACAACAGATATTGTTTGTAATTTTTGATACAAAGATCCATCATTATGGCTAGCCATAAAAAAATACTACTTTTGGTCTTTAGTCCTGGGTCCGGGGATAACTAGATCCCCCTGTGCTCCCTCCCTAGCCATTTACTAAGACTTACATAAATAGTTTAATTTGGGTTTAGGGCGCCCGCGCACTAGGCAGCCTGACTGCGGCAGCCAGGTTGCAGCAGCCGAAATGTTGAGCAGCCAGTTATAAGCAGGCAGCCGATGGTCGACCGTTGAATCGAGCGAGATGGACGTGGAAGATGTTATAATTGTTTACCTTTTGTCTCGTAAGAAACGTAAAGCAAAAAGAAGGCATTGGATTCATCCTTTACTTCTGGAGCGGCACTCAAAGGGATAATTTCAAAATCATTTTAAGGATCTTCGAAATTACTCTGATCATTTTTTTAACTATACAAGAATGTCAGTGCAATCATTTGATAACCTATTGGAAAATATAAAAAAATTCAATTATGGGTAATAGCTGTATGCGAGCTTGTATAACTCCAGAAGATAAATTGATAATTACTTTGAAAGTGTGTACACAAAACAAATGTTATATTTACTTTTAATAATATTGCGGAAGTCATCGCGAATTTCATTTAGGAACACAAAATATGTCCGGCTGCTACGACAAGTGCGCGGAGACGGAGACTTGAGGCAGCCACATACATTTGTCTTATCTCGCTCTGGCTGCGCGCAGGCAGTTGGCTGCTATGCAAGCGTACACATTCTAATGGCTGCCGCAGCCAGGTATTCTTCGCTCCCTAGTGCGCGAGCGCCCTTGGTCTTTTAAACTAACAAAAAGAAATGATGTAATAATAATATTTTTGTACCTGTGATTTGATTCAGCTTTGGTATGATTTCCTTCGAATCGACAGTGTTTTCAGCTTGAGTAGCCAAGGTTATAGATTCTGTCGAGTTGGTAACATTAGCCCGTTTACCAATAGGAGTTTCTTTGAACTTCACCAGAGCCCATGCTGTCGGTGGAATGGTAAATTGAGGTGACAAATCGTTATCTTTCACTTTCGTTGCATTCTCAACGTATTTGACAGATCCACGTTTACTGAGAGTTGGTATTGAATTATCGGCATCTGATTTTGTGTGACCTAAAAGTCTCGTTGGGCTGAGGTCATCTTGCATCATCGGGTCAATTTTGGATGATACTGTTGTAAGAGTTGTTCTTCTTCTGGTGAATGGGAACATTTTAACAATCTCGGGAGCCTTTGAACTGAAAACTTCTTGACTGGATTCAGAAGTTGTATTTTTTTGGATACGGTTATTTTTTAGCGAGATTCTTATTCTGGGCTTCGGTGTGGTTCGAGCTCTCATTCGTATCGTAGTGAGAAATTCCTTTCTCGCTTCGTTAGTTCTGAAATGATCATTGCGTTTGATAATTGGTTCACCAGTTTTGGATACATAATTGTCCGCTAAAGATACCTTTACAACTCTGTTGGATGCAGCAGGTGTTGTGATTTCATTTTGTTGAGAGTTTTCCTTTTCTGGATACCTCATTGTTGAAGTCATTCCATAGGGGTTAGTTGATACTGTAGACAGTTCATAGAAAATCTTAGCACCATTCATGTCACTATAACCTCTGTGAGATTTCGTTTTATCTTTTGTATCAGTCAAAGTGATTTCTTTAGTGTTTTGGAACATTACTTTGGTGTGATTGTTAAGCGGTTTAGATAAAAGTTCTTCGAAGTTTACATTCATATCCATATTTGAGGTATGCTCTTCATCATTATTATCCGGTGACATGTCATCATTTGCATAGTCGGTGTCTGCTAAATTTTGTTTAATACTTTCAGAGACTTCTTTGAATCTTTGATCAAAATAATCTGTGTGTGGTGTTGTTAGAGGCATTGAGCTTGAAGATATATAATTCTTAAAATTATTTGATTTGACATATGGTTTTGATCCAACATTTACAAAATAATCCGACACATTTTCGGGTACAATAAAATGTTCAATTTCTGGTGAAATAGAGTGTGAGTATACATTATTAACATCGTGGAATTCGTCTGATGTGTACTTATCAATATTAAAGTTATAGTCTATAGCTTTGCTATTTTCAGATCTGTTTCTAGACTCATTATCTATGGGAGATTTAGTTACATCGGCAGATTTAACAACTTCCACTTTGAATGTAGTACTTTCTATATATTTTTCTGTACTCTTTGAATCTTTTACTTTCTCAATAGCTTCTTTTAACTTCTGATTACTAACAAGTTCTTTCGATTTGAGTGGAGATTCTTTTTCTTTAAATTTTAAAGGTACTGATGTTGATACAACATCACTTGCTATTTCTGAATTGTCATCTTTTAATCTAGTAGTGGTATTTCTTCTTAGATGAGGTACTTTGGGTTTGAATGGGGGCCTAGTTGAAAAATACTTTACAGATCCTCTAAAGTAAATCTTGTTTCCACCAGGGGTTGTATTATCTATGGAGTTTGATATATTGCTTGAATCTGTCGTGGGATTGACTACAGTGGGGCTGGGTGTAATGTGTTGTACGGGTGTTGTGCCATTCTTCCTTGGATACCTCAATGTGTTGTTTCTTTGTATGAAACGTAACGTATTATTGAATCTATTCCTAAGAGGTATGACCGATATTGATTCTGTTGTGCTTAGAACATCATTTTTTGTTATATCTGTAGTGTTCTGTCTTGGAAATCCATCGCAGACTTCAACGAGGATGAGAGCTGCAATAAAGAGAGCAGCACCTGCAACAAAAATAATTCTTGAGCTCGATATAAAATTAGAGAAACATGCTTTGTTACACACTTTAGTATAAAATAATCAATTCTCTCCGACGTCCATAACTTACTTTCTATTTTAAATCATAATTGAAATGTGTTCAAATAATTTTTAATAAAAATATATTCTTTTATTATAAAGCAGAAACTGTTTTGCTACAGAATTAGTACTTAGCTATTTTTTTCCAAATAATTAAAGATACTTAATAGTACTTAGCTATTTTTTCCAACTAATTAAAGATACTTAATAGTACAGCTATTTTTTTCCAAATAATTAAAGATACTTAATAGTACTTAGCTATTTTTTCCAACTAATTAAAGATACTTAATAGTACAGCTATTTTTTTCCAAATAATTAAAGATACTTAATAGTACTTAGCTATTTTTTTTCAACTAATAAAAGATACTTAAGCAAAACTTTCAAATTGATTTTTTTGTTTTTACATTTTTTTTTCAATATAATAAAAATTAAGTTATTACTTTGTTTCTGATCTGTTTCACTTTAAGCAATGTCAAACGAAAAACAAAACAAAAAAAGAGCACGGTTTCTGTGGATTGTTTCTGAATAGTATAAAAGATTTATTCATGCTGTTTATTTTACTTAATTATAATTATTTTTTTCACACCCTGCAATGGAATGTATATTTGAGTGGGTCAGAACCAGACATGACTATCCCACATTTATCTTGTTTTGAGATAATTGACTTCAAAGTTGTAGATCCGTTAAAAAATGTTTTTTTTTATGTTTCTAAAATGGAACGGTCGATGTCGGCACTTATGGTGAACTATAAACTCATAATCATGTTTGGTTCTGATAGAAATGGGTATAAAGATGTAGCGTGTGTGCCTAACTCTAATTTTATATTTTTGTGGGTTAGTCAAGTCTGGTTCTGACCCACTCATTTGTCCTGTCATATGTGGCAATGACATATCATACAAATATGAGTCAAATGTTCTTCGCAAACACAAGGCAGTAGACTCTAGACTATCCGTGATTGCATTAACTGAGATACGGATTAAACAATGCAGTAACAAACTCACGACTTTTGTATAACATTTTGAATAATTCAAATGTTATAAAAACACTAGGATTTTTTACTGCCCCATTTAATTTGCAACCCAGTTAATGAGACCCAAGATAATGGAGTCTACTGTATCAATTAACTTTTAGCACTGAAATGAATTAAAACAATCAAGTCTACTGTATCAATTAACTTTAAGCACTGAAATTAATTACACAACAATCAAGTCTACTGTATCAATTAACTTTAAGCACTGAAATGAATAACATAACAATCAAGTCTACTGTATCAATTAACTTTTAGCAGTGAAATGAATAACACAAACAAATCTATTGTATCAATTGACTTTTAGCACTGAAATGAATAACACAATTTGATAACAGAAAATCACATTCATTATTTCAGTTCATGAAACTCATCAGTATAAGATGAATCAAAGAAGTCATTGAAATGGAGATAAGGGGGTACAATTTTATATTTATTCATAAAATTTAACTTTGTTTCAGAGTACGGACTGTCTTCTCCTGGTGACCCGAGTCTTTTTGGTGCATCAGAACATCACACCTCATTTTACATACCATCTTATGCGGTTTATCCAGCATTATATTAATGGAAAATTATCTTTCAGGAGTATTCAGGTATCCTCCAAAATACAATGTTTAAAAAAACTAATGAAAAACTATAATTTACACTTATTGCTGTAGACTTACTTTTAATTACATACATACCTTCAAGAATTTTATTTAATTTCATCATATATATATAGGGTCTTTCAATTTGAACAGTTTTTTTTATTTTGAATAAAATACACAATTTGCTTTGATTTCAAAAAAGTTTTATTGGTCATTGAAGTATAATGTATGACATTTAAACACAAAAAACAATATCCGCCAAATGTCGCATCTCTTGCAGCTCCACAGATGTCCACTCTTTTGTCAAAAAAATTTGATGTCATTTTGGCATAATTGCGGTTCTAACTCACCAATAATGCAAATAATTTCGTCCTTCAGCTCAGGATTGATCGGGGGTCATTTTTATAAACCTGGATTTTCACATAACTAGAGAAAATAGTCCAACGGTGTCAGATCACATGATCTTGGTGGCCAATTAACATCACCGTTTCCGGAGATTACAATACATAAAATAATTAAACTATGTATCTGCAAAATATATTTACCCAATTTTATTCTAACTGGAGACTCCATCCTCAAATCATCTCGGACTTGGCAGTTTTTGTCTCTTACACCAGTCAAATCTGTAACAAAGATATATTTCATTATTATCTATTTCAATTTGTCGTACCATGGTCTAATAGCTGTGCCTGCTTCAAGTCTGCAGCTGTAGTCTTACTGGTAAGCATTCAAAACAAGCAAGCGGGTGCCGCAGGTTCGATTCCTGACGTATTCACTGGTTTTAGACAATTTTACATCGGAATTATTTATGCTGATCTTGAACAACATTCCTCCTAATTTTTTAATTGTGTGTGCGGCTCATCAACTTAAATGTGCAAGAAAAAAAGATACTCCTTACGGCGCGTGGACTCTATATGGTGTTTCCATGTTCCGCACACATCTCAAAGAAAGAAACCTGAGAACCCATCATGTGTGTGGACAATTTTTAACAGATGTGCGGCTGCACACGTGCACAACTTAGAGGGAACGTTGATCTTGAATTGCAAATGCTCCCGAGTGTTTTTACATACATACCATCATGCAGTCTCCCTGTCGAAATAGACAGATAGGAAAAAGCAACCAACTTTCCTATTACAACACAAATCTTTCGCCTCTTATACATCTAGATATAAATTACCTTCTGATACAACTTTTACAATTTCTCTTTCATTTTTATAAATATTATTTATTTGATCCAACCATACTTTCTTTGGTCTTCCTCGAACACACCTTTAACTCGCATTTGCACTGTATAATTTTTTGTTAGTCTTTCTTCATTCATTCTTTCTACATGTCCATACTATCATAAAAGAGTGTTCTTCTTCATCTTAATACATCAGCCTTAACTTCACATTCGGCTCTTATCACTTAATTTCATGTTCTGTCATACATTGTCATCCATGCATTTTTCTCAGTGCACACATTTCTACAGCATTTATTTAGCTCCTTTCAGTCTTTTGCGATATCCACGTTTCACTCCTATGCATCAAAGTTGGTACTAAAATACTTAAATCTTAGCAGATTTTGACATGTTTCCTTCTTTCAAAGTATAATTTACTTGATCCAGCTATACTTTCCTTGGTCTTCCTCTACCAACCATAGTTACCTTGATATTCTTCTACCACGCCTTCCACTCACATTTGCACTATATATTTATTTTATTAATGCATTCGGTCTACATATTTTATGGTTTTATTTATTTATGAAAAATATTTTATAATTTTATTTCATTTTTAAAAAGATAAACCTGTCCTTTAATCTCAAACCATAAAATATCGACAATTTATAAAAACAAACTGTATTTCTTTTGTCATTAGTTTTACAGGTTCAAACCATCTCGGAGTACTTTGTTGATTTTATTTTATCAGCCTTTAAGTTCACATTCAACCCGGATCACTTCATTCCATATTCTGTCATATCATTGTCACCCCTTGTATTTTTCTCAGTACACAAATTTCTACAGCTTCCAAGTGTTTAATTTTATTCAAGATAGTTATACATACATATAGTATATAATAAAAAAACAATAATGTGAAACATGGTATTGCGAATTACATGTTATGCAAATTACATGTTATGTGTTGAGAATAAAACAAATCACCATTGAATATCTTTCCATCAATATTTTCGTTTCAATATGATATGGTTCTGGCCTCGATAACAATACATTTTTAATTTGATAATAATGACTTTTTTAATATACGAGGCATATCCAGAAAGTAAGTGTACTGAATTTTTGTAGGTTACAATTTTTTTTATTTAAACAAAAAAATTACGTGGTTACCGTAGTACATATGTAAGCTATTTTTCGACATAGTCGCCATTCCTCTCAATGCAGGTGGTGAAGCGGGGTATCAACTTTTTGATGCCTTCCTCGAAGTAGTTTCCCGCCAACCCCTCCGTCCACTTCTCCACCTCCTCCTTTACCTCCTCGTCGGTTGAAAACCTTTTTCCACCCATGTGCAGCTTCAGGGAGGTAAAGAGATAGTAATCTGAAGGTGCTAGGTCAGGGGAATGCGTGGGATGGTTCAGGACATCCCATTTAAACGAGGCGAGCAGTTCCTTCGTCGCGTTGGCCGTGTGTGGTCTGGCATTGTCGTGCAGCAGGCAGACTCCCTTTGTCAGCATGCCTCTCCTCTTGTTCTGAATCGCCCTCAGCATTTTTTTTAGGGTCTCACAGTATCTTGCAGAGTTGGTCTCCCCTTGAGGCATATATTCAATTAAAATTATGCCTTGACAGTCTCAAAACACGGATGCCATGATTTTCTTGGCTGAAATTGTGGTTTTGAACTTTTTGGCGGAGGGTGAAGAGGTGTGACGTGACCGTTTTTAAACTCGCGACACCACTTGTACACACTCGTACGATTCATAGCTTTATCACCATATGCAGTTTTCCCCTCATTATAAACCTCAACCGGAGGTTTTCCCTTCCAAACGAGATAACGGATGACGCCGCGTATTTCGCACTTGGCGGGAGATTGGATTGACATTTTTCACGAAACGTGTTGTCGTGTCGACACTTAACGTACTGACCTCGAACCGGTCTCGTTGCGGAGGGGAAGGGTCAGGCTACACGGAAGTGTAGCCAACATGTCGAAAATAAAATCCATCCGGTCGTGAGAGCCTCAGTACACTTACTTTCTGGATACGCATAGTACTTACTTAAAATTAAAAAAAACATAGAAAAAACTCGGATCGACTGTCTAAATGGGAAAACCATTTAGACAGTCGATCGGAGCGTGATTGTTATTGCGACAGGATTTTGAGTACTTGAGCTTTCAGGATGACTGACGTGTGGAAAAGATTTGTGTGGGCTCTTGTGGGTTTCTTTTTGTTGTTTTATATTTGTATTTCTGTATATTTTTGTTTTTATTTTTATGATTGTGTGCGGTATATTATGGAATGAACATTTTTGGTCCTTCTGGAGTGATGATGTGTGAGAAGTTTGATTTCGCATGATGTTTCCAGTTGTAATTGAGTGTCACTGTTTGTCAGGTTGATGAGAATGTGCAACGGGGTTTTGTTTTTGTGTAATCGAAAATCGGAAAGAAGTATCTATTTATTTTTTCATGCTAAATATCCTCAGTAAGATACAGGCAAAAGCCTAGTTTACTGGGGACACGACAAATGAAAGGCAACAAACACAGATCCATTAAAATTGTATGACCAAATTTAATTACCTGTTGTTTTTTCGCAAATTATGTATATTTCTTGTCATGTGTAATAAATAAATAAAAAAAAAAGATGGATTTGCCAAGAATATATTTAAAACTTAATATTATATACAAACATATCATCACGCTGTATCCCTTGAAGGTAGGCAGAGAGAAACGATCATCAAACATTTCTATCCAAGTCCACAACATTCACCTCCTCTATATTCATGTCTCGTCTTAATATCAAATTCTGCGTTAGAAGCTCAATATGTTAAGTCAATGATCAAGATACTCAGATTTTAGTACCATTTTCCTTTGCAAATGTCCTACTTTACTTAATTTCTAAAAGGTCTTTCAAATTGAGCGGTTTTTAAAATTCTTGGATAAAACACAGATGGCGTCGCGAACTTGCCTGGATCTTGTGACATTCGAGAAGTGTAATGTATGACATTTATAAAAAATGGAGTCGTATACAATACAACAACGCGTTCAAATTATTGAATTATTTTATGTATTATAATCTCCGGAAACGGTGACCGAGATCATGTGATCTGACACCGTTGGACTATTTTCTCAGGGGTTACGTGAAAAGCCAGGTCTATAAGAATGACCCTGAATCAATTCCTGAGCTGAAGGACGAAATTATTCGCGTTATTGGTAAGTTAGAACCGCAATTATGCCAAAGTGTCGTCGAAAATTTTGACAAAAGAGTGGACATCTGTGGTGAACATTTGGCGGATATTGTTTTTTTGTGTTTAAATGTCATACATTAAACTTCAATGAGCAATAAAAAGTTTTTAGAAATCAAAGCAAATTGTGTGTTTTATTCAAGAATTAAAAAAAATTTAATTAAAAAAACCGCTCAATTTGAAAGATCGTTTATCTCTTTATCAGGGATAGCGAACGTATTTCTTAAAGAGTGTCAAAGTATCGCTTTATCAGGGATAGCGAACCTATTTCTTAAAGAGTGTCAAAGTATCTCTTTATCAGGGATAGCGAACCTATTTCTGTGTCAAAGAATATGAAAATCGTGAGCTTTCTGATACTCGCTCGTCACAGTAGCAGCCCTTATGGCAGACCTACCCAAATAATTAAATTTTCATTATATACAGTACAACCTTGTCGAGTAATTTCCATATTGCAATATATTTTGACCAATCAGAAAGGTGTAAAATAAGCCTTGAGCGAAAGAAAAAACTGAAAGAAGCTGAATAAATGCTGAAGAACTGAATGCATTGAGAAAAATACATGACGTGATAATTCATGACAATACGGAACTAAATTATTAGGACGAATGTGAAAGAATATGTTGAGTAAGATGAAGAAGAGCATTCTGATGTGGTTTGGGCATGTAAAACGAATGAATTAAGAAATACTAACAAAACAAACACATAGTGCAAATGTGAGCAGAAGGCGGGTAGGGCAAGATCAAAGATAGTGACGTTGGATCAAGTGAATTATATTTTGAAAGAAGGAAATGTAGAAAGTCAGAGAAATTGTAGGAGTTGTATGAGAAGATGTATGGATCGTCGTTGGTGAGCCTTGTAGTCGATCATACTCACACCATTCCAACGTCTATTCAATTAGAAAGCGAAGCTGTACAGATAGTTTTTTTTTAGTGAGTGATCCGTTGCACACCAGCAAACTCACCAGTTACACCGCTGTACTGGATCCGATGGCACATCGAAGTGAGACGATTGGAGCACACCGGTATGTTTTTTTCCATCTTTTTGAAATAATAGATATGACCGAAATCATAGGTATCCTTATATTCCCGAATACTAATAGGCAGAAAAAATACCTGCGTCATTCGAGAGGAGTAGCACAGCGCGGGGTTTGAACCGACGATCTTCCGCATGGAAGTCCAGTGCATTACCGCGTACCCCTGCACCTCTAATATATGAATATGGAAGGAGCGAAGGATGTATGTATGCTCAGATAGGGAAGTCTGGCACTCTGTCCTCTCTGCTTACGTCTAGAGGGAAGTGGCGTGATATATATGTACGAGAAATGAATACGCACCCTCCCTCCGGGTATCAGAACATAGAGGTCATCTGGTTGAACTAATTTGTTTACCACCACCCTTATATATTGACCACCCCACAGGCCGTTTTTAGTTGCCGCTGTCTCTGGTTAAAATCAAGTTGCGTTAATCACCAAGATAACATTATACTATGTACATAGATAATTAATCTATTCCAGAGATAAAATCGTCCACCGGTGGCATCAGACCCTCGACCGGCCGAGCAGTCAAGCAGTCTGCGCAGAACGTTATGGGACATGCGATTAGAATACCGCTATCTTTCCGCTGATTGAGGAGGCAGCTTCCTCTACCACGGTCCGCTGCGCCGTCTGTAAAACAACAGCTTTTCAGGTCAGTTGTAGCATAATTTAATTTAATCGCGATTCTTACAATTAACGTTAATTATTTATCTATTTGCGCTTCTACAAATCGCTTATAAATTATGTTTTAATGCCCACTTGGATGGATGGAATTAAGTCTGGAATAAATATATCTTTCGTTAAAATATATATGGCATTACAATGTATGATAGAGTAAGCTATGACCGGATTAGAGATAAGTGTGTATTAGGGTCGGATATCTATAATTATATTATCCTAGGCGAAATACGTAGTGTACACTGTATTGTACATGTATAGGTATGAATAATAGACGACTGTGCATGACGAGATGTATGAATATGGAGAAAAGTTTTGAGATCTGTTCTCTCTGCCCATCTCGTAAGATACATAGCGTGATGTATTGTCAGCAAGAAAAAACACCAATGTAGCTTTTCTACTGAATCGGGTCTACCGGGTCGTGAATTTCTATCGGGTCGTGATTTTATGGTGAGGCTTCCAACCATTTCTGTCTTCGACCAGATATGAAGCCTCGCACAGAAGGGAGTTGACAACATCCTTGGTATGGTCGGTCCAACGCAAGGGGACGCGACATCTTAGATTCCTTCCAGAAACATTGTCCAGCATGACAGTCTGTCTTTTCGAAACTTGTATCCTCCTGTCTCGACATGTATCAAAAGAAACGCAATACTGTTTGTTGACAGATTGTGGAGAGACAGAGTGTTTATAGAGTTCCAGTAATATAGACCCGTTTGTTCTCCTTTCCGTCCAAGATATTCGAAGCATTAGTCTCCAGCACCACATCTCGAACATGTCGACTTACTTCTAGTGATATGTTCTAATGAGGTGCATGGTCGCGTGGTAACGTACTGGACTTCCATGCGGAAGGTCGTCGATTCAAACCCCACGCTGTGTGACTCCCCTCGAATTGCACAGGTATTTTTTCCGCCTAGTATTCGGGGGTATAAATATACCTATGACTTCGGTCATATCTATTCTTTAAAAAAAACATGCCGGTGTGTACCGATCGTCGTCTCATTTTAGGTGTGCCATCGGATCCAGTACAGCAGTGTGGCCGGTGAGTTTGCTGGTGTACATACTCACTCAGTCAATAAACAAATTCCACGACACATCATTGACGTAGGAATGGCGAGGATACCAATGCTTTGACAAGTATAATTTTAATTGTAATTTGTTTTATCAAACACTGTTTATTCCACTTTTTGTAACGGTATAACTCTACCGGTTTCAAGGCTTCCACCTCATCTTCAGGGGAGCACAAACAAGACACAATTCTGTTGGAATACTTAGCAACAGTGGTGTGTATAAACTTTTATGTGCTGACTGTGATAATTTATATATAGGAAAGACACGAAGAACCTTTGAAAAGAGATTTCGTGAACACAAATCCGCCTTAACAAATCCTCTAATTTATTCTGAAATGGCTAATCATTGTCACAGTGAAAACCATACTTTTTCTATCGATGAGTCAAATTCTTACATACTCGTATCAGTAGTAATGGAAATAAATTGGACAGATTAGAGGCCCTAGAAATTTCTAAGTCAGTACATAGAGGCGAACATCTGGCAAACACAGATATACCAAGAATCTCTCCGCTGCTCGCCGAGGTCGTATCATGCCTCCGTCAGTCCCCAACCCGAATGTCCCCAACCGTTAGAAGCGTGTATATCGGTACCTTGTTTGTGCTCCTCTGAATACGAGGTGAAAGCCTTGAAACCAGTAGGGTTATACCGTTACAAAAAGTGGAATAAACAGTGTTTGATAAAAACAAATTACTATGTCTTTAAACCTCCACAACGTTTATGCCTTAACTATAAACAATATAATATATCATTTTAATCTTTCTGGATTCTTCTCTGTCCTACCATATTTTAAACTAGCCTTGTCATTGTGTTATTCGCCTTTCCTACTCTGCGCTTTATCTCGGGAGTAGAGGCGTCTGAGTAATTTTTTTCACATATTCGTTCAAATTATAAGTCAAATTAACACAATAATTTACAATGGCTATAATTATTCATATGTAGGAAATAGAAGAGGGATTAACAAAGGATGATTTAATTAAGAATATAAAGAAGAGAGACAGTTAATTGAGTCTGCATTGTTCTGCAGTGCCATTATATTAGCCTGGTACTGCAGTATCGCGGTCAGATCTGAGATATCTTGATAGCAGGGGTCGGTAAACTTGGAGACAAGAGAGCGATTTTGAAAAAAAATAAAAGTATGAAAATCGATCATTTTTTTTATGACTATCAGGTCCTATTTTACGACAAACGCCTATCAGATTTACAATTTGAAAAACCTATTGTTGATTTTCTTCAAATTTTGGAGGAAATAATGTGCAAAGACTGAATATATATTATATATTGTATCAAAAGTGATGTTTGTTGAAAATGTTCTATGGGTATTGTATTGTTATATTACACTTTCGGTGTATACAGTACAAACTGGCGGATTTATTGATATGTGGCAATCGCTTCCAGCCTACCAGATTTTTTTAAGAGGCCTTAAGTGAAAAACAGACTAGAGTTCTTTTTTTAAACCTGGACGAGATTGAATCGAACTCACAATCCTTGGGTCGGAAGACGTGTGTCCTACCAACTACGGAGATCGTCTATAAATATTTAGTAACAGTGAAATATTAGATTAAGTTGATGAACTTGCTATATGGGTATTTGCCAATTTAAGGAATTTGGTAAATACATTAATTGCAAATTTTTCAAAAATTATAGTGCATAATGATGTGTTAGTGCCCAACTTTTCAAACAAAAAAGAGTGATCAGAGTAAAATAAATGCGTTAGGACAAAATATGAAATTTGTGATCAAGGAATGAGACCATTTCACCACAGTCCTTGCCTCGTGAAGTGGTTATTTATATATCTACAAAATGGTGACTTTTTGCATTATGTAATTATATGGTCCACATTTTTATAAAACTAGTCAAAATGTAAATGTTGTATTGTGGATAGTAACAAAACTAAAATAATTATTCTTATTAATTTCTGAAAGAAGGAAACGTCGAGTCAGAGAAATCGTAGAAGTTGTATGGATATAGAAGAGGCTAAGGATATGTGTCGTGATAGAAATGTATGCCACTATGTTCTCTCTGCTTAACTCGACAGAAAAATAGCGTGATGGTATGTATTTATTTATTTCTGAATAACTTTTAATTTTCAATTTTTTTTTGTAAGACGTTCGTGATTAACTAAGAAATGTATCGTGACCCACTGGTTGTCTACCCCACAAAAAATTAATTTTGTAAGACAAGTGAATAATTTTATAATTCAACGATTGTAATATAATCTGTGTTAGAACACAAGTGTGACCTTAGTTTTATAAAGTTTTTTTTTATCTAGATCAGAGGTCAATATGCCTTCAAGGTGATTTTTATGTAATATTTTATGTACCGAGGAAGATCTCAAAAATTTTGGAGGTATGTTATCGTGGCAGAGGAAGAAATATGGTAGACGCGTGAAACAGTGGATAGGACGTAGTGGAAGAGTATGGGAGGAATGCTATTGGGTTGATCTCTGTTTGAGCGTAGCGCTAATCCATGATTGGAAAGACGCTGAAAAGTAATATGGAAAAGGAGCTTTCAGACGGTTTGGAGATGTGGAGAGAATGAATTATGAAAAAAATTAAGACTAAGCGAGTATTCAAGTCACAAGTGTAAAGTGTGCTTTTAAGAGGTAGACCGAGAGAAACGTGGCTGGATCAAATGGACCAGATTTTAAAAGAAGATAAAGTGAAAAGTATGAATAATAGAAGATTGCGCATGAAGAATGTATGAATATGGAGGAGGCGAAGAATGTGTGCTTGAATAGGAAAGTTTGGAGATCTGTTCTCTCTTCCTACCCTGTAAGAAACATTACTTGATATGTAAAACAATAAATTGCATCAGTTTTAAAACTATAACTAACTAAAAACGACTTAAACCAGCAATGAACATACATACAACATAAGCCTTGTACTTAATGATTTTTTAGGAGTTCTGCTTTATTCGGTTGCAGTTTTGCAATAAGTCTCAAATCTGTATCTAACTAATCGCGTTGAAATCTATTTCCACGAAGTACAAAGACGGAAAAACTATGAATAAAAACTTAGCAATTTTTCAAAGAACTGGATAATTGCAGTTGTGAGACGAATAACGCTTACAAGTGAGCTGTAAGGTCATACTGAGTTTTTATTTTTCTCTCAATTAATTTGGCCAAGCGCTGTTACATGACCATTACAATAATCTCTTAACTAAAGTTGTGTCCGTTTTTTTACAAATTTAAAAATAAGCACCAAAAGTAAAACAAAATGGTAAAGGTTATACGTCATTCGAAAGAAAATTTTCTGCTCTACAAGATATTGTGTTTGCTTTTACGTTACATATATTATTTTATTTGATTTCAAGCCTTCTAAATGGAATGTCAAGTAGACGAAATTGAGCATTTTCGACACCTCCTTCTGTTCGCGTTCAATCGAGGGAATAAAGTTGCTCGCGAGATTTGCGAAGTGTACGGTGAATATGCTAAATAATGACGTCGAATTGCGGACATCATTGGACGAATTCTTCGAGTCAAGACCGGATGGTTTTTATCACACAGGCATTAAAAAACTTGTAGAACGTTGGGAAGAAGTTGTAAAATAATGAAGGAGATTACATTATTGACTAATTTGTTGTAAAATAATGAAGGAGAATACATTATTGACTAATTTATTGTAATTTTTTTTTTGTTGTGTCTTCTTTTCATTTGGGAAAAAACGGACACAACTTATGTTAACACCCAATATTTTAAAGGTAGATTTAACAAATTTAACAAATTTTTACAAATTTAAAAGTGAGCACCAAAAGTAAAACAAAATGGTAAAGGTTATACGTCATTCGAGAGAATTTTTTCTGCTCTTCAAGATATTGTTTGCTTTTACGTTACATCTATTATTTTATTTGATTACTTTCCTTCAAAATGGAATGTCAAGTAGACGAAAGTCGGTATTTTCGACACCTCCTTCTGTTCGCGTTCAATCGAGGGAATTAAGCTGCCAAAGCTGCTCGCGATATTTGCAAAGTGTACGGTGAAGATGCTATGAATGAAAGGACAGCTCGTCGATGGTTTTTCCTTCAATAATGACGTCAAATTGCGGACATGATTGGACGAATTCCTCGAATCAAGACCGGGTGGTTTTTATCGCACATGCATTAAAAAACTTGTAGAACGTTGGGAAGAAGTTGTAAATAATGAAGGAGAATACATTATTGACTAATTTGTTGTAAAATAATGAAGGAGAATACATTATCGACCAATTTGTTCTAATTTTATTTTGTTGTGTCCTCTTGTTCTCTTCATTTGGAAAAAACGGACACAACTTATGTTAACACCCAATAGTTTAACCCATTAAATAAATAAGGGAAGTTGAAAGACTCCCAATATCACTAATAACACCCCCGTCTGGATTTTTAAATTGAGGTGTAAAATTATCATAAAAACCCAGTCCGGAAGTTAATCCTCCGGAAGCTTAGTATGAATGCTAACCGTTAAGACTACGGGCGTTGATCAATTACTGGAATTTTTAATAAATACCACAATGCCTCCCACGAAAGCCTTTTCTAATGATTCTCTACAATCGACGCCCTCTAAAAATTAAAATCTCACACCACGGGGGCGAAAATGCCTCTGTTGTGAATCACTGATTTAGACTATATACTATTTCAATAGATGAATAACTATTGATATTATAATTGCAATATAATAAAGAAACCAAAATTTATTCCCATTGTAATTAACTTGAATTTTATCGAAATTGGCTTTGTATGAGGACAAAGGGGAGCTTATTCACACTTGACATTCAAAAATCATACATGATACGGTTCGCTATGTAGTCAAAATCTTCAATAATGGTGACATGGGTCCACGATTAAGTTCAATAGGAAGGCTGATAAGGTACTTGCATACAACGACGCCGTTTTCTTGTCGGGGTAGGCAGAGGTGAGAGAGCGCCAAACTTCTCGACCGCGACAAATGTCTTTGGCCTTTTTAGCATCCTTACATAACTTCTACGTTTTCTCTGAATTCATACATTTACTTTTTTTCTAAATATATGTTACAGTACCCGACGGTAAGTAATACACATCGGGCTTAAGAAAGAGACTGTCGGCCATAATCGGCTAACTTTGGCTTTGTAGAGCGTCGTCTCTGTCCCTAGAACGCTTGACAAAGACTGATAAAACGCGACGGACCACGTGTATGACTGACAGAGACGACGCTCTACAAAGCCGAAGTTAGCCGATTATGGCCGATAGTTTCTTTCTTAAGCCCGATGTGTATTACTTACCGCCGGGTACTGTACATACACTTGTTGCAACCATATTTTCCTCGGTCATTTTTCTACTATGTATTTTACTCACATTTTCACTGTATTATTTTTACTCACATTTTTTACTATTTTACTCACATTTTCACTGTATTATTTTCACTGTAAACTAACAAAACAAATGTGTTGTTAGTTTACAGTGAAAATGCAATGAATAAAAAAAACTAACAAAACAAATGTTTTGTTAGTTTTTTTTTCATTCATTCGTTCCACGTGTCCAAATCTTCTCAGAGTGCTATTTTTCATCCCATTCAACACATTAATCACTTCATTCAGTATTCTGTCATACATTGTCACTCGTGTATTCTTCTAAGTGCACACATTTCTACAGATTATTATTTGCATAGTATAAAAATATATACTCCCGCCTTTAAAAGTAAATATATATGGTAAAATTTGACTTATTATTTACATACTTTAAGAATAAATAGTATACTCCCGTGTTAAATAGAAAATTTAATTAGCAAATTTTACTTATTATTAGCATAATATAAAATATATACTCCCGTCTTTGGTAAAATGTGACTTATTATTTACATAATTGAAGAATAAAAACTCTCGTGTTAAAAAAGAAAACATAATTGGTAAAATTCGAATTATTATTTGCATACTATAAAAATATTATAGATATACTTCCGTGTTTAAAAGAAAATATGACTGGTAAAATTCGAATTATTATTCGCATACTATAAAAAGATATACTGCCGTGTTTAAAAAAAATATGACTGGTAAAATTCGAATTATTATTCGCATACTATAAAAAGATACACTCCCGTGTTTAAAAGAAAATATGACTGGTAAAATTCGAATTATTATTCGCATATATAAAAAGATATATTCTCGTGTTTAAAAGAAAATATTATTGATAAAATTCGAATTATTATTCGCATACTATAAAAAGATATGCTCTCGTGTTTAAAAGAAAATATGACTGGTAAAATTCGAATTATTATTCGCATATATAAAAAGATATATTCTCGTGTTTAAAAGAAAATATTATTGATAAAATTCGAATTATTATTCGCATACTATAAAAAGATATGCTCCCGTCTTTAAAAGAAAATATGACTGGTAAAATTCGAATTATTATTCGCATACTATAAAAAGATATACTCTCGTCTTTAAAAGAAAATATGACTGGTAAAATTCGAATTATTATTCGCATACTATAAAAAGATATACTCCCGTGTTTAAAAGAAAATATGACTGGTAAAATTCGAATTATTATTCGCATACTATAAAAAGATACACTCCCGTCTTTAAAAGAAAATATGACTGGTAAAATTCGAATTATTATTCGCATACTATAAAAAGATACACTCCCGTCTTTAAAAGAAAATATGACTGGTAAAATTCGAATTATTAGTCCCATATTATAAAAAGATATACTCCCGTGTTTAAAAAAAAATATGACTGGTAAAATTCGAATTATTATTCGCATACTATAAAAAGATACACTCCCGTCTTTAAAAGAAAATATGACTGGTAAAATTCGAATTATTACTCGCATACTATAAAAAGATATACTCCCGTGTTTAAAAGAAAATATGACTGGTAAAATTCGAATTATTATTTGCGTTCTAGAAAAATATATATTTCCGTGTTTAACCTTTCCTTCCCTGTGTTGGGTATCTTGTACACGTTGCTTCTAATAACCATCAATATCTCTATAAATATAATAAATACAAGGTTAAGATTTTAGGTATTCCTCCATAATATATTTACGCATTGATTTAAAAAATAATATAAATAATAATCAGAATTTATCGACTACATCGAGGTGTTTTGTAAAGATCGAAAACAAATTCGCATTTAAACGCTGCGAGTGCCTCGTCTTGACGATAGGTGAATAGTATGCGGGAAGCGCGACACTATATTCGCATCTCACTCTTGCATACTGGACTGAATTGCGAGGAGCTGAATTGTCTCAACGTCGCAAGCATAAGCGTAAGCGCCGGGGTATGCAACTGACGTTCCGCGCCACTAGTTGCCTCTAGGCTTGCAAATAGGTTAGACGTACGCCCGTTCCGTGAGCGTTTTTTAATGTTTTCAGATGGTTTTTTAATGTTTTCAGCAAATAAAGCTCAATTATTATAATTTTTAACTTCAATTATAATTAATTAAGGGGATTATCTATGAATGTTCTTATTTTTCCGATTTAAAATCGCAAATTTTTTATTGCGTACTCACTACCCAAAACCGGAGCACGCGTATTATTTTTATCACCGTAAAGGAAGGATTAAAATAAAACTTATTTTGTAACTGGATTTTCTAACACGGATCTTCAAACGAATAGACTAAACGCATATTGTGGTCGAGTTTTCTGATTAGAATCCCAGCTAATTTCCATTTGAATTGGCCTCACGTCAAGCGGGTCGGCGTAGTCATTCTTCACCGGCCATTTTAAGCAGTCTCTTTTGCTTCTAAATCACTCCAAGTAGAACGGCTCAAGGCACGTCGCATCGTTTCCACATTTTACCACAAATATGTGAGATTATGGAAATATTTTAATGCAAAAATATATTTATTATCTTATGCGTGAGGCAATTTTGATGTATGAGAGTGAAACGTGGACGTGGAACAAGATTGGAAAGAGCCGAATAAATGCTTGTTTAAAAAAAATGTATCACCTGGAATCGAATCCGCAACCTCTGGGTTGGAACAGACGTGTCTTACCAACTAGACCACATAGGTTTTCGATGAGTAATTTGGAAACTGAAAGAGGAATTTTGCTATTTGGATATTTTTCGGATGGAATGATACAGAAATATACGATGATTGAAAGGTGTGTTTTAAGCAGGGAACAAGGTTAATCCGCATTTAGTATTTATCAATTAATCAATTGCGAAATTTTTAGCAATTATATTCCACACAATGGTCTACTTTGATGTATATGAAGTGAAGCCTGGAAATGGGGTGGTGGTATGTATGTATTTTGTTACAATATTCGTATTAAAAGAAGAGAATATAATATAGGAACTACTTTTAACTTATTTTGTTACAACATTCTTATTAAAAAAAGAGAATATAATATAAGAACTACTTTTTACTTATTTGTTACAACATTCGTATTAAAAAAAGAGAATATAATATAGGAACTACTTTTTACTTATTTTGTTACAACATTCGTATTAAAAAAAGATAATATAATATAGGAACTACTTTTTACTTATTTTGTTACAACAATCGTATTCAAAGAAGAGAATATAATATAGGAACTACTTTTTACTTATTTTGTTACAATATTCGTACTATAAAAAGAGAATATAATATATGAACTACTTTTTACTTATTTTGTTACAACAATCGTATTCAAAGAAGAGAATATAATATAGGAACTACTTTTTACTTATTTTGTTACAACAATCGTATTCAAAGAAGAGAATATAATATAGGAACTACTTTTTACTTATTTTGTTACAACAATCGTATTCAAAGAAGAGAATATAATATAGGAACTACTTTTTACTTATTTTGTTACAATATTCGTACTATAAAAAGAGAATATAATATATGAACTACTTTTTACTTATTTTGTTATAACAATCGTATTCAAAGAAGAGAATATAATATAGGAACTACTTTTTACTTATTTTGTTACAACAATCGTATTCAAAGAAGAGAATATAATATAGGAACTACTTTTTACTAATTTTGTTACAACAATCGTATTCAAAGAAGAGAATATAATATAGGAACTACTTTTTACTTATTTTGTTACAATATTCGTACTATAAAAAGAGAATATAATATATGAACTAATTTTCACTTATTTTGTTACAACATTCGTATTTAAAAAAGAGAATATTAGGTCCTTACATATGAAATTGGCGTTTTAGCGTACTGGCAACTTTGATCTCAAATATCTTCTCTTTGGTTAGGAATATCAAATTCAAATTTATACAGCTATTTACTCAAGTATTTGTGTTTCGAAAATTATAATTCATTTGTTTTTTCCTCAATTGTTTTTTTTCTTTGCGTCACTCAGTTTACAAAATGGAAAACTTGAAATATCGCGTTATTTACGAGTACGAGTTCCACCGTGGTACCAGTGCTGCAGAAACGGCTCGAAGGATTAATGATGTGTATGGCGACGGTGCCGCAAAATAAAACACAGTGCGTTTTTGGTTCCAACGTTTTCGTTCTGGAAATTTCGACCTGCAGAACAAGCCTCGTGGAGAAAGTTGATAATGAAGAATTGAAGGCTATTGTGGAAGCGGATCCATCGCAAACCACGTCCGAGTTAGCTGCAGGCTGCGGTGTTAGTGATAAAACTGTTTTAATCCACTTGAAGCAAATTGGGAAGGTGAAAAAGCTTGAAAGGTGGGTACCTCACGAATTGAGTGAAGCAAATCAACAAACGCGCGTTGACTGCTGCGTTGCATTACTCAACCGGCACAATAATGAAGGGATTTTGAATCGAATCATTACCTGTGATGAAAAGTGGATCCTGTATGATAATCGGAAGCGCTCATCGCAATGGCTGAACCCTGCCGAACCAGCCAAACCATGCCCCGAGCGAAAATTGACTCCAAAAAAGTTACTTGTGAGCGTTTGGTGGACTAGTGCTGGTGTCGTTCACTACAGCTTTCTTAAATCTGGCCAGACGATTACGGCAGATGTCTATTGTCAGCAACTACAAACCATGATGGAAAAGCTAGCTGCTAAACAACCGAGGCTGGTTAATCGCTCTAGGCCACTGCTGCTTCATGATAACGCTAGACCACACACTGCACAACAGACGGCTACCAAATTAGAAGAGCTTCAATTGGAATGTCTAAGACATCCACCATACTCTCCGGACCTTGCCCCGACAGATTACTATTTTTTTCGAAATTTGGATAACTTCTTGCAAGGGAAAAAATTCAACTCCGATGGGGCAGTCCAAACCGACTTCAAAGATTTTATTGATTCCCGTCCGAATGGTTTTTTTAGTAAAGGGATCGATGAACTACCTATGAGATGGCAAAAGTGCATAGATAGCAATGGTACATACTTTGATTAAATATATATATTATATTAAAAAAAAATCAACTTTATGTTCCTCCCAAACAAAACGCTAATTTCATATGTAAGGACCTAATATAATATAGTAACTACTTTTTACTTATTTTGTTACAATATTCGTACTATAAAAAGAGAATATAATATATGAAATAATTTTTACTTATTTTGTTACAACATTCGTATTAAAAAAGAGAATATAATATAGGAACTACTTTTTACTTATTTTGTTACAATATTCGTACTATAAAAAGAGAATATAATATATGAACTACTTTTTACTTATTTTGTTAATATTCGTATTAAAAAAAGAATATAATATATGAACTACTTTTTACTTATTTTGTAACAACATTCGTATTAAAAAAAGAGAATATAATATATGAACTACTTTTTACATATTTTGTTACAACATTCGTATTAAAAAAAGAGAATATAATATATGAACTACTTTTTACTTATTTTGTTAATATTCGTATTAAAAAAAGAATATAATATAGGAACTACACTTATTTTGTTACAATATTCGTATTATAAAAAGATAATATAATATAGGAACTACTTTTTACTTATTTTGTTACAACATTCGTACTATAAAAAGAGAATATAATATGTGAACTACTTTTTACTTATTTTGTTACAATATTCGTATTAAAAAAAGAGAATATAATATAGAACTACAGTAAAATTGAAGTATTTACCTTATCTAAAAGATATGTCGATGGTTGACCGCATTGAAGAATGGATGGAGGACAGATGCAATTGAAGCCTGTAAAAGCAGAAGAAACGCGTTATTTTAAATACCGTTCTGATACAATTGAAATCTGAAAAAGGAGAAGAAATGCGTTATATTAAATATTATTTCTAATTTAACCACTTAAATATTATGTACACACAATCTGTGTTAGGTGTAATAATACATTTACGGAACGCCTAAATATTGGTGATGATCTGCCTAGATGGGATCCGCTCACGTGGACCCCCATTTACATCTCGTGCACCCCCATTTTCTTTTCTCGCTGACATAGACCCCCTGCAAGTCCAAATCGACCTTTGGGGGGCCATGTATACCACTTTGGGAATATTTGACCTAAACAATCCTTATATGATGGAATGCCTAATTAACAAATCATTATTTTCTCTATAATTCACATTAAGAAAAACCTATTTGACATGATCAAATTTTGCAACACAGCTTTGAGAAAAATAAATACTGAAGTAGTTATAGTATATCGTGTTATTTAATCCCAAAACGATGCGGATTGCACAATATACAGGAATTGTTGCATATTTGGCGCGTAACAGTGCGAATATTGATCGAGTTTTTGTAAATGGTAGCGTACATTTTTGCACGAACGAAGAAATTCTCCATGGGGAAAATGGAGGTATGCAAAATAGAGTCGATGGCGCTCGTACGTCAATGAGAACTCCTACAATCTGATGGGAAAGTGCGAAGACTTTTGGTGGTATCCACAATTTTGAATAATTTTATTTATATATTTATTATTAATCATATAAATAAACGGCACAATTTACCTTATAACCAAAATAAAAGAACCAATAGTGAAGGCTCAATACAGTAAGGACAGAATATATATAATTTTTTAATATTACAACAATCGGAAAAAAAAACATGTAGCAAATCGTACATAATCACATGTTATCAATACAATACGGGGCCGTCCACAGGCGCACAACCCGCACTACGCAAAAAATATAAACACAGACAAATCATTGAAAAACAAATTGAAACGAAATATATTATAAAAGATGGAATCAGAAAGGTGCAACTTCAGAAATCTCCTTCAGCTGGGGAAAGGAATCAAAAATAGAGAGAGAGAAAACAAACCACAATAATCGATTAAAAAGCAGTTCAAAAAAGTTCTTCAAAAGTCCTTGAAAGACAAGCGTGATTCCATTTCAAGACTCTGAAGGGCTTTTTCTGACACCCCTTATATCATAGGTCAGCAAAATAACTTCAAAACTGTCCGAGACGGAGCTTACTTATTTCCGATCCCTGTGTAGTCTAGGTATGTGAGAATCCGCAAAATAATTCGTTGTATAATTTTCACATAGAAATGTGTCTTTCAGCCTAGTAATTCTTGTCGGATGGTAATGGTAATGGCACCCAAGGTGCCCAAGATGCATAAATAGGCCCAGAAGAAGACCGAAGGTACGCTGTATAGATGAAATCGGGAAGTATGTCAGCATCACATGGCATCAACGAGCAAAAAACCGAACTATTTGGAGGCAACTTGGAGAGACCTTCATCCAGCAGTGCATCAACCCTGGTTGACAATGATGATGACGATCATGATATAAGTTGAGTGTAAGGATAGGAAACTGGTGGCTGAGGTCAATAGATTAAGCTTTTCCCCGTATCATACACATATGTCCCAAAACACATATTTGGAAGATAGCCGATAAACTTTTGTAGTTATTCCGATATGTGATAGCGACACATTCTTTAGATGTAGTGTATGTGTTTAGTGTTCATATACAATTATGAATTTTGATAAGGCCTCCCAAAAAGGATTTGCTTCAAGTGCTTTCTAAAGTCTTTGTAAAGCCTTCCTAAAGCTTTTGTAAATCTTGGTTCCAACTATTTGGAGTCAACTTGGAGAGACCTTCATCCAACAGTGGATCGATCCTGGTTGATAATGATAACCATAAAGAAACCAATTAAGCGCTCTGATACTTTTCACAAGCATTATTGATATGCTTTTTCGACAAAAATATATTTTGCGGGTTGAATTGTTTTTATGTTAGTTGAAAAATACACCCTCAAAAATACAACAATTAAATGTAATTTGTCACGAAGCCATAGTTTTTTTTTACTTTTTCATTACTGTTTGGTCACCATACTACGACCCTGCCGCACGAACTTTGGTCCGGTAGGGTGAACTGGTCAGCGACCTCCAATAAAGCTGGAAAATTTTAATTTTATTGAGGAAATCACGTTTTTTGACCTCGCGCTGTTCAGTTACGATTCATTATATTTTCGTCACCTATTGTGGTGCCTTGGTAAAAAAAATGTCCGATAAGATTTAAGACAATGGATAAATATTGTTCAAAGATATATTATTAAGTAGAAATAACTATCACGCCATGAAGGTAAGGATGTGTGGAGGTAAACCATAGTGTAACAGAAACGTTCATTATTTTTGTTTTTCATGATAAATATAATATATGTATACAAAATGATAGGTAATCCGGAAAGTAGTTTTGTATTTCTCAGATAGATGTCACTATACTAAAGAAAATGTAGAATGGTCCCTGTGACGTTTCACAAATTTGCCCCAATACAACCTTGTAACGACGTTCATTTTAATTGTTTTATCAACTTTAATATATGATAAGCCTCGATTCTAATAAATAGCAAGTTATTTAGGTAAATAAATTACATAAAACTATCAATAATGACAAATTCATACATCTTGTCACAAATTAGCAAAAATGTGGCTGTTTGTTAAAATCAAATAATATTTGGCGACGTTCGTCAAAAGTCACTACGTTAGTCTGCATTGGCTAGAGATGGGGTATACGATAATTGGATTTTCGATTTTTTTATACCTAAAATTAAATGTTCGTGATTAGTATGAATTCATAGTGGATCTTGGCCTATTTAAAGATAGATACAAATCATACAATACATTAGAAAGTCAGTATAATGAAAATTAGGAATTAAAACGTCAGTTCAGAGATTATTTTTTTTCGGTTTATAAAAAAACGATTCGATTTGTAAAAAAAAACGATTTTATCCCATCCCTTTTGAGACATGACATTTCAAACGTCACAGGGACCGTGCTACATTTTCTTGAGTATACGACAAATAATTTGTTGTTCATTCGAAACGTGTTGAATGGATATAATTTTGAAAGATATAGTTTGGCGCATTTTTTCGACCATTGTATACCCAATTTTTAATGTACCAATAATACTAAACGATTTGGGTATTTTTTAAAATAATTATTTAAAAAATGTTTATGTTGTTCAGAAAGTAATTCCGTTGTTTTCGTATATGTGTCGTAAGAATAAACATTTTGTCGCTTACTTCATTCCAAACGTGTTGAATGTAAATAATTATGTAAGGTTATAGTCAAGCGCATTTTTGCGACCATTGTTGATCCAATTTTTTATCTGCCTTGAATACCAAGCAATTTGAATATATTTTATCTACCAAAAATACTAAACCATTATTAAAAAAAAAAGTCCAGATAATCGTTTCGTATCTTTTAAATAGGTGTCGTTAGGACAAAAATATTGTCGCTAACTTCATTTCAAACGTGCTGAATACAATTATGAAATTTAATATATGTTCAGCGCATTTTTTGACCTTTGTTTAACAAAATTGCTTAATATGATTGGTAGATTAAAAAAAATATATAAAGAAAACAGTAAGGAAGATCTTGGCTACGCCCATTAGATTAGGAAGTTCCACACATCGGTACCATATACGTTACGAAAAACATATTGGGAAAGAAAACCGCAGAAAACTTACCAAGTGTAGACGAATTACAAATAAACCTTTGTAAATCTTCCTATATGTGATACTAACACACATCGGCGGCTGGTCCCGAGATGTGTTGATGCGCTGAGCACCAACGCACCTCGAGACGCTGAGCGAATATGAAATATCGCTGTCTCACGGTTTACTGTATGTCTCTGTCTGCCCTATATGAATTTGCGTTTCCGTCCGGTGCGTATTGGAGATCGCTCCGGTAGTATTTGCAAACTTGGCCGGTCAATTTCGAAGGAATATTTTTTTTACTTTTTTTTTAATTTACGATTTGTCAGTGTTCTTAAACATATTTAATCTAAACAAATATTTAACATTTTTGAGAGTCATGTTTGCGATTATATAATTTAATTATTGCGAATTATTTCTCCGGTTCAGCGCACCAACGCACCTCCAGACCAGCCGCCGCTGCTAGCACATTTGGCTTTTGAGTGTAGTGTTCATATATGTTATAATCGTAATTTTTGATAGACTTCCCAAAAAGGGTTGTCTTCAAGTGCTCCCTAAAGCTGCACACGCCACCCATAACTCTTTAACACTTTGAGGCAAAAAAATATTGATCCAATTGAAATATTACATGAGAAAACGAACGTTAACCAAAAATATACAATCAATTCATTAAATATTAGTTTACACATTTGAATAATCGAAATATTTTAAAGTCACATTGAGTGCTTTCCAACATCCCCAGTTTTAGAAGCAAATTTTCTTATACTTTACTTTTGAGAATGTGCTATGAAATATGTCCGTATCAGTCCTGTTCAGAAGAGTTAAGACCCTTCCAACAGGCATAGCGGTTGGAAGACCCGTTCTTGCGTATGTTATTGAGAACAGTTCTTGCCGGCGCAGTCTAGTGTAATTGTTAGGAACAATTAACACTAAATCTTTCTAGTAACGCTGGACAGCTCAACTCCTTGAACGAGCCCGACTACGTATTGTATTCAAGCATGCTTAGTAAAAACTGAGTACGATAAAGCCATGGACAGATACTTAACTCACTCACAGAGATATGGCAACTAGTCTGCACCTTCTGATTTAAATTTTAAATTGAAATTTTAACCTGTTCACCGCGTTAAAAATCAAATTCCACGAATCCTGTGCGTGGCACAATTTCAGCGTTTTTAATTTCTAAGTTTAAACACATATTTTGTTTAGAACCACTGATATTTGATTACAACACCAAGTAAACATGACACTTAAGTAATTTTCTGATAATAAATAATAGTCATTACTCTTAAGGAGACTCATTAAATAAAGGAGATAAACTAAACATTACGTAAAATAAACAAAGGAATGCTACGATCAAATCAATGCTTCATGACACTCACCCGATCAAATGCATATAGCACTAGTAATGTTTATTTACGTAAGAGAGACTTAGTAATGTTTATTTACGTAAGAGAGACTCATCGCAGGACTCGATCCGCGCGACAGGTCGTTAATGCTGGAAATATTGAGAAACCAAAAAAATTCGGCGCTCTGTTTATTCAACAATATCTCATAAACTAATATATTATTTGACTAGGTTTTCAGAGATGTCGCTAGAATAAAGATTATTTCAAATTTTAGTTCCATTTTCATTCCGGTTTTGTGTCATTCTTTTTAAGTATTTGTGATTTGAAACTTGGATTGTCGTCAGATCACAGGCGTTTGTGCTTCCCGCGGGGAACACGTTAATTACCAAATGAATTTTTTAAATTGATTCATTAATGCTTTAACACATTAGTGCCACAATTAGGAAGCCGCGCGTGTAATGCACATATTATATTTAAAATAAATATTTATTCATCTTGTACCGTTATTTAAACATTATTCTAGAATGTGAAACTGTAAATATGGTATAATAATACACAGATACGCCCTGAAAAATAATAAATCATTTTATTGCTCACATTATATCATAAAATGAGTTTTATAACTAATTGTAAGGAGGACAATTATATTAATAAACACACACACTATCACCTCCGTGACCTAGTTGGCCAGACGTTTGTCTCCCAACTGACGGCTTGTGTAATGTATCCCTACCAATGTTAACATTTTACGGCGATGGCTCGAGTATCTTTCGTGTGTCCCACAGGCGGCGGTGTTTTACCTCAATAAATTTATATTGTATCTACATCAAAATATGACTCACCATTATCCCGAATCTGATTACTGTGGAACTGTGCGCCGATGCATTTTTTAGCTGACACTATACACACGTAATATTACCCAAATCAAAGCTATAAATAAAGTACGACAATATAAGAAGCAATAATCGAAGAAAACAATAATCCATAAACAATGAAAAATGCAATTAATTCAATACGCAATACGCGTACTTACAAAAAAAATACCGACGCAAAATACGTCATATTGATCGGGAGCAATCGTTATTAGAAACATGACCTTCAACACACCCGAACGTGTGGCGTTAATATTTAAAATGCTTTAAATTTCGACGGCCTCGAATCGGTCTGTTTAAATCCTTCTTATGGATCAAGTACTTGAAGTTTTGATGATTTTAAAAGAGACGTCACTAGAGGACACGTTTTGTCTTATATTCAGGTTAAAAATTTTAAAGAAGATTTAATTTTGACTGAGATATCGACACGCAAAGTTAGTGGCCACTTAAATGGCCGCTCGCCAGGACGGCACGTATTATGTATGGGCCAGTTAAGTGGTCCCCCGCCGTGAAAGAGTTAATATGCTAATCTTATCATATACTCTTATCCACTTCCAATAAATATTATAAGTTATCATGCAAACCAATGTTAAGCTTATCGATGTTAACCATATCTTTGTACTATGTAATCTAGAACCTATAAATATTAGTGTTATCATATGTATGTCAAACTTAACTCAATGTATTATATTTAAATTTATTATTTTGTTGGCGGTTTACAGAATTCAATAAAGATTTGGTATCACTAAAGGGAAGTAAACTGCGAACGAGATAAATCGCCTGATATCGATTTAACCTTAAGGGCAAAGATAACATACCCGAAAAATTCCTTCTTAATCTGTCTAAGGGTCGTGCGTACGTTATCTTAGCTTTAAATAGGACGTCATATCAGAGGCAGTAATCATTATTATTAAAGCCACAACGATGTTAACACCATCGTTATTATTATTTCTATAATACTGTTAATATTATACTTCAATGTAATTCAACGATTATACAAATAAAATTACACAGTTGAAATTCTAAGTGTTTTCGTTTGCAAAAGGCCATAACACTTGCGAGTTCGATTCCCGATGGAACTCGATTTATTTAAAAAAATGATTCAATCTGTCACATGGCAATAAGTCCGCCAGGTTGTATTACACATATCGCCTGTTGGGAATCATGGTGGCGAAACTCAAAAAAATCGATTTTCGAGTTAAGACTACCAAATGGCGCAAAAATGACTCATTTTTTACGTGCATAATGAGTAAAAAATTTGTCATTTTAGTGCCATTTGGTAGTCTTAACTCGAAAATCGATTTTTTTGAGTTTCGCCACTATGATTCTCAACAGGCTATATATATAACAAAACTAATAAATATCCTTTTTAACGTGCATAATGAGTAAAAAATTTGTCATTTTAGTGCCATTTGGTAGTCTTAACTCGAAAATCGTTTTTTTTTGAGTTTCGCCACTATGATTCTCAACAGGCTATATATATATATTATATAACAAAACTAATAAATATCCTTTTTAACGTGCATAATGAGTAAAAAATTTGTCATTTTAGTGCCATTTGGTAGACTTAACTCGAAAATCGATTTTTTGGAGTTTCGCCACCATGATTCTCAACAGGCGATATATACAACAAAACTAATAAAATACATCACTCGGTGACCTAGTTGGTAAACACTCTTGTTTTACCACTCGAGGGTTTCGGGTTGGATTTACGAAGGTACCCATAGAAGGTCCTACTCTGATTTTGGGACATGAGTCTTGCCAGTTGGTTGGTTGGAAGAAAATTACACCTGGTGATAAATCCGCCAGGTCGTGCTTTATACAACGAAAGTGTAATACAACAAATGAATTAAATGGCATAGATGTATGATATACGAATGTATGCACGCAATAAAGAACTAATCTACCGCATTTCTTCGATTATAAGATTTTCCCCCATATAACCATCTCTAAAAATAAGGCACAGTACCCGGCGGTAAGTAATACACATCGGGCTTAAGAAAGATACTGTCGGCCATAATCGGCTAACTTCGGCTTTGTAGAGCTTCGTCTCTGTCATTCATACACGTGTACTGTCCCTATAACGCTTGCCAACGATTGACAAATCGGGACAGTACATGTGTATGAATGACATAGACGACGCTCTACAAAGCCGAAGCTAGCCGATTATGGCCGACAGTCTCTTTCTTAAGCCCGATGTGTATTACTTACCGCCGGGTACTGTACGTCTTACCATTACAGTTTTTCCTGCTTTTCTCTCGCGTTTTGTACACGACACAATAGGTTATGTTTTTTCTCGAAATATGCAAACATTCAATTGATTTAGAGCAATTTCCCTTCAAGAAGAACGTCGTGAGTTCTGACCTCACTTGCAGATCACATTTTATTATCACCGACTTTTCGAAATGAGGCATTTAGCGTAATGCCTTCTCGTTTACTGACAATGAATTCAAATTGCAAAATATTAAAAAAAAATAGATTAAATTATTGTATTATCAATGCGTGACGAAGAAAACGTCCAACATGTACGTAATCTGAGCGTATCAGGGTGATAAGTGTGGGCGTAATACTCAGTGCTTTGACCAGTGGGCATGACACGGCTTGGAACAGATTGCGTGGAATGGTCTGTGCATGGTGCCATGTGATACGGCAATCCATCTGACCAGGGCTGCCCCTGAGGATAGTGATGTCTCTGTATGAGAACTGTATCTACTTACATCAACTGTGATGATGCGCCTTTTGACAGACGTGCTTTACTCTGGATTTCAGAATTATCATTAACAGAGGTAAAAATAACCCGTCGGTCTGGTGGTACATCTGCTGCACATCCTAACCAGGAAATGAACAGTCTCCTAAAGATCCTACTATTTGAAGACGCTATCGTATTAATAAGTGAAAAACATGAAGACCTGCAAAATAGTCTGGAAAGGTGGAGAAGAATCTTGGAGGACAATGGATTGAGACTGAGCAGAAAGAAAACAGAGTATCTGTACCTACCATTCGAGAACACAAATGCTGTCATTCCCGTAATACAAATGGATGGAGAAACATTACCAAATTGTGACTCCTTTAAGTATCTTGGGTCACTCATCCATAGCGATGGAGGATGTGCAGCAGATGTAACACATAGAATTAGTGTGGGATGGATGAAGTTTAGATAAATGACGTGAGTTCTATGTGATCCGAAAATGCTAGTAAAGTTAAAAGGAAAAGTATACCAAACGATTGTCAGACCCGCACTCCTTTATGGCTCCAAATGCTGGAAGATGTATAACTCTTACTCTAGGCAACTAGAAACTGCTGAAATGCGCATGCTAAGATTGTCAGCTGATGTGTCCCTAAGAGACAAAATAAAAAGTTCACGCATTCGTGGAAGCCTAGGTGTTACAGACATCAACAGTAAGATGGAGGAGAGGCGATTGAGATGGTGTGGACACGTTGGACGCAGAGCACCCGATCACATTGTGAACCAGGCAATCTCCATGGATCTTCCTCGAATAACAACCAGAGGAAGACTAAATAATTCGTGGGTGGTGCAAAGAGATAGCCTGATGCAGAGACATAGTCTGGGGGACGTAGTCCGGGACAGAAGAGCATACAACCTGAGGACGAGGAGAGCTGACCTCAACAGTCTTCGCAGACAGTAAGTTGGGATGGAGCCAGGGAGAAGAAGAGGTAAAAATAACCAGGGCTGGCCCTGAGGGATAGTGATGTCTCTGTATGAGAACTGTGTCTACTTACATCAACTGTGATGATGCGCCCTTTGACAGACGTGCTATACTCTGGATTTCAGGGTGCTAACCACCTAGATCAAGAGTTCCCACTTTTTTGGGTTACTAACATTACCATGTGCGAACGTGATATCTGTTCGCACACACCCTAAGTTGTTCAGGTATGCAAACTTGAGGACATTAGTTGTATCTATGCCTGCTACATGTTATCTTTCCTTCTCCATATTTTAAACTTTTATCCCTTAGAAGTATATTTCAATGATACGAGTTCAGCAACTTTGTAACTCATCTGTATATTCAGTCAAAAGTGTGACATTATCAGCATAGCAAATTATAGAATGTTTTTGTCTATTTAGTAACCTAAGTTTATACACGTGTACTTGACTTCCTGATTTTTACAATCGAAAAAAAAAAACAAAATTAAAACAAGAAACACGACTATGAAGTGTTTGCGAAATCTAAATACGCTTCGGTAAACTTTCGATGGGGACTTTTTTTAATGAAGCCTGAAACAAGCAGAATTGAATGGAGACTTTTTGCTTGGAAATTTTACTTATTGAATCGCCACTGCAAAAAAGCGTAATTAAAAAAACGCGGCCGTTCGTCTGTGAGAGAAACTGGAGTATTTCTCGTTTTTTTTCGAGCTTTTAAAATAACATATTGTTCCTACTTCCCCTTGTCTAACCATACACTCTTTCATATTGTTCCTACTTCCCCTTGTCGAACCATACGCTCTTTCATGTTGTTCCTACTTCCCCATGTCTAACCATACGCTCTTTCATGTTATTCCTACTTCCCCTTGTCTAACCATACGCTCTTTCATGTTGTTCCTACTTCCCCTTGTCGAACCATACGCTCTTTCATATTGTTCCTACTTCCCCTTGTCGAACCATACGCTCTTTCATGTCGTTCCTACTTCCCCTTGTCTAATCATACGGTCTTTCATGTTGTTCCTACTTCCCCTTGTCTAACCATACGCTCTTTCATGTGGTTTCTACTTCCCCTTGTCTAACCATACGCTTTTTCATATTGTTCCTATTTCCCCTTGTCGAACCATACGCTCTTTCATGTTGTTCCTAATTCCCCTTGTCTAACCATACGCTCTTTCCCATTGTTCCTACTTCCCCTTGTACGCCCAGACCACCGTAGCCTAGATGTTAAGACACTTGACTTCTGCCCGGGGGCACGGGTTTAATTCCCGAGGATAAAAAAGGACCATCTCTGATGGCTCCTCTTGATCTTACTTAGTACTCGTATATCAAACATAAGTTCAAACTCATTTCTGATCACTTCATTTCGTATTATTTCATACATTGTCACCCCATGTATATTTCTCAGTGCACGCATTTCCACAGTATTTATTTGGTTCCTTTCAGTATTTTTTTCCACCTCCATATTACACTCTCATACCATCAAAGGTGGTACTAAAATACTGTTGTGGATTAGAATTTTAGCAGATTTTGATATTACACTCTCATACCAACAAAGGTGGTACTAAAATACTGTTGTGGACTAGAATCTTAGCAGATTTTGATATTACTCTCATACAAACAAAGGTGGTACTAAAATACTGTTGTGGATTAGAATTTTAGCAGATTTTGATATTACACTCTCATACCAACAAAGGTGGTACTAAAATACTGTTGTGGACTACAATCTTAGCAGATTTTGATATTACACTCTCATACCAACAAAGGTGGTACTAAAATACTGTTGTGGACTAGAATCTTAGCAGATTTTGATATTACACTCTCATACCAACAAAGGTGGTACTAAAATACTGTTGTGGACTAGAATCTTAGCAGATTTTGATATTACACTCTCATACCAACAAAGGTGGTACTAAAATACTGTTGTGGACTAGAAACTTAGCAGATTTTGATATTACACTCTCATACCAACAAAGGTGGTACTAAAATACTGTTGTGGACTAGAATCTTAGCATATTTTGATATTACTCTCATACCAACAAAGGTGGCACTAAAATACTGTTGTGGACTAGAATCTCAGCAGATTTGGATATTGTCTGGTTCGATTCAAGACGTTTTTTTTTATTTTTCCGTATCTTTTAGCCTTAAAATTTGAAAAATATCTATCTATTATCTTCCCCTCCGCTATTTTCTCACCCAATATGGTAACTATGCCTCTAGAGTTGAGTAACCGTGCATCAACATGTATGAAGGTTTGAATTCTGCAAAGCAACTTGCATCTCGTTCTACTAATGCAATATTTGTTCTATGTATGCGTTATTCCACTAAAAACAAATCTGAGTTCTTTACCTCTATAAAATAAGTCTTGGACAATTACGTAAGTCTGCTTGGTGAAGTTTGGTAATATTTTGTGGTATACATACATAACATATATTGAACTTAAATATACATATAATTATTAAATAATTTTAAAACAATGACTGTAATTTATTATTACTACTGCTTTTTGTATCTTCATGTTAGTTTAAGATAAAGTTGTATTATTTGTCAATAATTTTAAGTACTTGTATAACCTGTCACTTGTTCATTTGTATATAAAGACACTGTTGTGTCGTTAATAAAATAAATGCTGGGCATTATGACTTGAGTTCATTTTATCATACAGTAATACCTTGTTCAACGAAGGAGCACGTTCCTCAAAATAATTACGCAACAGAAGTATCATAAACAGAGTTCTCTTTTGGAATTTTCTTAAAACCTTTTTTTACTTTTTTTTTACTTAATTTTTCTATAATCCTTTCTGAATAATCTCCAGTAAGAAATATTTAAAAAAATTGAAAATTCGAAAAGTTATGAGGGTTTATAGACGAGCGCGCGCCGGTCGAAAAGTGACCTGAGCTTCGTAACTTTCGGGTCATCTAATTGTTATGGCAGTAGACTTACTTTCCAAGAATTCTCGTTCAATAGGATTTCTTGGAATTATGAATTGATATTTAGTTTGTCGCGTAGAAGTATAAAAAGGGTTTAAACAATTTTATATTGCCCTGGAATTGCTGATTAACAGTAAGTTGAAAATATTTCCTTTTATTCATGTAAAAATCGCACTTGAAACTTTAAACGCATTTCCTGAAAAATCCCTCTTTTTTTAAACTATTCCCCGTAATAACTCCAAAACCAATTAACCGATTTTAATGAGTAAGCACTTATTCTCTTTGTTATGCCTCTCTCTATAGCCGGTACTAGAGTTATTTCAATCGATTCATTTTTTCGATTTTTTTCACTCCTCGAAAGAAAAATATTTTTTTAAATTTTTTTATTTAATTTTTCTATAATCCTTTCTGAATAATCTCCAGTAAGAAATATTTAAAAAATTTGAAAATTCGAAAAGTTATGAGGGTTTATAGACGAGCGCGCGACGGTCTTAAAGTGAACTGAGCTTCGCAGCTTTCGGGTCGTCTGATTGTTATGGCAGTATCCTTATTTTTCAAGAATTCTCGTTCAACAGGATTTCTTGGAATTATGAATTGATATTTAGTTTGTCGCGTAGAAGTGTAAAAATGGGATTTTTAAACAATTTTATATGACCCTGGAATTGCTAATTATCAGTAAGTTGAAAATATTTACTTTAATTCGTGTAAAAATTGCACTTGAAACTTTAAACGCGTTTCCTGAAAAATCCCTTTATTTTAAACTATTCCCCGTAATAACTCCAAAACTAATTAACCGATTTTAATGAGTAAGTACTTATTCTCTTTGTTATACCTCTCTCTATAGCTGGCACTAGAATTATTTCAATCGATTAATTTTTTTCCCTCCTCGAAAGAAAAAAAAAATTTAATTTCAACAAGCCGCCATTTTTTTCTAATAATTCTAATACCGCCTATAGCCACATTCTTTCTGAGTAAAACAGATTTTTTTGAAATTTTTCGAGTAGGTACAACAGCCAATTACGTGCATAATGGATCCCCTCCGGCGGCCTTACTTCCGACTAAATAACAACAACAAAAAATTATTATGAAATTTAATGAAAATGTTCTTAAAAGATAAATTAATATGTCTAAAAAACATGTTCAAAAAAATATTTCGTTCACCGAAAAAAAAAACTTGCTCATGCCTTGGCCCATGAAATGAGAATACCCCCTTGAAGGATAATTTTATAAAGCGCCATTTAGAGAGCAAACTATCCTCAAGGGCGCTCTAACGAGACTCGAACCCACTATTATTAAACAAACCACGTCAGCTATAGCAGCGCCCGAGCGAATTATATAGAACACTTTTTTAAATACATTAAAACCTAGTGGGATTATTGCCGATCGTGGTAAATGTGGCAATTTCTTCTAACAAGCAACAAAACAAATATGAGGACTTATGTTAAGTGAAAGCCAGGCTGATAACCATTTTTCAAAATAATCTGCGTTCCAGTGGAAATTGAGCCCACAACCTCTGGTTCGGAAGACAGGCGTCTTACTAACTAGACCATGGATGTCGTCGATATGATATTCGAGTATCTCGTAACTCTTCCATCATCTTAGAAAATACTACATCAATAGCAGATTTAAGTTAGTAAAAAGATAGGTAAAAACTTTTAATAAATGAAACATTTATAAGAGGATTAATTTAGTCAAATGAATGATTACTTCACGCGGCTCGGCGTAATTGTATGTAGCTGAGTTTGAATTAGCGAAGATTATGGACGGACGTGATGGAATTCAGAGTGAGCGAGGGACAAGCAATGTGTCTGTCATGTTTCTTCTCTGCTGCCCAATATAGCAATTAACATTTGTGTAGAATATGTAATAAATTTGAATTTGTGTATTTATGGTAATACTACGTGAGAACGTGACTATGGTGTGGCTCTTTATATATATATGAAAATCCAGAATGTGGCTCTCGTTGACCTTATGTATGCCCACCCTTGTGATATAAGGTCAAAATCAAATAATTTCTCAAGCCGGTATCCTTCATGCATATACGAAGTTTGATAAAAAATAACTTGGAGAATTTTTATTTTTTATTAAAGAGTATTTATTTAATCATTAATATTAATATTCTCCCTTTCAAAGTAATGTCAATAGTACACTTTTGCCAACGTTTTTTTCCAATCCGCAAAACATTTGTGGAACGCACTTTTTGGGATAGCCTTTAGCGCACCCAGCGATTTTGCCTTTATCTCCTCTATCGTCGCAAAACGTTGCATATTGCCGAAAATCTAAATAAAATAAAATAGACTCGTATAACATCACGTAATGTTCTTTTTGGGGTAGGCTTTATATTTAAAAATGTAAGTGATTTTTGGACAACAAAATATATCGAAATAAATAAAAGTAACTTTCTTAAGTACTGTACAAATTAAGCAAAGTACAAGTTACAGCACCTGATCATCCAAGGCAAAATACAAGGCCGAAGAGGTGTTCGCAGGATGCAAATCTCCTGGCTCCGCAATATACGTGATTGGACTGGCATAAAGGGCGTTGGAGATGTTTTTCGGGCTGCCGGGGAAAAATATATCTACTTTCAAGTGATATTCAACGTTGGGGGGACCTGACATGACACTGGGACGAAGAAGAACTTTCTTAAAACCTACTTTACGGTAAGCAGCATTTGAATGAAAATGAGATTCTAATGATACAATTTAATGTAATAAAAAAGCCACATAATTATTTTTTATTTAAAATGACTCTTTACAGCGGTTGGGTATTGATTGGGCGTTCCGAAAAGTACGTTCGTCTTTTTAGGTCAAATATAAACGCAAAATTGCACCATATCTTCGTGGACAGTGATTTTCAATGTTCAGAATCTCGGTAATCTCTCGTGTCGTAGAACGAAGAATCTTTTATAGCAAATTTGAAATTGCACCATATCTTCGTGGACAGTGATTTTCAATGTTTAGAATCTCGGTAATCTCTCGTGTCGTAGAACGAAGAATCTTTTATAGCAAATTTGAAATTGCACCATATCTTCGTGGACAGTGATTTTCAATGTTCAGAATCTCGGTAATCTCTCGTGTCGTAGAACGAAGAATCTTTTATAGCAAATTTGAAATTGCACCATATCTTCGTGGACAGTGATTTTCAATGTTAAGAATCTCGGTAATCTCTCGTGTCGTAGAACGAAGAATCTTTTATAGCACATTTGAAATTGCACCATATCTTCGTGGACAGTGATTTTCAATGTTTAGAATCTCGGTAATCTCTCGTGTCGTAGAACGAAGAATCTTTTACAGCACATTTGAAATTGCACCATATCTTCGTGGACAGTGATTTTCAATGTTTAGAATCTCGGTAATCTCTCGTGTCGTAGAACGAAGAATCTTTTATAGCACATTTGAAATTGCACCATATCTTCGTGGACAGTGATTTTCAATGTTTAGAATCTCGGTAATCTCTCGTGTCGTAGAACGAAGAATCTTTTATAGCACATTTGAAATTGCACCATATCTTCGTGGACAGTGATTTTCAATGTTCAGAATCTCGATAATCTCTCGTGTTGTAGAACGAAGAATCTTTTATGTTTGAAATTGCACCATTTGAAATTGCACCATATCTTCGTGGACAGTGATTTTCAATGTTTAAAATCTCGGTAATCTCAGATATTGTCCGGTTTAGTACACTTTATTAGCCTTAGTGATCCATTGACTTTGGGTAAATAATCACCGGAGAAATGTGTCAAAATTATTACCTTTTATAATAATATACATTCGGCACGTTTGGAATGAAGTTAGCATCGAATATTCTGTTATAACGATATCTATCCAAGAAATACGAAACTATTCTCCCGTGAACACATTATTTTTAATTCAAAATGGCTATTTATATAAGTGGTTGGGTATTTGCCTATACAAAGCATTGTGTAACATTGCACATTTGACTGTTGGACCATTAAATAACGCTCAGCGTCCTCGTGTTGGATTGTGTCCCAGCGAGGAGTGGAGGCAAGAACGATGATGGTTGTACATTCCAAATTCTTGGAAAATTACTTGGGTTATTCAAGGCTATATCCATATCACCGATCCGAAATAATCGTCAGAACAAAACAGATCCATTAAAATACAAAAAGAGATATTGAATGGCGTGTTGCAATAGGAAATATGCGAGTATATTCAATATAAGCAATATCAAGATCAGCTAAACTGATTACTTACAACAGCGTATACTATAATTGCCAATACGGCAGTAAAACGTGGACGTGGAAAATTAATGAAAGGAGTCGAAGTTATTGCAGTGGAATGTTTTATATTAGGTGTTAACATAAGTTGTGTCCGTTTTTTTCCAAATTTAAAAATGAGCACCAAAAGTAAAACAAAATGGTAAATGTTATACGTCATTCGAAAGAAATTTTTCTGCTCTACAAGATATTATGTTTGCTTTTACGTTACATGTATTATTTTATTTGATCTTTCAAAATGGAATGTCAAGTATCGGGGAATTTATTCCCGATTTTCACAAAATATCTCTGATGTGGCCGATAAGTGCTAATTATTATTAATATTATTTTTTCATTCAATGCGTAAATGTATTACGGAGGAATACCTAAATTCTGAACCCAGTATTTATTATATTTATAGAGATATTAAAGTTTTTAGAAGCAATGTGTACTAGTTACACATCACAGGGAAAGAAGAGTTAAGCCTGCAATATGATGCCCTGGGTAGAAGTTACATGGTTTAGTGGGGAGAAACCGGATAAGCATAAAACAAACAATCGGAGAAAATATTAGGTGTTAACATAAGTTGTGTCCGTTTTTTCCAAATTTAAAAATGAGCACCAAAAGTAAAACAAAATGGTAAATGTTATACGTCATTCGAAAGAAAATTTTCTGCTCTACAAGATATTGTGTTTGCTTTTACGTTACATGTATTATTTTATTTGATTACAAGCCTTCAAAATGGAATGTCAAGTAGACGAAAGTGAGCATTTTCGACACCTCCTTCTGTTCGCGTTCAATCGAGGGAATAAAGCTGCCAAAGCTTCTCGCGATATTTGCGAAGTGTACGGTGAAGATGCTATGAATGAAAGGACAGCTCGTCGATGGTTTTTCGTTCAATAATGACGGCGAATTGCGGACATGGTTGGACGAATTCCTTGAGTCAAGACCGGATGGTTTTTATCGCAGAGGCATTGAAAAACTTGTAGAACGTTGGCAAGAAGCTGTAAATAATGAAGGAGAATACATTACATGTATTATTTGATTTGATTACAAGCTTTCAAAATGGAATGTCAAGTAGACGAAAGTGAGCATTTTCGACATCTCCTTTTGTTCGCGTTCAATCGAGGGAATAAAGCTGCCAAAGCTTCTCGCGATATTTGCGAAGTGTACGGTGAATATGGTATGAATGAAAGGACAGCTCGTCGATTGTTTTTCGTTCAATAATGACGTCGAATTGCGGACATGGTTGGACGAATTCCTCGAGTCAAGACCGGATGTTTTTTATCGCAGAGGCATTGAAAAACTTGTAGAACGTTGGCGAGAAGTTGTAAATAATGAAGGAGAATACATTACAGACTAATTTGTTGTAAAATAATAAAGTAAAATACATTATTGACTAATTTATTGTAATTTTTTTTGTTGTGTCCTCCTCTTGTTCTCTTCATTTGGAAAAAAACGGACACAACTTATGTTAACATCCAATATTTTAAAGGTAGATTTAAGCATTGTCAAATAAAAAGAAAATTATAGATATAAGTTGATTACGTAAATCTCTCAGATGTTGAAATAGTTGTAAGGAATATCAATCGGCATGTAGCGATAGAAAAAAAATCAATGGGGCTCTAAAACATATGAGTCGTTCACAAGCCAAGTGAATTAAGTACATTCTAGTTAGTTTGGAGTAAACTAGTTTCAAACATATTTTAGTGTTTCTAATTCTATAAGGGTATGATCGCAATTCTGAAAAGTGTTATATTGTGTATATTTATTACACTTACTTTGTACAAAAGCATTTTCTGCTAAAAGCTAAAGCTTTTCGCACACTTTTCATGCAGTGATCTTAAATTCAATATTTATGGACTTGGTTCACTTGGCTTCTGAACCACTCATATATACTCGAACCGGGCAGTATCAAAATCTACTAAGATGATAGCCATCAACAGTATTTTAGTACCAACTTTGATGTATAGTAGTGAAACGTGGACGAGGAAAAATATTGAAAAGAGATGATTTAATTGTGTAGAAATGCGTGCATTTCGAAGAATATATGGGGTGACAATATATAACTTGTGAGGTGACAGATGAATATGAACTTAAGATAAATGTGTTGAGTAAGATGAACAAGAACACGCTGAGATGGTTTGGACATGTAGAACAAATTAATGAAGAAAGACTAACAAAACAAATATACAGTATACAATGCAAATGTGGATGGAAGTTTTCGTATATAGAGACCAAGGAAAGTATGATTGGATTAAGTGTATAATATTTAGAAAGAAGTTAATGTAAAATTGTAGGAGCTGTTTGAGAAGGTGTATGGATGAGAAGAGGTGAAAGTGGTGCGTCGCTATTATAAAGGCTAACTCTTCCTACCCCGACAAGGAGATGGTGTAATGCGATGTATGTACGAGGGAAGGTCAATAAATTCGCAGAATTAAGGGGTTATGGGAGGGGGCGGTAGTACGCATGCGCATGTTCCGATAATATGACTCAATTTTAGTATATTCACCAAGTTTTAGTCTAATTTTGACAGCATTGTTTAATATATCGCCGGGAGAGTATGTGTATGTCAAACGTTAGTAACATTCCAAGTATGGACAAAATTATGTATCGCGCCGTCATTAAGTTTCTCACAAAACAAAGGAAAACACCTCAAATCATTTCGGAACAGATGTTAGCGGTTTACGGGGACTTTTGCTGTGGTAAAACGATGGTTTTCAAAGTGGCATCGTTTTATAAAGCAAGGGATATAATCGATTGAAGACGACCTCCGACCAGGATGCCCTGTTGAGAGTATTTCTTCAAACATCGTCAAAAAAATAAACAAGCTTGTCTTGGAAAATGTCCGCCTAAATAAACAGTTTGCAGAGATGGTTGGAATATCACCTACAAACCCTCCATCAGCATCTAGGGATGTCTAAATTCAGTGCAAGGTGGATACCCAGAATGTTCACGCCACTTCAAAAACAATAACGCGTCGACTGTTCACGACATTTTTGGACCTCTGCAGAAACAACAAAGATGAGATTTTGAGCCGAATCGTTACTGAATATGACACATGGGTTCATAATTATGAGCCTGAGTTGTTGATCAGGAGTCCATGCAGTGGCATTAAAAAGGCACACATCCCCCTAAGAAGTTCAAAATGTCACAATTGGCTGGAAAAATAATGGCTACAATTTTTTGGGATGCGGAAGGCATACTGCTGATAGATTACAAAGATACTCGTAAGGGCATCACAATAACTGGAGATCACTAATGTGGTCCGCTGATGCAGTTAAAAAAACGTGTACTTCTTTTGCATGACAATGCACCCGTGCACAAAAGCAATTCTGCAATGGCTGCTTTCACAACTGTGGCTTCCAAACATATCACCCTCCCTACAGCCCAGACTCGGGTCCGTCTGACTTATTATTTGTTTCCAAATATGAAAAAAGAACTTTGAGGGAAGAAATTTATGGACGATGAAGAAGTTAAAAGTGTGATTTCGGCTTATTTTGAGGGCAAAAACACATATTTTTTGTGGGTCTAAATAAGCTTATCGAAAGATTTGAAAAATGTATTTGAGTTAATGGTTAATATATTGAAAAGGAAAAATTATTTTTCCCCTTCATTCTGCCAATTTATTGACCTCTCCTCGTATGTATGCTTAAACATATACATTTCTGCATTGGAGCCATTGCAGCCGGCTTATGGTAGATCAGGGCTAATTGGGAATCGAACCGAAGAAAGCTGTATGTTAAGCAACGACTGGGCCACAACGTTATATAAGTGTACTATATAGTAATTAACAGTACAAATATTCATTAATAGTTATTTTAAGTATTTTTTTGACAATTCCAAAATAATCACTTTTCCTGAATGGCCAAAACATTAACATATATCTACTGCATTAAATCACATGCAGCCGACTCATGGCACGGCACGGTATATAGTTCAATCCTCTGTTGTTACTCTCTACCAACCGGTCTGGTCTTCGTGACCCATTTGATGGAGTCCTCACAGTCAATCGTTTACCGTTATGCCGGCGCCGGCGACGTGATCGCTGATCTAAATCCGAGAGAAGCGCAATTCTCTTTGTCATGTCACGATAAACTTTTTGTTTCGAGTGCAAATTATTCACCTAGATTTTCCCACATGGTTTTTTAAATCACACATCTAAAGAGATGCCATTTCACTTTGAAATTCATAAAGGAACAATCTTCCAAATACGCAGTAAAGTCCAAAAGTTTTCGGCCCAATGATATAAAAACGTACACATACATAAATACCATCACGTCATTTTTTTATCGGGGTAGCAGAGAAAACAGAGCGCCAGACTTGCTTATCTCGACACACATCCTTCGCCTCTTCTACATCCATACAGCGGTCGTCAACTAATTTAGCACGTCTGTTTGCACGTTCCTCGAAAGTCCAAAAAAATGTATCCACATACATACATATACACAACATAAACACAAAAATGTCATTTCCCTGTTAGGTTAGGAACAGAGGACAGAGCTTGAGACTTTACTATCTCAACACACATCCTTTCAAAATATTATACACGTACTCTAACCATCATTTCCTTGGTATTTCTCTACCACGCCTTTCATTTAACTTTTTTGTTAATCACTAGTTACTCTCAACAATAACAAACTAGAGAAGTTGTTGTCAGGATGAATTAAATGAATTTTACAGTCACTAGTTACTCGCAACAAGAACAAACTAGAGAAGTGGTTGTCAGGATGAATTGAATGAATTTTACAGTCACTAGTTACTCTCAACTAGAACAAACTGGAGAAGTTGTTATCAGGATGAATTGAATGAATTTTACAGTCACTAGTTACTCTCAACAAGAACAAACTAGAGAAGTTGTTGTCAGGATGAATTGAATGAATTTTACAGTCACTAGTTACTTACTCTCAACAAGAACAAACTAGAGAAGTTGTTGTCAGGATGAATTGAATGAATTTTACAGTCACTAGTTACTCTCAACAAGAACAAACTAGAGAAGTTGTTGTCAGGATGAATTGAATGAATTTTAGTCACTAGTTACTCTCAACAAGAACAAACTAGAGAAGTTGTTGTCAGGATGAATTGAATGAATTTTACAGTCACTAGTTACTTACTCTCAACAAGAACAAACTAGAGAAGTTGTTGTCAGGATGAATTGAATGAATTTTACAGTCACTAGTTTCTCTCAACAAGAACAAACTAGAGAAGTTGTTGTCAGGATGAATTGAATGAATTTTACAGTCACTAGTTACTCTCAACAAGAACAAACTAGAGAAGTTGTTGTCAGGATGAATTGAATGAATTTTACAGTCACTAGTTACTCTCAACAAGAACAAACTAGAGAAGTTGTTGTCAGGATGAATTGAATGAATTTTACAGTCACTAGTTACTCGCAACAATAACAAACTAGAGAAGTTGTTGTCAGGATGAATTGAATGAATTTTACAGTCACTAGTTACTCTCAACAAGAACAAACTAGAGAAGTTGTTGTCAGGATGAATTAAATGAATTTTACAGTCACTAGTTACTCGCAACAAGAACAAACTAGAGAAGTTGTTGTCAGGATGAATTGAATGAATTTTACAGTCACTAGTTACTCTCAACAATAACAAACTAGAGAAGTTGTTGTCAGGATGAATTGAATGAATTTTACAGTCACTAGTTACTCTCAACAAGAACAAACTAGAGAAGTTGTTGTCAGGATGAATTGAATGAATTTTACAGTCACTAGTTACTCGCAACAATAACAAACTAGATAAGTTGTTGTCAGGATGAATTGAATACATTTTACGAGTTTCCCCTTTTATCGTGTTGGGCTCGTCTTGTTCTGGGTTTGATTTTAGGTCGATTTCGATAGAAATATTACATATTGTAGAAGGTCACATGTCGAATTCGTAATTACTCCTTTCCGGACAATCTATAATACTCGTATTAATATCATATTAATATTTTTTATATTTGCGGGCGTTGAACAAACGAATGAACTTAAAATTATACCCAGTGCCGATTTGTATAAACGGCGCCCCTAGGTAGTCTGCAACTTGCGCTCCTCCCCCCGATACATAATTAAAATAATGTTAACCCTTTCCGTGTCTGACGATGAACTTGGATGGTGTATTTTTCTCACACAGCAAATCACTCCAGTTTACGTTTTGATTTTTTCTCCGCAATTGCATCTATGATCTCATTGTCATATATATATATATATATATATATATATATATATATATATATATATATATATATATATATATATATATATATATATATATATATATATATATATATATATATATATATATATATATATATATATATATATATATATATATATATATATATATATATATATATATATATATATATATATATATATATATATATAATGTAATTGAGTGTCACTGTTTGTCAGGTTGATGAGAATGTGCAACGGGGTTTTATATAATCAACAATCGGAAAGAAGTATAGATTTATTTTTTCATGCTATATGTCCTCAGTGAGATACAGGTAAAATCCTAGTTTACTGAGGATACGACAAATGAAAGGCAACAAACCCAGATCCATTAAAATTGTTTGACCAAATTAAATTACCTGTTGTTTTTTTCGCAAATTATGTATATTTCTTGTCGTGCGTAAAATAAATAAAAATAAATTGTATTGAAAATATGGCTAATGCGCTCAGTCTGTTTTGTTTAAGCGAGGATCCTTAATATGTTTTTAATCGTTTCAATAATGAAAAACTTCATTTTCCAAAACAGTTTTTTATTTATTTAACACTTTTATTGAAAATACAATCTGGCGGGTTTATTGCCAGGCGGCAATCTCTTCCAACCAACGAGACAAAATTAAATGAAGCAAGTTACGTGGTCGTATAAATCATTCAAATGACTATCCATACCCATGAAATCTATAAACATATACGTGAGCACATGCCCACGAACCCCACAAAGACGGACAATCACCCGAACATTATTTTTCATATAAAGTGAGATATCATCAATCAAAAGGAAAGGAAGGGATGGTGGAGAGGAAAGGAAATGAAAAATCAGGAATGAAACACGTTATTTTACTGACGAGAAATTAAGAGGTTTTTCAGTCGCTTCTTTAAACATGCCAAGGACGGTGTGACGGTGTGTGTGTGTGCAGTTTTTTAATGGTGTGGACAAATTTAATAATGTAAATATTTAGATTAACAGTTAATTAATTTTCTGTTAATTATTAATTAACTAAGCTGTAGCAGTGAACAATTGTGGCATTGAGTTATCATTCTATTTTAAACATAAACTGAAGTGAACGCACTCTTCCATAAAACATTCAACCAAAAGTTCCAAAAGTGTTCGATTTATTTTTATAGGGGTCGATAGTTTCAATAAAACAATTTGGGGGTCGACGACAGCATAAATAGACCCCCTAACTATTACTATTTGTTTGTTACTTCAAAACCATAATATAAATAGGCCAAAACCCCGTATGATGGTTGTCGCCAAAGAAAGAATACGAGAATTGAATTTTGAATACAAGAGAGCGAGAGAGGAATACTTGGATTCTCTCCGAAAGTAATTCGAAATTTGAATCTCGATGAGTCCGTGATAAATGAACGAATTTTAAATACCTAGCTAACAATTTTTGAACTGGTCTAAAAGGGGACGATGTACAATATAAATGATATATTTATGAATATATATTTTCATAAATGTAGGTTTGTTTTACTTCCGTGAATATTTCACGGGTTGCAACTAGTATCTATGATTCCAATAGGTACCTAATTAAGAATATTTGACAATATTTGTACTTATTTTGAATTTACATATTTATTATTTAAATGTCGAAAAAAAAAACTGCTCGTATTTTTGCTTTAATTTTCACCAGCGCAGATTTCAATATTTAATGTTGCATAAGATAATGCCATAATTCGTAGTCCTTTTACCTTTCTCAATCCTTAATTACAAGTGATTAAAATGAAAAGTTTGATATCTAGTGAAATATTTAATATCGAGTACTGTACAAACTTGTTAATTTGAGTAAGTCAAGTAAATGACTACTGCCGTCGACCCCATGGATTTAAAAGTTTTTGGTAAAGGGGTCTGCAGCCAAAAAAAAATTGGAAACTCTTGATCTAAACCGTTCTTTTCTCCATTTGTAAAACCTATTTATGATGAATCTTTTGACGCCCCCTTTGATTTGGTGCCCTAGGCAAAAGCCTAGGTTTGCCTGTTAGCAAATGTGGCTATGCATAATACAGGCAGTTAATATTGGTACTCGTATAATATATTAAAAAATATAAGTTAATTATTGACTAACTGTACCGCTTTAAATGTAAATTTTGCAATAAACCCCTGTCAAACCGTCATCCAGTTAGGGATTCATCGAGATTTTTCAAAATATTTCATGGGTTGTTCCAAAACAAAAAGTTTGGGTGGGAATCACTAGTTTAGAAAAGCATGTGATGTGTTGAAAAAGCATTGAAGTGAACGCATTCCTTCTCCCTGGCTCAATCCCAACTTATTGTCTGCGAAGACTGTTGGGGTCAGCTCTCCTCGTCCTCAGGTTGTATGCTCTTCTGTCCCGGACTACGTCCCCCAGGCCGTGCCTCTGCATCATGTTATCTTTTTGCACCACCTATGAATTTTTTGGTCGTCCTCTGGTTGTTATTCGAGGAAGATCCATGGAGATTGCCTGGTTCACATTAATTTAATGCCTGATACAGCATTAATTTAAATCGTTCTTGTACATATTTTAAAAATCTATTTGTATATTATTTATATGTGTAGGTAGTTCAATCATTAACAATGTGGAGGTTTTAAGACATTATAATATGTTTAGATAAATACTGTTTATTCCACTTAATATAAAGTGGAATAAATAGTATTTGACTAAAAAAATTATAATAATCTATTTAAATATTTTTGGGCGCTCCCTTTGAATTGGCGCCCCTTGGCAAATGCCAATGTTTGCCTGTCAGTAACGCGGCCCCGAATGCCCAGCTTCTGCTTGCAACCAATTAATATTTATAATATACCAACATAACTATGTATCCTACTTGCCAAGTAGCCTGTTTGTTGTTCCTCGTATCTGACATCTTGTGAATGGAGATCATTAAAAAAATCATAAATATTAAATTTTTTCGAAAGTACTTGAATAAATTAAACATTTGTTACTCGTAGAATAAAAAAATAAATTAAACATTTGTTACTCGTTGAATAAAAAGTACAGATTTGCGGAATATATAGTATATGTTAATTTATTTCTTATATTGGTTGGGATGGGTAATTCGTTAAAAGTGGGTCTTTATAAAATGTCTGATGCGAATATTTTAGTAGCCATTCAAAGATTTTTAGTCTCGAAATAATTCATTCGTACGGTACCTTTTAACTTTGATTGAAATGAATTGATCATGCGATTATGTTGGAGAGCGTGGCTGGGAGACATTTTTTTTATTTTTCGTGCTTTTTGGTAAAAAAAAAAACACTGCAGTAGACATGTAATCATACTATCTTGATCAAAAAGTTTTAGGACCGGCCACCGTGTGGCGCTGTCAGTCACTCGATTGGAATTCTTTTTTTTTTGTTAGGTTACCACATCTATCATTGACACTTTCCTTTAATTTTCAGCGTCATAGCTTGACATTTGTAAAAGTTACGCTGTACTGAGTACATCTACCTTTGTGCGTGTTTTAGATTTTTTACAAGTTTGAAAATGGCATCAACTGTGCATCAACGCGTTTGCATTAAATTTTGTGTGAAAAACGGATTTAACGGTCCGCAGACCTTGGAAATGTTGGAAAAGTGTTTTTCGGTGACACCAACGCTTCATAAGTGGTCGTGAGTCGGTCGAGGATGGCAGTCGAACGCAGTGGCAGTCAAAAACCGTTGAAAACATCGATAAAATCAAAAAAATGTTGGCCGAAAACCGCAAATTGACCATTAGAGAGCTGGCAGAGGACTTGAACATCGCTTATGGATCCGCTCAAGACATTTTGGTTAGTGATTTGGGCCTCAGACGTGTCGCTGCAAAACTGGTGCCTAGAGACTTGAAATCGCGAAAGACATGATTTCCACTAGTTTTTGACCAAAAACAACACGATTACTATCCAGCAGCCTTCGAATTCACCTGATCTGGCTCCCTGCGACTTTTTCCTGTTCAACCGACTTAAAAAAACCGCTTCGCGGAACGCGTTACAGCACCCGAGAGGATGTCATGAAAAAATCGAAGACGGCTCTGATGGACATACCGAAAATTGAGTACCAGCGGTGTTTCGACGATTGGATCAAGCGCTAGCGTAAGTGCGTTGCTGTCGATGGGGAGTACTTTGAAGGGGATCATATCGATTTTGATTAATAAACTTGTATTTTCGATTTTATGAATAAAGTCCTAAATCATTTTGATCAAGGTAGTATACCTATATACCACTTTTGTCCAATAGTTTCCTACCTGAATAAGTAAGACCGTGTTTGTACAGATACCACACTGTCACGACCAACGCATGGTCAGGCGGTGTTACAGTTAATATTTAATATATCTTCTCTCAGTATTATGTCAAATAAAGCCGATAGCTGACGTGTTGTTTCTTTATATTCTGAAATGTTCAAAATTTAATATCGCGCCGATATCAAGTCTCTTCAAAATAAAAAAATGTTTAGATGAGAAAAAATAATAACTTACATATTTATTTTTTTCGAAAACACTTCGATAAATAAAATATTTAGTAGTATATACTAGACAATACTTCGTTGTGCAATGGATAAACTGTGGATTTTTTACGCTACGGTAATTTATTCTAACCAACTAGACACTTTTTAAGTAACACCGTATTGATTGCACTTTCATTGTTTACAGTACACTTGGCGAGATTATCGCCATGTGGAAATTCCTACCAATCAACCAGATAGGTGTTAAACCAGCGAAAACTACACTGGAACCCTTTTTTACAAAATCGAGATACAAACCGAAATCGAATTCGCAATACCCAGGTTGAAAACAGACATCTTATCAACTCTGTCACGGAGGTCGTTATTCATATAAAGGGTCTTTCAAATAGTTTTTTAAAGTCTTGGATAAAACACAGATGGCGTCGCGAACTTGCCTGGGTCTTGTAATATTTGAGAAGTATAATGTATGAGTTGGAAGTTCAGGTGAGTTGGAAGAGATTGTCACAGAACAATAAGCCCACCAGGTTGTACTGTAAACAACTAAAGTATAATACAATACTCGTATAATAAAATAAAAGCTTGACCAGCAACGGCAAAAGCTTGAAAATAACACCCCATCCTGTTGGATCGATTCATAACAATCGATTTATAAGTTTAAGAAAAAATTTAGATCTTATCAACCTCGTAGTGTAAAAATAAAATTGCATTTCTTTTAGCTAAGGTTGGATTTTCCGAATAAGTTTCAGCTTTGGTTTTTGCTATCTAACCGTAATATCAACCGCTATTTTCCGCTACGAATCAAACCAATAAAAATTAAAATTATTGCATACTTAGTGCAAGCATTCAAAATTAATAGTAAATCGCGATTTCACTGCACTCGTTTCAACATATTTAAGATTGTTCTGGTCAAAATATTGTACAAATCAAGATAAGCTAAGAGTTGTGAAATTGTACAAAACTGGCGAATAATTTGTGATCACGTAATTTTAAATAAAAATTGATAATTTTAAAGCTTCATTAAGTATTAGGTGTTAACATAAGTTGTGTCCATTTTTTTTTCAAATTTAAAAATGAGGACCAAAAGTAAAACAAAATGGTAAAGGTTATACGTCATTCGAAAGAAAATTTGCTGCTCTACAAGATATTATGTTTGTTTTTACGTTACATGTATTATTTTATTTGATTACAAGCGTCATGCGAAGAGTCATGTGACTACAACTCATATGCTCAGCCAATTCTACGGTGATTTGAAGGGGATCTTCATGAATAATATGGTTTAAGCGGTCTTCATCGAAGTCCACTGGTCGTCCGGAACGTTCCATGCCTTTCAAGTCGAAATTACCGTCTTTGAAACGCAAAAACCACCGACAAGCTGTCCTTTCATTCATAGCATCTTCACCGTACACTTCGCAAATATCGCGAGCAGCTGTCAGTTTTAGTCCCTCGATTGAACGCGAATAGAAGGAGGTGTCGAAAATGCTCACTTTCGTCTACTCGACATTTCATTTTGAACGCTTGTAATCAAATAAAATAATATATGTAACGTAAAAGTAAACACAATATCTTGTAGAGCAGAAAATTTTCTTTCGAATGACATAAAATTTACCATTTGTTACTTTTGGTGCTCATTTATAAATTTGAAAAAAAAAACGGACACAACTTATGTTAACACCCAATATTTTACGCATTTCAAAATTAAAATTTAACTGAACGCTTAGTTACAAAAAAGTACAAACGCAATAAATTTTTGAAATTAAATGTATTAAAAAGCTGTGTTTTTAGTTCCACTAGTAAAAAATCAGAATTACTATATAATTGTATGGACAAATAAAAACTACTGTGCGTTTGTGGATTTGAAAAAAAAACACATGACCGCGTGATAAGTGACGTGCTATGAAAAATATTGAATGTGAATTGAAAATATTGAAAGCGTACATTAGAAGAATGGTAAATTAAGTGAATGGTTTAATATTTCGAAAGAGGTAAAGCAAGGATACGTTATGTCATCCCTGGTTGTTCATTATTTACATAGATTCGTGGGTGAAGGAACTACAAAGGTTAATTGGCGGCATAAAGATGTCGAATGGGACCGTATACGGATTGCTGTAGGTATGAAGATGAAATGATTGTGTTGGCGAACAGTGAATTGCAGAGTTTGATAATTAAATTGTATGAGAGATGCTAAGAGAAAGATCTTGAGAATGAATGTTGCAAAATTAAAAGTGATGGTTATAGAAAAGTGAGAAAGGAAAAGTAATACGACATATGGGTGAATAGTGAAAGATTGGAGCAAGCCGTGGAATTCTGCTATGAAATGGTGAAGTTTACTAGTATATGGCATAATAATTCGCGACGTGTCAGTAATAAGTTAATTCTTTTAATTGTGGCTGTACACCAGCGCCTGGATTGAGAATGAGCAGAAAGAAAACAGAGTATCTGTACCTACCATTCGAGAACACAAATGCTGTCACTCCCGTAATGCAAATGGATGGAGAAACATTACCAAATTGTGACTCCTTTAAGTATCTTGGGTCACTCATCCATAGCGATGGAGGATGTGCAGCAGATGTAACACATAGAATTAGTGTGGGATGGATGAAGTTTAGATCAATGACGGGAGTTCTATGTGATCCGAAAATGCCAGTAAAGTTAAAAGGAAAAATATACCAAACGATTGTCAGACCCGCACTCCTCTATGGCTCCGAATGCTGGACAATGTATAACTCTTACTCCAGGTAACTAGAAACTGCTGAAATGCACATGCTAAGATGGTCGGCTGGTGTGTCCCTAAGAGACAAAATAAAAATCAACAGTAAGATGGAGGAGAGGCGATTGAGATGGTATGGGCACGTTGAACGCAGAGCACCCGATCACATTGTGAACTAGGCAATCTCCATGGATCTTCCTCGAATAACAACCAGAGGAAGACCAAAGAATTCATGGGTGGTGCAAAAAGATAACCTGATGCAGAGGCACGGCCTGGTAGACGTAGTCCGGGACAGAAGAGCATACAACCTGAGGACGAAGAGAGCTGACTCCAACAGTCTTCGCGGACAGTGAGTTGGGATGGAGCCAGAGAGAAGACCAGCGCATTGAATTAATAATTGCCTGGAATTGTGCCTCGGACATGACGAGACTCGGGCTATTCAAGGTCTACTAGGCCCAAGCAGCCGACCCCAAATGGATGGGATAAAGCAAGGGAAAAGAAGACTATGTTGTATATACATGATACACTTCTTATACGTCAAGGTGGGCACCATCACATTTGATCAAGTACATAGTAAAGTTCCATAGTAACGTCACCACATAGTAGAGTTTCAAAATACGCATTGCCAAACTAGGGAACGCATCCTTTTTCGCAAGTGATACCCAATGATGATAATTTATATATTACAAAATAAACAACAGCAGTGAAGGACAGATTTAAATAAATGTACTAATTGCACAATCCATATACTATCCGGTTCGCATTATACCATGCAGAGAAAATATCACGTGGAACCGAACACAGGTATGATGCAAAATATTACATTACTCCACAGCGCAGGTAAGCATTTCGTTCTTCGGCATCCTACGTGATCTGTAAATCCACTAAGCTAAGATTACGTAAGTCACAGTTTGTACAACAAATACTAAAGAGTGTCTTTACCTTGGTTGTAAGGACATGCGATAAAGAGGCATGGAAAGAGTGGGCGTTGCGGAGATGTTTGGAGAAGTTGATGGGACATTAAGGAATGATTTGAATTCTTTCCACTGAGGAAGTAAAACTTGTACCTACTGAAAACAAAAACAGAGAAATTACTATCGATGCAAAGGAAAAGTGATTCAGAAAAAATGGAACTCGAAAAATGAGATTTTAAATATTTGAGATCTGAATTCAATGGAAGATATTTTGTGTCACGGTACAATCACGCGTTTTGTGTCACGCACAAACTAATAAAACGACAGCTTTGGCTGGCTGCCTGCGGGATACTATATGGAGAAACAAACACGTGCTAACCGAAAGTAAGATCAGGTTATATAAGACATGCGACCGCCCCATCATGACATATGGGATAGAAGTGAGAGCCGATAGCAACAGGACAAAAAAACCATCTCAGAGTGGCGGAAATGAGAACCCTACGCTCCATCGCAGGCAGAACTCGCAGAGATCGGATCAGAAATGAAACGATAAGGTCTGTCTGTGGTGTTGAAGACATATTGAGGTGGGGAAGAAGCAGAAGGCGCTTCTGGTGGGATCATGTGGACCGCATGGAGGATAGAAGACTGGCAAAAAACGCCAAGACTGAAAACCCTAGCAGCAGGAGATTACCAGGAAGGCCGCCGAAAAGGTGGAAGGACAGCTGGACGTCATCATCCCAGGACAGCCCACTGTCACAAACATGTCATACGACCTAGACCAAGAGGAAGAAGAAGGTACAATCAAATTCAATAATGGATAACAACTCCATTAAACCAGAGCATCTTCAGGATGTTCCAAAAAAGTGCATACATACCTTGATTGATTACTATTTATTAAGTAATATCTAAGATTAAAACTCTAAATTAAAGAATACAAACGTAGATTTTTTTCCTTATTGCAAGTACTCAAATTGGTGGCCACTGTGGCCTACCATATGTAAAGTTGATAACGTGGAAACGCAAACATCACGAATATTTTTTTTTTGTATTTGGACGTATTTTCTTTCAATGGCTGCTCTCAATTAATTAATTGTTCCCGGTTTTTTGCTTTAAACTTTATCTTTGACGAACCCCCTTAAAAAAAGTTCGATGGCGTGAGAACTGGGGAGTTCGGGGGTATTCAATGCTATCTCCATGTCTAATCCATCTGTTCGGCAAATTTATTATTAAGGACCTGTCCAGATGAGGCGTTTTACATGCGATTCAAGTAGCGCGTTTCGAATTAACCAAGGTAAATTGATCTAGCTTCGCGGCATTTATGAAATTTACGAACATGTATGTTTCTGTAAAATGTCTTCTTCCTCCGTCCGATTGAGTTAGGAGAAAGAAGACATTTTACAGAAACACACATGTTCGTAAATTTCATAAATACCACGAAGCTTAATCAATTTATTTTAATTAATTCGAAACGCGCTACTTGAATCGCGCGTAAAACGCCTCATCTGGACAGGGTCTATTCCTGCAGCAAGTTCAGGTAAACCAATAAAGAAGACACCCAATATAGAAGACATTTCAAAATGCTGGAAACGTTTGATCAGATATGTTTGCACCGTGTCTTCAATACAAAATGGCAAGACAAGCGCATACATTTAAGCGTTCTAAACGAGGATAAGACAACCAGCATAGATGCAAAGATAATAAAACTGCAAAATTGCAGAGGTGATGAAGCATTGAATTTGTACTTTACTATTCTGTTCACATTAATGTTAAATTTATATGGTGAGGTGCGGGCAGCTGACTAGGGACGGCCCAGTATCGTGTGATCAACTGTGTACATTGTTAAAGTTTTGTAATAATTTTGACACGTACACTTATTTATATATTATTTTAAATGTTTTGTTGTATTGATGGGTCTTTTTACCTATTTGGTTTGATCGAATTATTATTTTTTATTCTCTTTAAATTTTAAAGAGTATTTTGTCAATATTGTAAATTAAGTACAAACTACTATTTTATTTAACTAATTTTGTAAGGTTCATTGTACCGTTGATGAAAAATACAATAAAAAACATTGATGCCTTAGACAGAATACCAGAATTTCGAATCCTTAAGCAGTGAATCTTCTCTGAACTTAAATTAGGGATAAGAGTCTAAGGTGGCCCAAAAAAGAGGTGCAAGGAAAGTCTCAAGTCTAACTTCAAACCGTATGTTATGCATATCCAAATCTGGATTGTAGCGCCACAAAAGCGTGACCAGTGGAGACTCGCTGTGGTTGAGGGGGGACACTTTTTGAGACTGCGAAACGCAACTGTAAAAAGAAAATCGCATAAAGCAAAAAAAAACACCTGGCACAGAGTCGTTAAGGCCGAGGCTACACCAAAGTGCTTCGTTAGGTGCTAAGCTAGGTTTTACGTGACTCATATACTAGGTGACTTGGCCTAGCTACAACATTAATGCCTGGCTACAACAAAGTTTGACAGTTGGAAGCGGTTGTGTCAACACACGATGTCACTCTCAAAGCTAACCAATTTCATTACTACTTACCATCTTTATTTACTTCCTGTGCAACTTCATTTCAACGTGATTTTATTACAGGTACATTTTTCTATAATTTGCTCGATGGGTTCCACAAAGGTCCTCTTTTATACACACAGCTGTCATTAAAACTTCCGCCATCTTGCAAATTAACCGACACGTCTGTTCACTAGGAGATTCACTCGATGACTAATCGTCATGCAACGTGGCGCGAAGCGTGCAGTGTGGCCACTGCGATAGTATGCGGTAGGTTGGTTCGCTAGGATATGTCGCCTAACTCGCAATATAGCTTTAAACATCAAGCGAGGCTCCTACCTGTGTGGCCGAGGCCTAAATGTCACACTGTCACTAATGCGGGAGAGTGCAAATCCAGGATTAGACTTCAGAGTCGTCGTTGCTGGGCTTCATCGCCAAGGATCTCCTCGCCATTCCAACGTCAATTCAGTTGGAAAGCGATGATGTGCCATAGAGTTTGTTTTTGTGAGTGAGCCGTTGTAAACAAGCAAACTCACCAACAAACCGATGCACTGGACTGATGCACGATGACACACCGAAGTGAGATGATCAGAACATACCGGCATGTTTTTTCCCTCTTCTTTTTTGAAATAATAGATATGTCCAAAATCATAGGTATTCTTATACTGGCGAATATTAAGCGGAGAAAAATGCATGTGTCATTCGAGGGGAGTAGCACAGCGCGGGTTTCGAACCAGCGACCTTCTGCATGTAAGTCCAGTGTGTTACCGCGCGGCCATGTACCTCCGAGTACATTGGAGTGATACTCACTCTCGTTTGCGGTGGATTACCTAACCCAGGGGTCGGCAAACCGCGGCTCTTTTCATAGGCATTTGTGACTCTTCAACTCCAGCTTTATCTTCACTCCGTAGCTTCATCAGAAGAGCATGAACACGGCCGCCAACCGAACACAAACGGCACAATCGCAATGCATATTCTCAACGTACATGTTCGCAGAGAGAACTGCCAAAATGTCTCCGAATGTAACAGAGTCGACGATATTAAACTGACTTCTGTAATATCAACGAAAGCGATACGAGGTCACCGTTCTAACTATAGTTCGAAAATTCTAGGATGAGTCCTGTGACAGCTCACAAATTTGCCCCAATACATCCTTATGTAATGTACTCGTATTTACCTAAATAGCTTGCTATTTATTAGAATTGAGGCTTATATTAACGTTGATAAAATAATTAAAATTACTGAACATCGTTACAAGGTTGTATTGGGGCAAATTTGTGAGCTGTCACAGGACTCATCCTAGAATTTCCGAACCATAGTAAACTTGACAAACCCAAAAAAGTGTTTCACTATTTAGGTTTTCTTGTTTTATAAGTAGTGCACTGAGCTACTGAAGCGAATAACTCCTATATTGTATGATATATTCTTCTAAGTAGCCTACGAGTGTATTGTGAATTTGAGTTGAAAATAAAAATCTTGATTTTATCTCGTTTTTTTTTCGCCATTAAAATGTATATAGCTACAGTGAAAATTTATGTTGCGGCTCTATTATAATTTTGATACAGGTAGTCGTCGATTTACGACCGCACTCGGTTCCGATAAACAGGTCGTAAGTTGATCTGGTCGTAAATCGGCTTATGCAATAATTTCCGTACATATATAAATTATAGTGCGTGATGATATTACAAGACTGTTTTCTATGTTCTTGTTATAATCAGTGTATCTCCACCGTCATTTATCGGGTTTCTCTATGGTTTCTTTTTTCATTATTTTTCGAGTTTGTCTTTGTTTTCTTTATCAAATCATATCAGCATATTCCAATATCTTTACGTGTTGCTTTGTTTTTTTATTTTTACAATTGTTAGGATTAAGTAAAAAAATATGCTTCAGTAAAATTGGTTAGATATTATATTAATAAAACATATGAAAATACAAAATACAGGTGTTTGTTATACATATAAACTTTTTATTGGCCGCTTGTTTATTTTTTTGCATAAACATGGTGAGCTTTGTCTGTATTGTTTGTTTCTTCTTTTCCTCGTATATTTCACGATATGGGCGAAACACGTCGTGTACCATCCGTTCAATCCTTGCAAATCGTTCGATATTTGGGTCCATTTTTTTCAAAATAAGCAAGAAGTTTTCATTCTCCTTTTTGTAGACATCTCGGAAGGGTTTAAAAATGCTTATAACAAAACAACACGTCCTTATTGGAAGAAGCCGCAGCAGAACACTTTATGAATCATTGGGATGGTATAATCAGTTGTAAAACTGGGTTTGGTAGCTGCAGCCTTCGGTTAGCAAACATTTAATTTTTGTTATAAAAATCATTGGGATGGTATAACCAACGAATCATTGGAATGGTATAACCAGTTGTTAAACTGGGTTTGGTAGCTGCAGCCTTCGGTTAGCAAACATTTAATTTTTGTTATAAAAATCTGCATAATTTAGATTACATCCGACCTATCCCAACTGAATTATGTTAAACATCCAAAAATATCTTTAAATGGTCACGTTTATCGGTTCAGCGATCTTTGTCTCGGGATACATCCCATTGTGTCTGTGAGAGATTATCCGAGTTCCAGCTCCGCGAACTACAATAGACGCGGGACAAGTAGTAAGCCGCGACACTTTCCCAGCACTAACGTGACTTACTGTAGATGTTCATTGTGTGGCCATCAGAAGTCTTGGGTTTGCTTTCCCACATAAATATTCTGTAAGCATGCTGAGTGGAAAGTTTCAAGCGAATGGGAAATAAAATAAAAAGGAAAATTAAAACAGCTATCTCATGTACACTTCTTCTTCTTCTCAGTGTCATATCAGGTCCCCCAACGTTGAATATCACTTAAGAGTAGATATCTTTGTCCCCGGCAGCCCGAAAAAGATCTGCAACGCCCCTTATGCCAGTCCAATCACGTATATTGCGGAGCCAGGAGATTTGCCTCTTGCCAACACCTCTTCGGCCTTCTATTTTGCCTTGGATGATTAGGTGCAGTAATTTGTACTTTGCTCCTCTAAGGAGCTTTGCTACCCAAGTAGGACACACCTTTCGGATTTTAATATTAGTCAGCAACTCTCTATCAACTTTGGCTCTTTGAAGAACCCTTGTGTTGCTGACCATATCTGTCCAGGGTATCCGTAGCATTCTCCGGTGCATCCACATTTCGAATGCTTCTAGTCAGTTCATACTACTGATGTATAGTGATGAAAATTAAAACAGCTATCATGTACATTGATGAAAATTAAAACAGCTATTATGTGCATTGATGAAAATTAAAATAGCTATCACGTACATTGATGAAAATTAAAACAGCTATCATGTATTACACATTGATGAACATTATTTTGAAATTTTGTTCGAACGTATTCAAATAAACCCTGAAAAATGTGCTTACCAAAGCTTTTTTGTATGAAAGTTCTGGGAAGAAGTTTTGATTAGCCTTTTAAAATAACTATTTTAAAAATAGTTATTTTAAAAGGCTCATTGTTAAAAAATGGGTATGATGGCTTTCGGAATAAACGATAGAAGGGATGAAATGCGATGGTTGGAGATGGTGGAAAAGCTCTCAACCACTTTGAACAGCCCTTGCTTCAGAGATGGATGTCTCTGATCTGTCTGCGACACAGTCACAAGATATTGGGACTCATCTGATAAAAATAAATATATTTAAGTAAATAATTCAAAACAGAGAGTAAACTCATGTCTGTTGAATGAAGACGCAATATCACACTTCATAAAATCCTTTAAAATTTTAACTGAGAAAATTTGACTTAAAAGTTATTGATTTGATCGCTTGAATTGATCTCAGTGTCGCAGTCAGTAAACCATTAGATAATAATAATAAACGAATTTCCATTTCGTTGAGGTCTCCCTTTGTTTTCTCCACTGCTTCTCCCACGGTCCAGATCGCGCTGCAAGATGATATAACTGCATTCGGAGCGGTGCAATACACGAAAAGTGTTGGTGTTGATGCCGCGTGGGAACCCCCGCTGCAGAGGACCATTGTTATCCGTATCTTCAACTGCTCAATGTAGTATAGCTGATGACACAGCAACAGGTGATCACCTCCTGCATTGTTCCGCTTCAGAGCTACTACGGCACTGATAGTGAGCGACAATTTATATTACGTAGCGATGCATTTATCTGAAACACTTGTTATGTCGATTGCAGGTGCGACACATGGACAATGAGGCTCGATTTCCATTTTTATAATACTTTCATTAAAAAAAATTATGGCATGAAAGAATAATAAAAGTCTGGGGTAGCTGGTGATCACGGGGACAGTTGAAGAAAGACGAGCAAGATGAAGGTTTTCTATCGACGGATATACGAGTAGACTAACAGGTTTATATTCAGTAGAACCAAACCCGCCAAGTTAAGTCTCTAGTATTGCCCAAACCACTGTATAGAGTGGAAACATGAACGATGAGGTAGAAAGAAAGAAACACGATAGATGCCTTCGAGATGTGGTGTTGAATCCGGATGCTTCGTACCCCATGGAGACAAGGTGCAACAACGTCTCTTATCATCAAGAATTGAAGATTACCAAAAGACTTATAACATCATGCAGAAAAATAATCCTAACGTTCTTAAGGCATGTTGCTAGAAAGAATTATGAAAGTCCGGAGAAGCTGGCCATCACGGGGTCAGTTGAAGGAAGACGAGGAAGGTGTCCAATGAGGTGGACGGAACAAATCAAGAAGTTAAGATCGTCTTTAGGCGCTGTGTTATATCATGGACGCTTATCCTATTTTAAATCCATAAAGTGATCCCGAGGGTCACCTGTCTTATCACAATAATCCATGCCAGTCATTAGATATTTCTTAAACTAAATATTTTATCGTTGTCTTAATTTGTTCTTGGATAGCTTCTTAGCCCCTGCAAATTAGTGTTCTTGGATGGCTTCCTAGCCCCTGCAATAAGTGTTCTTGGATAGCTTCCTAGGCACTGCAGATAAGTGTTCTTGGATAGCTTCCTAGGCACTGCAGATAAGTGTTCTTGGATAGCTTCCTAGGCACTGCAGATAAGTGTTCTTGGATAGCTTCCTAGCCCCTGCAGATAAGTGTTCTAGGATAGCTTCCTAACCCCCGCAGATAAGTGTTCTTGTATAGCTTCCTAGGCACTGCAGATAAGTGATCTTGGATAGTTTCCTAGCCCCTGCAGATAAGTGTTCTTGGATAGCTTCCTAGGCATTGCAGATAAGTGTTCTTGGATAGCTTCCTAGCCCCTGCAGATAAGTGTTCTTGAATAGCTTCCTAGCCCCTGCAATAAGTGTTCTTGGATAGCTTCCTAGGCACTGCAGATAAGTGTTCTTGGATAGCTTCCTAGGCACTGCAGATAAGTGTTCTTGGATAGCTTCCTAGCCCCTGCAGATAAGTGAAGCGCGAATAAAGTAGTTTCAGTTTATACATCCAAAATATATTTTATTTGGCCACAGGTACCAATTGCTCCTACACTCTGAATTGAAAGGAGATAAAGATATCTCTTTCACCTAAATGATTTTATTAAGGGTCCATCATTCTAAATTACTTAGGTACATTTGCACTAGGGGCAAACGAGGTCACTGTGATGTTCCGTCCCGTAAATACATCTCTGTGCAATACTGCGTTGTTATTCATTGTACAAGTTATTTGAATAAAATGTTGAAGAAAGTGTGATTTTATTGTCATCACCATCAACTCCCGACTTCCGCCCCGGACCGGAAGGGGTAGATACATGTAGTGCGCCAAGGTACACGCCCGATACATACCAAAGGACAACGACAATCAGAACTGAGCACGCAATGAAAAAAAAAGGAAATAAATTTGCGCAATTTAGTTATTAATTTTGTTTCAAAACAAATGTCAAGAATGTTCTCATATTTGTGTGAAAAACGTTGATGTGATTACACGATGAGTTTGAGATTATGCGTGTACCATTAATGAGAACATCTTTCGAATGACTGTTCACTCAAATTGTTCCCAGCTAGTGAGTAATGATGATTTGGTTGATCAAATTCGAATGATTTAGTTGATCAAATTCGAATGATTTAGTTGATCAAATTTGAATGATTTAGTTGATCAAATTTGAATGATTTAGTTGATCAAATTCGAGACAGCAGAGGAGCACAGTAAGCTACGAGTAATGTAGTACATGAGTTGAAAACCGGGAAGTCAAAATGAATAGAAAGTCTACTTGCCTTCGCCCAGTTGATCATCTGCGTTGAAAGATCTGTCAAACCGCATAATAACGATAAATAAATAAAAAAAAACTTTTAATTCAAGCTTAGCTTTTTAATGCATTATCCTCGGAAACTATTGCAGAAATCGCTCAGTAAAATGCAATAACAAGCTTAGCTATTTAATGCTATTATCCTTGGAAACTATTGCAGAAATTCCTCAGTAAAGTAACAAGCTTAGTTTTATAATGCATGATCCTCAGAAACGATTGCAGATATTACTCAGTAAAATAACAAACTTAGCTTTTTAATGCATTATTCTCGGAAACTATTGCAGAAATTGCTCAGTAAAATAACAAGCTAAGATTTTTAATGCATTATTCTAGGAAACTGTTGCAGAAATGGCTCAGTAAAGTAACAAGCTTAGCTTTTTAATGCATTATCCTCGGAAACTATTGCAGAAATTGCTCAGTAAAATAACAAGCTTAGATTTTTAACGCATTATTCAAGGAAACTATTGCAGAAATTGCTCAGTCAAGTAACAAGCTTAGCTTTTTAATGCATTATCCTCGGAAACTATTGCAAAAATTCCTCAGTAAAATAATAAGCTTAGATTTTTAACGCATTATTCTAGGAAACTATTGCAGAAATTGCTCAGTAGAGTAACAATCTTAGTTTTTTAATGCATTATCTCGGAAATTACTCAGTAAAATAAAAAAACTTACCTTTTTAATGCATTAATCTCGGAAACTATTGCAGAAATTGCTCAGTAAAGTATCAAGCTTAGCTTTTTAATGCATTATCCTCGGAAACTATTGCAGAAATTTCTCAGTAAAATAACAAGCTTCGATTTTTAACGCATTCTAGGAAACTATTGCAGAAATTGCTCAGTAAAGTAACAAGCTTAGCTTTTTAATGCATTATCCTCGGAAACTATTGCAGAAATTGCTCGGTAAAATAACAGTGGTTGTCAAAGAAGGCGTGGGCAGACTGAGGCCACCTAGGACACACGACAGCGAAGCCTGCACGCTGGAAAGGTGTTCAGGCTGTTAAAAAAAGTCTTCATTTATGGCAGGTACAAGTACCCACGGCGTGATGACATTTGGATTGGTCGCGCCTATCAAAATGTCATTACTTTCTGATTGGTAATCGTGACTTAGTTTACGCAGCATCAAAAATGGTTATATATTTTTTTGTCATATGTCCGTTGAGGCGTGTTTAATGTTTAACGTGTTCAAACAATTAAGGAAAACAACTATCATACCGTTCCAAAAGTCATGTCTCACACATTTTATTAAATAAATCTGATTGTAGAAATGCATGCACATATAATACTACCTTGATCAAAAAGTTTTAGGACCGGCCACCGTGTGACGCTGTCAGTCACTCAATCGGAATTCTTTTTTTTTTTGTTAGGTTACCACATCTATCATTGACACTTCCCTTCAAATTTCAGCGTCATAGCTTGACATTTATAAAAGTTACGTTGTACTGAGTACATCTACCTTTGTGCGTGTTTTAGATTTTTTACAAGTTTGAAAATGGCATCAACTGTGCATCAACGAGTTTGCATTAAATTTTATGTGAAAAACGGATATAACGGTCCGCAGACCTTGGAAATGTTGGAGAAGTGTTTTTTGGTGGCACGAACGCTTCAGAAGTAGTCGTGAGTCGGTCGAGGATGACGAACGCAGTGGCAGACGAAAACCCATGAAAACATCGATAAAATCAAAGAAATGTTGGCCGAAAGCCGCAATTTGACCATTAGAGAGCTGGCAGGGGACTTGAACATCGCTTATGGATTCGCTCAAGACATTTTGTTTAGTGATTTGGGCCTCAGATTGGTGCCGAAAGACCTCAATTTCATGCAAAAAAGGACCACGTTGAAATCGCGAAAGACATGATTTCCATGAGTTTTTTACCAAAAACAACACGACTACTATCCAGCAGCCTTTGAATTCACCTGATCTGGCTCCCTGCGACTTTTTCCTGTTCAACCGAGTTAAAAAACCACTTCGCGGAAGGCGTTACAGCACCCGAGAGGATGTCATGAAAAAATCGAAGACGGCTCTGATGGACATACCGAAAATTGAATACCAGCGGTGTTTCGAGGATTGGATCAAACACTGGCGTAAATGCGTTGCAGTCGATGTAGAGTACTTTGAAGGGGACCATATCGATTTTGATGAATAAACTTGTATTTTCGATTTTATGAATAAAGTCCTAAAACTTTTTGATCAAGGTAGTCCATGATGAAGTGACAACGAATAATAAAATACGAAATGAAGTGACTTAAGGCTGATGTGTTTAGTAAGATGAAGAACGTGCTGATATTGTTTGGACATGTATAAAAAATCAATGAAGAAAGACTAACAAAACAGTTAAATAACATAGTGCAAATGAGAGTGGAAGTTGTGTGAGAGGAAAATTTAATAATTATATTATAGTTGAACATAATTAACTCTTGGCAGAAGCCTATACAAGAAAATCTGTTAAAATTGAAACTGAGCACATCGACATTGGCGTACTAAAATACCATCACTTGTTCAATATGATTGTATTCAGTCACTTGTTAACATCTCACTGGATGTTTGAAGAATGATAAGTCTTTTAAACTTATTTAATATTTATACTTGAACATAATAAACTCGACGAAGAAGCGTATATAAGAAAATCTGTTAAAATTGAGACTGAGCACATCGACATCGGCATACTAAAATACCATCACTTGTTCAATATGATTGTATTCAGTCACTTGTTAACATCTCACTGGATGTTTGAAGAATGATAAGTTATTTAACCGATTTAATAATTATACTTGAACATAATTAACCTTTGGCAGAAGCCTATACAAGAAAATCTGTTAAAATTGAATCTGAGCACATCGACATTGGCTTACTAAAATACCATCACTTGTTCAATATGATTGTATTCAGTCACTTGTTAACATTTCACTGGATGTTTCAAGAATTATAAGCCATCTAACTAATTTAATAATTATACTTAAATATAATTAACTCTTGGCAGATGGCTATCAAAATATGAAGGTTCGAGTGTCCATTTTTCTGCACAGCACACTAACAACATTTCCTGAGCGATGATCTTTATCTCCGTTCATGAATACCCATGAGTTCTGATCAGGACCACTCCGGGGAGTAGTGCCGCTCGTGTGAAAAAGTCGATAATGCGCCCTCTAGTAATATATAATACTATACTTCGATATTATTAAAAATCATTCTTGTTTTAAACTAATTAATTCAACAAGAACATGTTGTTTGCGGACGATATTTTTTAACGTGATGAACATATTGGGATTAACAAAGAAACATGGAGAAAAATGTTGGAAGACAGTGGTTTAGTAGAGCCAAGACTGAATACATGCTAGGCACAACACAACGATATAACTCCGACCCGAAAACCTATTAACCCTTCCTTCCCTATGATGTGTAACTAGTACACATTGCTTCTAAAAACTTTAGTATCTCTATAAATATAATAAATACTGGGTTTAGATTTAGGTATTCCTCCGTAATACATTTACGCATTAAATGAAAAAAATAATATTAATAATAATTAGCACTTATCGGCCACATCAGAGATATTTTGTGGAAATCGGGAATAAATTCACCAATACAATCCGACGTGTGCCAGTGTGTGGCGTAGGTATATTCATTCTAAAAACCGGTAAGGAAGCGACATTTTTCACGTCTCATTCTACTTCGGCATATGGGAACGCAAGAAATAGAATCTCAGTTCACAGTTGTTTCTTCCTTCGAGGTTCGGAAATATAGGATGAGTCCTGTGACAGCTCACAAATTTGCCCCAGTAACGATATGATCTCGAATCTCATAAACAGGGCAAGTTGGCAAGCCATGTGACTATAATCTTACATTAACGATATGATCTCGAATCTCATAAACAGGGCAAGTTGGCAAGCCATGTGACTATAATCTTACATTAACGATATGATCTCGAATCTCATAAACAGGGCAAGTTGGCAAGCCATGTGACTATAATCTTACATTAACGATATGATCTCGAATCTCATAAACAGAGCAAGTTGGCAAGCCATGTGACTATAATCTTACATTAACGATATGATCTCGAATCTCATAAACAGGGCAAGTTGGCAAGCCATGTGACTATAATCTTACATTAACGATATGATCTCGAATCTCATAAACAAGGCAAGTTGGCAAGCCATGTGACTATAATCTTACATTAACGATATGATCTCGAATCTCATAAATATATTTTTGTTTATAAAGCGTATGATTTGTATTGTAGTATTGTATTACATTTTTATTGTATACAGTACAACCAGGAAGGCTTATTGCCATATGGCAATATCTTCCAACCAACCAGAAAGATGTAAAAGAGGCCTTAAGTGAAAACGAGACTGGAATCCTTTTTTTTTAATAGGTTCTAATATATTTTTTTAAATAGATTCTAAAATTACATCTGATGTCCCCGTGGCTGGGCTCGCCCTATATTGGTGGGGCGTATCTTGGCTGAGGAGATGTTATTAGATGAGCCCAGACCTTTTGATATCTTCTGTCTTTAATGCATTCTCTGCAATGTATGTGTTCTTGAAGTATATTTAAATGTATTATGTACATACTATGTTGCTATCAATAAACCAATATTTATTTAAATAGGTTGGGAGACAAGAGTGTCTGTTATCTGGGCAGTATGTTAACGTGTGATGGGTGTGTTGAAAGTGACATTGAAAATAGGGTACCATCATGGAGAAGTATTTTTCATTGGATTTATCCCACATTTACTGAAAATGTCAATAAAGGGGTTTGTGGACGCTCCTGTAATTGGCGCCCGTGTGCAATGCACACATTGATTGCATGAGTGACGGCCCTGTGTTTGATGAACCTGATTATAATTCATTTGCTGAGTCAGAATCCGAGGATAAGACGTAGATGTTGTTACTCTAACGCGCACATTGATTGCATTATTGAGAGACGGCCCTGTGTTTGTCGAACCTGTTTATAATTCATTTGCTTAGTCAGAATCCGAGGATAAGACGTAGATGTTGTTACTCTAACGCGCACATTGATTGCATTATTGAGAGACGGCCCTGTGTTTGTTGAACCTGTTTATAATTCATTTGCTTAGTCAGAATCCGAGGATAAGACGTAGATGTTGTTACTCTAACGCGCACATTGATTGCATTATTGAGTGACGGCCCTGTGTTTGATGAACCTGATTATAATTCATTTGCTTAGTCAGAATCCGAGGATTTGACGTAGATGTTGTTACTCTAACGCGCACATTGATTGCATTATTGAGAGACGGCCCTGTGTTTGTCGAACCTGTTTATAATTCATTTGCTTAGTCAGAATCCGAGGATAAGACGTAGATGTTGTTACTCTAACGCGCACATTGATTGCATTATTGAGTGACGGCCCTGTGTTTGTTGAACCTGTTTATAATTCATTTGCTTAGTCAGAATCCGAGGATAAGACGTAGATGTTGTTACTCTAACGCGCACATTGATTGCATTATTGAGAGACGGCCCTGTGTTTGTCGAACCTGTTTATAATTCATTTGCTTAGTCAGAATCCGAGGATAAGACGTAGATGTTGTTACTCTAACGCGCACATTGATTGCATTATTGAGTGACGGCCCTGTGTTTGATGAACCTGATTATAATTCATTTGCTGAGTCAGAATCCGAGGATAAGACGTAGATGTTGTAACTCTAACGCGCACTTTATAATCTATCGTGTTTACAGATGAAACACTTCGAGATCCATCCACCTTACCAGGGAATTCCGTGAATAATTGTTTCAATATTGATTGTTAATAACAAATAAGAGGAAAAAATAAGTATTGAAGTTGATGCACAGAAAAACACTTAATGTTTATCAACTTATTTTTCATTTTATTTATTTAACACTTTTATTGCAAATACAATTTGGCGGGTTTATTTCCAGGCGGCCATCTCTTCCAGCCAACCAGACAAAAGTAAATTGAATCAAGTTACATGGTTGCACAAATCATTCTAATGACTATCCATCCCCACGAAATCCATAAACACATACGTGAGCACATGCCCACGAACCCCACAAAGACGGACATCATCGATAAAAAGAAAAGGAAGGGGTGGTGTAGAGGAAAGGAAAAGAAACACGTTATTTTACTGACTAGAAATTAAGAGTTTTTTCAGCCGCTTTTTGATTTTTGCCTGTATCTCACTGAGGACATAAAGCATGAAAAAATAAATTGATATTTCTTTCCGATTTTTGATTACATACAACCCCGTTGCACATTCTCATCAACCTGACAAACAGTGACACTCAATTACATATGAATACATCACGCGAATCAAACCCCTCACACTTCATCACTCCAGACAGACCAAAACGTTTATCCCACAATATACTGCACATAATCATAAAAAAAAAACAATAACATCACACTCAAGAGCTCACACAAACCTTAGCTACAAGTCATTCCTCTTGCAAGCCCGAGTATTCAAACTCCTGTCGAAATACAAGACATTGTTTATTTTTAGTTTACATTACCTTTTATTCAAAATACACTCCTTGTGAGTCAATACAATACTGGAAACGGTTGTAAAATTTTCTGAAGCAGTCCTGAAACCCATTCTTCGGAACTGCCTCCAAAATCGCGGTCGAAGCCTTCTGGATATCTGAAATTGTATCGAAACGCGTCGAAATGTGTCGCCAGTTAACTCATTTATTCATCCACAGATGGCGCTTGTGGTTACGCGAAAACAAAATCAATCACCTTTCCCATTATACAGACCGTATATGTACAGTATATCTTCAATGTTGAACTTCCACCTTTTTATCTAATCACTCTTAGCTAAGTTATTTATTGATTTACTTTCGTCGTTGCCGGGCCTCGCAGTCGTGGATCCCCTCGCCACTCCAACGTCAGTCTTGAACCGTTCTCCCACGTCGATCGTGTGATCTTCTGTGAGAGAACAGCCCGATCCTGGATGCGCTCTCCCTCCCGCAAGCGTCACATACATGCGGACCCTGCTGAGCTGCCTGGCCATGTTGACGCATGTTCGCAGCGCGCTGACTGGTTCTCACGCGTCTAGCCGCTGAGACGCCATCAGCCCGAGAACATACGGCTCTCCACCCCTCACGGTCCCGAGCCACCTGCTCCCAGTCCTCAGGCGCACCGCACAAAGTAAGCGACTCTCGCAGACTATCCTTATAGCGCTTCCTGTGCCCACCAACTCTTCGCTTGCCCACTACTTCCCCGTATTGATTTACCACTTCAACACTAAAAGATGGAAATCTTCATTTTTATTATGAGCGCGATGTCACGTAGTGACGAAGAAGAAACTGCCAAAGGGTCTCCTTCTCCGTTGGCGACATAACTGAGTGAAAAAAATAGTAGTGACGACGGACTTAAGGTCTGGCTTGACGGGAAAAGGAAAATTATTCACAGAGCAGTAAATATATTTGTGAAGTGATTTAAGGCCTGGAGTTTCAATAGCCCAACACCGGCCCGCGAGCACCACCAATCCGGCCCGATATGTCCGGGGTCCGGCCCGTCATAGTTTATTTTGATTACGTTGTAAAATTTACAATGTAAGTAAATCATACAAAATAATAATCATCAATCAATTTATTTAATGACTATAGTCACAAAACACACTAGTCGCACTATATTTTGCTTTTCGCGCATCGTCAATCTCTACCGCAATGAAATGTCCTTGACACTTGCCCCTAAGTACCAATTGAAATTGCGAACGGAGCGGAGTCCACCCCCGAACCCTGCGCCATAGATATCTCACTCGCCGGCTAGTCCCAACACGAAAATTTGCGCGTAATTCAAAACTACAGTATGTTGGTATGATGAGCTAGCTAGCTACGTCTTGGCCCTTGGGACTTAGTGGAGGAGTCAGTGTGGCCTTTAGGCTTAAAATTTGGAGACAACTGGCCTAGTAGATCGAAGTAGCCAATCGGTCCGAAGATGAAACGATATAAGACTGAGTGGAAATCACTTCGGAAGTTATTGATCGATTATAATAGCAGTGCAAATTAATCCAGAAAAGATCTGTCACACACCGTCAAAAAATGTATGCAAACCCTGTAGTACCACAATCTACACTTTAGACAATATGTGAGCAGTTTTATCTAAAGAAATGTCCATCAGTCTGCAGGGATTCCCAGAATCCAGCAATGTATTAAGTATGCTGTCCTGGCAGGATGTGTGGCCGATGTCCAGCGCCAGAGACGGGAATTCTCAGTTCTCTACTGATAAAAATACACAATGACCATACATACATCTTGGACGTGACTAGAAATTCGAATTATGCATTAAGTGTCGGCAACACATTGAGGTTTGTACGTGTCAGTGGTGTAACGAGAGTCTTTTGCGCCCACTGACAAAACGCAAAATCTGCGCTTCTTTGCACAAATGAAAGTCAAGTCATTTCGAATCGGAGGGAATTGAACTGAGAACTAAAAGACGCAAAATTCACTTGTTTATCATTTTTGTATTATATCCCTAACCGTTCCGCCGGCCTTGCTAACCGTTAGACCACGGCCATAGACCACGATGATGCGAGTTTTATTTTAGCTAGTATCTGGTCTCCGAGTGTCACAGCATACCAAACGAATGAATGAAGCTTCTTCATTAGGGCAAAGCAGTTTGGATATGAAATTTTAAAGATAATCAGATTATTTGTATTATGGCACACATGTGATGTGCATAACAGCCGCTATGCCTGTTGGAATGGCCTTAACTCTTCTGAACGGGACTGCTTCGGATATTGACATATTTCATATCACATTACCAAAAGCAAAAGTAAATTTTCTTCTTAGATTGAGCGCTTTAGAAAGCACTTATCAACATATTTAAGTGACTGTAAATATATATGTATCATATGTTTGTGTGTATATACTCGTATGTATGCATATGCATTATTTTTGATTTTATATAGTTTTTTATTTTTTTTCTAAGTAATTTTTCTTCTTTTTTAATGTCTTGTTTTTTTTCAAAGTAATTGGGCTAAGCCTGTTTTGAAAAAATAAATAAATAAATAGCCGTGCGGTAACATTGGACTTCGCCGAAGGGTCGCGGTACGCGAAAGGTCGAGCCCCACGCTGTGCTACTCTCGAATGACACAGACGATTTTTTCGCCTAGTATTCGAGGGTATAAGGATACCTATGACTTCGGTCATATCTATTCTTCGAAAAAAAAAATGGAAAAAACATACCGGTGTGCTTTGATCGTCTCACTTCGGTGTGGCTTGGCATCCAGAACAGCGGTGTGACCGGTGAGTATGCTGGTGTGCAACTGCTTATTCCCTTCAAGAGGAGAAAAAAAAAGAAACCAAGACTCCACGACACAGCTTCGTTTTCCAACTGAATAGATGTTGGAATGGCGAGGGGGTCCTTGACTACGAGGCCCAGCAACGAACGATTGCGGCACAATGAGGAGCACTGTGAATTGTTTTCGTACCCATGGATCGAGCCTTTGAGAACAGTCACTGGAGTAGGTATGAAACTCGCGGTTTTTTTTCTTAGCACGTGTTGGTAATACTATCGTACGTGAAGAGGCAACAACACTCGCACACGTTGCGTGCGAATATTATTTTAAAACTATTTTCCTAAACTGAGACCCTTTTCTCTTTTTTTTTTGGGTACCATCGGGAAACCCGACACCGTTGGATAGAAGTCGAGCGTCTTACCAACTTGGTCTTAACACGGAGCTGGTCATGGTGCAATTAAAGCGAATGGATTAAGACCATACAATACCATTAATGAATTTTATACGTTAGCAAGTCATTAATTAATGCTAGTATGAGACTCTAAAGCAAGATTTTTCAAAGTGGTCGATATCGAATCCCTGGGGTCGTTAAATTCAATAAAAAAAATTGGGGGTCGATGACAGCAAAAATAGATCCCCTTACTACTGCTATTTGTTTGTTACTTCAAAATATCTATGATTCCAATAGGTACCTAATTAAGAATATTTGTCAATATTTGCACTTATTTTGAATTTACATATTTATTTCATAAATGTCAAAAATAAAAAAAAACTGCTCGTATTTTTTGCTTTAATTTTCGTCAGTGCAGATTTCAATATTAAATGTTGCACAAGATAATGCCATAATACGTAATTCTTTTTTTATGTTTTTCAATCCTTAATTACAAGTGATTAAAATGAAAAGTTTGATATCTAGTGAAATATTTGATATCGAGTACTGTACAAACTTATTAATTTGAGTAAGCAAAGTAAATGACTAGGGGGTCTACGGTTTTAAAAGTTTTTGGTAAAGGGGTCCGCGGCCGAAAAAAGTTTGGGAACTCTTGTTTAAAGGTAAGCAAATAAAGTGTTTTAAAATTCATTAAAACGCTTTTAAACAATGTGAAAATTATAAAAAATATTTTCCTTCATGTTACAGAAATAACCGAACCGTAAAAGAAATATTAATTACTTTCAATTGCAAAATCGACATTTCTATATATATGAAATAAATAAACGATTTCTTTTTTATAAATGGCTTGACTTTTTATATAGTGCAAATATGAGCGTATAATATTATGAAAGCGTAGTAGATTTCAAAGAAAACATGGTTCGATCAAGTGTATTATTTATTCAAAGAAAGAAATATAAAAAGTCAGATGAATCTTAAGAGATGAATGAGAAAGTGTATTTATTTATTTAACACTTTTATTGCAAATACAATCTGGCGGGCTTATTGCCAGGCGGCAATCTCTTCCAACCAACCAGACAAAAGTAAATGAAGCAAGTTACAATACATGGTTGTACAAATCATTCAAATGACTATCCATTCCCACGAAATACATAAACATATACGTTAGCACATGCCCACGAACCCCATAAAGACGGACAGTCATCCGAACATTATTTTTTATATAAAGTGAGATATCATCAATCAAAAGGAAATGAAGGGATGTTGGAGAGGAAAGGAAAAGAAAAATCAGGAATGAAACACGTTATTTTACTGACTTGAAATTAAGAGGTTTTTCAGTCGCTTCTTAAAGCATGCCAAGGACGGAGCGAGTCTTATATTGGTTTGTAACTGATTCCAGAGTATCACTGCATGGACAGTAAAGAAAGAGGAGCGGTGAACTGGGTAGTAATTTAAAGCGCTTAGTAGCTGATTCCTGGAATAACAGAGATGTGTACGATCAGAAAGGCGGGCGACTAGAAATAACTATGCGGTCGACGCTTTAGCCCCTTCTGGTATATATGAACTTTGTTATTCCTCTAATTACATTAATCCCTGCTATAGGTGTTTCAAACTCTTATCTCGGGGCTTTCTTCAGGCGAAGAGATCGGGGGAAGGGTGCTCTTCAGGCACGCATGAAGGGAAGATAGTATTATTGGATCAAGTAAATAAATTTTTGAAAGAACGATATGTAAAAAAGTTTTGGCACGAAGAACGAATGAATGAAAAAAAAACTAACAAAATAATAAAAGTACAAATCTAAGTGGAAGGTGTTGTACAGAAATACCAAGAAAAGTATGGTTTGATCAAGTGTTAGATATTTTGAAAATAAAAGGAATAGTAAAAAGAAGAGAATCGTAGAAGTCATATAAGAATATATATGGATGTAAAGGATGATGTGTGTTGCGATAGGAAAGTTTGGCGCTTCTCTTATCTGCCTGGGAAGGCAGGACGCTGTTTCCCTGTTTCCCTGTTGGGGACAACAGGGAAACAGCGTGATGGTGTGTATTTATATGTTGGATTTTTTCAAATTAAATGAGTTTCTTTTTCATTAGCGAAAAGACTTCTAGTTGTTTGAGTTATTGACTACTACCTAGAAGCTCATGAGCTCTTATAAATTTATCTGGGTTTTATAAACGAGCCTCATCAGTCTCAGTCACTGCTTAATCAGCATTATTGTAGTAGACTGAGAGAACAGATCTCTACTTCATCCGATTATGGCACATATCTTTCGCTTTTGTTACGTCCATACACTTGTCATGTATAGTACACTGTCCTATTACACAGACTTTTCACTGTTTTCTTGTGTATGCAATATTTTAAACATAAAGGCAGCCCTCGACTTTCGCACGTTCTACTTTCGCACAATTAGCTTTTTCGCACATTTAAAAAAAAATCAATTTTTTCAAGATTTTTGTCGATAATACAATACCTTCTAAAACCGATTGACATTGCTTCTTGGTGGAAACTTAGCTTGTGATTTAAAATTGAAGTAAATTTTAGTTTATCAAGTAGAAAATCCCAGAGCATTGAAAGGGAAAGATAAAGAATTGCTTCCAGTCATTTGAAAATCAAATAAAAAAGCCTGGGTTACTGCGTTAATATTTAAATATTGGTCCACTTTTAATTTTGTGCTGGCAGTTAAGCAATGTTGTAAAGATAAAAATTTACAATTTAAAGCATAATTAATCTTAGACAATGCTCCAGGACACCCCAAAATTTCTACCCGGAAATCAATGTTGTGTTTCTTCCTCCCAATACTACCTGCCTCATACAGCCCATGGACCAAACAGTGATAGTTACGTTTAAACGATATTATATGAGGACAATAAAAAAAACACCTGAAAGCACTGAAACACGCCTCGTTAACTTAATTATGTATATTGATAAATAAATATATTATTGATAAATAAATATTTTAAAATACAATTTTTGATATTTTTTTACATCCCTCTACTTTCGAACATTCAACATTCGCACACATTTTCAGGAAACAATTATGTGCGAAAGTCGAGGGCCGCCTGTACATACATCGCACTTTCAGTCAGAATAAGACGCCAAATATAAAGGACACGTATGTATTATATTTATCAAATAAATAGACATCATCATCAGCCTGTACCCATCCACTGCAGGATGTAGGCCTCTCCAAGTTGTCTCCACAAAATCCTGTCCTTTGCACATTGCTGCCACATAATACCTGCATGCTTACGTATTTCGTCCACCCAGCGCGCCTTAGGTCTTCTTACAGGCTTTTTTATACCTATTGGGTACCACTTGCATTTAACCAATGCATCTTGCCAGTACTAACATATGGATGCGAGACTTGGACTTTATCGGTACGAATGATACAAAAGCTCCAAACAATACAACGCAGCATGGAAAGGTGCATGCTAGGTTATACCAGAAGAGACCGAAAACGTAATGAGTGGATACGAGCCCAAACAAAGGTTGAAGATGTTATAGAGGTTGCAAAAAGACTCAAGTGGAAGTGGGCTGGACATATCGCCCGAGCAACAGACTATCGTTGGACGTATGAAGTAATCCAGTGGTACCCAATAAATAGACATAATGATCATGAAATTTCTTTAAAAATCTAAAAAAAGTGAAAATGTTTATAAAAACTCGTCAAATTAACGCGTTTAAATTCTTAGCAAAAAAAAGGAAATGACGGCAGAAAATTAACACGAAACAAATATTATATTATTTAAAACGCTAACTTTCACTCTCAAAGATTTTTATTTGGTTGAAAATATTTCCTTGCTAAAAACGAAAAGTCTCATCTGCGCAATCATGCAAGGTGTCACGGACGGTTTAAGTGTGGGAACATAGCTCTAATGGGAAATTGATTAAAGACTGTGAAATAGAGAAAAACATAGAAAAAATATTTATAAAAAGTATACTTACAATATTTATGAGATATTTTATTTTTGCATTTGTCAGAAATATATGCGATTTCTAGCAAATACAAAAAAAAATCGAAATAAAACACAGCATAAATTAAGCTAACGTTTATTTATTTAAGCACTTCACTTTTCAATGTACAATTTGATAGGTTGATTGATTGCACAAAGGACAATCTGTTCCAAATAGCTAGAAGATTGTAAAGTAATTTTTACAGTGTTGGGTGAAAGATTTACAATAGAGCTTTTTTTCGATTTAAGACAGAATCATATGATAAAAATAACACAAGAATTATTTAATGATTTAAATATAACAACTTCTTGTTCACACATACATATGTCATTCGTAACATCTCGCAATAATATCTTCTAAATACGAAAAGTAAAATAAACAATTAAATTTAATCAAGAATACAAGACAACGTATAACTTTGAAAAATAATCTCCCTCAAGGGAATAATATAATAGGACATATTACAAAACAAATCTCTCTCAAAGGAATATAACAGGTTGAATATTAGAAAGAGACGCCAAATTCACATACTGTCTCAATTGTATAATATCCTTAACTGTCCCACCGCCCCCTTTTATCTCGCAGAAAAATTTCAGAGTCTTTCAAATCATGGATTAGCGCTACCCTCAAACATAGATTGTCTATTGGTCTTTCCAGTTCACCACTCCTTTTTTTACGTCGTCCTTTACTGTCCATGCAGTGAGACTCTGGAATCAGTTACAACCCAATATATAACTTGCTTCGTCTTTGGCATGCTATAAGAAGCGACTGAAAAAACTGTTAATTTCTAGTCAGTAATATAACGTGTTTCATTCCCGATTTTTCTTTTCCTTTCCTCTCCACTATCCCTTCCTTTTCTTTTGATTAATGATTTTTCACTTTATATGAAAAAGAATGTTCGGGTGATTGCCCGTCTTTTTGGGGTTCGTGGGCATATGCTCACGTATGTGTTTATGGATTTCGTGGGAATGAAAAGTCATTTGAATGATTTATGCAACCATGTAACTTGCTTCATTTTCTTTTGTCCTTCTCAAGGCAATATAATAGGACATAATATAAAAATAATCTCTCTCAAGGGAATATAATAGGACATATTACGAAAATAATCTTTCACGAAGGAATATAATAGGACGTATTACAAAAATAATGTCTCTCAAGGAAATGTAATAGGACATATTACAAAAATAATCCTTCTCAAGGGAATATATAGTAATAGGACGTATTACAAAAATTATCTCTCTCAAAGGAATATAATAGGACATATTACAAAAATAATGCTCAAGGGAATATAATAGGACGTATTACAAAAATAATCCTCAAGGGAATATAATAGGACGTATTACAAAAATAATCCTCAAGGGAATATAATAGGACGTATTACAAAAATAATCCTCAAGGGAATATAATAGGACGTATTACAAAAATAATCTCTCAAGGGAATATAATAGGACATATTACAAAAATAATCTCTCTCAAGGGAATATAATAGGACATATTACAAAAATAATCTCTCTCAAGGGAATATAATAGGACATATTACAAAAATAATCCTTCTCAAGCGAGGTACCGACTTTTCAAAACCATACTGGTTTGAATTCGATGAAGGGTGGTGCCAAAATTTTTAAATTCTACCCAAAGGTAACGATGTGTTGAATGTTGTAATTAATTTTTAATGTTCTGCGGTGAGTGAGAAAAATAAATAATCGAGTCAAATATCACGGGCAATGAAACTATGATTTTGAAGTATAATTCTGCCTGTAAAGGCGCAATTCGACTCAGGCAACATTGAACTACATGAGGCATGCGACATGTTTCCTAGTGTTGCCTGTTCCTAGGTGTGCGACTATGTGGCACAAATTTTAACAATGTCGCATGCGGATTTCGACTCCCCGAGTCGCATGCGCTTTGTCGTCAATACGTGTAGCATGCGTCTTAAACAATTCCATGGAGGCAACGTCAGTTTGGTACATTATGTCTTTACAAACAATCGAGGCCGTTGCATATTTGGTAATAGTTTTGAATTGTAGAAAAAAAAAGAAAGCCACGGTGTTGGAGAAGAGAATTATATGTTGGTAGTCAAGAAGCTCAGAATGATGAAAAGCTGAACGCAAATTCTGGATTTTTTTTTCCACATAGATTACAGTGCAATCGTATTGACTCGCTAACTGCTTCTGTTTATCATTTATAACCTGTTGTCTTTATAATCACTAATTCTATTATTCCATCTTCAATAAACAAAGTATTTTATCAATATTCAACTCCATGTCGCACGCTACAAGCCGCACCGATCCGCTGACTTTCGGATAGCGGCGACATTGTTCGACATGTCAAAACATGTCGAGAGGTGAAGCATGCGCCCCGGCAACAACAACCAACATGTAGCATGCTACAAAGATACTTGCTTCTTGTCGCTTTGTGTTCCTTCGATTGAAAGACTGTGTGTAGCATGCGTCAGTGCCGCATGCTACATGTTGCCTAAATGTTGCCTCGGTGGAATTGCGCCTTAAGGGACTCAGCCTTTCGGGATCACCGCGGTCCAAAAAAGTCAAGATGACAAGTCCGAAAAAGATTATGGCAATATATTTTTCTCAGTATTATCGGAGAATTCTACTAATTGATTTCAAAGAGAGAAACACTACGTTTACAGGCGAGTATGTCGAGAGGTGACGCATGCGCCCCGGCAACAACAATCAACATGTAGCATGCTACAAAGATACTTGCTTCTTGTCGCTTCGTGTTCCTTCGATTGAAAGACTGTGTGTAGCATGCGTCAGTGCCGCATGCTACATGTTGCCTAAATGTTGCCTCGGTGGAGTTGCGCCTTAACGTGTTCCTCACGGGAAGCACAAATGCCTGTGATCTGATCTGTAGCATTCCTTTGTGTATTTTACGTAATGTTTAGTTTATCTCCTTTATTTAATGAGTCTCCTTAAGAGTAATGACTATTATTTATTATCAGAAAATTACTTGAATGTCATGTTTACTTGGTGGTGTAATCAAATATCAGTGGTTCTAAACAAAATACGCGTTTAAACTTAGAAATTAAAAAACGCCGAAATTGTGCCGCGCACAGGATTCGTGGAATTTGATTTTTAACGCGGTGTACAGGTTAAGGGACCCGGCCTTTCGGGATCACCGCGGTCCATAAAATTCAAGATGACAAGTCCAAAAGGGATTATGGGAATATATTTTTCTCAGTATTATCGGAGAATTCTACTAATTGATTTCAAAGAGAGGAACACTACGTTTACAGGCGAGTACGTATGTATAAATTAAAGGATGCCATAAAATCAAAACGCGGAGGAGAGCTGTCACGAGATTTGAGATTATTGGACAACAGTGAGTTATTCAGATCAATGCGGTAGACTGGAGGGATCGTGATCTTTATCCATAAAGAGTACGATAAAGACAATGGATCAACAAATATAGAAAAATCCCTTACCAAGATCAATCGATAAGATTCATTTGCATTTCAAATGAAGTCCATTAAATTCGATATAAAGAATAAATCCTTCACCCAAATCAATCGATAAGATTCATTTGCATTTCAAATGAAGTCCATTAAATTCGATATAAAGAATAAATCCTTCACCCAAATCAATCGATAAGATTCATTTGCATTTCAAATGAAGTCCATTAAATTCGATATAAAGAATAAATCCTTCACCCAAATCAATCGATAAGATTCATTTGCATTTCAAATGAAGTCCATTAAATTCGATATAAAGAATAAATCCTTCACCCAAATCAATCGATAAGATTCATTTGCATTTCAAATGAAGTCCATTAAATTCGATATAAAAAATAATTGAATTTTTCAATGGCTTTGTTTAAATGGAAGATTTCACAAATGTTTTAGAGAGTGACCAATTAAAAAAAAAAGAATGCGATTAAAAAATAACTGAGACATCAAACTTATTGCAAAACTAAACACGAAATGGTCACGGGTGGAAGAACATCACTTGTTGGAGCTCTCTGTACTGGATGCACTTCCAAAATTTTCACTTGCTGGAGTTCTGTACTGGGTGCACCTCCAAATTCTTCACTTGCTGGAGCTCTGTACTGGGTGCACCTCCAAATTCTTCACTTGCTGGAGCTCTGTACTGGGTGCACCTCCAAATTCTTCACTTGCTGGAGTTCTGTACTGGGTGCACCTCCAAATTCTTCACTTGCTGGAGTTCTGTACTGGGTGCACCTCCAAATTCTTTACTTGCTGGAGCTCTGTACTGGGTGCACCTCCAAATTCTTCACTTGCTGGAGTTCTATACTGGGTGCACCTCCAAATTCTTCACTTGCTGGAGCTCTGTACTGGGTGCACCTCCAAATTCTTCACTTGCTGGAGTTCTGTACTGGGTGCACCTCCAAATTCTTCACTTGCTGGAGTTCTGTACTGGGTGCACCTCCAAATTCTTCACTTGCTGGAGCTCTGTACTGGGTGCACCTCCAAATTCTTCACTTGCTGGAGTTCTATACTGGGTGCACCTCCAAATTCTTCACTTGCTGGAGCTCTGTACTGGGTGCACCTCCAAATTCTTCACTTGCTGGAGCTCTATACTGGGTGCACCTCCAAATTCTTCACTTGCTGGAGCTCTGTACTGGGTGCACCTCCAAATTCTTCACTTGCTGGAGTTCTATACTGGGTGCACCTCCAAATTCTTCACTTGCTGGAGCTCTGTACTGGGTGCACCTCCAAATTCTTCACTTGCTGGAGCTCTGTACTGGGTGCATCTCCAAATTCTTCACTTGCTGGAGCTCTGTACTGGGTGCACCTCCAAATTCTTCACTTGCTGGAGCTCTGTACTGGGTGCATCTCCAAATTCTTCACTTGCTGGAGCTCTGTACTGGGTGCATCTCCAAATTCTTCACTTGCTGGAGCTCTGTACTGGGTGCACCTCCAAATTCTTCACTTGCTGGAGCTCTGTACTGGGTGCACCTCCAAATTCTTCACTTGCTGGAGCTCTGTACTGGGTGCATCTCCAAATTCTTCACTTGCTGGAGCTCTGTACTGGGTGCACCTCCAAATTCTTCACTTGCTGGAGCTCTGTACTGGGTGCACCTCCAAATTCTTCACTTGCTGGAGCTCTATACTGGGTGCACCTCCGAATTCTTAACTGTTTCTTAAGTCGTCAATAACAAACCTATAACCTTAATGAGAGGCAGTTGGAAGATTTCCGACATCCTGTTCTACTCTTTAATGAGTTTTTCCACGACTTTTTCACTAATTATTACTTTTATTAAGAAGGCAAAAATATGAACGTATTGTATCATACTTTTGTTGTATACTCGTACAGTATAATCTGTCGATCTTACTGCCACGTGGTAATCTTGTACAACCAAACAGGAAGATATTAAAGGTGCTTTAAGTGAAAGCTAAACTTGAATATTGTTTAAAAAAAAACTGGATTCCAACGAGAATTACACCCGTAAGCTCCTGATTGGTAGATAGGCGTTTTACCAACTAGACCATGAAGGTCGTTGGTAAGACGACTGTCGAGCGAAAACTTTTAATGCGCGAAATAGGTTCTGCACAACAATTGAGAAATTTTTATGAGGTAAATACGCTTCGAAGAGTTTCGAGAACAGTTAATAATATCGATCGATTACTGCGCCATCCAAGCATTGAGAATGAAGGAATGTTGCAAGGCTAGGGAAGTATCAGTTATGAACTTATGAAAGCAGCAGTGGAATCAGAATGTGAAGTTGACGCAAGAAGCTGGGAAGAACTCGAAAAGTGATGCAAAGATCCACGCATGGTCTGCAGTCAGCACCGTGACAGACTAGATTCGCGTTATGGCAACAGCCAAAGTTGGGTTTAAGCCCTTTGGTTTCGATAATGATTGATTTACTCAATTTAATTTCTACAATAGTTATGGTAGACCAAGCATCGGTGCTCTTCATCGAATAATTTATCTACAAGAAGATATTTCTCTATCTATACAACGCTACTGAGTTTCGTTCTTCAAAAATCTAAAGGATGTATTATACTTTCATGCAAACGTTAGTGGAAGGCATGGCAGATCTAAAGGATGTATTATATTTTCATGCAAACGTTAGTGGAAGGTATGGCAGAGGAACAGCAAGGAAAGTATGGTTGGATCAAGTGTATGATATTTAGAAAAAAATGAAATGTAACAAGGAAGCGAAATCGTAGGAGCTGTATGAAATGGTATATGGTTGTAGAAGAGGCGAAATACGTGTGTTGCGATAAGAAAGAAACTCTGCTTATCCCGACAGAGATACGACGTGATGGTATGCATGTATTTTCAGACCTGATGGCTAGGCATCCAATTTGAAGTATTTAAGTAGATAGATGGAAAAATATATGTAGATACTCTTATATACAATACTTATTTTCATAATATTAGTAATAACTCACGTTCGTTAACCATGTCTCACGTTTGATATCGGACTGATACAAACTACTCGGTTTTATAATGAGAATATCAAGAGAATTTAACATCACCGATATCCTCCGAAACTTATATAATTATCTAATTAGAACCAAATTAGAATATGCATCTACGGTTTGGGCTCCTCACCAGCTCAAATATAAAAACAATATAGAACAAATACAAAAAAAAAATCCTCAGATATCTATGGTACAGAACAAAGGGCGATTACCCAAAATATGCTCACCATGTCGAACTTCTCACGGTGTGTAACTATAGAAGCCTCGAAACAAGAAGGCAAGAATCCATTGCGATATTCCTAATAAAGGTTTTCCAAGGTTTCTTTAACTGTCTCGCGATTCTAGAAGCACTAAGTTTATATGTACCCAATAAATATAGCCGTGCAAGGAATCACCCTCTGTTCTATATACCAGCTTACAGGACGAATATCATGGCTAAACACTCAGTCACGCGTGGTATAGAGATATTGCACCAACTGAATGACACTGTTGATATATTCTCGGCACCGACTAGCAGTATGAGAAGAATCCTGGCTGATATTATTCCTAACGAATAAGCTAACGCTAGAAGCAGACCCTCTTTGTGTAACAGGAGAAATCTGTGCAAAGTGGATACAAAAAAAAAAAAAACTCTTGTCTTAATGTTATGTTAGCTGACCAACCGTTGTTACCCATAACAAAAACCAAATATATGGGTTACCATATAGACAATTAGGATGTAAATAATTACGATATGATCAGCAGAATAAATCAAGTACGGTGTAAGTGGTGATAGATTATTGTACTAGTAACAAGTGATACCCATGAAACTGAAAGGAAAATATATAAAAGCGTCAAAATATCAGTTCTTTTGTATGCAGCTGAGTGCTGGGTGACAACTAAATTCAGAGAACAGAGACTCTTTTGCTTATCCCAAACAATAATCTAACACTATTCAGGGGATCCTTCTCATACTCAGCCAGCAAATGCTGGTATGAGTTGCCCCAGGCCTTGAAGGAGCGGGTGAATAGTTGTACCTTCAGAGATGCTCTAAAGTGTTATCTTCTGGGTGGTTAATGGGTTTCTCAGTAGTTAATGGGTCTCTTGTTTGCTTTTCTTTTTTTTTTTTTTCTTTCTTTTCTCTCTTTTTGCTGGTGGTGAATCGGGGATTGTACATACGTGTTTGTGCGTTATCTCCTCATTCATTCTTTTAAAACTGCTTAACTATTTCAATGTACTCGTATTACTGCCTAACTATTTCAATGTTGTCTCAACTATTTCATTTCCCATTTGTCATTTTGTAAAATTTGGACTCCTTTGAGGCTTTTCTTTTTTTCGTTCTTGCTGACAGTTAATCTATGTGGGTTTACTTTTTATTTTGTTTTCTGCCATACGTTTTTATTATATTTTTTATTTATTATTTAATCTACGAGTAGATATGCGGGGGTGTGGGATGGAAGCACCCTGATGCCCTTGCGGTCGGGCTTGCCCTACATTGGTGGGGTGTATCTCGGCCGGGGGAATGTTTGTGGGATGAACCCGGATCTTTTAATGTCTTCTTTCTTGAATGTATTTTTTTTGTCATCTATTTATTTTCTGTGTGTTTTTTATATTCTTGTTCTACGTGTTCAAGGGTGTGGGCTGAAAAACATCTGGTGTCCCCGTGGCTGGGCTCGCCCTATATTGGTGGGGTGTATCTTGGCCGAGGGGGTGTTATTAGATGAGCCCAGACCTTTTGATAGCTTCTGTATTTAATGTATTATCTGCAATTTATGTGTTTTAGAAGTATTATTTAAATATATTTTGTACATACTATGTTGCTGTCAATAAACCTATATTTATTTATTATTTATTTATTTAGATGTCATGTTACCCAAATACGCTGGATTGGTGACGATAGATTTGAAGGGTGCGCAAGAAAGATGCAATGAGGATTGAGTATGTGAGAGGTATCCTAACAGTTGCTCCGATCTCGCTGAAATTGAAAGAGGCCTCTTAAAATTTTAGCGAGATCGGAGCAATTTTCTACACCCTTTTATCACGTGGCTGTCTTCTGCAGGTAGTACCTCAGTAATGCTTGCATCCTCACTAACACCGCCCATTCTTCAAAGTCTTGACCATCCAACAGATCTACGGCCTTCAGGTCTGCTGTTCAAATATTCTTCTGCGGTCGGCCATTATCCATTCTGACAACGTGCTCCATCCAATGGAGACTTCCGAGCTTAACAAACAAAGAGATGGGTTAATCCTTATAGAGTCCATAAACTCCTGGTTCATAAATCCTTCGAAGACTCTTTTTTTTAAAGATGTTCAGGAATCTCTCGTCGGTCCAACACTCATTAACCATACCGCGGTGGTCTTCCAAATTGGTATTCTCTTAAAAAGAGCCACTAAGAAAACTCATTTTGACAGAACGTCAAGAGTGTTCGAGTGGACGGGAGGTCCCTGGATCTTTGAAAGAAGGATTCTTCAAAGGATCTATGGACCAGTGCAGGTGAATTATGGTGTATTTGACACAACCAGGAATTGTATGAACTCTATCACGATCAAACCATGTCTTCATTTGTTAAACTTGGAAGTTTTCATTAGATGGACTACGTTGTAAGAATGGATAATATCCGACGGCATACGAATATTTTAGACAGCAGATTTAAAGGTAGTAGATCTGTTCTACTCTTGGGAGATCAAGACTTTGATGGATAGACGGTGTTAGTGAGGATGCAAGCATTACTGAGACAGTAACTGTAAGAGCCTTCCACAGGATAGAAGGGTGTAGAACATGTTCTTGGAGGTCGGTACGACCTACCCGATTTGAACATCTAGTGATAAATGAATGAATGAATAAATGCAAAAGAGATTAATAAAGGATTAAGGAATTCTCGTTCGATATTTCAAACAAACTACCCCTATATTGAGGAATATCATACGAATTATCAGAAACTATCCAAAGACACAGATGTAATGCAATAGTTGATAATATGCCAGTATATCAAAACATTACGGAGCAAAATTAATACTGAACATAACTCGGAATGGTCTGAGAGTTGCATAAATTATGGATAGTCTATTGATTGGCCACTTTCTAGGCCATTCGTCCAAGGTGTGTTGAACATCGGAGTAAACTTTACTGCCGGTAGGTGTCAAAAACAATGGCGTTGGATGATTGGAAACTAGTATTTTTTTAATATTATACCCAACTCGGAAACAGCACTCAGGGTTAAAACAAAGACCAGGAAGGCTTCTCAGGTTTTGTTAAGTTTTTTATCTTCCGGGAGAACATTTTTTTCGTTTTTTTTTAATTATATTCATACTCTGATTCTCGACATTAGAAGATATTTGATCGAACCTTTGTCAGAAGAAGTTTTTATATACAGAATATCCTCCATACTCTCTAATATTTCTTCATAAAAAGTGTTTGAATCGGACCAGTCAGAGTATGACTTTGTTTAACAAAATACCCTTCACACTCTCTGATATATCTTCATTAAAATGATTGGATCGGACATATCAGAGTATGTTTTTATTTAAAGAATATCCTTCATACTCTCTGATATCTTATCATTAGAAATGATTGGATCGGAACTATTAGAGTATGTTTTTATTTAAAGAACTTCAAACTCTCGTATATCTCTTCATTAGAAGTGATTGGATCGGACCTGTCAGAGTATATTTTTATTTAAAGAACTTCATACTCTCTTATATATCTTGATTGGAAGATTAGAAGTGATTGGATCGGACTTGTCAGAGTATGTTTTTATTTAAAGAATATCCTTCATACTCTCTGATAGCTTATCATTAGAAATGATTGGATCGGAACTGTCAGAGTATGTTTTTATTTAAAGAATATCCTTCATTCTCTCTGATAGCTTATCATTAGAAATGATTGGATCGGAACTGTCAGAGTATGTTTTTATTTAAAGAATATCCTTCATACTCTCTGATAGCTTATCATTAGAAATGATTGGATCGGAACTGTCAGAGTATGTTTTTATTTAAAGAATATCCTTCATACTCTCTGATAGCTTATCATTAGAAATGATTGGATCGGAACTGTCAGAGTATGTTTTTATTTAAAGAATATCCTTCATACTCTCTGATATTTTATCATTAGACATGATTGGATCGGAACTATCAGAGTATGTTTTTATTTAAAGAATATCCTTCATACTCTCTGACAGCTTATCATTAGAAATGATTGGATCGGACCTGTCAGAGTATGTTTTTATTTAAAGAATATCCTTCATACTCTCTGATAGCTTATCATTAGAAATGATTGGATCGGACCTGTCAGAGTATGTTTTTATTGAAAGAATATCCTTCTTATTCTCTGATATCTCATTAGGAGTGATTGGTTCGGACCTGAAGGGTATGTTTTTATTTAAATAACTTCATACTCTCGTATATCTTCATTTTTATTTAAAGAACTTCATTAGAAGTGATTGGATCGGATCTGTCAGAGTATGTTTTTGTTTAAAGCTTATCATTTATACTGGAACATTGAGACGAGTATCGTAAATAATTCTATTTATGTTATATACAGGGTTTACGGTTTTACCAAAGAGGTCACGGAGGTCGACAAAGGAGAGTGGCACGGTGTTAAATTTAAATTTTATATATGGGTGACAACGAAACATTAGACCGAAATTCTGATTATGAAAGAGTTACGAGATATATCGAACGTAGTTATAGGAAACAAAATCAATGACGCACTAAAACATATATACTCGAACTAGAGATTATCAAAATCTGCTAAAATCATAAGTCCACTACAGTATTCCATTACTAACTTTGATATGTAATACAAAAATATCTACGATATCTCTATATGAGTGAGTTTGGTGTTTATCCATGGCTTTATTCTACTTAGTTTCTGTTGGGCATGCTCGGGTATAACTCCTTGAGCGTAAGAAGAGATCTGCGTCTCCTGGTATACGTTGCCAGATTCGTTGGAGGAGTTGTGAGCTGCCCAGCATTACTACAAAGATTAGCGTTAAATGTTCTAACAATTACACTAGACTGCGCCGGCAAGAACTGTTCTCAATAACATACGCAAGAATGGGTCTTCCAGCCGCTATGCTTGTTGGAAGGGCCTTAACTCTTCTGAACAGGACTGCTTCGGATATTGACATATTTCATATCACATTACCAAAAGCAAAAGTAAATTTTCTTCTTAGATTGAGCGCGTTAGAAAGCACTCATCAACGTACTTAAGTGACTGAATATATGTGTATTTTTGTGTGTATATATGCATTATTTTATATAATTTTATATAATTTTTCTTTATTTTTAATGTTAATATTTCTTGTATTTTTCAAAATAATTGGGCCAAGCCTGTTTTGAGAAAATAAATGAATAAAAATGTAGAAATGAAACGTGGTCGTGGAAAAAATACTGAAAGGTGCCGAATAAATGCTGAAGAATTGCATACATTTATAAATATACATGAGGTGACAACATATGACAGAATACGGATTTAAGTGGTGAGGATTCCAGTGCATTAACCGCGTGGCCAAGAAGTACTTGAAATAAACAATAAAAAATATTTGTATTCAATGAGCACGTTTTTATTTACATTCCACCAGTTTGTTTGGCTTAAAAAGTTTTACAAATTTGCAAGTTTAATTTACAAAACACAAATCAATAACATTTTAAACGATACATTCTTCGTGAATTGTAATCAAGTCACCATTGTTCAAACTTTGAATGATTAATCGAAGAGATAATTTATTACATCTGGTCATCACATGTTTGTTAAAATAAGTTACCTCCGGTCATCACAGGTTTTTTTAAAGTAAGTTACCTCTGGTCATCACACGTTTGTTAAAGTAATTGTAATTTATTTTTATCAAACACTGTTTATTCCACTTTTTTGTGACGGTATAACCCTACCGGTTTTAAGGCTTTCACCTCATCTTCAGGGGAGCACAAAATATACTAAATGCTGTTCGAACTGGTACCGATATACACGGTTAGAGGCTGAGGGGTGAGGGAGGTATGGGACAATTTCGGCCAAGAGCGGAGATTTTTGGGAAATAACTGTTCAACAGATGTTCGGATCGGTGTACTGACTTAGAAATTTCTAGGGCCTCTAATTTGTCCAATTTATTTCCGTTACTACTGATATGTAAGAATCATCATCGATAGAAAAAGTATGGTTTTCACGGTGACAATTATTAGCCATTTCAGAATAAATTAAACGATTTGTTAAGGCGGATTTGTGTTCACGAAATCTCTTTTCAAAAGATTTTCCTGTCTTTCCTATATAGAAATTATCACAGTCAGCACATAAAAGTTTATACACACCACTGTTGCTAAGTATTCCATTTTTGCCTTTCCCATCCCCTGAAGATGAGGTGAAAGGCATGAAACCGGTAGGGTTATACCGTCACAAAAAAGTGGAATCAATAGTGTTTGATAAAAATAAATTACAATGTCTTTAAACCTCCACAACGTTAATGCCTTAACTATAAACAACATATTTGTTAAAGAAAGATACCTCTGGTCATCACAGGTTTGTTAAAGTAAAAATTGAAACACTTTTTAAACTTAAATAAGAAGAAGGGAGAATTGTATTGAAATAGTAAAAATATTGATCGCATTGTATAAGTATGCGATTCGTTCCCAATGTTGGTTGGACAACTTAAAAAAATGATTTTGAAATGTATCGACTCACGTTTAATTAACTGCCCTGGGCAGACCTTGGATGCGTTGTTGATCTGATCTGAAACAAGTAACAAGGAAATTAGTTGATGGAAACGGGACATTGAACCATGTCGTCGTGGTGTGGTTCTTAAGTGGCATTGATTACCTGAGTCGGTATCACTAAAACAAGAGTGGGAATAATATTTGAAAAATATTTTTTAAATATTTGATCCTTGACAAGATCCACTCAATGGGCTATATAAAATAGATGAAATGGTTCAATCTAAAGATGACCGTTGAGTGAAACCGGTTAATTATGGAAAAGTATAATATTTCAAAAATAATATTTGAATAACATTTTTTAAATATATGATCTTTGACAAGATCCACTCAATGAGTTATATAAAATATATATGAAATAGTTCAATCTAAAGATGATCGTTGAGTGAAACCGGTTAATTATGGAAAAGTATAATATTTCAAAAATAATATTTGAAATATATTTTTTAAATATATGATCCTTGACAAGATCCACTCAATGGGTTATATAAAATAGATGAAATGGTTCAATCTAAAGATGACCGTTGAGTGAAACCGGTTAATTATGGAAAAGTATAATATTTCAAAAATAATATTTGAATAACATTTTTAAATATATGATCCTTGACAAGATCCACTCAATGGGTTATATAAAATAGATGAAATGGTTCAATCTAAAGATGACCGTTGAGTGAAACCGGTTAATTATGGAAAAGTATAATATTTCAAAAATAATATTTGAATAACATTTTTAAATATATGATCCTTGACAAGATCCACTCAATGGGTTATATAAAATAGATGAAATGGTTCAATCTAAAGATGACCGTTGAGTGAAACCGGTTAATTATGGAAAAGTATAATATTTCAAAAATAATATTTGAATAACATTTTTAAATATATGATCCTTGACAAGATCCACTCAATGGGTTATATAAAATAGATGAAATGGTTCAATCTAAAGATGACCGTTGAGTGAAACCGGTTAATTATGGAAAAGTATAATATTTCAAAAATAATATTTGAATAACATTTTTAAATATATGATCCTTGACAAGATCCACTCAATGGGTTATATAAAATAGATGAAATGGTTCAATCTAAAGATGATCGTTGAGTGAAACCGGTTAATTATGGAAAAGTATAATATTTCAAAAACAATATTTGAAACATATTTTTTAAATATATGATCCTTGACAAGATCCACTCAATGGGTTATATAAAATAGATGAAATGGTTCAATCTAAAGATGATCGTTGAGTGAAACCGGTTAATTATGGAAAAGTATAATATTTCAAAAATAATATTTGAATAACATTTTTTAAATATATGATCCTTGACAAGATCTACTCAATGGGCTATATAAAATATATGAAATAGTTCAATCTGAAGATGATCGTTGAGTGAAACCGGTTAATTATGAAAAAGTATAATATTTGAAGAACATTTTTAAATATTTGATCCTTGACAAGATCCACTCAATGGGTTATATAAAATAGTTCAATCTAAAGATGATAAAATGGGTTAAATAAATAGTTCAATCTAAGGAAGGGAAGATGCAGACTCAGCAGACACACATGACACGCATGGCAACTAATGAAATGTTCACCATCCCTAGAGTTAAAACCTCTTTTGCCCAAAGGCAATATGCTTATTTGGCTCCCATTACAAACAACGGCGTGTCGACTTCAATAAAGGTAAAGGGAGGAAAACCATTTCGACAGTCGATCGGGAGCGTGATTGTTATTGCGACAGGATTTTGAGTACTTGGGCTTTCAGGATGAATGACGAGTGGAAAGGATTTGTGTGAGTTCGTGTGGGTTTCTTCTTGTTGTTTTAATTTTGTATTTGTGTTTATGTATATTTTTTGTTTTAATTTTTATTTTTATTCTTATGATTGTGTGCGGCATATTGTGGGATGAATATTTTTGGTCTTTCTGGAGTGATGATGTGTGAAGAGTTGAATTTCGCAAGATGTTTCCAGTTGTAGTTGAGTGTCACTGTTTGTCAGGTTGATGAGAGCGTGCAACGGGGTTTTGTTTTTGTAAAATCAAAAATCGGAAAGAAGTATCGATTTATATTTTCATGTTAAATATCCTCAGTGAGATACAGGCAAATGCCTAGTTTACTGGGGATACGACAAATGAAAGGCAACAAACCCAGATCCATTAAAATTGTATGTCCAAATCAAATTACCTGTTGTTTTTTCGCAAATTGTGTATATTTCTTGTCATGTGTAATAATAAATAAATAAATAAAGATGATCGTTGAGTGAAACCGGTTAATTATGGAAAAGTACAATATTTCAAAAATAATATTTGTAAAACATTTTTAAAATATTTGATCCTTGACAAGATCTACTCAATGGGTTATATAAAATAGTTCAATCGAAAGATGATCGTTGAGTGAAACCGGTTAATTGTCGAAAAGTACAATATTTAAATTTTTTTTTAAATATTTGACCCTTGATAAGATCCAATCCCTGGGCTATATAAAATATATGAAATAGTTCAATCTAAAGATGTTTGTTGAGTAAAACTTGTAAATGGTCGAAAAAAGAGTCGCATAAATTAAAACAAACAATCATCAAACAAACCATCATGCCATTTCCCTGTCAGGGTAAGCAGACATGACAGAGTGCCAGACTTTACTAACTCGACACACCACCTAATCCTCTTCTGCGTCCATACTCTTTCTCATACAACCTTTAACATTTTTTCCGAATTTTAACATTTATTTCAATCAAAATACCATTAATTTGATCCAACCATACTTACCTTGATCTGCCTCTTCTACGCCTCTCACTGTAATTTGCACTGTCTATTTGTTAAACCATTTCATTGTGCTCTTCTTCATATTACTTCAGTCTTAAGGTCACATTTATCCCTAATCACTTCATTCCGTATTCTGTCATACATTGTCGAGCCACGTATTTTATTCAATACACACATTTCTACATCATTTATTGGTTTCTTTCAGTATTTTTCCACGTCCACGTTTCACTTCCATACATTAAAGTTGTATACATACCATACAGTCGACATCGATCTCAATATAATATTCTACAATATTTATATGCAATCGACATACGAGTATATCGTTCGCCTCTTCCACATCTATACACCTCATATAAAACGATAAAGAAAATTGAAATAAATAGTGCAAAAAAGATTGGAAGACGTGGTAGAAGAAATCCAAGGAAAGTGTGGTTGGATCAAGAAATTTATATTTTTAAAGAAATAAACGTAGAGAAATCGTAGGAGTTATGTTTAAAAAAATTCATCCGATTGATTAGTTTCAAGCAGCCATTAAAACCTAACTTGGGATATTAAAATAAGTAAGATAAATAAACTACAGTCAAGTCAAATCGAAACTCACAAGTTCACAGCTTACTCACATATTCACAAGTCAACAACTCCTAAGTCACTCGCCAACTCGCAGATGTTCAATTCACAACTCACAATCCACGATTGCACCTGTCTCACATTCTAGAAATTCCGCGAGTTACAAGAATTTTCGCACCACTAATTCCAACAAATTGCAATATAATCTTACAAGTTGAAGATTTTTCCGCTACTTTTTTCTCTCTGCGTCGACATTTTGACAGAATTTCATGCCCAGGTTACTTTATAACTAGCGTTAAATTCGCTTTTTTTTTACATTTTTTTCCTATACACTGAATGCTACGAATACACTTCCTTTATAAGATTTGATAACATTGGTTTTATAATGTAACAAAAGTATTTTGTTGTCAAAAAATCAATTCTATCAGTATTAATTGTTTCCATTACATTTAATAACAGAAAAATAATGTAACGTAACTTTAAATGTTTGTCTTATCGTAAAACCTTGTAAAAGAATGTCGTGATCTTGGAATCTGTTGCTCAAATTATATACCTTCCGCTTCAGTGGTCTAGCAAGGGTTGAACAAGGGGGGATGGAGGGATAATCGTCTTCGAGCGTAGGACTAGAGTGCGCTTAATTGGGACCATAAACAATATTTTTAGAAAGCTTTTATTTAATTTTGCAACGGCCCATCGGCATCATATTCTGTTGTTGTTTTCGCAGACTTTTCGGACTTGGAAACTGCTAAAATTGAAACTAATACTTATATTATTTTCTTTAGAACTAAAAACGAGTAATTACTGTATTTGTCTATTTCGTAACTGAAGGCATTCATAGTTCACTTTGTTAAACATATACAATATAAGTTATACACGTGGAAACTACTGCCAAGTATCTGCTATGACAGCCAACATTGCACAACACTGACAATCGTTGACAGATGTAAGTATTACGAACGTGTTTTTATATGACTTCAGAAAAAAAGTTTCAAACATTTGTGCATTTACATTATAATACTCAAATATATGCATACATTGCATACTTTGTTATACATTATAATACTACCTTGAACAAAAAGTTTTAGGACTTAAAATCGAAAATACAAGTTTATTCATCAACATAGATATGGTCCCCTTCCAAGTTCTCCCCATCGACTGCAACACACGCCAGCGCTTGATCCAATCCTTGAAACACCGCTGGTACTCAATTTTCGGTACGTCCATCAGAGCCGTCTTCGATTTTTTCATGACATCCTCTCGGCTGCTGTAACGCGTTCCGCGAAGCGGTTTTTAAAGTCGGTTGAACAGGAGAAAGTCGCAAGGATCAGGTGAATTCAAAGGCTGCTGGATAGTAGTCGTGTTGTTTTTGGTCAAAAACTCATGGAAATCATGTCTTTCGCGATTTCAACGAGGTCCTTTTTTGCATGAAATTGAGGTCTTTCGGCACCAGTTTTGCAGCGACACGTCTGAGGCCCAAATCACTAACCAAAATGTCTTGAGCGGATCCATAAGCGATGTTAAAGTGCTCTGCCAGCTTTCTGATGGTCAATTTGCAGTTTTCGGCCAACATTTCTTTGATTTTATCGATGTTTTCATCAGTTTTCAACTGCCACTGCGTTTGTCATCCTCGACCGACTCACGACCACTTCTGAAGCGTTCGTGCCACCGAAAAACACTTCTCCAACATTTCCAAGGTCTGCGGACCGTTAAATCCGTTTTTCACACAAAATTTAATGCAAACTCGTTGATGCACAGTTGATGCCATTTCAAACTTGTAAAAAATCGAAAACACGCAAAAAGGTAGATATACTCAGTACAGCGTAACTTTTACAAATGTCAAGCTATGACGCTGAAATTTGGAGGGAAGTATCAATTATAGGTGTGGTAACCTAACAAAAAAAAGAATTCCGATCGGGTGACTGACAGCACCACACGGCTAAAACTTTTTGATCAAGGTAGTATCTGCCAGAAAAACTTTATTTATTATCTTCTAAGTATAAATGTGTTTATAAATGTTACATGTTGTTAATAAGATAACTTTAAATGGATTTCTAAGTGTTTCCCGTTTTTTGTAATTACTCAACATTATTTGAAGTTTTCTGTTTTGGCGCGCAGTTTCGATACTGAGTTGGGCCGTGGAGCGGCCAACGGCCGACTGTGCTTGGTGTTATTTAAATTTTTGATAGCGATAACTTACTGTGTTTGTACTATTAGAACTTAATCTAGATAAACGTAAGCAACTTTACATTGCTCACTGGCTGTGAACACATAGATTTAGGTGATAAGCCATTTAAAAAACACGTCATTGAGAAGGATTAGATGGATGCAAACAGGGAATTTTGGGAGTCTAAAAGGAAGGCTCGTGTTTAACACTGAACGCATATTGTGCGATATTTAGTCTAATTATTTAAAAAAATGTATGTATGTGAGTTTTAGGGATCAGCTTTCATCTACCATATGGTTCGCACAGTTATTGATTTGCATCTAAAGGCGACTGACTATTTTTTATAAATATATAGACCATCGGTCGGCAACCTAATGCACTGAAGTGCCACTTTTAATTTTTTTAAGTATGGGACACTCCGCGTGCCACTGACGGATCCAGGAATTTTTCTTCGAAGGGGGGGGGGGTTTAAAGAAAAATGTATTTTTATGGAATTAAATATTTACTATTATATATTACTTCATTTACATGGCCCCATGCAATATAAATTGGAGACCCTGTTCAAAATTAAAACGAGATTTTGCGCAGCAAAAATTTTTGGATTTTCCCCCTCAAAAAGTGATAATTTCATTCAAGAAAACGAGCCGTTTCGTTTAAGAAATTATGCATGTAATTTGGAAATCCTACGGGGATGGGGGACGATCGCCCCATCACCATTGAAATCAAACTAGTGTAACTATAATATATTTTTTAAAATTATTTTTAATGTACTGAAAAAAAAATTGTCATTCTTTATGCCGTGCCACCAAAAAATCTTCCATGTGTCACCTAGTGGCACGCGTGCCATAGGTTGCCGATAGCTGATATAGACAATCCATCAACACTGAGACGATTTATGCTATCACTGTTAAAGCAAAAGTTGAAATTATAAGAGATTCAATATTCGTATAATTAATAAAATTAATATGAAAAAAAAATATTGTTTACGATTTAACTTTTAACTGATTCGACTTGAAAATTTTGACTACAGTGAAACCCCATTTTTACGTTTTTGAAGGGACTGATAAAAAAACGTAATTGGAGGGAAAAAGTTGATTCGGGGCAAGAAAAAAAATTTGAAAAATTGAAAATTAATTTTTATTTAGATAATCACGCAAATCGGAAAACTTTTTCAATCGATTCGCGATTTTTTATTATCATAGCCAAAGTTGTAATGGGTATCCCCAAATCACGCGCGAGTGAAACACGTGAACCAACGTGTTTATTAACTTTTTCGAGAATTTTCCTTTTCTCTTGAATCGATAATGTTTTTCTTTGCTGAGGCATTATTTGAAGGGATTCAACGAAAAATTAACAGAAATGAAAAAAATGTAAATTGACAAACGACAATTGAAATTGTATGTACACGACTGACACGTTTAAAACACAAGCACAGATTGACCTGCCTATACAGTCTGCCTGCCTCTGATTCGCTAAATTTCCCAACAATTCCATCGTATTACACGACTTGTGTAACCTTGACCATGAGCGCTGCAGGTGCAAGTGCACACGTGTCTATAAATAGAAACAACATATTTCTACTTCCTAATATTCATTTGAAATATTTTAAATTGTCGCGCATTTAATTAAATATGTTTATAAATTGATTTGCATTTTAAATATTTCAAACGTAAATTGCGGGAAATAAAAACGTAAAAGCGGGTACTAAATGTACTAAAATAAAACGGGATTGTAAAAATTGAACGCAAATAGCGGGAAAACGCGAATTCCGGGCACGTAAAAACGGGGTTTCACTGTATTTATATATCATATAAGTGGAAAATTTCTCCGTAGAAAGAATAAACGCACATTCATTGGACATGGCATTATGGAAATTAAATCTGTCATGTAAAGGACAACCCAAAAATATTGCACATGATTCTTATCCTGAGACTTCATCATCCATTGTTATTTATTATCATTGTTTCGTTTGTATTTTCAATTCATTAAAATTTAGGTATAATTACAAATATTGATTTTTGTGGTTATTATTGTAAAAGGTCAGCAAAGTTGACGTCCTTGCGTGTTTTAATATGGATTATTTTCTCAACCCCTTATTTTCTCAACCCCTTATTTTCTTAACCCCTTATTGAAAATGTAAAGCTGGATTAGAAAATGTTGAAATCAATTAAAACGATTCCACAATTATATTTAATTTTTTTAGAAGAATTTTTATTTTATAGAAGAACACTGTGAGATGATTTGGGAAGATAAAACGAATGAATGAAGAAAGACTAACAAAAACAAAATTGTACAGAGGTAAATCGATCAATGACGGGAGTTCTATGTGATCCGAAAATGCCAGTAAAGTTAAAAGGAAAAGTATACCAAACGATTGTCAGACCCGCACTCCTCTATGGCTCCGAATGCTGGACGATGTATTTCTCTTACTATAGGCAACTAGAAACTGCTGAAATGCGCATGCTAAGATGGTCGGCAGGTGTGTCCCTAAGATACAAAATAAGAAGCTCACGCATTCGTGGAAGCCTGGGTGTTATATACATCAACAGCAAGATGGAGGAGAGGCGAATGAAATGGTATGGTCACGTTGGACGCAGAGCACCCGATCACATTGTGAACCAGGCAATCTCCATGGATCTTCTTCGAATAACAACCAGAAGACGACCAAAGAATTCATGGGTGGTGCAAAAAGATAACCTGATGCAGAGGCACGGCCTGGGGGACTTAGTCCGGGACAGAAGAGCATACAACCTGAGGACGAGGAGAGCTGACCCCAACAGTCTTCGCAGACAATGAGTTGGGGATGGAGCCAGGGAGAGAGAGAGAGAGAGAGAGAGAGAGAGAGAGTACAGTGGTAAATGTAAGTAGAAAATGTGGTAGAGGAAGACGAGGAAACTATTTAACCTGGCCCTCCATGTTAGTTCGAGACTGCAACTCCTTATCGTAATACCGGTGTATGATATAATGAAAGATGGATGATGGCTTTATGGGGGAACATCTATCAGTGTTATTGACGTTTCTAGGGGGCATCGGGTTTTCCCCTTCTTGTTTTTATTTTATCTTCGTTTAGGATTGATTTGAATGTGTTGATTAAGACGAAGAAGAGCACTCTGAGATGATTTGGGTATGTAGAACGAATAAATGAAGAAATACTGACAAAACAGTACAAATGTATACAAGTGGAAGGCATGGTAGAGAAATACCAATAAAAGTATTATTGGAACAAGTATATGATATTTTGAAAGAAGGAAATATACAAAGACAGGGAAATCGTGAAAGCTGTATTTTAAGATGTGTGAATTCAGAAGAGTCGAAAAATAGGGTCACGGTATGAAAGTCTGGCGCTCTATACTCTCTGCCTACACCAAGAGGGAGGTGGCGTGATATGTATTTATGTAAAATTAGAAACTGTTAAAACGACGTATCTCCCGGGAGGATTCGATTTGTGCAATTAACTTAAATTTTCATTCACTTATCGCTTTTTTTATGCTAACAGAGCAATGCGCGCATATTTCATCAGCCCGCATCAAATCGAAATATTCAAACCGAAGAGATGATATTGCATCGATTTGACCGTAAAGCTTATTCTTTGGTGTGGAAAAGATAGAATAAAAAGAATTAGAAATATCTCCGAATGTTACGATTACGACAAATGTGCCGAATTACGGTTGCGCAAGGAGAAATCCGTACAGAATTGAGACGGAATGCAGAATACGAGTACGAGTATATGACCAGTTACTATTGGGCAACCAGTTGCGGTTTGGTGATCTAGATATCACCACACAGGTTTCTAATGTTATTCTGTATGATCTAAATTCGCGATCAATCTCATTAGGACTACACAAACCCAGTATGGGTCTTTGCTTCCTACAGGATCTGTCGCCAGTACTATCTGTCTGTGATATCTCTTTATCAGCTTGTCACCCCTAGAGAACGATAGTCCGTATTGTTCTTCTTCATCACGTACTAAATGCTCAAGTAATCCATTCCGATCCTGGGTTATGCTAAATGCAGTGCTTAAAGAAGATTCTGCATGTGTCTATCCATGGCTTTATCCTACTCAGTTCCTGCTGGGCATGCTCGGGTATAACTCCTTGAGCGTAAGAAGAGATCTGCGTCTCCTAGTATACGTTGTCAAACTCGTTCGAGGAGTTGTGAGCTGTCCAGCATTACTACAAATATTAGCGTTAAATGTTCCTAACAATTACACTAGACTGCGCCGGCAAGAACTGTTCTCAATAACATACGCAAGAACGGGTCTTCCAGCCGCTATGCCTGTTGGAAGGGCCTTAACTCTTCTGAACGGGACTGCTTCGGATATTGACATATTTCATATCACATTACCAAAAGCAAAAGTAAATTTTCTTCTTAGATTGAGCGCTTTAGAAAGCACTCATCAACATACTTAAGTGACTGTGAATATATGTGCATCATATGTTTGTGTGTATATACTCGTTTGTATGCATATGCATTATTTTTTATTTTATATAATTTTTTTTCTATGTAATTTTTCTTCTTTTTTAATGTCTTGTATTTTTCAAAGTAATTGGGCTAAGCCTGTTTTGAAAAAATAAATAAATGTGTACGTTTACATTTAGGTAATGGTGGGTGGGATAAAATCGTCCTCCTAATGGTAGGGGTGTACCTCGGGTAAAAGGATTTTTTTGAGATGAGGCCAGATCTTTTGATGGCTATTCTTTTAAATATATATATTCTTTTCCACTGCATTAACATATAAGAGTAATTTCAGAATATATATTTACATACTATATTTTCAATCATTGCGTGCTCAATGCTGATTGTCGTAGTCCTTCGCTATGTCTCGAATACGGTGCATAACCTGTCTATTCTTTTCAGTCCTGGGTCATGCTGAATACAGCACTTAAAGTAAATCCTGTGAACTTCTTTATGTGATCTGTCCATCTCATAGGACACCTTTCTCCTGTTCGCCATCCTTCAACTGTTCACGTAATTATGAAATTCTACAGACTTTCATAATTATTTCTAACTACTCGTATATGCCCAAAGTATTCAATGATTATTTTTATGGATGTTGTCGAAAGTCTTCCGTTCATCTCCAATTCTGGAATGATAAGGATTTTAATATCCTTTTCAGAATGTGAAAAAGCGTCAGCCAGTGTTGCTTTTCGATAAATCTTGGTTTTGTCTTCCGTGTCGCTTAAGGGTGGAACTTGGTCCATTTCTCGCAAATCTTCATTCCAATTTTTGAAATATTTTTTCTGTAAAGCGTTGTTGTTATTTTTTCAATTCCATCATAGCGAAATTTCGTTAAGAAAGGGTCCGTAATGTCATGTTTACACGAGCGTACTTGTCATTAGTACTTATCGTTTGTACTAAGCTGCTTAGTGACAACGAGCATATTAGTACAAAGATTTATTAATGCTTAGTACTGATATGCTTGTTTACACGTGGATACATGTGCTAGTGACAAATGCAAGTGAGAAGCACTAATGACAAGTACTAAGCTCGTGTAAACATGGCATAACGCGAGGTATGGGTGTATTGAACGCGATTGTGGGAATATATAGGACTACAACATATGCTATTGCAACGATGGTAGGGCGATCTCTGTTACCCTACTGGAAATAAGTGAAAAATTTATGGTCCGGGCACGGAAATGAAAGGAATGACTATGTCAAACGAAAGTATGATATAAAACGTTAGTTTCTTAGTTGACGTCTGCAATAAAAGAGTATCGCATTTTGTTTTTTTTACCTAATACTCACGCTGTTATGGGGGACAAAATAAGTCTCCATCTAACGGGATCTACACAAGAAGATCGATTTTTTTTTATGAGCGTGACCAAGAAGGAACTCTCCAAAGGGACTCCTCCAGTGGCGACACATCTGAGTGTCAAAAGCATAGTGGCGACAGCGGACTTAAGAGATATGTAAATGACTCGGGGTGCAATACTCGTATACTTGAAAAGCGGCTTAAAATCTGGAGTTCAAACAGTCTAACAAGTTACCAGCACTATCATAGAAAATTTCAAATGTTGCAAAACTATCATTTGTCGTCACTAGATCGGAGAAGTCAATCTGTCTTAAGATGAACCGATGCACTCGTAAGACTGAATGGAGATCCCTTCGGAAACTATCGATTCCATCATCATTGCAGTACCAAACAATGTGTTCTAAAAGAGTCACTGTCCATATTATAGACGAAGCCCTAAACAGGTACGCAATAAATTGGTGTCTCCAATCAAGTCCCGATGTCCACTGATATATTGTGCGCTGACCATACAATAAGATGACCCGCCACTCGACGCAGCATCGTGCCTCAATTGAGTAATAGCCGTCCCGTCCATTGGGAAGCAGACGCCTTGGCCGACCGCATTGTGGCCTGGGATGATTGCTCCATTTCCTCGATGGTCCATTGAAGAGATGCTGCCCTATTGTGCGGTGAGATGCGTATCAGATTTAGACCGCAGAATCCACTTTAAATTGGTCAATCAATGGAGAGAATGGATTATCTGATCACCTTCAATCAATATTATTAACCATTGGAAAATTATAAATTATTGCTGCTTAAATGTTTTATTTATTTATTTATTTAACACTTTTATTGCAATACAATCTGGCGGGCTTATTGCCAGGTGGCAATCTCTTCCAACCAACCAGACAAAAGTAAATGAAGCAAGTTACGTGGTCGCATAAATCATTCAAATGACTATCCATCCCCACGAAATCCATAAACATATACGCGAGAACATGCCCACGAATCCCACAAAGACGGGCAATCACCCGAACATTATTTTTCATATAAAGTGAGATATCATCAATCAAAAGGAAAGGAAGGGATGGTGGAGAGGAAAGGAAAAGAAAAATCAGGAATGAAACACGTTATTTTACTGACTAGAAATTAAGAGTTTTTTCAGTCGCTTCTTAAAGCATGCCAAGGACGGAGCGAGTCTTATATTATTTTGTAACTGATTCCAGAGTCTCACTGCATGGACAGTAAAGGACGACGTAAAGAAAGAAGAGCGATGAACTGGAAAGGCCAATAAACAATCTCTGTTTGAGCGTAGCGCTAATCCATGATTGGAAAGACGCTGAAAATTTTCAGCGAGATAAGAGTTTTATACTGATAAAAAGAAATATAATTTTTGTATATTGTATTACACTGCTGTTTATTTTATAAATGCTGTAAAAATGTGTACATGAAGTGATAATGTATTATAGAAAACGAAATAAAGTGAGAAGGGATGAATGCGACCTTTAGGCTGATGTGTTAAGTAAGATGAAGAAGAGTACATTGAAATGGTTTGGGCATATGGAACGAGTGCATGAAGAAAACTTAACAAAACAAAAGTGCAAATAGGAGTTGAAGACTTGTTGAAACAAAAACCAAGGAAAGCATAGTTGGATCAAGTGAATTATTATTTTAAAGAATGAAACGCAATGCCAGAGAAATGTAAGGAGTTGTATGGATGTAGAAGAGGTGAACGATGTCTGGCCAGATAGAAAAGTCTGGCGCTTTGTCGTCTCTGTCTACCCTGACAGGGAAATGGCATGATGGTTTTGTATGTATGTACTACACTATCATCGTAAACAGTACAACCTGATGGGTTAATTGTCATGTAACAATATATTTCAACTAACCAGAAAACAAGTATTATGTCAAACTAGAACCATTTAAAAAACATATGAGTATCAATAGGACTCGAATATGCAACCTCAGAGTTAGTAGAGCAGCGTCTTACCAAGTAGGCCACGGAGGTCATCGATAAATTACGGAAGGCATACATACACACCATTACGCCTTTTCCCTGTCGGAAAAGGCAGAAAGAACACTTTTCTATCTCGACACACATTTTTCGTTTCTTCCATATCCTTAGACCTTCTACAATTTCTCTAGTTTTGTACATTTCCTTCTTTCAAAGTATCATTCACTTGAACCAACCAATAGGATGAATTGATTACCACATATAAAATTGCTTGATATATCGTTGCCGTTGTCATGGTGTTAGCTTTCATCCTAAATATCCACCCTAAATCTTTCTTCCTGCGACTTTCATCCACCCTGTCGTGTAGCTAATGAATGAGCATCGTGACTCCTATGATAGCATCTGACGACTCCTCTCCATCCATCCCTGCACTCCGAGGCTCGAAGGCAGTTGTTCAGGGTAGTCCAGTTGCATCTTTGGTCTGTTCAACGAATCAGAATTCTTCATCTTATGCGTCGTCCTTCCACGCCTCTAGTAAACACAAAACTCTCCAAACTGTCTCCTTGGATACGAACAATGTGCCCAAAGAATCGGAGGATTCGTTGAAGACATATTGTCGGCAACCTGTCTGTGATTCTCAGTACTTCGAGAATAGAGGCGTTAGTTCCCTTTGCTGTCCATGGAATTCGTAACATCTTCTCCAGTACCACATTTCAAATGCATCTATTCTACGTCTTTTGCTTGCTCTTCGATTCGAAGTCTCCACGCTCTTCCATATACTTTCCAGCTTTGACATTCCTGCGAATGGAGCATAATTTATTCTTCACTTTACGTCTTTAATGATGACCTGCGAATATTCTTCAAAAACTGTTGTCCTCGATAGGGTGCAGCCAAGACCTCAAGTCGAGTGGGGGAATTGAATCCAGACAATAAATGCTAACCATCCCAAGAAGGACGCAATGTAACTAATACAAAACATTGTTTTCTTAGATTCAGGAAAATAACGAAAGCAAAACAAACAATAAAAATGAAAGTTAGGATATTAATCAACGTGAAAAACCTTTAAACATTTGTTTGAGTGTTGTAGGAGAAACTGGAGACAATGTTTATATAACAATATACAGTATAATTGTTATAATCACAGTGTGACCAGCAGTGGAGACAAGAGAACTGTAACGATGCACATGGCGCGGTGGATTTGGGCCATAAGTTATTACATGTATCATATGATATACTCGTACATATAATGTACTTATACATTGTACGGTGCAGGTCGTTATGTTTCTATGTCCCATTATCTCCGCTTTTCAAGACGTCGGTTCTGGTATATGGAGCCTGTCTAACCCTTAACATGCCGAGTGATGGAACAGAGAACACTCGTAGATACCAAGTACAACTGATTAAAGATTGTGTGTATTTTGTTACTAAATAATGTCCTCACATCTAGACTTAATATTTTTAATTGTTTAAAGTTTTTCGGAGTGCTCACATTTTCTTTTTTGGAATCAGTCCATATTCCTGTATAATTCCGACACTCAAATTGCACGTGCTCGTCTTACTGGAATATTTTCAGCCTAACAAGGTATAGCCATGTGCTCGTCTTACTAGAATATTTTTAGTCTAACAAGGTATAGCCATGTGCTCGTCTTACTGGAATGTTTTCAGCCTAACAAGGTATAGCCATGTGCTCATCTTACTAGAATATTTTCAGTCTAACAAGGTATAGCCATGTGCTCGTCTTACTAGAATATTTTCAGTCTAACAAGGTTTATCTATGTGCTCGTCTTTCTAGAATATTTTCAGCTTAACAAGGTATAGCCGTGTGCTCGTCTTACTCGAATATTTTCAGCCTAACAAGGTAAACGCATGTCTTCGTCCTACTCGAATATTTTCAGCCTAATAAGGTATTGCCACGTGCTCGTCTTATTGGAATATTTTTAGCCTAACAAGGTATAGTCATGTGCTCGTCTTACTAGAATATTTTTAGCCTAACAATAGGTCTAATCTTTTTCCTTTTCTTTCGTCTAGATATTCAAACATTTCTTTTACCATATTGTCGTCTTGCATGAAATATGAGAAATCATAGGAGTTGTATGGATGTAGACGAAATATTTTCAGCCTAACAAGGTATAGCCATGTGCTCGTCTTACTAGAACATTTTCAGTCTAACAAGGTATAACCATGCGCTCGTCTTATTAGAATATTTTCAGTCTAACAAGGTATAGAGAATATTTTCAGTCTAACAAGGTATAGCCATGTGCTCGTCTTACTAGAATATTTTCAACCTAACAAGGTATAGGCGTGTGCTCGTCTTACTGGAATATATTCAGCCTAACAAGGTATACCCATGTGTTCGTCCTACTCGAATATTTTCAGCCTAACAAGGTATAGCCATGTGTTCGTCTTATTGGAATATTTTCAGCCTAACAAGGTATAGCCATGAGCTCATCATAATGGAAACATTTTAGCCTAACAAGGTATCGTCATGTGCTCGTTTTACTAGAATATTTTTAGCCTAACAATAGGTCTAATCTTTTTCCCTTTCTTTCGTCTAGATATTCAAACATTTATTTTACCATATTGTCGTCTTGCATGAAATATGAGAAATCGTAGGAGTTGTATGGATGTTGACGAGGCGAATGGTGTGTGGCGAGATAGGAAAGTGTGGCGCTCTGTCCTCTCTGCCTACACTGACAGGGAAATGATGCGATGGCATGTGTATATGTTCCTTGACTTTTTTGATATACGCAAAATGGTAACATTTTATCATCATTGAAAAAATATATTATACATTAAATTTTTTTTTAATTTCACCTGGCGAGTTTATTGCCGTGTGGCAATCTCTTCCAACCAACCAGAAATATGTTTAAATGGGTCATAAGTGAAAACCCGACGAATTCCATTAAAAAAAATGGATTCCAGCGGGATCGAACCCGCAACCTCCGGATCGAAATAATATCTGCAGGACGAGAATAGGGCATTGTCTGATATGATATACACTTTTTTAAACGTCATATCAAGGAGAGCCTAACACGCGCGTTTGAGAGGGGAGAGTAAACTCTTGACTACGTTAACTTGGAGTGTTTTATACGCGCCCAATATGATTTTTTCACAATTATAATGTCCCACCTACCCGCATTTGATTATCCGCTAATTTACAGTTACACGTCTGAATTTATTGTCCTAAAATATTTATGATGGAAAAGAGAGATATCGAACGGCATATAGCGTTAGAAAACAAAGTCAATGGGGCACTAAGGCAGGTATACTCGAACTCAAAATCTGCTAAAATGATAGTCCACAATAGTATTTTGGTGCCAACTTTGATGTATGGGAGTAAAACGTGAACGTGGAAAAAGACAGAGGAGCCGAATAAATGCTGTAGAGATGCGTGCAATGAGAAGAATATATGTAGTGACAATGTATGACAGAATACGGAACGAAGTGATTAGGGATGAATGTGAACTTAAGGCTGATGTGTTAAATAAGATGAATAAGAGTATGTTGAGATGGTTTGGGCTTATAGAATGAATGAATTAATAAAGAAAGACTAACAAAATATATGTAGAGTGCAGATGTGAGTGGAAGGTGTCTGAGAGAAAGATATCAAAAGAAGAAAATTAGAGAAATCGTTGAGGTTGTATGAAAAGGTGTATGGATGAGGAAGAGACTTAAGATGTGTGTGTCGAGTTAGGAATGTGTGGCACTCTGTCCTCTATGCCTACCCTGACAGGGAAGATGGTATTATGCACGTATGTAAATATTTTATGTTAACCAGTAGTATTCCAAACATTTTTACACTCAATCTTTTCCTTCATTTTCTATTGAACTTTCGTTGTACACAGTACAACCTGGTGGGCTATTAATTATATGGCAATCTATTCCAATCAACCAGATAGATGTTGAAGATGTCGAAAGTGAAAATCAGGCTTGAATACTTTTTAAATAAATCTGGATACCAGCGAGATGTTTATTCATTTATTTATTTTAACTTTTATTGCAAATACAATCTGGCGGGTTTATTGCCAGACGGCAATCTCTTCCAACCAACCAGACAAAAGTAAATGAAGTAAGTTACATGGTCGCATAAATCATTCAAATGACTATCCATCCCCACGAAATCCATAAACACATACGTGAACATATATTATGTCCACAAGATTAGAAGATCAAAACTAGCTTGGAGTTCCTTTGGACGACTAAACTACATCTTCAAGAGCAAGCTCCCAATCTGCTTCATACGGAAGGTATTTAACCAATGCATCTTGCCAGTACTAACATATGGATGCGAGACTTGGACTTTATCGGTACGAATGATACAAAAGCTCCAAACAACACAACGCAGCATGGAAAGGTGCATGCTAGGTTATACCAGAAGAGACCGAAAACGTAATGAGTGGATACGAGCCCAAACAAAGGTTGAAGATGTTATAGAGTTTGCAAAAAGACTCAAGTGGAAGTGGGCTGGACATATCGCCCGAGCAACAGACCATCGTTGGACGTATGAAGTAATCCAGTGGTACCCAATAGGTATAAAAAGGCCTGTAAGAAGACCTAAGTCGCGCTGGGTGGACGAAATACGTAAGCATGCAGGTATTATGTGGCAGCAATGTGCAAAGGACAGGATTTTGTGGAGACAACTTGGAGAGGCCTACATCCTGCAGTGGATAGATACAGGCTGATGATGATGATGATGATGATGATATTATGTCCACAAACTCCACAAAGACGGACAATCTCCCGAACATTACTTTTCATATAAAGTGAGATATCATCAATCAAAAGGAAAGGAAGGGATGGTGGAGAGCAGAGGAAAGGAAAAGAAAAATCAGGAATGAAACACGTTATTTTACTGACTAGAAATTAAGAGTTTTTTCAGTCGCTTTTTTGCCATTGCCACAAATCATCCTTTTTCTAGGATGGAAAACCTATTTTACTAATTATAGTAACTAACTAATATTAATCTATTGTATTCATTTAATGGGCTAATTTGCTAAACCTGGCGAATACGATACAACGACGAGCTATATAATATCTACAAAGCTCCCGGGCTATCTCTATATGTACATGTCAGACTGAACAGATTGAGATGGGCCGGACATGTGCAGAGAATGTCGTCATCGCGAGCACCCAAAAGAATCCTGGAGGGACACCCGGGTGGAAGAAGGAGAGTGGGCAGGCCGAGGCTGCGATGGGAGGACGAAGTTGAGAGGGACGCAACCCGGCTGCTGCAGGCGCAGGATTGCAGGGTCGTGACGGAAGACAGGAGGAGTTGGAGGCGAAGATTGACGGAGGCTAAAGCTCGATATGGGCTGTAGGACCATCTAAAGTAAGAATTTGCTAAGATGCAATACAATACGATACGATATGCTATCATCCCTCGTGATCAAGTATAATTGTCGGGTATCTTATGTAAAAACCACTTGTGCGTGTATTAGATTATAATATGTTTTATTGGTCAATCATTGTTGCACTTCAGCAAACACACACTTTTGAAAGATCAAACCAAAAGTTCTGATCGTAAAGAGATCAAACTTCCTTTGAAGATCGGCAGGTTTAACCTGCTGCAGCTTTTCATTAGGCACAGTTTTATACAGTCAAACCTCGGGTCACGAACGCCTCTAGTCACGAACAAATCGGCTTACGAACACAATTTCCGAACAAATGTTGACTCGACCTGCGTACAATGCCTCGGATCACGAATTAGTTGTAACGGCGCATTACGCAATTACGCATTAGTTGTTCTCAGGTGCGCGCGTTGTGAACATTGTTTGTCGTTACGTTCGTTGTTCTTGATACCTTTTTTTTTGCTTTTTATATATATAATATTCAGTATATATAAAATATATTTTTTGTATAAATAAAAAGTATATATAAAAATTATTTCGGTTTGCGAACATTTCGGCTCGCAAACGGAATCAAAGAACGAATTAAGTTCGTAACCCGAGGTACCACTGTATGTTGTTACGTGTACCGTTGTTTTTGTGCTGTTTTTTTATAGCGAAATAAGAATTAATAATTCGCAGCACATAAGCTACAAAAAAACCATAAATTCAGATGTAAAACGCTCTAAGAGTAATATAAGTCCGGAATTGAATCTAGAGAGAATTGAACCTGGGGCACCCGTTTGCTAAACGTTAATGCTTACCGTTGGACCACGGCCGCCAACTAAGATAATATAGCGATACAGCAAACATAAACGACTGTTTAACCATTTAAGTTGACAGTTCAAGGAAATACGGTGGACTCAAACCAAGTTCGACAAGACAGCGAATTCAATTCACCAGCGAGATGAATTGATAAGTGAACTTTAAGTGACAATTTAAATTATAAACGCAGCAGTTATTGTTTTGAGGGTCACAACAAAGAAAATATGAAGAATGAAGAGTTGAAGCGAATACTGAAATCTTCTAGTTGAAAAAAATAAGATTGGAGGAATAGGGGACATATTGCAGACATATATACGACTAGTCTTAAAGTTTTCATACCTGAACAACTTAGGGTGTGTGCGGACAGATATCATACCAGTCACGTTCACACGTGGTAATGTTAGTTAAAATTTGACACCTCTACACTCCAAAAGATTCTAGCTTGGACAACTTAGAGCAAAATTTAATACCTCTACACTCCAAAAGATTCTAGCTTGGACAATTTAGAGCAAAATTTGATACCTCTACACTCCAAAAGATTCTAGCTTGGACAACTTAGAGCAAAAGTTGATACCTCTACACTCCAAAAGATTCTAGCTTGGACAACTTAAGAGCAAAATTTATTAAAACGTTACAGTTAAAATTTGATTCCTTTACACTCTAAAAGTTATTGGCTTCAACACGTAAGATCGCGTATGGACAGATACCATGCCGGTCACGCTATTATAATGGTCAAACGATATTTCAGTTAAAATTTAATTCGTTTGGGCTCAGTTGTATGTCAATTAGAGTTGAAATAAAACAGATTGTTTCGTTATATTCTGAAATGTTAAAAAAATATATCCTTCATCAAGTTTCTTTCAAAATAACGAAAAAGCCATGTAGAAATTAAACGACGGTTAGATGCTGACATAATTTAATTTCTACTGGAATTTTCCTTCTTCCGAAAGAAACTTGATAACGTCACTTTATTAAATTTTTAACATTTCAGAATATAACGAAAAAACATGTCTTTTATCGGTTCTATTTGACATACAACTGAATATAGAAATATTAAATTTGAAACTATAACATCGTCACACCACGCGATGGACGCCAATTCGCCATAGTACCCAACAATAATGATACCAAGCTATTTTCACGTGTGACTTTTAAAATCTTTCTTAATGCATCTGCATTCATAATGTTTGCAACTAAAGTGGAGTGCAATATAATTGTCATATATCCCTACCAATGTTAATATGTTAATTTATCATATACTCTTATCCACATCCAATAAATATTATAAGTTATTATGCAAACCAATGTTAAGCTTACTAACCATATCTGTACTATGTTATCTATAGCCTATAAATATTAGTTTTATCACGTGTATGTCAAACTTAACTCAATGTATTATGTTTAAATTTATCATCTGTCGGAATTATCAGAAGCTGCTTACTATCCAAATTCAATAAAGATTTCATATCACTAAATGGAAGTAAACAGCGAACGATACATTCCAAATAAATCGTCTGATATCGATTTGACCTTCAAGGGGCACCGATAACATACCCAACCAAAATTCCTTGTTAATTATCTAAGGGTACGTTATCGGAAGATGCTTCGCTTTAAATAGGACGTCATATCAGAGGCAGCAAGCATTATTCTTAAAGCCATTACGATGTTAACATCATCGTTATTATTACTTCTATAAATACTGTTAATATTATACTTCAATGTAATTCAACGAATATACAAATAAAATTACACAGTTGAAATTATAAAAGTGTTTTCGTTGCAAAAGGCCATAACAGAATATATCCTTTAAAAATTGACTCACTGAGTTTGTACGAGTACTACTATCACAAAACACAGGTTTAACTTATTCCAAGAAGTTTCGGAAGTCAAAATAAACCAGAGGCAGGCGTCACCAAAAGGGTTGATGAACACGCTCTGTTAAATTCGTCATTGCTGCCAATAGAGCACCAACACTACGGTATTGTGTAACAACTCGTGAGGCCTCAGTCAGCGGATACTCCCAACCGTCTCAACACCAGCATTCAACACCTCGACCTTTGTCAGTCTGCGGTCTGCAGCGCTCACTTTCACTCCGTCAGTACCGTCTTATTCTCGCTGCAGTGCCAGACTACAAAGGCTAACCTTGCTGCCTGCAGAACACTATGATGTTCTATTGTACTTAGATCGTGCTGGATGGGGACTTACTTTATCCCCCATAAAAGCGTGGGTGATAGTGGGATCGAACTGAACTAAACTGAACTGATAATAGAAATAGGGAACGATGAAGTTCTTGGAATACTCGCAGAACTCCAAGTTTTGGAGGTTAGCGATGCAAATTCGGTTGCCTTAATGAATATTTAGACAACCTTGAGTCTTTTCAGCCAGTAACCAATGATATAATATATATAAATAAATAAATATAGGTTTATTGACAGCAACATAGTATGTACAAAATATATTTAAATAACACTTCTAAAACACATAAATTGCAGATTAATACATTAAATACAGAAGCTATCAACAGTTCTTGGCTCATCTAATAACACCCCTTCGGCCGAGATACACCCCACCAATATAGGGCGAACCCAGCCACGGGGACAACATATGTTTTTCAGCCCACACCCTTGAACACGTAGAACAAGAATATAAAAAAAACACAGAAAATAAATAGATGACAAAAAAAATACATTCAAGAGAGAAGACATTAAAAGGTCCGGGCTCATCCCACAAACATTCTCCCGGCCGAGATACACCCCACCAATGTAGGGCGAGCCCGGCCGCAAGGGTATCTGTTGGTTACATTGAGAATGAACATATGTTGATTACATTGAGAATGAAGATAAATTACAGAGTCTGATAAGTAAATTGTATGAGAGATGTAAAGAAAAAAGATCTGAAAATGAATGTTGCAAAATCCAAAGTCATGGTGATAGAACAGTGAGAGGAGTAAACGCGATATATGGGTGAGTAATAAAATATTAGAGCAAGTTAAAAGAATTCTGTTTTTATAGGTTGTATTTTCTCAGATAATAGAAGAGTTACGAGGGAAATCCAACGACATGTTGCAATAGGAAATAAAGTAAGTGAGGCACTAAAACATATTGTATACTCGAACTATACAGTATTGATATCTGCTAAAATGATAATCCACAAGAATATTTAAGTGCCAACTTGATGTATGGGAGTGAAACGTATTCATAGAAAAATACTGAAAAGAAGTATGGGAGTGAAACGTATTCATAGAAAAAATACTGAAAAGAAGTATGGGAGTGAAACGTATTCATAGAAAAAATACTGAAAAGAAGTATGGGAGTGAAACGTATTCATAGAAAAAATACTGAAAAGAAGTATGGGAGTGAAACGTATTCATAGAAAAATACTGAAAATTGCGTGAATACGAAATTAGGGATGAATGCGACCTTGCGAATGATGTAATTTGTTTTATCAATAACTGTTGATTCCACTTTTTGTAATGGTAAAACCCTACCGGTTTCAAGGCTTTCACCTCATCATCAAGAGAGCACAAACAAGACTCTTGTTTGACAAGAGGCTTGTTTGTTGACACAATCCTTGTCTGTGCTCCCTTGACGATGAGGCGAAAGCCTTGAAACCGGTAGGGTTATATCGTTACAAAAAGTGAATAAACAGTGTTTGATAAAAAAAATTAAAATGTCTTTTAACCTCCACAGTGTTAATGCCTTAACTATAAAAAATATATAAGAATGATGTGTACGTAAGATGAAGAAGAGCACTATAAGATGGTTTGGTCACGTCGAACGAATGAATGAAGAAATAGTATAGTGTAAATGTGCGTAAAAGGTGTGACAGAGGAAGACCAAGGAAAGTATGATTGGATCAAGTGAATTATATTTTGAATGAAGGAAATATAATAATTTAATGTTATGTAAATGTCAATATGAAAATTCAAAGAAATATATATAGTAGTCATATGGAAGAGGCGAAATACGTGTGTCGGGATAGGAAAATCTCGCACTCTGTCTTCTTTGCCTACCCCGACAGGGAAATAGTGTGACAGTATGCACACATGTTCCTTGACTTATTTGATATACACAAAATAGTAATACTTTTTCTTCATTGAAAAGGGATCTTATATATTAATCAGGAGTAATAGCTGCAGGAAGAGACACTGTACTGTGCCTACCCCAGCAGGGAAACGGCGTGATGGTAAATATATGTATGCATGTAAATAAATAGTGTTTCATTGAGTTTTTTTTTCAATAAATGATTGCAAGTCCCTGTCGGTGATTGCAAGTCCATGTCGGTGATTGCAAGTCCCTGTCGATGATTGCCACTCGATATGTTGTGTTTATCACGCCAGGTTATGACGCCCATGTTTGGAATTAACGCTATCATCTTGGCCACTCTTCTCCATTAGTATGTTCCCTTTCCACAGACCTGATGCTCACATCACACACTCGTATTTATATTCAATTCATCATCATCAGAAAAAAAAGGTTTAACCTCACAATATTATTTCAGATTGTCAGCTCATATTCAGAGGTGTAACGAGATCTTAGTTAGTAGTAACTTATGAACAGTACTATTCAGTCTATGGTAGTGTCACCTAAAGATTACTCAGCCCCTGGTTCGCTGACATCTCGCACTCTTCACGTTTGGCTTCAAGTAGATGTCAGTGTACGGACAGCGACCACATCCCGGAAACTCGGTGGAGGGGCACAGAAGATGGTCACATCTGCTTCTGTATTTTCTTTATCTTCATTACTAATTATCCCAACTTCTATCCACATTAGTATCTTCTTCTTCCTGGCACTGTCCCAACTCATTACCTAGGTAGGCTGTTGAGGTCGGCTCTTCTCTTTCTCAGGCTGTATATTCTTCGGTTCTGGGTGTCGCTTTCATCTAGGCCGTTTCTCTGCAGGATTTTGGAGCATTGAGTCATCCAGGAGTTCTTTGGTCTTCTTCTGGACGGCTGTCGGGGAAGATCCATAGACATTGCCTGATTTACAGTATGGTCTGGTGGTCTCCATCTTATGTGCCCGATCTATTCACATTAGTATATCTCAAAACATTTATACAACGCTCCTGTTATCACTTAACATCAACATGTGCACATTCAATATTTTACCCCAAATACTGTGTTTTGGTAGCAGGACTCACAATATATACAACATTTATGCAATTCCTATAACATCTACTGCGGTGCGGATAGCAATGGGAAACCACCGCAACATTATTTTCTAAAGAAAACCACATGAATATGATTTACAATCGGTGGTTCATGTTCCTCAGCATTGAAGTCACAACGAAGAAGATTTCAATACTTTAAAACTAGCTAACATTGTCTTGTTACACGTTCCTTGTAGGCCCACCAGGTCAAATGTTTTGTGCCACAGTGGAGTGGTTGCAACTAATTATTACTTGTACAACTCTTGTATAATAAGACATGATTTTCTTTTCACTTTGAATAAAGTGAAGCAGTTGTTCTTGCCGGGATGAATTGATTAAACTGTATAGGTTTGCTTTGTTCTTGTGTTGGGTTCGTCTTGTTTTTTTTCTATTGTATTGTATAATATAACTCTGCTTACAGATCAATGTATAATTTTATTTGTTGCTATTTTTCAGCCAATGAATAAAAAAAAGTCATTTGACCGTTGAAATAAAATAAATTGTCCGTTGAAATAAAATCATTTGACATTTGAAAGTTGAAATAAAACAAATTGACATTTTACCATTGAAATAAAATAAATTGATCGTTGAAATAAAATAAATTTACATTTAACCGTTGAAATAAATCATCGTCCTAGGATTGATTGACACCTGTGTTGGATATATTCTGCTTCACTTGTTCTTATTATGGTCTCATTGCTTCTAGTGGATACACTACGCAGCTTAGTAGGTAAGACGTAAATAAGATGGACATAGTTCGATTCCCGATGATACCAAAAAAATAAAAAAAAGGTCCCAGTAGTCTGATCTGGTAACAGTACTCGCACAGGCTAGACGTGTGAGGCAGTAAATAAAATACTTACGATGGCAAACTGCAAGTTACGTACCTACTCAAGGGGTTATAAATTAATTTGGGACCGAAGACAATATTGCCTCCCGGCCACGCTCTTCAACGTGTCTGCATCACAAACTTGGATATGTTGCGTGGTACCGTTGTGTACCGGTTGCGCATAATTAAATTGGACAGCTCACTCTTCCGATCCGACTTGGGATACATTTCTACAGTGCTTATCCTGTGACACAGGAAAAACTCAGACGAACAAGGCCATCCACAGATCTTGAACTGCCCTGGAAGGAGCCATTAAATTCTCCTTATGTATGGAAACAAACGAAACGACCTCCGTGGCCTGGTGGTAAGACACTTGTCTGCCGATCCGGAGGTTGCGGGTTAGATCCCCGCTGGAACCCAGAATTTTTAAAACAGGATTCCAGTCTGGTTAACACTTAGGGCCTATAAAAAAAACATCTTTCTGGTTTGTTGGAAAAGATTGCCACGTGGCAATAAACTCGCCAGGTAAAAAAATAAATAAAAAGATGTTGGTTTCCTCCTACGGATATACCGCCGATACTTGATAGTAAGGGTCTTGTAGCGATCCTTACTCCCTGTGACCACAGCGCGAGCCGCTTGTTATTGTTTAGCGAGAACGAGACAGCGACATATCTTCTGCGCCTTTCTACAAATCATATAAATACGGGACGTGTAACAATAAATATTGTTTAGCGAGAACGAGACAGCGACATATCTTCTGCGCCTTTCTACACACATTCCAAATATTATAAATACCGACGTTTAACAATAAAATACCTCTTTCCATATTCCGATTTCAAACGAGTTTTATTAAAACAACGATCATCCTTATCATCTTTCCATTCGGGACAACCGTCCCTAAAGTGGTGACCCCGACGTGATTCTGACCGACGTGATAACTAGCAGACGCAGTAAATAGCGACCATGACCAAAGCACCGGTACCCCCGCAACCCTCCACGTCAGATGCCATCCGCACCTTAATCGACGGAATCAAGCAACTCTGCTTGGAAATTGCGGAAATGAAATCGAGAACTACCTACAATGGCTATCAGCAGGTGCACCGCTTGCAGGTGAGGTTGACTTTTGGTCTGCTGGGATAGTGGTGCAGCCCCTTATACCCAAATCTTGAGGGGTGTCATACAAATAAATAATAATAAATTGCTTCAAGTAGCTCTCAAAGTTTTTTGATGTAATCCAATCATCTTGTTTAGGGTCTTTCCATACTTCTTTGTCCTGTCCTTGGTCGCTCCTCCAGCACTTTCTGCGTTCACCTATCATCGTTATATTATTATATTGTTAAGTGATTAATTAATCGATGCATTGTTATCGTGTAGCTGTTATTAATCAATCCATTATGCCGTGAGACAATGGTGCTGAGATATTGAATCATTGCTGCGGAATCATAAAATGAAAATCAAATGTCCGGTACACAAACCAATTAATATTGATACCACATTGTTTGCGGGAAACGATAAAACTCGTTCTATCCCGTCTTATAGTAGAGAGCGGGAGACGAGTTTACTCGTTTTGGTTTGCCAAGCGGTGGTATGCGGGAAACTTGTAAACACGGTCGCCAAATGGGGTGGGAACTGCGCGTTATCTATTATAAGATTCTTATAAGATCTTATAAGATTCTTATAAGATCTATTGAAAATTTCGTAATTATATTGTAATTTTATGTGAATAAAATAATTTTGATGGTGAAAGAGTATTTTTTTCTATGTTTACCTAGAATGTAGTAATTTTGTGTGAGTAAAAAATAGAGCAACCCATATTTTGCATAATAAAGATATAGATAGTTCTATTCTTAGTAAGATACAAAAAGTTTTTCGAAATAATACTAATTAGTTTGAGAGATATAATCGGTACACAAACCAATTAAAATACTGGACGAAATGCGTAGGTTATAAATTATGTTTGCGAATAATAAAGGTCTTGAAAAGGATATTTCAATTATGTCAGAGAACACTGAGCTGTTTTGTTTGGTGATTAATTTGGGGTAGCCTTTTAAGAAGTCTCGAGATTTTGTAAACGATACCCCAATCTGCCCTTGCGGTCGGGCTCGCCCTACATTGGTAAGGTGTATCTCGGCCAGGTGAATGTTTGTGGGATGAGCCCGGACCTTTAAATGTCTTCTCTCTTGAATGTATATTTTTTGTCATTTATTTATTTTCTGTGATTTTTTATCTTGTTCTACGTGTTCAAGGATGTGGGCTAAAAAACATCTGGTGTCCCCGTGGCTGGGCTCGCCCTATATTGGTGAGGTGTATCTTGGCCGGGGGGATGTTATTAGATGAACCCAGACCTTTTGATAGCTTTTAATGTATTCTCTTTTTAATGTGTTCTTGAAATGTGTCTAAATGTATTATGTACATACTATGTTGCTATCAATAAACCTGTATTTATTTATTTTCAATCTAAAATGTCACTTTTTGGTCCTCAAAGCGCAACAGTGTCAACATCAAAATTGCTATTTCTTAGCCCTCAAAGTGCAAAAGTATATGGGTAAAAATGCTACTTTTTGGCTTTTAGAATGCACAAATGCCACTAATTGGACATTAAAACGTTAAATGGTCTAAAATATTACATTTTGCCCATTAAAGCGTAATAGTGTTACAAATGCCATTCGTTGACCTTTAAAGCGCAAAAGTGCCATGTCTTAGCTCTCTAAGCGCAAAAGTATCACAAATGTCATTCATTGCTCCTCAAAGCACAAAATTGTCTTCAATGCCAATTTTAGGCACTCGAAACGTACAAGTGTCAAAAATTCTACTTCTTGGCCCTTAAAGTGCAAAAATGTCACTTATTGGCATTCAAAGCGTAAAAAATATTAAAATTAACATGTCTTGATACTCAAAACGCTAAAGTTTAATAAAAGCCACTTACTGACCCTCAAAGCGTTAACATGTCACTTTTGCCCCTCAAAGCGCATTAGTGTTAAAAATGGTACATTTTCCCCTTCAAAAATACTACTTCTTGGTTCTCTAAGTGCAAAAATGCTACTTAGGAAATCTTAACATCACTGGGTTCTCAGACATACCTTTTTTCTGGATCTTTTTTCGCTTAAGTCAAACCTGTGCTCCGCTATCATTTCGATGACATTTTGGCATAATTGCGGTTCTAGCTCACCAATAACGCGAATAATTTCATCCTTCATCTCAGGAATTGATTGGGGGTCATTCTTATGTTATAGACCTGGCTTTTCATGTAACCCCAGTGAAAATAGTCCAACGATGTCAGATCACATGATCTTGGTGGCCAATTAACATCACCGTTTCCGGAGTTAACAAATACATAAAATAATTCAACAATTTGAACGCGTTGTTGTATTGTATACGACTCCATTTTTATAAATGTCATACATTACACTTCTCAAATGACACAAGTTCCAGGCAAGTTCGCGACTCCATCTGTGTTTTATCTAAAATAATAAAAAAACCCGCTCAATTTGAAAGACTCTTTTCTTTAAATTTTATTCCATAATTCACAATGGACTTCACACATGATTTATAAATATTGACTTAACTGTATATTTTCATGCATTAGTTATTCCAGACCACATCTTTTAGGCATTAGGAGATAGCAGCGGCTTTATTTACAATCTGGGTGTGACTGTAAAATTACAAAATAACCCTCAATGTAACTACTGTTCAAGCTCTCGAATTCACTTCCATAACCTAGTTTTTAATGCACGTACATTATTGTTAATTTACTTTTCCTTTATATATTGACCCAATACGTTATTTCATCTGCATGCAAAACTGATAAAGATTCCAATATCAGAGGGTCACAGTTCGCTGACGTCTCGTGGTCCAGCGGGTCAATAAGGTCAGGAAGAATCCGCCCACAGCTAGTGCTCTGATAACACGTATCTGCAACCTGATACTCGATCACCAAGAGTTGTTTTCTGGCGCGTTTATCGAATATTGCAAATATAACAGAATTAATGTAACACTGTTTCAGAGAAGATCAGATCTTGACTCTTCTAAAAATGTGTATTTGTGTCTCTTCCGAAAAGTTGAAGTTTTTGAAATTCTCGTATGTTCAAGAAGATTTTCGTGGCTATTTATTGTATTTTAATTGAGAATATTGCCATCTCTTGATGGTTTAGAAGGAAGCAAACTTTTCGGAGGTGTTGCAGCCTTTATATTGAATAACAATAATAATAAAATGACAATTTATGAAGCGCTGTTTAGAGAGCAAACTCTCCTCAAGAAGGCTCCAACTCGGGAGTCGAACCTACCACAAATTAAAAACATTACAACATTTTATATGCATACACTACACCTAAAGCCGAATGTGATATTATCATATATCGGGAGATTTCTTTATAGTTCGTCTTTTTTCCTTGGTAAGTTTTCTTACCAATTATGTTTTTCTGAACATATGCAAATGAGGAGAAGTACCCAATCTGATGGTCGTAGTCTTTTATTATTAACCTTTCCCTTCCTGTACTAAAAAAATCCGCGCGTTCCAGTGATGTGTATTCAATACACATCAATACACATGTAAAAATGAGCGATTTAAAATCGGAAAAATAAGAATATTCATAGCCAATCGCTTAAATTAATTAAATTTGAAGTCAAAAGTGATAATAATTTAAATTTAATTGCTAAAAACATAAAAAAAAACCATCGGCCGACGTTCACAAAACGGACGAAGCGACCACTTCAAACGAAAGCCCGCGAGCTACTGAAGCGAGCGAACTGAGATTCTATTTTTGCGTTCCCATATACCGAAGTAGAGTGGGAGTGAGACGTGAATAGCATCGATTCCTCACCCATAGCGGTTTTTTTAGAATGAATATACCTACGTTACACACTGGTACACGTTTGATTGTATTGGTGAATTTATTCCCGATTTTCACAAAATATCTCTGATGTGACCGATAAGTGCTGATTATTATTAACATATTTTTTTTCATTCAGTGCGTAAATGTATTACGGAGGAAAACCTAAAATCTGAACCCAGTATTTATTATATTTATAGAGATATTAAAGTTTTTAGAAGCAATGTGTTTTAGATACGCATCACAGGGAAGGAAGGGTTATAATATAGTAGTTATACCTTTGTCGTTTAAAAGGAAACCATACTCTTTATATATTGTATAAAAATATGTTTATGAGATCATACAGTGGCATGTCTTGCCTATTTGCCCTGCATCATTAAAAGATTGCACCACGACAGAACAGATAAGTCGATCATAACAATAGTGGTAACTACGAGTAAATTACTCGGCGTTGTCCAACAGAACCAATTTCCCTTTATCATGTTTCCATCTCAATGCTGATTTCCCTCGTGCGGCCATTTTTTTAATGTTGATTTGCCAAATACGATTCGTTTCTCAATGCTGATATCTCTTATATGACAATTAACATTCTTTTGTGGTTTTTGTAATCTGTCTATGACCTCCGTGCCCTAATTGTTAAGGCGTCTGTCTTCCAATCAGAGGATTGCGGGTTCATTGATTCTCACTGGCACACATTTTTTCTCCAAAAGGTTCAGTCTGGTTTTCACTTGAGGCCTCTGTAGCAGCACCTTTGTGATTGATCGAAAGATATTTGTCACATGGCATAAACCCGCAGGGTTGTATCGCATCGTCGTCGCTGGACCTCGAATTCGAGAATCCCATCGCCGTTCCAACGTCAACTCAGTTGGAAAGCGAAAGTGTGCCGTAGAGATTTCGTTCATTATTTCTTTTTTATCCTCTTTAACCTGTACACCGCGTTAAAAATAAAATTCCGCGAATCCTGTGCGCGGCACAATTTCGGCGTTTTTTTAATTTCTAAGTTTAAACGCGTATTTTGTTTAGAACCACTCATATTTGATTGTACCACCAAGTAAACATGACATTCAAGTAATTTTCTGGTAATAAATAATAGTCATTACTCTTAAGGAGACTCATTAAATAAAGAAGATAAACTAAACATTACGTAAAATACACAAAGGAATGCTACAGATCAGATCACAAGCGTTTGTGCTTCCCGCGAGGAACACGTTAAGTGAGGGAGTTGCTGCACACCAGTAAACTCACCGGTCACACCGTTGTACTGGATTTGATGGCACACCTGCAGTGAGACGATCGGATTAATTGAGCCGAATGAAGCAAGTTACGTGGTCGCATAAATAATTCAAATGACTATCCATCCCCACGAAATCCATGAACACATACGTGAGCATATGCCCACTAGCCCCACAAAGACGGACAATCACCCGAACATTCATTTTGATATAAAGTGAGATATCATTAATTAAAGGAAAAGGAAGGGATGGTGGAGAGGAAAGGAAAAGAAAAAAAAAGGAATGAAACACGTTATACGAGTATTACTGACTAGAAATTAAGAGTTTTTTAAGTCCCTTCTTAAAGCATGCCAAGGATGAGCGAGTTTTATATTGGTTTGTAACTGATTCCAGAGTATCACTGCATGGACAGTAAAGGACGACGTAAAAAAGAGGAGCGGTGAACTGGAAAGGCCAATAAAAAAATCTCTGTTTGAGCGTAGTTCTAATCCATGATCGGAAAGACGCGTAAAATTTTCGGCGAGATAAGAGGGGGCGGCGAGACAATATAATAAAGCTCTAGGGAAATGCATACACACAATTTCTGTTAGGGTAAGCAGAGAGGACAGGTTTCAGTCTTCTTATTTTTTTCCTTTAGGTCAAAAAAATCACACACGCTTTCGATGAAACATGCCACCAGTCTGACCTACGCATTGTTGTCGTAACAAACCGGGAATATTCTGTCCGGTGGGCTGCCGCGGGGATTAATTTAATTAGTGGAATAACAAAGCAATTTACTATAGAATATTCTATCGTTTTTAATTATACTCTTAAATAGCGATAAGGATGAATCATAGCTGATTGTGATAGAAGGTTCGTTTAAAAATCGAGCCGAGTGAACCGCAAAAGATGATGCGGGATGCGTTGGTATACAAATGATTCTGACATCACCAGATCAGAATTCCATGCACAGGAAGAAATTTTTATTCACATTTTTTTAATAATGTAAAAATATTTTGTTATTGTAAAAATCTTCAATTATTGTAAAAATCTTTAGTTATTGTAAAAATCTTTAGTTATTGTAAAAATCTTTGGTTATTGTAAAAATCTTTAGTTATTGTAAAAATCTCTTTTGAAGAAGTGACAACAAACGTAAATAAAAACCATCAAGTCATCTCACTGTTGGGATAGACTGAGAGAAGAAAGTGCCACACTTCCTATCGCAAAACAGATATTTCGCCTACTTTACATCCATTCGTCTTTTCATACAACTGCAGACAATGTCTTTGACTTTTTACATTCCTTCGTTAAAATATATAATTCACTCGATCCAACTATACTTATCTTGGTCTTCTTCTCTCATGTCTTCCACTCGCATTTTCACTATACATTTTTTTTTGGAGGCCAAACTCACTCGTTGTTCATGTCCAAACCACTTTGAGTGCTCTTGTTAATTCTACTTAATACATCAGTCTTAAGTTAACATTCAACCCAAATCACTTCATTCTATATTCTGTCATACATTATAATATTATTCTCAGTGCAAGAATTTCTACAGCATTTATACAGTTTTTCTCCCATACATTAGATTCTTTAATTCCTACAGTATTAGCTGGGACGACCAAGGTCTGAGTGAATGTGATGGAATACAAGTAGCCTGAACGAGTGGACTTGTTCTAGCTAAATAATTAATTGTAAGAATTGTTATCTAGTTATAAGTGGTATACAGGTGTTAATTATGTCTAAGAAATCATATATTACGATTGTAAAAAATAAAAATAAAATGATATGATATGTAGGAAAATAAGATTAAGTAAGTTCATAAATTATAATGCATAAATAAGATTAGTTAAGTAATACATTTGTATATACTCGTAGGTATAGCCTTGACAAATATTTATATAATATATTACAATATTTTGTTTAATAAAAGAAAATACTTTGATTTGACAATACGAAATGTGAACGAGTTTATGCAATACTTTTCTTGGTCTTCATCTACCACGACTTTCACACACATCTACACTGTTATCTATCCATACACCTTCTCATATAGTTGCTACGATTTCTCTGACATTTTACTTACCCTTCTTTCAAAATATCATTCATTTGATTCTACGAATACCTTTATAGCGGATTGCTTATGTCTAACTGTTGTGATGATTTTGATTGATATTTGTTTATTTATAGACTCAGGAATGCGGATGGATAAAAACGAAAATGACAACAAGCGATAAATAATAAGTCTAGACAGTTGAATGGACGACAATAAAAGTATGTTTATTTCGCAGAGTGCGGACAATTTATACCAGTGAATGAATACATGGGGTATATATATCTGCCTTGCTCTATCACATGAACGGGCGGTAGGTTAATTATTTATATTTGGAGATGGCTAGCCAATTTGCGCGCTGTTAATAGTAAATATTGTCGTTGTTCGTAGTGTGTAACAATCATTGAATTCTTGATCGGTCAATGACCCTGTATGTTTATGATCAACAATAATTAATTTAATTTATTTGTGTTTTAACAATTCACTCTTTATTTTGACAATTCATTTAGGTAGGTATACAGGCAGGTACATAGCTCCCTTCCTAGTGAACGCAGAGGGCGCGTGCCTTGCGTGAACGATAGGTTCCGGTGCATCTGACGTCGGGCTGGTCGTCCGTTTCCCGTGTCGAAGGAGGTACGTGGATAACAACAGCGCGTGGCGTTTTTTTTCCCAGATCTGTCGGTCAGATGGGTGATGCGGAAACAGGGGGTAGGCTTGGTCGTCTCTCACTAGATTTGAATTGTCTGCGGTGCTTGGTTGGTCGTTGCGTTGATCGTCGATGATTGGTTGTGTGGATCAAGTTGCAGATGGCATCCGATGAGGAGGGTTGATCTGCGGTGGCTTGATGATGATGGTGATGATGTAGATCAAGTTGTAGATGGCTTCCGATGTGGAAGGTTGATCTGCGGTGGCTTGATGATGATGGTGATGGCGGAGATCAAGTTGCAGATGGCGTCCGCGGTGGACGGTTGATCTGCAGGTGCTTGATGATGATGATGGAGTCTGCGGTGCTCGTTGCTGCAGCGTGGTTGTAGCGTGGTTGTATCGTGGTTCTTGCGATGTTGTAGCGTGGTTGTAGCGTGGTTGTATCGTGGTTCTATAAACGCTTTTCAATTTCTCTCTTCCCTTTTCTGCTCGAAGCTGCACGGCGATCTGCAGCGGAGGGCATTTTTCCCAAATCTGTTATGGTAGTAGCAGATTGTTGATGCGGCCGGGGAGGGTGTTCGTCTACGTGTGTTGCGTACTGTTGCTTGGTTGCGGTATGGCGGTCGTTGACGCTGACGGTCGTCGGTTGTAGTCCTTGATTTCATTTCCGCCACTTCCAGATGGAGCTGCTCGACTTCGTCGGTCAGGGCGCGGATGACATCTGATATGGAGGCCTGTGAGGGTGTCGGCGCTTTGATGATGGCGGGGTGTGCCGGCACGATGCTCATGGTTGCCACTTCCTGCGTCTGCTCCAGCATTTTGTCGGCCAGCAGTGCGAGCTCGTCGAGGGAGGCAGTCTTGGAGATCGTGTGGCTGATCGCCAGGACCGACCTCACGTGAGCTGGCATCAGGCTTATCCACATCAGGTGCAGCGTTGCGTCTGGGATCATCTCTCGGGCGTGGCTCCGCATGCGTCGCAGCAGCTGTGATGGGCGCTGGTCGCCGAGCTCCATCTCTGACAGCAGTCTTTGGAGTTCTCTCGCGTCACTCTCTTCATAGACGGAGATTAGTCTTTTATATCTTCGTACTGGTTCACGCTCGGGTTGTACAGGAGATCGGTGATCTGCTCGATGTCCCGTTTGTCAAGCTGGGCGAGGACCATTTGAGCCAGTTGGGCTTGGCTGCGGTGGAGGTCCTGAGTGGCAGCCTCGAAAGTGATAAACCATAGGCGCGGTCTATCGCGCCAAAATGCCGTGATTCGCATCGCCAGTGCGATACCAGCGAGGTGCTGTGGGGATGATGTGCTTCCCGATGCGGTCTCTTGGTCTTGGTTTGCCATTACTGTTGAGTCGGCGCTATTCGATATAGTCGAGGTATGTATTCAGTTTTCGTTCGGGGTCACCAATATAGCGGATGTCTTATGTCTAACTGTTGTGATGATTTTGATTGATATTTGTTTATTTATAGACTCAGGAATGCGGATGGATAAAAACGAAAATGACAACAAGCGATAAATAATAAGTCTTGACAGTTGAATGGACGACAATAAAAGTATGTTTATTTCGCAGAGTGCGGACAATTTATACCAGTGAATGAATACATGGGGTATATATATCTGCCTTGCTCTATCACATGAACGGGCGGTAGGTTAATTATTTATATTTGGAGATGGCTAGCCAATTTGCGCGCTGTAAATAGTAAATATTGTCGTTGTTCGTAGTGTGTAACAATCATTGAATTCTTGATCGGTCAATGACCCTGTATGTTTATGATCAACAATAATTAATTTAATTTATTTGTGTTTTAACAATTCACTAGTTATTTTGACAATTCATTTAGGTAGGTATACAGGCAGGTACACCTTCTTTGGTTTTCTTCTATCACGCCTTCCACACACAGTTACACTGTATATTCATTCATTTTACATGCCCAAACTATGCTGCCCTCATAAGAAACAAAAATTGAGTTTTGAGAAAACTGTACTTTTATGTTTTTCATTGCTGCTTTAAAATGTCGTGATTCATAAACAAAAAAGCAGTAAAATATGATTCATAAGCAAAAACGCAGCAAACACATAGGCACTTGCTGTCTTTTTGCTTATGAATCATATTTTATTGTTTTTTGCTTAGAAAAACCTAGTATTTTGTAAAATTAAAAAATACATTATGTCGAATTTTGTGTTGACATAAATGGTTTCTGTATTTTTTTGTTGATTATGGTTCAGAATTTGATATGGAATATTGCCTCATACTTAGTTAAATTTCAGATTTTTTCCCGTTAGCTGCATTTTTGCTTATGACGGCAGTATGACAGAATACACCAGTCCCTCGATTTACGCGGTTTTAATCTAACGCGGTTTTTCAAAATATATTTTTTAAAAAGGAGTTGTTTTCAAAAATTTTAATAGATTATTGAAGAAGATAGTTTTTATTAATATTATTGTATATATAGTTTAACCACTAATCCATGGTGCCAAAGTCAAGGCGAATCGACGGAAAAATATTATTTTCATTATTACCAAATTTATTTACTGCTATTAATGTGAGCGAATTAATTCAATCAGCCAGAAAATTACAAAATATGGTAATAATTATTGATTCAAATGTTGAAAGATCTTTGAACATTCAACGAGAGATAAAAAAATATTTATATGCAATATAAAGAAATTGCTAAAAAAAAAACAAATGTTAGTTATAGATTTTCTAACAACAGTAACCATAGAGCGTTTTTCTCCAAAATAATGAGACATTTTAGATATTTCTACTGATGGTAGCGATGCACCAACAATTGTTAAGAAGAAGGAAAAAACAGTTGCTTTTGAAGACAGCAGTGAAAATTCGGAATAAAATAATCTCGTTTCTTTTCTTATACGTTTATGTACTATGCGTATCCAGAAACTAAGTGTACTGAGGCTCTCACAACCGGATGGATTTTATTTTTGACATGTTGGCTACATCCGTTTTTGACATGTCATCCGCTATCTCGTTTGGAAGGGAAAACCTCCGGTTGAGGTTTATAATGAGGTGAAAACTGCATATGGTGATAAAGCTATGAATCGTACGAGTGTGTACAAGTGGTGTCGCGAGTTTAAAAACGGTCACGTCACACCTCTTCACCCTCCGCCAAAAAGTTCAAAACCACAATTTCAGCCAAGAAAATCATGGCATCCGTGTTTTGGGACTGTCAAGGCATAATTTTAATTGAATATATGCCTCAAGGGGAGACCATCAACTCTGCAAGATACTGTGAGACCCTAAAAAAAAAAAAATGCGGAGGGCGATTCAGAACAAGAGGAGAGGCATGCTGACAAAGGAAGTCTGCCTGCTGCACGACAATGCCAGACCACACACGGCCAACGCCACGAAGAAACTGCTCGCCTCGTTTAAATGGGATGTCCTGAACCATCCCGCGCATTCCCCTGACCTAGCACCTTCAGATTAATATCTCTTTACCTCCCTGAAGCTGCACATGGGTGGAAAAAGGTTTTCAACCCGACGAGGAGGTAAAGGAGGAGGTGGAGAAGTGGACGGAGGGGTTGGCGGGTAACTACTTCGAGGAAGGCATCAAAAAGTTGATACCCCGCTTCACCACCTGCATTGAGAGAAATGGCAACTATGTCGAAAAATAGCTTACATATGTACTACGGTAACCACGTATTTTTTTTGTTTAAATAAAAAAATTGTAACCTACAAAAAATCAGTACACTTACTTTCTGGATATGCCTCGTATGTGAACATATTATTTACATTTTTTATTCCTTCGCTACTTTTACTATGTGAATAAAAATAATATTGAATGTGTGCATTTAAATACAAAACAATGTGATTGTAAAATAATATTTTATTTCCTTGTATTAAGTGTTAACATAAGTTGTGTCTGTTTTTTTTTTTCAAACTAAAAAATGAGCACTAAAAGTAAAACAAAATGGTAAAGGTCATACGTCATTCGAAAGAGAATTTTCTGCTCTACAAGATATTGTGTTTGCTTTTACGTGACATATATTATTTTATTTGATTACAAGCCTTCAAAATGGAATGTCTAGTAGACGAAAGTGAGCAGTTTCGACACCTCCTCGTGTTCGCGTTCAATCGAGGGAATAAAGCTGCTCGCGATATTTGCGAAGTGTACGGTGAAGATGCTATGAATGAAAGGACAGCTCGTCGATGGCTTTTCCTTCAATAATGACGTCGAATTGCGGACATGGTTGGACGAATTCCTCGAGTCAAGACCGGATGGTTTTTATCGCACAGGCATTGAAAAACTTGTAGAACGTTGGCAAGAAGTTGTAAATAATGAAGGAGAATACATTACTGACTAATTTGTTGTAAAATAATGAAGGAGAATACATTATTGACTTATTTGTTGTAATTTATTTTGTTGTGTCCTCTTGTTCTCTTCATTTGGAAAAAAAACGGACACAACTTATGTTAACACCCAATACAATCATAGATTTTTTATGCGGTTTTTTTAACGTATCTTTACATTTCGTATGAGCTCCATGTATTTTGTTACGCGGTTGTTTATATTCTGGAACCTATACCATGATTTTGTATGAGCTCCATGCCTTTTTACGCGGTTTTTCGCGGAACGTATCTACCGCGTAAATCGAGGGACGGGTGTACTCACCTTTATCTTCCTTGGTACATAAGCTTAAGTGGTAACATTAGAAGTGCTATTCGAATCAAAATTGACAACCGACAAGGATTGCATGGTCAACCAGCCCAAATTGTTTCTATCGATTGGCTGCAGTGATGGAGCCATTGTGTGATGGCAGTGGACGGTTTGATTGGATGTCACGCGATGACTCAGAATCAACAATCCTCTATTCAGCGAGGTGGACGCATAATTATTGTGCCAAACCGCAATATCAATCCGGAATGAAATCATGCGAGGCCGTTTATGTGCGATTTTGTTGCCAAAATATAATGATTCATTTAATATGTTATGTATTTACGGATGTTACAGGAAAAAGAGTTAAAATACATAATTAAACGACAAAACACGTGGAATTGATAAAAAAATATATAAACATTAATGTTTATATAATACTCAATAAACGGAAGAATATTTATGAATAAAAAAAACTGCCACGTAGGTATTTTTCGATTGCTCTTTGTGAGACATATTTGCTTTACTAAAAGCCATATCTTTACCGCGTCCAACGAATGTAGCGTTTCTTCTTTCTTTGTGGAACTTTTCCACTTGATCATCACCATTAACTCTACAATCTAGCTGCCTATAGGATTGTCAACGACCTATATTTCTCTATAGCATTTCTTCTCCAATTGGTTATACTCAAGAATTAAACCAGCAACCCCCGGGTTCGAGACAGGCGTCTACTAACTACCATAGACCACGTCTACTAACTTGCCATCTTTCATAATAATAAAAGGTCAATTTATATAGCACCGTTTAGAGAGTAGACTCTCTTCAAGTGAGTTCTAACTTAACCCACTACTATTGACTTATTAAAAATATTACAAAAAACAAATTAAGTGTAAGGATAGGAAGATGGTGACTGCTTCTTAAATCTCCTTCCCTTCTTTTAATAGTCTACTTCTTCCTCATTCTCCGTTGATTTCTGAAATATATTTCTTTCGCAACTCATTTTTTTTGTATGGCCAAACCGCCGGAAGAAATAATATGAAGAAAATGTATAAAAAAAGCCCTGATTGACAATTCAACTGTTAAATTATTCAAGATGGTCATTAAATATCCAGACGTCTGACTTTGGTTTTAAGGCCAAATGCAATAAGTGTCCTTTTTGGTTTAGCCGTGAAACGAATGTTCGCCTGTTGGCCATGCGGTGCTGAGCCAAAACCTAAGAATGCCGTGACTCATGTTCCTCGGGGATCCCACGCGCACGATTCACTGTCATTAAATATAATTCACCTAATTTTATTTAATATATCATAACATACGAGGGTCATCCAGAAACTAAGGTTACAAGGGCGCCTGAGGTCGGGGGATTTTTTTTGTTTCAAAGTTGGTGCACCCGGCGTGTAGGGGGGATCCTAACGGTCAGTTTGTTTGATCCCGCGTGTTTGTCGGGAATTTTGTTCAGTCACAGTAAATTCTTCTGATGGAGAGGTCGTCCTGCGCTCCCGCCAACTCTCGTCCGTGCGAGACCTCTGCGGTCATCAGTTTTTTGACTTTGCAGAACAAAACCGCCGCGAATATCCATCGGAAGTTTGTGAAAGTTTATGGTAGTGATGTGATGAGTCGACAACATGTCATGAAGTGGGTTAGGTTGTTCAGATAAGGCCGTACTGATACTCACGACGAGGCAAGGCAGTGATTTCTGACGAATTTGTGCAAAAAATTGAAGAACAAGTGCGAAATGAGCACCATGTGACGCTTGACGACTTTCACGAACAATTTCCTGACATTTTTCGAAGTCTCCTTGGTAATATTGTGTCGAAAAAACTTGGTTACAAGAAGTTGTGTGCGAGATGGATGCCCAGAATGCTCACACCGGAGCACCGTCAAAATCGCGTTACCGCTGCGCGTACATTTTTGGATCGTTTTGCACAGGGGGAAGAAGCTTTTCTGGACTCTATCGTGACAAAGGATGAGACGTGGGTGTGTCACTACACCCCAAAAAATTTCCAACGATCGGGAGGTCGAGGAAGCAGTGAAGAAGTGGCTGAAAGAGCTGGCGGCGGAGGTCTATGACACTGCCATACAAAACCTGGTGCCCCGACTACAGAAATGTCTCGATCTCGACGGCGATTACGTTGAAAAATAGTTTTATATATTTGTGATGTATCCTGTGAATTTCAATTAAATACAAGCATTTTTCGATCGTACATAAATGTTGTAACCTTACTTGCTGGATGACCCTCGTACATATACGAGTATATAACCACGCCATGTCCCCTTGCAGGGTAGGTAGAACGGATATCAAATGGGGGTGTATTTAGATTGGTAGGATGTTACGAGGATGAAAGGATTTTTTCGATAACTTCTCTCTCAAATGTATTTGCTTTTCTATTGATTTAAAATATATGTAACAGGACATATAAAGACAATACGTTGCCTCTGGAGTTCAGTAGCCATGCATCAACATGTGGAATGTATCGATTCTGCAAAGCAACTTGCATCTCGTGCTACAAGTGAGCCCATGTGTTTGTTAAATTTTAAGATTTATACATAAAAATCTCAAAAAAATCATTTTTTTTTCTATGTAAGCATTGTTCCACTATTAACAAATCTAAGTATTAGGTGTTAACATAAGTTTTGTCCGTTTTTTTCCAGTTAAAAAATGGGCACCAAAAGTAAAACAAAATGGTAGAGGTTATACGTCATTCGAGAGAAAATGTTCTGCTCTACAAGATATTGTGTTTGCTTTTACGTTACATATATTATTTTATTTGATCACGAGCCTTAAAAATGGAATGTCAAGTAGACGAAAGTGAGCATTTTCGAATCCTCCTTCTGTTCACGTTCAATCGAGGGAATAAAGCTGCCAAAGCTGCTCGCGATATTTGCGAAGTGTACGGCGAAGATGCTATGACTGAAAGGACAGCTTGTCGATGGTTTTTGCGTTTCAAATACGGTAATTTCGACCTGAAAGACATGGAGCGTTCCGGACGACCAGTGGACTTCGATGAGGACCGCTTAAACAATATTATTCATGGCCGAAATCGTCCCATGCCTCCCTTACCCCTCAGCCCCCAACCGTTGAAGCGTGTACTATATATCGGTACCAGTTCGAACGGAATTTAGTCTTGTTTGTGCTCCCCTGAAGATGAGGTGAAAGCCTTGAAACCGGTAGGGTTACACCGTTTACAAAAAAGTGGAATAAACAGTGTTTGATAAAAATAAATTACAATATATACATAAGTGTAATATAATATCAAAATACTCGTCAATAGAGATACATTTGTAAGGCCATAAATTTTTATTGGTATTGAATTATTTTATTGATAAATTGAGGAAAGTCTACATCCTAAATGACGCCATATAAATTATTTTATTATTATTAAATATTTATCGGGTTTGATGACTTATAAAGTGTTACAAGATGAAAGTGGTTTAGGCATGTTGAACGATTAAAGGTCGATTTACACACATCAGTGAATGACGGTACCGTGACCGGCCCGTGATTAAACCGACATGGTCAAAAATATTCTTCTATGGATTTGAAGGGTCTTGTTCACACTTGTCCGGTGTGTGACCGCGACAGTGCAAACAATGCTGTCGCCGTCAAGGTCTATTTACACGCATTAATGACGTGACAATATCGTGACCAGCCCATGATTAAAACGACATGGTCAAAAATATTCCTCTATGGCTGTGATCTCCAAACTTTTTTGACCGCATACCCTTTTATGACGAAAATAATCATAAATTGTACCCCCAAATTATATATTCTCGTACATACATACATACATACATACATACATGCATGCATGCATGCATGCATACATACACACATACATACGTACGTACGTACGTACGTACATACATACATACATACATACATACATACATACATACATACATACATACATACATACATACATACATACATACATACATACATACATACACACACACACACACACACACACACACACACACACAAACACACATACATACATACATACATACATACATACATACACCCATACACACACAAACACACATACATACATACATACACCCATACACACACACGCGATAATGAAACACACTCGATAATGAAACAATATATGTACATGCAATTAATAAATTACAAGAGAAATTTAAAATTATAATTTAATGGGAACAACGTGATTGAATTTATTGACTAATTTCGGTAAAATCTGTCTTGATTCCCTGTGTTAATGCTATTCCAAGATCTGGTTCTAATTCTAATTTATTTCTGTTTTTGGTTTTAATTATTGTCATTGCCGAAAATTAATTATTGTCATTGTTTTTTTAAATTATCGGCAATAATGTCGATTCGCCTGGCAACGGTATTTGCCGACAAGGGAATATATTTTAGTTTCTGAGCATATTCCTCTCCGTGAATTATTTCCACCCTTTTTATTGCTGCAGGAAGAAGAAGTGTTTCGCCAATTGGGTGTGGCTTTTTATCTTTCGCTATTAAGTAAGAAACCTCAAGAGAGGCTCGGAGTATGCGTACCCCACTTTAGGGACCAGTGCTCTATGGATTTGAAGTCTCGTCGGCGCGCGAACGTGCAAACAGTGAAACATCAAATTACTTTCGGACGATATTTTTGGTATTACGGCCGTGATTTTGATTTACTTTTTTTAGTGTTTTTTTAAGTTTTCATTTTGTTTTATTTGTTTTATTTATATTGTTTTATCAGAAACATGAACGAAACATAAAAAAATATATCATTATAAAAAAAAACAACTTTTATTATTACTATTATTACTAAAAAAACTACTTTTGTTATTATTCGGGATAAAGTCTTGATCCGAGTGATTATCTTAAGGTGTTGATACTTTTGTAAGTATTTAAAAAAATATATCATTTAAAAAAAAAACTACTTTTATTATTACTATTATTACTAAAAAAAACTACTTTTGTTATTATTCGGGGTAAAGTCTTGATCCGAGTGATTATCTTAAGGTGTTGATACTTTTGTAAGTATTTAAAAAAATATATCATTTAAAAAAAAAACTACTTTTATTATTACTATTATTACTAAAAAAACTACTTTAGTTATTATTCCGAGTCAAGTCTTGATCCGAGTGATTATCTTAAGGTTTTGATACTTTTGTAAGTATTTAAAAAAATATATCATTTAAAAAAAAAACTACTTTTATTATTACTATTATTACTAAAAAAACTACTTTAGTTATTATTCCGAGTCAAGTCTTGATCCGAGTGATTATCTTAAGGTGTTGATACTTTTGTAAGTATTTAAAAAAATATATCATTTAAAAAAAAAACTACTTTTATTATTACTATTATTACTAAAAAAACTACTTTAGTTATTATTCCGAGTCAAGTCTTGATCCGAGTGATTATCTTAAGGTTTTGATACTTTTGTAAGTATTTAAAAAAATATATCATTTAAAAAAAAACTACTTTTATTATTACTATTATTACTAAAAAAACTACTTTTGTTATTATTCCGAGTCAAGTCTTGATCCGAGTGATTATCTTAAGGTTTTGATACTTTTGTAAGTATTTAAAAAAATATATCATTTAAAAAAAAACTACTTTTATTATTACTATTATTACTAAAAAAACTACTTTTGTTATTATTCCGAGTCAAGTCTTGATCCGAGTGATTATCTTAAGGTTTCGATACTTTTGTAAGTATTTGAAAAAATATATCAATATAAAAAAAAAACTTTTGTTATTATTCCGATTCGTTAAGTAACAACAAAGCATACTCACAAGACATGTCAGAGTCACCTGTAGTGTGTCTGTAAACCTTGAAAAGATGAAACGCTTTGCCCAATCGATACCGCCTCTACTATATTTAAAAAAAACAAATAATAATTGGATCACGAGAATTATTTTTTGAATTTAATACAGACATCACGCTCTAACTGAATGTACAGAAATCACTGTTAAGATCACGGCCGGTGGAATCATGGGACCGTCATGGCACTGTCCGGCACTGTCATGGCACGTACCGGTCACCTTCACTGATGTGTGTAAATCGACCTTAAGTTGCGTAAGACGGCTTAAGCAAATCGACATTACGGTTTTTTATGGAAAGTGTGAGGGATCTGTTCTAGTTATAAATATATAAATTTTTTTTCTGGCCTTATTTAATGACAAAATATCACATGTCTTAAATAGTGTTAACTTGATAGTAATCCTGATAAACACCTTTATGCTATTAACCTGCGTGCACCTGCTATAGGCCCAGCCACTCCAAAAGACCTATCGATAGCCTGGTTAGTTTGCCTGATCTATCTTAACTTGTCCATAATGGCTTTTAGACGATCTTATTTATTTAATCCTTCATTGTAAAAACTATCTGACGGACTTATTGCCAGACGGCAATCTCTTCTAACCAACCAGACAAAAGTAAATAAATAAATGGTCGCAAAAATATAAAAAGTATTAATAATTTTTATGAAATTTATGAACATATACGAGGCATATCCAGAAAGTAAGTGTACTGAATTTTTGTAGGTTACAATTTTTTTTATTTATACAAAAAAATTACGTGGTTACCGTAGTACATATGAAAGCTATTTTTCGACATAGTCGCCATTCCTCTCAATGCAGGTGGTGAAGCGGGGTATCACCTTTTTGATGCCTTCCTCGAAGTAGTTTCCCGCCAACCTCTCCGTCCACTTCTCCACCTCCTCCTTTACCTCCTCGTCGGTTGAAAACCTTTTTCCACCCATGTGCAGCTTCAGGGAGGTAAAGTGATAGTAATCTGAAGGTGCTAGGTCAGGGGAATGCGCGGGATGGTTCAGGACATCCCATTTAAACGAGGCGAGCAGTTCCTTCATGGCGTTGGCCGTGTGTGGTCTGGCATTGTCGTGCAGCAGGCAGACTCCCTTTGTCTCACAGTATCTTGCAGAGTTGATGGTCTCCCCTTGAGGCATATATTCAATTAAAATTATGCCTTGACAGTCCCAAAACACGGATGCCATGATTTTCTTGGCTGAAATTGTGGTTTTAAACTTTTTGGCGGAAGGTGAAGAGGTGTGATGTGACCGTTTTTAAACTCGCGACACCACTTGTACACACTCGTACGATTCATAGCTTTATCACCATATGCAGTTTTCACCTCATTATAAACCTCAACCGGGGGTTTTCCCTTCCAAACGAGATAACGGATGACGCCACGTATTTCGCACTTGGCGGGAGATTGGATTGACATTTTTCACGAAACGTGTTGTCGCGTCGACACTTCTCAACGTACTGACCTCGAACCGGTCTCGTTGCGGAGGGGAAGGGTCAGGCTACACGGAAGTGTAGCCAACATGTCGAAAATAAAATCCATCCGGTCGTGAGAGCCTCAGTACACTTACTTTCTGGATACGCATAGTACATAATAAAAGTAAAAGTGAGATATCATCAAAGTATAAGAAAGGGATGGTGGAGAAGAAAGAAAATTCAGGATTGAAACACTTTATGTTACTGACTAGAAATTTAGAGTTTTTTAAAGCATGCCAAGGATGGAGCTAGTTTAACTTTGGTTTGTAACTGGTTTCAGAGTCTCACTGCATGGACGGTACAGGGCGACGTAAAAAAAAGAAGAGCGATGATATGGGAAGGCCAATAAACAATCTCTGTTTGAGTGTAGCGCAAAAAAACCATTATCGGAAAGACGCTGAAAATTTTCGACGAGAAAGATTTGAGAAATATCTACAGAAATCAATCAATCACAAGTCGTTTTATTATACATATTAAAATATTATTATATTAAATACACTCTGAAGGGTTTGTATGGTTAAGCAATTAATTTCTTTCAACAAACCGCAACAATACATTTTTAGGCCCCATCGGGAATTGAAGGGAGCGTTTTACCACTAGACTATTATTGTTTGCTGTGGTGCAGCGAATTCTCAAAAGAAAGCCGGGTACTTTAACATCGATACAATTATATAATACTTTGACATCGATACAATTATATAATATATCAACCAGTGCATTCTTCCAGAACTTAAGTATGGCTGCGAGACATGGACCCTCACAGTAAAGAACACACAAAAGCTCCAGACTGCACAAAGGGGTATGGAGTGATGCATGTTGGGATATACTAAAAGAGACCGTAAACGAAACACCTAGATTCGCAATATAACAAAGGTAGAAGACGTTATAAAGGTGTGCAAAAGAATGAAGTGGCAAATGGCCGGACACGTAGCCAGAATGTCAGACTCCTGATGGACATCCGAAATAATCCAATGGTACCCAAGAGGCATAAAGAGGCCCAGAAGAAGACCGAAGATACGCTGGATAGACGAAATCAGGAAGCATGGCAGCATTACATGGCATCAACGAGCATAAAACTGAACTATTTGGAGTCAACTTGGGGAAACCTTCATCCAGCAGTGAATCGACCCTGGTTGACTATGATGATGATGAGATAATATTTAAAGAGTATAAGTATCGGATGGCGTGTATTTTGTGTAATATCTTATATCCAAGTGTTAGCAGTCCGCTCCCTGTCTCAACTGATGGCGTAATTGTTAGCTGCACGTATGCGCTTTACTCCGCAGGCGCGCGCATACAACATGCATACATCAAAACAGTACAGCGCTATTCTGCGATGGATAACATATCACATTTGTTAAATATCAATGGTCGTTATATAGTCGACGCGTAAAACGCGGATTTAGAACTGCCATCTTTGTATGTAAAATCGCATTACAGAGCGTCTATTAAAGAACCATTTATGTGAAAGAAAACAAACGTTTCGTTATTCTTGGAAACATCCACATAATCAGTGCCACTTTTTATAGATGCGATACCAGAATATAATCTAGTACGGTCCAAACCAGTTTGAGCAATTTAAAAAATAGATGATGGACGCGTTTTGTCTAGCTTTGTTACCAACAAACAACACTCGACTGGCGAATGTCTTGTTTACAAGAATTCTCTTCGATAGTCCGAAGTTATGGCGGCAGGTCTGCAGATTTGATCTATCCGGATACCGGTTTATGCCGATCGACTTCCGCCAGTATAAGACGCAGGATTGGGAGGCTGAACGAGGTGTAGCGAGGTACAAGTCTTTTAGACGGGGCTAGCATGAGTACTAACGTTGTTTTGTAAATGCCTAGGTGTATTCAAAGAAAACATATACGAGAGAGATTGCGGTAAAGAAAATGTTCGCAGTCGTGTTACTCATAGCTGAGCGTCGTGGTTTCCTAATGACATGGGACTGAGCGAATTACTTTTCTCAACTGCTCCCGATCCTGAGTCATGATGAGTGCACCACTCAATGATGAACTAGTTATGATGAGTGCACCACTCAATGATGAACTAGTTATTTTTTTTTAATTTGGTCTATCCACCTTGATGCAGTCCATCCTTTTGCTCACTGCCTCTCAATACTTGTAGTCAACGTTCACCCTAATTTTTTCATCGTATGTGCGGCCCATCAACTTTTATGCGCAAGAAAAAAGAGGGAATTGCGCAAATATGCATATTCATGCATATATAAAACTAAGTAGTCAACATAATGTACCACGAAATCATAAATTACATTTTTCAAATATGTTGATGAATTTGTCTCGCATCACATATTATTCTTATTTTAGTGTCAAATTAATTATACTTTTGCCATCCAGAATTTCACCACCTGGATACCACTGAAGGTTCCAGGAATTAAGTCCGCTTCGGTGCAGGACACCGGATTTCTCGGGTACTGCAGCGAGTGGTGCATGGACTGCTCTTAACCGCAGATGTACCATACATAATTGATCCATCACGTAACATTATCTTTATGACAATTCCTGCACGGAACCTCTTTAAAAAATCAATGTCTGGAAGGTTCATCCACGTGCGGTGTTAAAAAAAATTAACAAAAAATCAGATCAATCCAAAAATATGTGGCAGTCGCCCACTCGGCGTTCATACATACGGTCAATGACCGATGAAATGACCTTCGGATTCCTCGATAAATCTAAGTAAACAAGTCCGAAGGTCACCCGCCGGCCAGTCATCCCGTAGCCGAGCGGACCCCACTCCATACTAGAGAGAGAACGCACCACGCTGTCTCGCCGGTTCCGTAAATAGATTGTTACCTACATACAACAATTAATCGTTTTTGCATTTACAGAAACGAGACGCAGGCATATCGCGAGCGCATTCTCGCGCGCATTCTAAAAAGATATAAATACCTACGTTACTAATAAAATTGAACAGACTCTCTTTCCGCATTGCGATCTAACGTGTTTTATTATTTATCAACAAATCATCATCATCTCTTCCAATAAGAACCATTCTGCTAAACATACATCACGCCATTCCCCTGTTAAAGTAGGCAGAGAGGAGAGAGCGATAGACTTTCTTATCGCGACACACGTATTTCGCCTTTTATACATCTATACATATTCTCATACAATTTATACGATTTCTCTGACTTTTTATATTTCCTACCATGCCTTCCACACATATCTCTTCCATACACACCTTCTGCTGGACATGCTTGGATATAAATCATCGAGCGTAAAAAGAGATCTGCGTCTCCTGGTATACGTTGTCAAACTCGTTCGAGGTGTTGTGTGCTGTCCAAAATTACTACAAAGATTATCGTTTAATGTTCCTAACAATTACATTAGACTGCGCCAGCAAGCGTGATGCTCTTAACAACTCAGTTCATGAATACGGCACCGAAAACCATCTTAATTCACGATGGTGTGAATAATTATCAGATACATTTGACAAAAAACTGTCAATCAACAAAGGGTTCGCTAATTTAACGTTAGTATGAACACCGCATTAGTTTGAATTTGCATAGAAATGGGCGTCTTGGAGACTGGAACCAGCGCAATGCAGATACGAATGAATGAGCACAAACATTTAGTCCGGCGTTGTGGTGGGTGGCGGCAGGCCGCAATGGACTGTGGAAGTGGATGACTGTTTTGTAGTGGACACCACCGCCAGCTGAAGAGATGACCATACACAATACAAGTATTACACCATAATGGGAAACACGTTCTACAGCTCGTTCCACGGCTATTCTGAGAGCAATTTGCCGATCGCCAATAACTAATTTACATCTAAAATTAATATCTGTAATAACATTTAAGCAGAAGGCGGGAAACGACGCAGATTTTCTGTAATACAATATAAAATTATGGCGTATAATTTATTTACGAATCAAAAATAGGAGTAACTTACGAATATACACAATCGACGCTATACATTGTTATTAGTAGTAAAAAAAGACAGGTTATGAGTTATTGACTGATCATATTTTGAAGAAGAGCACGTTGAGATGGTTTGGGCACGTGGAACGAATTATGAAGAAAGACTAACAAAACGAGTGGAAGACGTGTGAAAATAAGACCAAGGAAAGTATAAGTGAATGATATTTTGAAAGAAAGAAACGTAGAAAGTCAGAAAAATCGTAGAAGTTGTATGGATATGGAAGAGGCGAAGGATGTGTATTGAGATGGGTGAGTATGGGGCTCTGTCCTCTCTGCCTACCCCGACAGGGAAGTGGCATAATGGTATGAATGTATATGCATTGTAATTTGTTTTATCAAATACTGTTTATTCCACTTTTTGTAACGGTATAACCCTACCGATTTCAAGGCTTTCGCCTCATCTTCAAGGGAGCACAAACAAGCCCGAAAAACGCCCGAAAAACAAACGCGAGAGTAGAATACCCCTTTAAGAGAGTTGAATACAAAGAAACAACCTTTAAAATACAATGGAGACATCTAATTAAGGGAGTTGAATACAAAGAGACAGCGTTTAAAATACAATGGAGACATCCAATTGATGGAGTCGAATACAAAGAAACAACCTTTAAATACAATGGAGACATCCAATTGATTGAGTTGAATACAAAGAGACAGGGTTCAAAATACAATGGAGACATCCAATTGATGGAGTTGAATACAAAGAGACAACGTTTAAAATACAATGGAGACATCCAATTAAGGTAATTGAATACAAAAAGACAATGTTTAAAATTTATCCCTTCGCGACACTTTAGCCAATGTAATTTTTTTAATGAAGCAGACAAATTTGACATTATTTATGACTAACACATATCAACCTTGCAACTGAATTAAAGACACGCTTGTTTTTAGGAATTATAAATGGCAGGTGAATATTTTTGACAGATCAACATTTGTGGTTAACACGACTCGACTTAGGAACGATCTTCCTGGCTCAATCAGATGTACTTCATCCTTATCGACAAGAATAAACTCTCTGTCCTGTGGTGTAGCTCATGACTGAGTATCACGACTCCTTTAGTAGCCCATGAAAACTCCATTCCATCTATCCCTGCACTCCACATTTCAAAGACCAGCGGTTAAGAGTAGTCCTGTTGCGTTTCTTAATTTGGTCAGACGAACGCATTGGGGTTCTTCCTCTTATGCATAGTCCTTCTAAGCAATAGCATAAACTAAAGAAGCATTATTTCCACTATATTCCTCACGCTGTGAAGACTCATCAATAAAGAATTGTCAACCAAGTTAAAAGTGTATGATTCAAAAGTCACGTTCTTTAGGCTATGCACCCTTCTGAGAGTGGTTTGTGTCCTGTGTATGATTAATTTCGCGATCCAGGATATTTATTTTTTGATCTTCTTCAACTTTCCGTAGACTCAAGAGTCTGTTACTGCAGGATTGTCCTCTTGTGATGCTGAGCTCCAGCTATCTCTCTGTCGTTTCCGGGGTCTCCCTGGTGGACGCCGTCCATCCGACACTCCATGCAGAGCTACGTATGGAATTCTTGTAGAATTCATTCTCTGTACATGTTGGTACCAGTATCGTCGACGCTGTCGTCCCCATCTGACCACATCTTGGACCTCACATACCTCTCGGATTGTGGTGTTCCTTACGCGATCACGCAGAGTCTTCCCAGCAATAGCACGTCGAGTTCTCATTTCCGTTGTTCTTAGCATACTTTTGGTCCTGACAGTGTCCGCCCTCGCTTCAATGCCATATGTGAGGATAGGTCGCACACAGGTCTTATAAATGCGTACCTTGCTATCTGTATTCATATCTTTATTCCTCCATATGACATCTCTCAGACAGCCTGCCACAACTGCAGCTTAATCTATTTTTTGGTATCGGAAATAATAATTAAAGAAAAGCGGCATTTTTTTTTAATTATTAATATACAAAATATGTGCAATATTGAGGAGGGAATAGTGAGTAATTTTTAAAAGAAAATTGTTTGTACATTTTGCTCGAGGAGGAGTGCTTCTGTGGGTGTGGTCTGGAAAAGGAAACACTGGATTACGTAAAAATACGTAATCCAGTGTTTCCTTTTCCAGACCACACCCACATATATCAAGGAATCGCGTTAAATGCGAAGCGATCGAATCATAAACTTTTCGCATTCTGGAAAAGCAGGATATAACTCACAGTGTTATTATTGAATAAAAGCTAAATATATTGAATACCTTGGATACAAACTGATAAACAAATCCGACCTCAAACAACTAGAAAAGAGACAAGGATGTAAGTCAGGTATGAATAATAATGAATACAGTAGTCCCCCGTTATCAGCGGGGATAGGTTCCAAACCCCATCACGGATGGCGAAATCCGCGGATAATTTTTATAATTTCGTACTGATGTTCTAATTTATTTTTTTCGTACTAAGTCAAGAGCTTTTCACTTATAGCAAGCATTTACAAGGTATCTTTGCAGTCACCAGCATCACTAGTCTTGCGTTTCAGAGGCATTATTATTGCGGTAAATAAAGGTTATTTGAACACAAATGATGCAAGAACGAATGATGAAAGTCTAGAGAAGCTGGTGATCACGGGAACAATTCTATGGCGTTTTAGTAAAAATGTATTAGTCATCAATTACTTATTTGTCAGTTTGAAGTTTTGCAACACTTGTATTCCTAAAATACAGACCTCAGGTAAATTTTAAAGGTAAACTTTGAATACATAAATTATTTATATAAATTTACATAAATTATTTAAAAGAGATTTCTGTTAACTCCTTCAATTTATCTGTCCATCTCATAGGACACCTTTCTTTTGCTCGCCTTCCTACAATTAAATATTCTTTTCATAAAGAGATACAAGTCATCAATTACTTATTTGTCAATTTGAAGTTTTGCAACACTTGTATTCCTGAAACATAGACCCCAAGTAAATTTTAAAGCTAAACTTTGAATACATAAATAATTTATGTATTCAAAGTTTACCTTTAAAATTTACCTGAGGTCTGTATTTCAGGAATACAAGTGTTGCAAAACTTCAAACTGACAAATAAATAATTGATTACTTGTACCTCTTTACTAAAACACCATTTAATTGTATGAAGGCGAGCAAGAGAAAGGTGTCCTATGAGATGGACAGATAAATTGAAGGAGTTAACAGAAATCTCTTTTAAATAATTTATGTAAATTTATATAAATAATTTATGTATTCAAAGTTTACCTTTCAAATTTACCTGAGGTTTGTATTTCAGGAATACAAGTGTTGCAAAACTTCAAACTGACAAATAAGTAATTGATGACGTGTACCTCTTTACCAAAACGACATTGAATTGTAGGAAGGCGAGCAAGAGGAAGGTATCCTATGAGATGGACAGATCAATTGAAGGAGTTAACAGAAATCTCTTTCAGCACTGCATTCAACATGGTTCAGGATCGGGAGGGATGGTGACAGGTGATGCGCCGAGTTCGAGAGACAGCAGAGGACCACAACGCTTAGCATTGAACATACGACGAAGAAGAACACAAACACTGAAATACCAGGATACAAAGCGATAGATGGAGCGCGACTGATCACGTGGATGATTTTAGATTATCTTTTCATTATTTAGTAAGACTGACTATATGGTTGGTGGCACTGATTCAGTGAAAGATTTTAAAAAATCGAGAAAGTTCAATGCGGATAAGCGAAACCGCAAATACAAATGCCGTGAATAACGAGGGCCTATTGTATATTAAATTTATTTAATATTGACAATACAAAGGTGTACAAAGCGAGTAACAGTTCAGCGTCCGTTGATCCAGTTATCTCGGAGAAGGTCGTGGTGAAGTGAATGATCAGCGGAAGGTTGCGCAGACTCTCAGAAACATGGTTGGAACTGTTATTTTTGACAGAGACGCTATATACATACCATCACACCGTTTCCCTGTTGGGATAGATAGAGAGCGTATATCATCAGACTATCCTATCGCGATAGACATCTTTGGTCTCTTCTACATCCATACACCTTTTCAAACCGATTACTACGATTTCTATGACTTTTTAAATTATTATATTTCAAAATATCAAGATTAGAAAAATGTCAGTTCATCTACGACATGTACCAGAATTGTTTATATTTAAGATAATTTAGAATATCACTGTTTCCCAATCGTTACAATCACCTAACATAAAGAGCTCAACAAAAAGTAAGGAAAGTTGAAGGACACCAATGGTGGACTGATCAAGTCAGGAACGCACAGGGTCTTGTGTGACGGCAGTACTCTAAGACGACAAAGGTAAGGACAGGATCAAAATAGTTGGGCAGATTTTTTTTATCTACTTTGCACGGGTTTATCCTGTTACACAAATAGGTTATGTTTCTAAAGTTAGCTTATTTGTTAGGAAGAGTATCAGCCAGGATTCTTATCATACTGCTAGGCGGTGCAGAGAATATATCCACAGTGTCATTAATTTGGTTCAATATATCTAAACCACGCGTGACTAAGTGTTTATGGACCAGAAAGATCATATCCCTTCACGGTTGGAATGCTTTGGACATTTCAAGAGAGGAAACATATATAAAATCATTTAAGTCGGATTGTAGAGAAGATACAAGGAAAATAAAATGTAGAAAGAAGAAAGTCTTTGCTGAAGACCTTGAGGGACTGGTTCCGCTGTAGCATGGAAATATTGTTCAGAACAGCTGCAGACAAAGTTTAAATAGCCATGATGATTGCTAATATTCATCGAAGAAAGCAACATTAAGTAGAAGTGACGAGGAATAATCAGTAGAAATCGTTGACCATACCAGAAACACCTGGTGTAAAAAATTGGTCAGGGAAACTCGGAACAATGGGATTCCAAACTGACACCCTCGTGTTGGAAGTCGTGCGTTGTACCAACTAGACTGCGAAGGTCGACTAATATGCATCTTGGTGCAGGTATCGGAGACCTTAGAATGTGAGTCGAGGTGGATGACTGTCGGCTGAAATTTATCTCCTCGGCTATAATTATTGACATTATAATTACTGTGCGAGATAAACGCTTCTAGTGCTAACCATGTTATAGAAACCAGCAATTTTATAGTATTTATGCTTTAAGTTAATGTTTGTCTAAATTAGGGGTCGGCAAACTGCGGCCTGCCGCCTCTTTTTGTACGGCCCGAGAGCTAAGAATGGATTTTATTATTTCGAATTCTTTAACAATGTACCCGCTATAATGGAACATCCGATTTCCGAGTTGAAGAGTTGCGAGATACGACTGTATGTATTGTAGTACTCTTATAGCTTCACATTCGGTGGCCTCTGCTGTGGCGCGACACAGTTATGATTCGGCAGCGTTTCCAGTGTCACGTGTTTCACTGAATCCCAATTTGGTTTAATGTTATCTCAAAAAAAGCAATTCCATTCTTTAATTCTTATAATAAGTGCAGCCGTATTTAAAAAAATTGTAGTTTTTTTTAGTATGCTGATTATTGTTGCATTAAATTTTGTTATTAAGTGAGCCTACCTACAAAAATATCCTCGAGTTTGCCTCTTGGTCCACAGAGCCAAAACTATTGACTATTTGGCCGTTAACAATTTTTTTGCCTATCGATGCTCTAAGTTACACGTACCACTGAACCAAAGTTTAAAATGTGATATTTATATTTATTTATTATCATTACACCATTTCCTTATCGGGTAGGGCAGAAAGGACATAGCGCGGGATTTTCCTATCTCGATATACTTTCTTCGCCTTTTCCACATTCATACAATTCTTACTTCCTACGTTTTCCATTCTTTCAAAATAAGAGTATAATACGCTTGACCCAACCATACATTTCTTTTAGACCTAGGATAGGAAACAAAGTCAATGGGGCACTAAAACATATATACTTGAAATCTGACAAAATGACAAGTCCACAACAGTATTTTAGTGCCAACTTCGAAGTATGTGGATGAAACGTGGACGTGGAACAAGACTAAAAAGTGGCGTATAAATGCTGTATAAATTGTGCATTTAGAAGAATACGTGGGGTTACCGGTTTTTTTATAAAGGATTCTAGTGTAGTATTCACTTCAGGCTTGTTTAACATCATTCTGGTTGGTTGGATGGATTGTCACATGGTAATAAACCCACCAGGTTGTACTATATGATATACAACGAAATGAAGACGAACTACAAATAAACCTTTGTAGATCTTCTCATACGTGATAGTAACATCCCATATGTGATAGTAAATATGACATCACACACGAATGTACGTACAACCGATTTAATATTGTTTGATGAAGTTAAAAAAAATGTTAAATTAAATTACAATATATTGTATAAGGTAATTTTTGCGATAGATTTCTGTGTTTCAAAGTTTGAAATCCATGACTCGAAATCTTAGAAATCCAATCAACACACACGAGTCTACTAACACAATCAGACGCTCTGTATACCTACGCTATAGTACAATACAGTCACATTCTTTCCTTACGCCGTGTGGGCTCTACATAAATACTTACTTTCATATAATGTGAATAAAATTTGACACAACTTTGTATATTACATCCGTTTTTCATGCAAATCTTAATTTTCAAATCCATTGATAAAAAAATATAAAATAAAGTAAATTTATAAAAAGAGTATACGCAAAAATACGTCACGGTTTCGTGACAAAATTGATGCATCACAACTTTTGTAGTAAAACATTATCGCTTTGTTTTTATTTTGAATTTTGTAACTCAATCAACTGTGATTTCGTAAAGGAAGTCATTGTTTATGTAATGAATATAAAGACTATCAATAAAAAAGTTACAAAGTCGTAATGGAGACAAATAATTTTGTAATAGTTCGATATTAACATTTTGACAAACGATACGGTAACTGGTCGTATTTTTTATTGGTTTAAGTCGACAAGAAAAACTTTCGCTTCGCGCCTTAAATTTTGGCGGGCGAAGTATTTAGTTGCGATAATAAATGACGTGAGAGACTATTTGTTACATACATATAGTACTATAGTATCCATTTTTATTGTGTAGGATTGATTTCATATTAAATAGGTGAGCGGCCTACATTGATATTTCTAATGATTTATTATCGCCAAAGATGTTACAAAAAATATGTACAATATATTGAAATAGTTTGGACATGTCGAAAGACTGCCATAATATATTTATAAAACATATATTTGGGTGGGGAAGAGTGTCAAAAACTATAATTGATAAGATTTGAGAAGGTACAGAAATTATAATCAAGAAAATGTAGCATGGTCCTTGGACGTTTGAAATGTCATGTCTCAAAGGGATGGGGGTAAAATCGTTTTTTTTTGCAAATCGAATCTTTTTTTCGTAAATCGAAAAATTGTTTTTCTCTAAACTGACGATAATTAACATATTTAATATTTAAAAATATAAATTTAATATTATTGTAATAAGTGTATTATATTATTATTAAAATTATTATTAATTACATATTAAAATTATTATTATTTATTATTAAAAATTATATTTTTTTATTTAATTAAGAGATTTTCTTGAATTAAATTCCACATAACCATTTCCTATTCTTCAGAAAATGTAGGATGGGTCCTGCGACGTTTTAAACGTCACGTCTCAAAGGGATGGGATAAAATCGTTTTTTTTTTACAAATGGAATCGTTTTTTTATAACCCGAAAAATGGTTTTTCTCTAAACTGACGTTTTAATTCCTAATTTTCATTATACTGACTTTCCAATATATTGTATGATTTGTATCTATCTTTAAATAGACCAAGATCCTCATTGAATTAATACTAATTACGAGCATTTAATTTTATGTATAAAAAATTGAAAATCCAATTATCGTATACCCCATCCCTAGCCAATGCGGACTAACGTAGTGACTTTTGAAGAACGTCGCTACATATCATTTGATTTTAACAAACTGACATATTTTTGCAAATTTTTAACAATATTTAATAATTTGTGATTATTGTTAGTTTCATGTAATGTATTTACCTAAATAACTTGCTATTTATTAGAATCGAGGCTTATATTAAAGTTGATAAAATAATTAAAATTACTGAACGTCGTTACAAGGTTGTATTGGAGCAAATTTGCGAAACGTCACAGGGACCATGCTACATATTCTTTAGTATAATTAATACGATATGAAACGACAGGCTATCCCTCATGATCGAGTATAATTGTCAGTCACCTAAAGTATGGAAGACGTCTATGAATGTTTTAATGAGGTGCATGCATTGGAATTCCGTGCGGAAGGTCCTCGGATCGAGCCCCGCGTTGTGCTACTCCCCTCGAATGACACTGGCATTTTTCCGCCTAAGTATAAGGATAAATATGACTTCGGTCATATCTATTCTTTCAAAAAAGAGGTAAAAAAACATTCCGGTGTGATCTAATCCTTTCGCTACGGTGTGCCATCGGATTCAGTATAGCAACGTGGCCTTTGAGTTTGCTGGTGTGCAACAGCTCACTCACTTAAAGAAGAGAAAAGAAAGAAAAATTGCACGACACAGTTTGGCTTTCCAATGGAATATACGTTAGAATAGCGAGGGGATCCTTGACTACGAGGCCCAGCAACGACGACGACGGTTGGTTTAATGTGTGTAAACTGTTGCACTTCAGCATATACATAGTTTTGATAGAACAAACCCACAGTTCAGATGACAAGGATATTAAACTTCCAAGAATCTCAGCAGTTTTAATCTGCAGTAACCTTTCGTTAGGCAGAGTTTTTATATAACGCTATTTTTGTGTTGCTTTATAGTGCATTAAAAAAATGACAAGTAGAATATAAGGCACTAAAAACATACATTGAGATGTAAAATAATTTAAGAGTAAAACCAATCCGGAAGTGAACCGCAAGGAATTGAACCTGGGGCGCCTGATTGCTTAGCGTGAATGCTAACCGTTAGACCACACCCGTGACAAGAAAACTAATTATCAAGGTTTTCTTGCAAAAAGCTTTTATACGTGTAGTTAGTTTTTTCTTAAAAGTCCGTAAGAATTTACGATAAGCCGCATATAAGATACTGCCAAATATAAATTGAGATGTAAAATTATCTTAGAGTAAAATCAGTCCGGAAGTGAATTCGCCAGGAATTAAACCTGGGGCGCCTAACCGTTGTTAGACATTCAATAAATATGTAATAACCATAGAGGTCGCCCTGGATATAGCTACGTGGACCGGGTGATCCGGGATGTGCGCTGTGGCAGCTACCAGGAGATGAAGAGACTGGCGGATGACAGAGATGAGTGGAGGGATCGAGTGCTTGGTGCAGACCAATCCTAGGATTGTAACCCAGAAGAAAAAAATACGATCAAGTAAAATAAGTCGGGAAGTGAATTCGCCAGGAATCGAAACTGGGGCGCCTGATTACTTAACGTGAATGCTAACCGTTGTTAGACCACAGCCGCAGACATATTTATTAAAATTTTATCACAATTTAATCAATTATTAAATTTCTTTGTATTTTTAACTACGTGGCACGAGTTCCTTGCGCTTAGCATTAATTCTGCGTGCGCGAAATGTAATTGCGAAACCTTGACTTTTAATATTCAGCAAATATATCCCCTACGGTCATGCTGAGATATTTCCGCATGCAATGATTTTATTCAATATGTTTATTATGTATTTAATATGTTAACCCATAATTGTTAGACGGTAATAATAAATAAATATATATATTTTTAATTTTAGTTATTATTTTTCCTCGCGTTGCAAATCTTTCATCATCAATTATTTTTATTTATTTTATTTAATACTTTTATTGCAAATACAATCTGGCGGGCTTATTGCCAGGCGGCAATATCGTTCAACCAACCAGACAAAAGTAAATTAAGCAAGTTACGTGGTCGCATAAATAATTCAAACAACTACCCATCCCCACGAAATCCATAAACATATACGTGAGCACATGCCCACGAACCCCACAAAGACGGACAATCACACGAACATTCTTTTTCATATTAAGTGAGATATCATCAATCAAAAGGAAAGGGAGGGATAGTGTAGAGGAAAGGAAAATAAAAATCAGGAATGAAACTCGTTATTTTACTGATTAGAAATTACGAGTTTTTTCATTCGCTTCTTAAAGCATGCCAAGGATGGAGCGAATTTTACCATATATTGGTTTGTTACTGATTCCAGAGTCTCACTGCATGGACAGTCAAGGACGCCGTAAAAAAAGAGGAGCGGTGAACTGGAAAAGCCAATAAATAATCTTTGTTTGAGCGTAGCGCTAATCCATGATTGGAATGACGCTGAAAAGTAATATGGAAAAGGAGCTTTCAGACGGTTTGGAGATAAGAGAATGAATTATGAAAAAAAATAAGACTAAGCGAGTATTCAAGTCACAAGTGTAAAGTGTGTATGTAAGAGGCAGACCGAGGGAAACGTGGCTGGATCAAATGGGCCAGATTTTCAGTCACTTCTCAAAGCATGCCAAGGTTCCTTTTTTCATCTTAAGCACTAAAACAAGTAAAACGGAACTTCTCGGGGTGGCTTCACCGCAGAGACAACATCTTGTCAATGGGGATGCTTTATCAGTTATGGATGTTAGTTAGTATTTTTATAAAAGATAATATCAAATTTCTTGAATTATAAGCTCTCCTTCGATAGACAAATATGTTACTTATTCAGGTTTCTATAGTCTTAAGCTACGGTTTCCTAAAAAAGCGGTGCCGTTATGTAGCGGCCGTAACAAAACATTGTCTATGCAAACCAATGGCGTTGGTTTCCTAGAGAGCGTTGGTTTTGAGCGTAACGTCAAATAACGATGCCGCCATTTGCATGACGGCCGTCATAGCGGAACAAACAGTCGTGGAACGTTTTTTCCCGTGTATCGGTGACCGTTTTAAAATAAAGAATTAATGCAAACACTGCAAACGTAATTTGGACCAGCGAAGGTGACAAAATATTGATTGATTTTGTAAGAAATAATGAAGTTTTATATAATGTGAAGAGCAAAGATTATGGAAAAGCCCAGTTGAAACAAAATATGTGGAATAATATCGGGACTACACATGAAAAATCAGGAATGTATGTACAATATATTGTAAATTGATACGGTTGTATTCCTGCCTTACTGGGGGTTTCTATGATTAATTATTCTAACCACATTTAAAAGAACGTAATGTTAATTCTTCCTTTAAAAAATAAAAGCCAAACTAATACTTCATAAATTCGTTCACGGAGCTGTCAGATTTGACGTTTCCAACTGACAGTTGTGGGTTCTCATTTCATTTGGTTTGCCTGAATTTATTTTGGTTGGCCTGATTCACAAATTTCTAGACTCCAGTCAGTTTTCAATGCAGCTGATAGGCTGATACTCGTATACGATAGTCATAAATATTATCATATTAGTCAGCATCCACAAAATCTGTACTGGATTCGATGTCGTGAACGGATTGGTTTCAAGCTTTGTCGCTTAATATTCAAGTTGCGTAATGGGATGTCTCCATTGTATTTTTCGAATCTGTGTCTTCGCAATGTTCTTTCGGAGAGAAGTAGAACTTTTAAGGTCAATTTATTCTTCATCTAATTAATTGGTTGTTAAAAATTTATCCAACAGGGTGCGTTATTCCGATAAAGCTTTTGCTGTTGCTGGTCATGTGACATGGAACGTTCTGCCTCTCAGTATTAGAGATATGGGTGGCGTGTACAGCTTTAGGGGGCACTTAAAAACAACACTTTTCAGGAGGTCAAAATTGATTATGTTATATGAACATTACACAATAAATTACACTACATCTAAAGCCGAGTGTGTTACTATTACTTATCGGAAGATCTAAAAATATTTCTTTAAAGTCCGTCATCCTTTGATAAGTTTTCTACGGTTTTTTTACCAAATATGTTTTTCTGAACATATGCCGAATCGGGGAAGTTCCTAATCAAATGACCGCATCTACTACCTTCTTATCCTTACACTCAACTTATCTGTATATACAGAGTGTCCCGTAACACGACGTCAAGCCGGTATCGAGGAAAAGGCCAGCTTATGACGGTTCAGAGTTTAAAAAATTCTTGCAAAAGCCTTATACTTTTCGAGTTATAGGCATTTCTTTGAAAAATGTGAAAGTAGCTACCCTGCGCCAAATTTTTATATTCTGTGACTACAAATTGCCATATTTTATTATTTTCATGGTTGTATCGCAATCCTAGATAGCCCTGCTATTAGTCGGAGTCCGATATAAAACAAAAAAAAACCTTCACGTTCGAAAACCAGTTCGTACCATTTTGAAATCCTGACTAAACAGGCCATCTTTTGATGTAACTTGCCAGGTTAGTGTAGTACATTATTTTTACAATATGATGAGTTAAAGTTAGCTGATAAAAAATATTAATTTTTATGATCGGACAAAAACAATTTTTTTTTTCGAACGTTTAGTTTTTTTTTTGTTTTATATCGAACTCCGACTAATAGCAGGGTTATCTAGGATTGCGATACAACCATTAAAATCATAAAATATGGCAATTTGTAGTCACAGCATAGAAACATTTGGCGCAGGATAGCTACTTTCACAATTTTCAAAAAATGCCTATAACTCGAAAAGTATAAGGCTTTTACAAGAATTTTTTTAACTCTGAACCGTCATAAGCTGGCCTTTTCCTCGATATCGGCTTGACGTCGAGTTACGGGACAACCTGTAGTTATGTACACATATACAGTTATGTAAATTTTTATTCTGTAATATTTTAAATCTGTTAATAAAAGTGGGTTCGAATCCTGAGTTAGAACGTTCTTGAGGAACATTTGTTCTCTAAAAGGCGTTATGTAAATTATTCTAATAATTATGTCCTCTTTATCTTTAATAATAAGGTTAATGGATGTGGAGCTGGCGAAATGTGTGTGTCAAGAAAGGAAAGTGTGGCGCTCTGCCCTATTTGCCTACCTCAGCAGGGAAACTACATACACGTACATACCGTGATGGTATGTACGTGTATGTATGTTTATAAAAAAACCAAATATCACAAGTTATTTTACGTGCCATCCACCACGTTGAGTATCGACATACTCGTTACATATGTAGTTGTCGAAATTTTTACATTGTTTTCACACAGTAGATAAGCGCAAATATTGTAGTTAGGTAATAATATACGAGTAGTTCAAAATGGTAGCGTTAAATTTCTGACAAGTCACGTTATTTCAGTCATTAAATCTGTAACACAATGGATGGGGACACGCTGTCGAGATAAACTGACAAATTGTATATAACGGTTGGGTGTAATTTGGGAACAATAACACTAGTGAAAATGAGAGTAAAACACTAAAAAGTGAGAACACGCCGGGATTCGAAGCGTGTGGAGCAGTGCACTCGTCTTAGGTACGGTATCTGATTATATACGAGTAAATGTACACACTTGTCGTTACTCTAATGGTTAGCAGACTAAATTCATTTTAAGTCTATACTAATTATAAAATCAACTCCTCTATAATTCGTATGCAAAGACTTGTAAACGAGTTTAGCAACAATTTAGATATTTTTAATATACAATAAGTATATGTAGTATTCGCCAGAATATGATAATAATATTTAGAAATAGCTATTAACTTTGTGTTCTCCTTTATTAATATAAATAACCTAGTATAAACGAAACATTAAGGACAATACTTTGCCTCTGGAGTTGAGTAACCCTGAATCAACATGTCGAAGGTTTCGATTCTGCAAAACAACTTGCATCTCGTTCTACAAGTGAGCCCATGTGTTTTTTATATCTCAATATCTATCCATAAAATTCTCAAAAAATCCAATTCTTGTTCTATGTAAGCGTTGTTCCACTAAAAACAAATCTGAGTTCTTTACCTCTATAAAATAAGTCTTCGACAATTACGTAAGTCTGCTTGGTGAAGTTTGGTTATATTTTGTGGTATACATACATAACATATATTGAACTTTAATATACATATAATTATTAAATAATTTTAAATAATTACTGTAATTTATTATTACTACTGCTTTTTGTATCTTCATGTTAGTTTAAGATAAAGTTTTGTATTATTTGTCAATAATTTTAAGTACTTGTATAACATGTCACATGTTCATTTGTATATAAAGACACTTGTGTCGTTAATAAAATAAAATAAAATTAGTCTCTGGACTAGTTTCACCATCAAAACTAGTTATATAGTAATCAAGATTTTTTGTATAATATATTACCTGAATATTAATTTCTAACCGATTACTACTTAGTTCTTAAATATATTAACATATTCAAATAAAATATTGAACTTTCGTTGTATACAGTATAACCTAGCGGGTTTGTTGTCATATAACAATCTCTTCCAGCCAGCTAAAACGATCTCAATGATGCCTCAAGTGAAAATCAGATTGGAATCCTTTTTTTTAAATTGAAACTTCAACGAGAATCATTTTTGCAGCCTCCGGGTTAAAAGATAGACGTTTTACTAACTAAGCCATGAATAATATGTCTGTAGGTATTTTAAAACAAGTAATGAGTATTAAATAAGAATGATTAATTTATAATTACAATGATAATAGGAATAACACAAGTTTTTATAATCCGGTTGTGAGAATGTGGAAGGGGTAAAATATATAATAGTTGTGAGAATATGGTAAGAGTGGAAAAGTTTTTTTTTAACGCTGTACGGCCTCGGCCACACAGGTAGGAACCTCGCTTGGTGCTCAGAGCTACGATGCCAACTAGGTGACATATCCTAGCGAACCACGCACCCCATACTATCGCAATGGCCACACTGCACGTTTCGCGCCACGCTGTGTGACTATTATAGTCATCTAGTTGCGTAGATCTTAGCACAAAGCGAGGCTCCTACCGATGTGGCCGAAGCCTTAGTTTAGGAGGATAATTTCTGAATCGACAGAAGACAGATATTTTTTTCCACTGACTTGTTAACATGACTGAACTATACACGAGATGAAGAATGATGATTGCATTTTAATAGTTGATATTGTTAAAAAATTCTTTGTTTTGTGTGCTTTCCTTTAACGTGTTCTATTAAACAAAAACTGTTTAAATTTAATTTGGACTCAGTTTATGTTTTTATTATCTGAAACATGGACCATAAATCCATGGAAATCTTACAGTTTATTAGGTTTGCGACGTAATTTATCTGCATTAATTCAATTATTGTTGCAAATTGACAACAATTTGTAACAAATAATCAAGTCAATATTGTGTACCGAACACTGTTTCCGAATTTCAAAAAGATTACGAAAAAATGCAAAATTTTCATGACAATTTTATTGTTTTTTTTAATGCATTCACCAGAAACCGAATACAAAAAATATTGCGAAAAATGCATAACTTTAGATTCGTGTTTATTTTATTGATTTTTCTTGATTGATCGGAAACCGAATTTTGAAAATAATACTAAAACTAGTTGCAACCCGTGAAATATTTACGGAAGTAAAACAAATTCTACATTTATGAAAATATATATTCATAAATATAGAATTTGTTTATATATATATATATATATATATATATATATATATATATATATATATATATATATATATATATATATATATATATATATATATATATATATATATATATATATATATATATATATATATATATATATATATATATATATATATATATATATATATATATATATATATATATATATATATATCATTTATACATCGTCCCCTTTTACACCGGTTCAAAAATTGTTAGCTAGGTATTTAAAATTCGTTCAGTTATCACGGACCCACCGAGATCCAAATTTCGAATTACTTTCGGAGAGAATCCAAGTATTCCTCTCTCGCTCTCTTGTATTCAAAATTCAATTCTCGTATTCTTTCTTCGACGACAACCATCGTATGGGTTTTTGGCCTATTTATACTATGATATGCAAAACTTTAGACTCGTGTTACTTTTTTTATGCATTCATCAGAAATCTAATTTCAAAAAGACTATTGAAAACGCAACATTTAAAACTCGTATCAATTTTATTGTTTTTTATCTATTCATTAGAAACCGAATTTCAAAAAAAAAAAAATTAATAATAATAACTTGGCTAAAAACTGTGGTGTCTCTCTGTCAAACTCATGTCAATTGAATTTTAGCTCTTATTAAAAATAACCATACATCACAGTTTTTATAGTTCGGAAATTCTAGGATGAGTCTTGTGACAGTTCATAAATTTGCCCCAACACAACCTTGTGTAATGTATTTACCTAAATAACTTGCTATTTATTAGAATTGAGGCTTATATTAAAGTTACTAAAATAATTAAAATTACTGAACATCATTACAAGGTTGTATTGGGGCAAATTTGTGAGCTGTCACAGGACTCATCCTAGAATTTCCAAACTATAGCCAATTTTTCGAAGGAATAAGAATCGCAGTGAATTATTCTTTGTATCAAAAATATTTATGTAAGAACTGTCTCGGTATATACTGAATTGAACGGAATCATTCTGATAAGCTAAAAGAAGGGACGTCTGAATTTAACATTTCAGGGACAAACCATGTACCAATTTAACACATTTAAGAACCTTGAAGTAGAGTACGCAAGTGATGGGAAATGAGAGAACAACTGAGGGCGGCAAGTGGAATTCTCCACTAGTTACTTTACTCAGTAGGGCGATAAGACAACTTTAGCGTTACCACAAAGATGCGAGTACAAGGGGTTGTTTTGTTACCCATTTATAGGCCCTTCACGTGGAAGTTAAATAAAAGAAACAAATTAATTATCCTTTTGCGTGGCAAGTGGAAAAGAAACGCGAATATATAATAAGAAATACAAAATATTCACGGAAATATAATAAATATAACGGAAATATTCACGAAAATAGAACATGAGGTAAATGTTTTTATATTGTATGAGATACCATTACGCTTTTTCTCTGTCGGAGTAGGCAGAGAGGAAAGAGTGCCAGACTTTCTTATCTCGACATACATCCTTCACCTTTTCTATTATACATTCGTACACCTTCTCATACAACTACGATTTCCATATTTTTTTAACGTTTCATTCTTTTAAAATATTGTAGTATTATTCACTTGATCTAACCATATTTCCTTGGTCTTCATCTACCACGCATTCCCCTCACATTTGCACTATATGCATGTTTCGTAAGTCTTTTTTTTAGTTAATTTGTTCCACATGCCCAAACCATCTCATATTGCTCTTCATCATCTTGTTCAATACATCAGTATTGAATTATCACTTAGTTCCGTATTCTGTTATACATTGTCACCCTGTGTATTCTTCTCAGTGCACGCATTTCTACTACTATCATGTGAATGTGCAACGGGGTTTTATATAATCGAAAATCGGAAAGAAGTATCGATTTATTTTTTCATGCTATATGTCCTCTGTGAGATACAGGCAAATTTCTATTGCGGACACGACAAATGAAAAACAAATCCATTAAAATTTTGTGTCCGAATTAAATTACCTGTTGTTTTTTCGCAAATTATGTATATTTCTTGTCATGTGTAAAATAAATAAAAAATGAACTAAGAAAAAGTGCCCTCTTGTACCTTAGGGAGATATTATTATTATTATTATTATTACACATGACAAGAAATATACACAATTTGAGAAAAAACAACAGGTAATTTGATTTGGACATATAATTTTAATGGATCTGGGTTTGTTGCCTTTCATTTGTCGTATCCCCAGTAAACTAGGCTTTTGCCTGTATCTCACTGAGGATATTTAGCATGAAAAAATAAATCGATACTTCTTTCCGATTTTTGATAACACAAAAAACCCCGTTGCACGCTCTCATCAACCTGACAAACAGTGACACTCAACTACAACTGGAAACATCTTGCGAAACTCAACTCCTCACACATTATCACTCCAGAAAGACCAAAAATATTCATCCCACAATATACCGCACACAATCATAAGAATAAAAATCAAAACAAAAAAAAAGAAGAAAAAAAGAAAAACACACGGAACACAAATACAAAAACAACCAACCAACTTTGTTATATATAGATATATAACAAAGTATCGCCTTTAGAAATATGACAGGAGAGTTTAATTGATTCACTCGAAAACAGTGCCTGCTCGACGTCAAATGGTAATTAATATGTTTGATGCAACTGTTGAAAATAAAAAAAGTGCACATATATTTACATGGAAGAAGAAACAATATAAATAACTGACAAATCCGGCTCTAATTTTAGCAACACATATGTTGTTTCCTCTATAACCGGCAGTGGCAGTCGATATTGATAAAAAAAACATGTCCGATCTCCCATTTTAGTTGCTGTTAGCCCCAAATGTTAGGACATATCACACCCATGGAAGTTCCATGAAATTTCAACAGGTATATCCCCATTGACACATGGCAATTCAAATGGACGGATTTTTCAGCAAACACAGAACCATCAGCAATAGGACGATATAATGTGCAACTGCGATTAATGAAGATAAAATATTGCTGAAATTATGTTTAAAACGGGTATAAGGAAATGAAAAGCTACGCAATTAATTAAGAAAAAGTGCACTGTGTTGTATTACACTTTCGTTGTATACAGTACAACCTGGCAGGCTTATTGCCACGTCTCAATCTTTTCCAACCAACCAGAAAGATGTTGAAGAGGCCTTAAATGAAAATCCAATTTTCTAAAAATCTTGGTTCCAGCGTTATTTGAACCCGCCACCTCCGAGTTGGGAGACAAGCATCTTACCAAATAGACCACGGAGCTCGTCATGTTCTCGAGATAAAATAAATTTAAAAATACGAAAATAAATTTTCATTATTAATTTATTTATTTATTTAACACTTTTATCGCAAATACAATCTAGCGGGCTTATTGCCAGCCGGCAATCTCTTCCAATCAACCAGATATATAATAATGAATCAGTTACAAGTTAAAATAAATAAAAAGAAAATATTACTTACGAAAATATATATATATTAAAAAAAAACACGTAATAAATTAAGGAATAAAAACACTTCACAATAAGGACACGATGAATTAAGAACGCAATATATATATACAAGTATATAATCGTATATCACCACCAATATGTAATTGTTGAAAAAATAATACACTACAAAAGTTTCATGATTATTTTTATAGTTAAACTTAATCGAATTGTGTTTTTAGTTCACGGAAATTGACTAGTTCACGGAACGATCTTGGTGAAGCCGACTTAACGCGTTGACAGCATCTTCTTAACTGAATATCTAAATTAACAATTCTTTCCGATCTGATTACCTTCCGTATGTTATTGAAGAAACACCAGCGGCATGTGGTCAGTGGCCGTTATGTGGTTACTGATTAGTGATTACTGAAAGTGTGTACCATACTCCACTGTAGCAGGGATGGCCTAAAAATTCAATGTCTTACCACGAAACTATTTCTCTACACAAGCCAGAGGACATTGTCTTCAGTAAGGTAGATACAAGATGTTAGTTTATTGAGGTCACTAAAAATGAAAGATAAAAAGCCCAGATTCATATTATTTAAAAGTATATTTTTTTAACTGGACTTTTTTTTATCTAAGAAAGTAATCTTTATTTGCTAAACGCTTTACTTATATATTAGGTGTTAAAATAAGTTGTGTCCGTTTTTTTTTCAAATTTAAAAATGAGTACCAAAAGTAAAGTAAAAAAAATGATAAAGGTTATACGTCATTCGAAAGAAAATTTTCTGCTTTATAAGATATTGTGTTTGCTTTTACGTTACATATATTATTTTATTTGATAACACGCCTACAAAATGGAATGTCAAGTAGACGAAAGTGTACATTTTCGACACCTCCAGTGGACTTCGATGAGAACCGCTTAAACCGTATTATTCATGAAGATCCCCTTCAAACCACTGTAGAATTGGCTGAGCAGATGAATTGTAGCCACATTACTGTATACCACCATCTTAAATCAATGGGAAAAGTCCAGAAGTTCGGCGCTTGGGTTCCATATGTTTTGAGTGAAAACAACAAAAATCAACGTTCGACAATTTATGCTGGTTTGCTCGCGCGTCATCGAGCTACGCATTGTCACAAGCAAAGATTCCTTTACAACATCATTGTTGGTGATGAAAAATGGTTTAAAAATGGTGATGCAAAATGTTTGAAGGGGATCTTCATGAATAATATGGTTTAAGCGGTCTTCATCGAAGTCCACTGGTCGTTCGAAACGCTCCCTTCCTTTTAGGTTGAAATTACCGTATTTGAAACGCAAAAACCATCGACGAGCATTTCTTTAAGTCATAGCATCTCCACCGTACACTTTGCAAATATCGCGAGCAGCTTTGGCAGCTTTATTCCCTCGATTGAACACGAACAGAAGGAGGTGTCGAAAATGCTCACTTTCGTCTACTTTACATTCCATTTTAAAGGCTTGTAATCAAATAAAATAATATATGTAACGTAAAAGCAAACACAATATCTTGTAGAGCAGAAAATTTTCTTTCGAATGACGTATAATCTTTACCATTTTGTTTTATTTGGTACTCATTTTTAAATTTGAAAAAAAAACGGACACAACTTATGTTAACACCCAATACAAATGTATATCTTAAGAACTAATCTAATTTATAAGTTATAAATATGAACTAACTAAATTTAAATTTCCTATATATAATTTTTATTTTTAATAATCTTAATATTTCATTTCTCAGAAAAAGTTAACACCTACATACTGACTTATAACTAGATAACAATTCTTACAACTAATTATTTTTTTATACGCGTGTACATGCCCCCTCGTTCAGCCTACTTGCATTCTATCACATTCACTCAGACTTTGGTTTTACCTGCTAATTAGTGGACTAATCAGGCAACAGGTGATGCTTCGACAGCCTGTGCTTATAACGGAAAGGTAGGTCGGATTTACTCTCGTTAGCCCATAGGCCAGCGATTAGAGGATTTTTGTGGTCCTGTTGGCTTTTATAGAACTGCACGGTCCAAGCGAGATTTTGCGGGTATCTACTTTTTGCATACGTCCAATTGAATAAACATTAAAGCTGCTTTGTATTTACTCGTACATAACATCGCGCCATTTCTTTTTTGGGGTAGGCAGAGTTTTCTATCTGTACACATATCCTTTATCTTTTCCACATTCATAACTGTCTTATATAATACAAATCTTAATTTTCTCTCTGACTTTCTACGTTTCCTTTTTTTCAAAACATCACTCACTTGATTCAACCATACTTTCTTTGATCTTACTCAAACTCAACCACGCCTTCCGCTAACATTTGCATTACCCATTTGTTTTATCAGTCTACCTTCATTCATACGTTCTATATGCCCAAACCATCTAAAAGTACTCTTCTTCATCTTAACCTTTCCTTCCCTGTGTTGGGTATCTTCTACACGTTGCTTCTAATAACCATCAATATCTCTACAAATATAATAAATACAAGGTATAGATTTTAGGTATTCCTCCATAATATATTTACGCATTGATTTAAAAGATAATATTAATAATAATCAGAATTTATCGACTACATCGTAAGTATTTTGTGAATATCGGAGACAAATTCGCATTTAAACGCTGTGAGTGCCTCGATCTTGGGTCTTGACGATAGGTGAAGAGTATGCGGGAAGCGCGACACTATATTCGCATCTCACTCTTGCATACTCCACTGAATAGCGAGGAGCTCAATTGTCTCAACCTCGCAAGTATAAGCCCCGCCCGGGTTAGCCACCAACCCTGCCGCGCCCCAGTAGCGGTTGGGCTGGCAACGAGACTAGATCTACGCCCGTTCCGTGAGCGTTGCCAGATGGTTTTTTAATGTTTTCAGCAAATAAATCTCAATTATTATAATTTTTAACTTCAATTATAATTAATTAAGGGGATTATCTATGAATGTTCTTATTTTTCCGATTTAAAATCGCAAATTTTTTATCGCGTACTCACTACCTAACACCAGAGTGCGCGTTTCAATTTTATCACCGTAAGGGAAGGGTTAACCAGCACATAAGCCTAATATTCACTTCATCTCTAATTACTTCATTCTGTACTCTGTCATAAATTGTCAATTGACCGAGTGGTCACTTCTCCGCCTGTGTTATTTTCCATATCTTCAATAGCAGTTAGAAATGTAAATTTGGTCATCCCTGATTAAACGCAGATTTTATTCAGATAATTAAGTATGGATAATGAATAATAATATAATACTAATGATATCGATAAATTCGCCATCGATCCCGTCTGCTGTGTAGAAAGCAAAGCATACATTGCCTTTCCCAAAGCGATCTGGGTTATTCCGACATCTGTGCGTTCTGAATTTGTTAATTTAATCGAGAGATTTCCAATTTTGGACACCCGACGGAAATTTGTGGCTTCATTTAATAATATCATAACTACACCAAATTGAAAAGAAATTGAGAACGGAATCATTTCTGTGAAAATTGCTGTTTACAAACAAAAATGAATTAAAATTTATTCAAATATTTATATATTTTTACTCCACATAATATAAATCATAATTACATACAGCATAGAGTCCAGAGCCGACACTGTCAGAACCAAAAATCTCCTTCGAACCAGCGAAATGAAGGTATTCAGGAGTATCGCTGGTTAAACCCTTCGTGATAGAGTACGAAACATAGAAATCCGAAGGATGTGCGAAGTTGAAGATATTGTCAGATGGGGACGACAGAGAAGAAGGTTCTGGAACGAACATGTATCCAGAATGGCGGAACCAAGAGCCGTAAGAATGGCCAGGCACAGTATCCCCCAAGCAAGCAGAACTCCAGGACGACCTCCCAAAAGATGGAAAGATAGCTGGCAGTCGACGTCACAAGAGGGAAACAATGATGCAGGACCATAACAGGCCTAAAATAATAAGAAGAAGATAATATAAACGGTATGTATCAGCCATGTCACTACGTTCATCGCCTGTTCTGAGACTGTTTACTTATATTCGCGAAATTTAAATAAAAGCACTGCAACAATACTGAGTTGCAGCCGCTAGTGAAATTTGACAACTCTAGACCAAGGAAAAAATTGGTACATTTCCACTGATACACCCAAAAAACTGGGCAAATTTATATAAACCCAATTTGACGAAACTTTGTAAAAATATCAATGTAGATGTCAAATACTGTATTACAATTTCGTTACATACAGTACAACCTGGCAGTTCTTTTTAAATATATGATAATCTGTTTCAACCAACCATATTAACACTTCCCTTACTGTGCTAAAAAATCCCGCCAGCCACGTTGTTGGACTCTAAGTGTACAGTAAAAAATGTATGTTTTAAATAAGAATGTTTTTATTTCGTAATGCCATCATTCAAATCATAGAGGTTTTGATGAGGAATAAATACATAAAGCATGAAGACCCTGCAATCAGTATATTTAGAGAAATTAAATAAAATATAAGTCCTGGTCACTCGTGTCCTATCACCGTACGGCAAGTGTTAAAGAGGACTTAGAAGATAAACAGATTGAAACACTTTTAAAAAAATAACCGGGTACCAACGCGAACCGGAATCCCCGCGTCGGAAGACAGGCGTCATACCAACTACGCAATAAAGGACGTCAATGCATCAAGCAAATAATGTGAAATACTAACGATATTATATATTAATTAATTAAAATAAGCATTTTCAATAATTAAATTAATAAATGGCACTTAATCAAAACATCGAAAAATTAACTTACGTGTAGATAATTGGTTTTTTTTCAACAAAAAAATTAACGAAACATAATATTCAAATAAACTTGCAATTGAAAAAAATTCTCACGTAATGTTTATTCTTTAATTATCATGACACGCTACCATATCAATCGCCTGTACACGAAAAATATATTTAAAAAAATGCATGCGGATATGCAATTGTGCATAAGTGATAATGTATGAATTTTGCAATACCTGTGACTAGATAACAAATACGTGTGCATCCAGGTGCATAATCTGCATACTGCATTTTTCCTTGAAAATTATTCAATAACTCGCGTCATTTAATCAATACTCATAGTATAAAACGCAAATTAATTTAACATATTCTATTGCCATTTTTTATGGTAGTATTTTGTTATTAACCATCAATTCTTATATTGTGACGTTCAAAGATATACAGAAACATTAAAATGATTGTATTTTATTACGCTTTCGTTGAACTCAGTACAATGTGGTATTTTTTACAATCAACTTGAAAGGTTTTTAAGAGGTCATAAGTAAAAACCAGATTGGATCCTTTGTTATTAAAAATTGGGTTATTCGAGTTTATAATTTAGGCGTTTTACAACCTAGGTCACGGAGGTTAAAAAATTAACATCAAATGGTATCAGAAAGCAGAACGCGTGGGTTCGTGACCATAATGAGACATCGAAGGGTGAGAATAAGAGACAAAATAACATGCACCCTTAACGATGTAAGGAGTGCTTTCCCCCATCAAGTATCGAAGCTGGGTGAACAATGGTGTATTCTACTGACTCCCTCACCAGCTAGATGTTAATGTGATGTTAACGTGGTTTAATGTGTTGTTAACGTTAATTTGATTTATTTTTTTGAAAACGCATAACGCAAAGATTCGTTATGTCACCTTCGTTGTTTAATATTTACATAGATTCATGTATAAAGGAACTTCAGAAAGTCTAGGATGAACCGTGCGACGTTTTTTTTTACAAATCGAATAGCTTTTTTTATAAATCGAACAATTGTTTTTCTCTAAACTGACGTTTTAATTCCTAATTTTCATTAAACTGACTTTCTAATGTATTGTATGATCTGTATGTATCTTTAAATAGGCCAAGATCCACTATGAATTAATACTAAATACGAAAATTTAATTAAAATGGATTTTCAAAATCGTTTTTCGAAATTCCAATTATCGAATACCCCATCCCTAGCCAATGCATACTAACGTAGTGACTTTTAACAAACGTCACCAAATATTATTTGATTTTAACAAACTGCCACATTTTTGCTAATTTGTGACAAGATGTATTAATTTGTCATAATTGTTAGTTTTATGTAATGTATTTACCTAAATAACTTGCTATTTATTAGAATCGAGGCTTATATTAAAGTTTATAAAATAATTAAAATTACTGAACATCGTTACAAGGTTGTATTGGGGCAAATTTGTGAGCTGTCATACGGTTCATCCTAGATTTTCCGAACTTTACAGAGGTCGATGGGTAGCATACAAATGTCAAATGGGAATATTTGCGGATTACTGCATGCTGATGAAATGATAGCATTAGGGGTAGGTAAATAAAGATGAATTATTGAGTTTGATAAGTACATTGTATGAGAGATGCGAAGAGAAAGATTCGTTTAAAATTCAAATTCACGATGGCGTAAAAATGATAGCTTACAACAATAGTTAAGTACCAACATTGATATATGGGAATGAAACGTGGATGTAGTAAAATACTGAAAAAAGTCGAATACATGTTGAAGAAATGCGTCCATTGCGAAGAATACACGGGGTTATAATGTAACATATGACAGAGTACGGAATGAAATGATTAGGAATGAATGTGAACTAAGATTGATGTGTTTATTAAGATGAAGAAGAGCACGCTGAGATGGTTCAGACATGTGGAACGAATGAAAAAAGAAAGACTAATAAAACCAATATATAATGTAAATGTAAGTAGAAAGCGGTTGAGAGGATTTCTTCGTTCATACACTTTCTCATACAGCTCCTACGATCTCTCTGACTTTTTATATTTCCTCAATGAAGTTTAAAATGAATAAATTGTTCTCTATATTATGTAAATTGCGATCTAAGTTCCAATATTGCTCTATAAATTTACTTCAATAAACCCACTGTGTGTTTATAGATACATTTAATATGAAAATATATAAAGCAATAATTTTATTTTTTAATCACTAATTAAGTACGCGCGATCAGAGAAAATTATAGGAAACAACGCACGCGATCTGGCCAATCTGGTTTAGTTGGGCCCACAGAGTCCATCGCACGGTCCATATTTGGCTACCGCGGCCAGCTCACAGCTGGCTGGCGGGAAATTTCACTGCCGACCTCAGGATTGACCCTGGCCTGCCTCAATTACACTTATATTTGTGTATACAAATGGATCGTTATGTTAGTATCAACCATTCCACATGGTCATTGTGACATACTTCGAATATATTCTTAGAAATTATCAATAAATTACGCGAATAGCGCTGTTTAGTAAACAATATCACTTCAAGAACGCTGTGTATTACTAAAAGTCGCTCATATCGCCAGCATTTATACTTTGTGCATGTGAAAAATATTTCTAATGTGTTTTTCAATCGATAGTTGAATACATTTATTTATTTATGATTATATTATATATGTACACTACACACATACACTGCACTCTACATTAAGCCGAATGCGTTATATGTATTAATGATTATACTCGTATATGAACACTACACACATACACTGCACTATGTGTTATATTTATTAATGATTATACATGAACACTACACTCCACATAAAGCCGAATGAGTTATATTTATTAATGATTATATATGAACACTTCACACATACACTGCACTCTACATAAAGCCGAATGTGTTATATGTATTAATTATTATATATGAACACTACACACATACACCACACTCCACATAAAGCCGAATGTGTTATTATCACATATTGGAAGATCTACAAAAGTTTCTTTGTAGTTCGTCTTCCCTTGATAAGTTTTCTGTGGTGTTTCTACCAAATTTCTTACCAACCATGTCTATCGGACCGAGGATTGATTCAGAAATCTTTATCTCGTGAGTAATTTTAACACGAATACGTTCGGGTGTGATTTGTTCTTTATACAAATCACACCCGAGCGTATTATACAAAGTATTATACAAAAAAAAAACTAAATACAAGAAGGAAAGGGAGATTAGACAAAAAAGATGATGTAAAGAAAAAAACAAGGAATGTCAGTGAATGGAGATGGAATGTGTCATGATTCGCTTTTTGAAGCTCGTCAACGATAGTGCTGGTAGCTGGCTCTAGAATTTAATAGCATCTACAGTAAACGACGACGTAGAAAAAGAAGAGGATAATTAATCAAGATTATTACTATTAAATAATGTCACATGATGATGAAATGTTAAGAAACACCTGTCACATAAATAGTTTTTTCAAGAAAGGTTCAAGTAGTTTTGTATATGTTAAGGCATTGGATTGAACAAATTCGTATTATTTTTCAGGTGTCGGTTCATTTTAAAAGTTGACAAGGGCAGTTTTATTTAATCTACTGTACTTTTAAAGAGTTCGAATCGAGAGATACTGGTATACAGTCTAATTTCATTGCTGTTTTATTATTCATTGAATCTTATCTTTGCACTTGGTGAATTGAATAATGAACTCTTTGACCTCAATGACCTAGTTGTAGACTAGTTATTTATTTATTTATTTACATAACAAGTAATTTCAAAAGTAATGCCAAAGTTGATAGAGAGTTGCTGACTAATATTAAAGTCCGAAAGGTGTCCTACTTGGGTCATGTACTTAGAGGAGCAAAGTACAAATTACTGCACCTGATCATCCAAGGCAAAATATAGGGCTGAAGAGGTGTTGGCAGGAGGCAAATTTCCTGGCTCCGCAATATACGTGATTGGATTGGCATAAGGGGGCGTTGGGGATCATTTTCGGGCTGCCAGGGACAAAGATATCTACTCTCAAGTGATATTCAACGTTGGGGGGACCTGACATGACACTGGGACGAAGAAGAACAAGTAACTGTTTGAATATATAATTTATGAAAAACAAGACAAATCACAAAATAAAAACAGGTAATTTAAAGTGGAAACTCAATTAATGTGGACCTGAGTTTGTTGCTTTTTATTTGTCGTATCCCTAGTAAAATAGGATGTTACCTGTACCTTTCTGAGGACATAAACATGGAAAAATAAGTCGATTCTTTATTTACCGATTATTGATTAGTTATTCAATATCTCTATCACAAACTCTCATCAACTTGATAAGTTGTGAAATTTTATTGTATGTTCATTATGTACCGCGTGAATCAACCCTTGTTGCACTCCATCACTTAAGATAAATAATCAAAAATACATCACACTTAAGATAAATCATCAAAAATACACCACACTTAAGATAAATCATCAAAAATACACCACACTTAAGATAAATCATCAAAAATACACCACACTTAAGATAAATCATCAAAAATACACCACACTTAAGATAAATCATCAAAAATACACCACACTTAAGATAAATCATCAAAAATACACCACACTTAAGATAAATCATCAAAAATACACAACACTTAAGATAAATCATCAAAAATACACCATACTTAAGATAAATCATCAAAAATACATCACACTTAAGATAAATCATCAAAAATACACCACACTTAAGATAAATCATCAAAAATACACAACACTTTAGATAAATCATCAAAAATACACCACACTTAAGAGTTCACTCTAATTTTTACCACAGCTTACCCCTTCTGCAAGCTCAAGTATTAAAAATCCTGTTAAAAAACTACCGATCCACTGCCTGATTTTTTGCACACTTTTGCCATTAGTTGTACTGCCTTTGGGTAAAATATTTTCTAACTCTAAGGATAGTGAAAAAAATAATCAGTTACCATGCGTGTCATGTGTTTTTATTGAGTTTGTAATATATTTTCTTGATGATAGTGCGAGATAATGGATTTGAAGCGTAACTTGGCTACGTTAAAGACCTGATACTTCCTGAAAAGTTGTACTGTATTATAGATTATTAAGGAATTTGTTTAAATAATATAGTCGTAACTTAGTGTAAACCAATAAAATAAAAATTAAACTTTTGACTTTGTTTCTTGAATCTTCGAAAAGACTTTAGTTTCACTTCGTGGTGCCATGTTTTATGTAAAAAATAAATAAAATAAATAAATAAAACACTTATTTTATATTTTTGTGTTCACCACTGGTTTATTTTGAGTTTACTACCGGTTTCGAAGACTTCCGTCTTCATCATCAGGTGAAGATAAACCGTCTATCTTCACCTGACGATGAAGACGGAAGTCTTCGAAACCGGTAGTAAACTCAAAATAAACCAGTGGTGCACACAAAAATACAAAACAAGTGTTTTATTTGACTTTGTTTTCTTCCGCTATATTTTTAGTATATCACTATGCGAGGACCTTTGTGGCCTAGTTGGTAAGACGCCTGTTTCCCAGCCCGAAGGTTGCGGGTTCAAATTCCGCTGGAACCCAGATTTTTTTTACAAGGGATTCCAGTTTTGTTTTCCCTTAAGGCCTCTTTAACATCTTTCTGTTTAGTTGGAAGAGATTGCAACATGGCAATAAGCACGCCAAATTGTACTGTATACAAATACAGTGTTATACAGTACGATACAATGCGAATTTGAACACGTACTGTATCTTTCATAATATTAATGATTATATATGAACACTACACACATACACTGCACTCTACATAAAGCTGAATATGTTATATGTATTAATGATTATATATGAACACTACACACATACACTGCACTCTACATATAGCTGAATGTGTTATATGTATTAATGATTATATATGAACACTACACACATACACTGCACTCTACATAAAGCTGAATATGTTATATGTATTAATGATTATATATGAACACTACACACATACACTGCACTCTACATATAGCTGAATGTGTTATATGTATTAATGATTATATATGAACACTACACACATACACTGCACTCTACATAAAGCTGAATATGTTATACATATTAATGAGTATATATGAACACTACACACATACACTGCACTCTACATAAAACTGAATGTGTTATAAGTATTAATGATTATATATGAACACTACACACATACACTGTACTCTACATAAAGCTGAATGTGTTATATGTATTAATGATTATATAAAAAAAGGGATTCCAGTCTTGTTTTCCCTTAAGGCCTCTTTAACATCTTTCTGTTTAGTTGGAAGAGATTGCCACATGGCAATAAGCCCGCCAGATTGTACTGTATACAACTACAGTGTAATACAGTACGATACAATGCGAATTTCAACACGCACTGTATCTTTCATAAGACCATAGACAAAATTTAAATAACCTTTTAGAAGCACGTTTACAATTATGCGAGTGTTCTCAGGTTTTTGGTATGTACTTATGCATAGAACATAAAATTGCGGTTTGCATTGGTAACACTGGACTTGATTGTTTATAACAAAGATGTAGGCGAGATATATGCCCCTTAATTGCTTTAATAAGGTAAGCACAAGAGAGGCATATGGGCATTGAGGTTAACATTAAACTTATTACTAAAATGCACATATTAATTGGTATTACTTGTTAATATCTTCAGCAAATCTTTTCTGATGCAAGGAGAAATTTTGATTAATGTATTAATATAAAATATTCGAAATTAATCTCATTTAAATTTAATTAAATCTAACCCCGTAATTTGATAACTATAATTTATTAGATTTTTATGAAGATTATAAATGAAACTAAGAAAAGAATCTCTAAAATCGTGAATTTATTTATTTTAACGCTAAAACGATAGTTTTTATTCATAAAAATAACAACAAGAAATCGATATTTACATTTAACCCATTTAATATATTAAAAAAACTAAACCAGTACAATAAAACTAATATACCAGTAAAACGAACACAATACTATAAAACCAATACAAAAATACTATAAAAAAATAAATCAATATAGTTAATAAAAATAATGATAATAGGGCAATTTATATCGAATAAACTCTTCTCAAAAGCGTGCCCTCAAAGTTGGTAGTATGAACCGACTGGAATCATTTGAAATGTGGATACACCGTAGAATGCTACGGATACCCTGGACGGATATGGTCAGCAACACAAGGGTTCTTCAAAGAGTCAAAGTTGATAGAGAGTTGCTGACTAATATTAAAATCCGAAAGGTGTCCTATTTGGATCATGCACTTAGAGGAGCAAAGTACAAATTACTGCACCTGATCATCCAAGGCAAAATAGAGGGTCGAAGAGGTGTTGGCAGGAGGCAAATCTCCTAGCTCCGCAATATACGTGATTGGACTGGTATAAGGAGCGTTGGGGACCTTTTTCGGGCTGCTGGGGACAAAGATGCTTATGCTCAGGTGATAGTCAACGTTGGGGGAACCTGACATGACACTAGGAAGAATAAGAAAGGCGTTCTACCTCTCGAGTCGAGCCCCCTATTATATATAACATGTGTACATATAATAGATAAATAATTATTTATAATATTGTATATAAGTTGAGTGTAAGGATAGGAACAGCGGCCATTAGATTAGGAACATCCCCGCGTCTGCATATGTTCGAAAAAACATATTTGGTAAGAAAACAGCAGAAAACTTACAAATGGAAGACGAACTACAATGCAACCTTTATAGATTTTCCGATATGTGATAGTAACATATTCGGTTTTAGGTATAGTGTATGTGTGTAGTGTTCATATACTCATACCATCATAAATTTTGTTCTCTTCCCAAAAATGATTGTCTTCAAGTACTTCCTAAAGCTCTACACGTCACCAATATCTCTAAACACTAAAAGGCAGACCATTCCACTTCACAGGATCAGCAATGGTAAAACCTCTATTATAATACCCCACCCTATTGGATCGATTTGAAATATACATTTATTAGATGAAGAAGAAATCAACTTCTTTAGTTCTTCTCCTCTCCGAAGGAACATCTCTCAGAAATTGAGTAAGTTTGATTAATTCTAGCAAGAACAACTTTTTCACTTTAATTTTGGAAGTAGTTACAGTTATATGGAAGCCCATACAATGCTCATACTAATTGCGTAATTTATGTTGTCTTGGCGTTATCAAATTGTATCAACAGCATTGTGGAATAAAATATTTCGACTGATGAGCCTATAAAGAAGTATAACCTGATAAGCTGTGCACTGTAGAAGTACGAGATGACAATCTTTTACATTGTTGTGAGGTTAAACATTACAAAGATCATGGATCAAAATGCAGGAAAAAAATCCTGCAATGAGGTCTTGTTTGTGCTCCCTGATGATGAGGTGAAAACCTTGAAACCGGTAGGGTTATACCGTTATATAAAGTGGAAAACACAGTGTTGGACTAAAGAAATTACAATATCTTTGAACCTCCACAGTGTTAATGCCTTAACAATAAATAACATACTGCAATGATAAATCGCATTAACAGTCTGGTGGGATGTCGCGTAGCTCTAGACTCAAGATCTACAGTAACTGTAGGGCCATCAGAAATATTATCCGTGACGAGTATAATAAAAGGTACAATACAAAGTGGGGAAGTAGAGTACTTGTCGTTCGTGCCATCTGAGATGAGTATATTAGTCAATTTGTGAAAAGCATATTCTGTTGTATTTACCTAAGTCTGTAAATATGAAACGGGATTGTTTTTATAGAAAATACACATTTATTGTATGAAAATGGTAAAAAATATTTTATTCAAAGTATTGCCCATCGCTAGCTACACATTTTCCCCATCTCTCTGGCAATATGTGGATGCCACGACAAAAAAACTGTTGCTCTTTTGAGGCAAATCAATCATCGAGCCATTTTCGTAAGAAGTAAAGCGCTGCTCAGCAAGTGCGTGTCCCATCGATGCAAATAAGTAGTAATCGGATGGAGCCAATTCTGGTGAGTAAGCCGCATGCGAAAGTATTTCTCAACTAAACGCCTCAAGAGCATGCTCACCGTAAGCTTCGACAAGCATTCGATGCGATTCTGTAGCAGTTTTCTTCAAATGGAAACAGAAAATCAATGCTGTCCGCAAATCGTAGTTTTCAGGCACAAAAACAGACATGTTCAACGCTATGAAAGCATATGCAGTTGTATTAAACTTGTATTGTTGTGAGTTAAAATTCTTTGACAAATGTAAATACAAGAAAAGGTGCCAATGATGTGGTTTGACAGTCACTACATTGAAAACTAGAGCAAACTATGAGCAAATTCCGGTTTCATATTTACAGGTATAGCAAACAGCTTCAGTACTTGCAGTTTGTTTACATCTTCTTTTTCCATTGATAGTCCCTGATAATTTGCAACAGTTTTACGTCATTTGGCGAGACCTCTAGCTGTTAGTTCTCAGTTGTGCTGAGAATTTATGTTTTTTAAACGCTCAAACAGTAAACTATATAATTCATACTTGGTCAAAAGGAAGATTCGAAGAACATCAACGAAGCGAAAATAACCAAACAGAGCAGTATTCATTTACTTTCTGCGTATAATCTTTATTGATTTTTTAAGTCCTATTTTTATGGCTTATTTTTTGTGCGTGACTCAAAACGTATTCATGCTTGTAATTGCAGAAGAAAAATTTTTGAACGCTATCTTTATGCAAATTTTACGAGGAAACCTTTTTCACGAATGACCCACATGTACTCGTATGTATGTCATTAATGGGGAAAGCCCTCATTTTCGTTAAGTATTTTTACGAGGTAAATAATAACTAAGACTACGGGCTCCGTGGCCTAGTTGGTAAGATGCCTATCTTCCAAACCCGAGGTTGCGGAATCGATTTCCGGTGGAACACATGTTTTTTCTTCCACGTCCTCAAACCATTTAAAACTGTTATTTATCCTACTTGATACAATACATCAGTGATCCGACAGAGTCTTTCTTTAGCCCAATATGTATTCCTTACCGCCGGGTACTGTACCCATTTCGTATTCTGTTACTTCATACATTCTTCTTCTCAGTGCATGCATTTCTTTACAGCATTTATTCGTTTCTTTTCAGCATTTTTCTAAGTTCACATTTCACTCCCATACATCAAAAGTTGGTATTTAAATATTAATATAAAACCCCGTTAAAGAAAACAGCAGACGGAGAAATTTTAGGAGTAAATTTGTATGCAATAAACAAATTGCATACATATTTATGCTACAATTTAAAACAGTTATGTTTTGCAAGAAAACAACTCGGCTAGACTATTAAGATAAATGTAATGCAGTTTATGAGAAATTAGATAAACTAGAGAAAGTATGTAATGAGGGACGCGATACTGTTGCAATGCCACTGGTTCTCAAAGTGTGTTGCGCTAAACTCCATGCTGATTAATTTATTGATTCATAATGTAACATATGTGCTTTTATCGATGGTTAAAAATACGTAATATCCGAATTAGAATTTTGAGTGCACATGAATATAGCATTATTTGTCATAAAAAGTATAAACATTTTCATGAATCATACAAAAAAAATAAGTGTTAGAGATTTATTTTTACTTATTTATTTAACAATTTTATTGCAAATACAATCTGGCGGGCTTATTGCCAAGCGGCAATCTCTTCCAACCATCTAGACAAAAGTAAATGAAGCAATCGTGGTCGTAGTCGCATAAATCATTCATATGATTATCCATCCCCACAAAATCCATAAACACATACGTGAGCATATGCCCACGAACCTCACAAAGAAAGAGACAATCACCTGAATATTCTTTTTCATATAAAGTGAGATATCATCAATCAAAAGGAAAGGAAGGGATGGTGAAGAGGAAAGGAAAAGAAAAATCAGGAATGAAACTAGAAATTAAGAGTTTTTTCAGTCGCTTCTTAAAGACATATGGGTGGCATGTGCAGCTTTAGTAAGCACTTGAAGAAATCCCTTTTTGGGAGGTCTTATCAAAATGTACGAGTATGATTATATACATCTCAAAGCGAGTGTTTAACTTTCACATATCGGAATATCAATAAAGGTTTCTTTCCAGTTCATCTTCCCTTATCAAATTTTCTTTGGTTTTCTTACCAAATATGTTTTCTCAACATATGCCAACCTGGAGAAATACCTTATAAAATGGTCGCAGCCACCACCTTCATTTCCTTATACTCAACTTATATAGTATATAATTATTTTATATTTTTCCGAGACGTATTTCATTGTCCTTCAATTTAAGAAGAGTATAGATAGAGCTCTAATGGAAAGAGATAAAAAATATAAGTTCTACACAGGACACACTTTTCTCACATATGTGCATACATAATATGTAAAGTGCCGTGTCTACATTAGAATATTCAACAATAAATTACTATGTTATCCCACTAACCACATGTTACACCTGTTACACGTGTTTCCACAGCCTTCCCCGAGGCTCTCTATTCAGGTGGAATGCTCCCGGTTTATTACGAGACCAGTGCTTAGGTCAGACTGGTGTCATGTTACATCGGAAGTGTGTGTGGTCTTTTAACCCAAAGGAAAAATGTTTAAGAGACTTGTGCATTCTTTGGTTAAATATTTCTTATCTGTATCTCTATTTCTTGTTTATCTCTATTTCTTATGTTTATATCTATTTCTCATGTTTATATATATTTCTCACGTTTTATCTCTGTATATCATGTTTATCTGTATTTCTCACGTTTATCTCTATTTCTCATGATTATCTCTATTTCTCATGTTTATCTCTATTTATCATGTTTATCTCTGTATATCATGTTTATCTCTATTTCTCATGTTCATCACTATTTCTCATGTTTATCTATATTTCTCATGTTTATCTCTAATTCTCATTTTTATCTCTATTTCTCATGTTTATATCTATTTCTCATGTTTATTTCTATTTCTCATGTTTATCTCTATTTCTCATGTTTATCTCTAATTCTCATTTTTATCTCTATTTCTCATGTTTATATCTATTTCTCATGTTTATTTCTATTTCTCATGTTTATCTCTATTTCTCATGATTATCTCTTTTCTCATGATTATCTCTATTTCTCATGTTTATCTCTATTTCTTATGTTTATCTATATTTCTTATGTTTATCTCTATCTCTTTCAAAACGCTATACTTTTCTTAATTAATATATTCCAAAGAAAGGTTGTATTTCTGTTACAATATAACCTTTCTTTGGAATACGATATAACTAAACAACCTTGTTGAATTAAAAATAAATAATCATTTTACCTTTACTAGAAATAATCTGATTTACTCTGCTTTCAAATTGACACGAATGCTCGAGTCTGCAATAAAACAAAACAAAATGTTAACTTAAAGATTTTTTCCATTAAGAATATTTATCAATTAATTACTTTTATTATTCCACTCATCACATTAATCCCCGCTACAAGTGTTTCTACCTTTCGTGATTCATTCTTTGAACTGATAATTTTACTTCTTAACAAACAGTTATGTTAGTATATTTATATAAAAAAAGAATATTATTTGTTCATGAGAGAAAGTTTTCGTATGAATAAAATCAAATGATTTTCTCGTCCTCACAAAATAGACAGTAGAAGTAATGAAAATGGCATCATAAATATTTTTTTATTGTTCCTGAAAATAAGAAACACTACATTAATCCACTACAGGATATAGGTCTTCCTAATTTGTTTCTAAGAAATCATGTCCATTACGCATTGCTGCCACGTAATCGCTGTATGCTTACGCATTTCGCCAACTCAGCGTGCCTTTGATCTTCTTACATACCCAGTTCTGCTTATCGGGTACCACCGGATTACTTCATACGTCCAACAATTGGTTGTTCGGGCGACGTGCCCAGCCCACTTCAATATTTTTGCGACCTCTATAAATAAAACCGTCCACTTTGGTATGAGCGCGTATCCATTCATTGTGTTTGCGGTTTCTCCTGCTATTTACCTAGCATGCACTTCACCATGCTGCATTAAGTTGTCTGGATCATTTGTATCATTCATACAGAAAGAGTCCATGTTTCGCATCAATATGTAAGTACTGGTAAGACGCATTGATTAAACAAATACCTTTCGTTTGAGATATATACTCGTACATGTTGCAGGACAAACCCGATTTCAGGATAAACTAGTTCGGCCTAGGTCAAACTAGTTCATCCGAAGCGTGATCGGATAAACTAATTTGGCCTAGGCCGAACTTGTTTATCCGAAGTGTGATAGGATAAAGTATTTTGGCCTAGGAAATATTACATATCCCACATGACAAAGTGGTGTGTCCTAGGCCAAAGTAGTTTAGACTAAGACAAAATTTCATTAATTTCCTTTATTTATTATTTAATTTATTTATGAGATAAACTGACAAAAAGATTGTAATTATATAGTTATATATTGTCTAGGTCATTCTTTGGACAACTAACGAAGGATTTTACGAGATTGGGACCAAATACGGCGTTCTACAGAAAATGTATTGCAGGTAATACTACAAACCCTTTAAATTTTCTGTAACATATTTACTTAACATTGTTATTATTTATATTACAATACAATATAATTATCGATTACGTTGTATTTTTTTACAATTTCAGGACGGACTTTGACATCTGCGCAAATAAGTTCTTACGAGACGAGGAAATCGATCAAGAGAAAGAGATATCTTCATTCCGTCGGGACTGGTCAAGGTTTCTTCAGGTGTAATTGCAACAAAAACTGTATATCAAACAGGTGTTTGTGTAAAAAGGAATCCATACTCTGTACCTCGAAGTGCCACCAGAGTTTGCCATGCAATAACAAGTAAACACTATAACAAAACTGTATAACAACATAATTACAAAAATACATTTTCTTTTTGTCAGTTTATCTCATGAATAAATGAACTTTATAAATAAAGGAAATTAATGAAATTTTGTCCCAGTTTAAACTACTTTGGCCTAGGACAAACCACTTTGTCCTGTGGGATATGTAGTATTTCTTAGGCCAAACTACTTTATCCTATCACGCTTCGGATAAACTAGTTCAGCCTAGGCCAAACTAGTTTATCCGATCACGTTTCCTGTTTGTTCTGCAACATATATATAGGTGGATTCCTCTTAAAATGTAGTTCAGTCATCCAAAGGAACTTCAAACTAGTTTTGCTTTTCGATTTATTTCATTACGAGTGCAATCCTCAAATGAAATACTTTATCCTAATTAGATATATTGTTGGACTTGTTCTAGATGCGTTACATCCACCTGGATCGATATACTAGGCGCGTCCAGAAAGTAAATAATGATTTCACACCACCCCACCCCACGATCCCCCACCACCGCGATCGTATGTGCGCCAGTTAGCTCCTTCCCCCGCTTCAGTGCGAGCCGAGTTTTGTTGCTGAGCGGTCGTGCGTCTTTGTTCTGTAACCTTTCAAAATTGCTGCACCCATCGAAAATCCCGCCAAATGTGAAGTGCGTAGTGTCATTCGTTTTCTGAATGCACAAAATGTTCGGTCTATCGAAATTTATAGGCAAATAAAGAATGTTTATGGTGATAGTGCAATGAACGAGGCTTCAGTAAGGAAATGGTAACATCAGCAAAGCGGTTCGACATGTATTTTATGTTTTCAATATTCATTTTCAAACCCGCTAGTTTGCTTGAGTCCGCCAGTTCTAGTATTTGACCTTAAAATTCCTCAGGACGTGAAACGAAGACAATAATATGATTATATCTTCTCCCTGGCTCCATCCCAACTCATTGTTTGCGAAGACTGTTGGGGTCAGCTCTCCTCAGGTTGTTTGCTCTACTGTCCCGGACTACGTCCCCCAGGCCGTGCCTCTGCATCAGGTTATCTTTTTACACCACCCATGAATTCTTTGGTCTACCTCTGGTTGTTTGTTATTCGAGAAAGATCCATTTAGATTGCCTGGTTCACAATGTGATCGGGTGCTCTGCACCCAACGTGCCCATACCATCTCGATCGCCTCTCCTCCATCTTGCTGTTGATATATATGAATACTAAATAGAGAAAAATATATAAATAAATGAGTTAGGCATCAATGAGGAGTCCAAAACTGTTAAAGAGTCCAAAACTGTTATATACACCCATCTAAAGTAGTTATAATAAATGTAATTATGTATTAAATCTGACACATTTTAAAAGTAGAGTAGAACCAAAATCTGCAAAATTAATGGGGAATAAAATAATTCAGTTATGTTTTACTTATCACAGATTAGTTTTAATTAATGATTACTTTATACTAATTTTATTAAGCCATTAATTTTGAAATAATGAGCGTTGCTTTGTATAATTTGGCGCGCATTTTCGACTTATTTGCAAGTTTAATGATGATAATTTTAGTATTTTTATAAAGAACATTATTTATGCAGTTGATCTCGTTAAATTCTAAACCATTAATATCGTATTCATAACGAGAGCAATAATATTATTCGTGGATTGTGCATACGTGTTTGTGCGTTATCTCCTAGCGTTAAACATAATCTAACACTATTCACGGGATCCTTCTCATACTCAGCCAGCAAATGCTGGTATGAATTGCCCCAGGCCTTGAAGGAGCGGGTGAATAGTTGTACCTTCAGAGATCCTCTAAAATGTTATCTTCTGGGTGGTTAATGGGTTTCTCAGTGGTTAATGGGTCACAGAGAAGGTGTAAAGATACACGGGCAAAAGGTGGACATGATAAGGTTCGCTGACGATATTGCTATGGTTGCTGAAAGTGAAGAGGAACTACAAGAGGCCTTAACAACTATGGAAAGCATTCTTCAAAATAACTACAGTATGAAGATAAATAAAGACAAAACAAAGCTGCTGACTGTAGGCCGAGCGCAGCACCAGATGAGAATAGTGATGTCGGGTAAACCACTAAAGAACACCAAGGAGTTTGTCTACCTCGGGAGTAAAATAACATGGGACGGTCGGTCCAAGAGCGAGGTCGACAGCCGTATACATCAGGCTAGACTTGCATTTAATAAAAGGTCGAAAATAATAGAATCAAATAATATAGACCTTAAACTGAGAATACTCCTCATCAAGACCTATGTATGGAGTATCTTGATGTACGGCTGCGAGACATGGTGCCTATCCGAAAGAGATAGACGAAGACTAGAGGCTTTTGAGATGTGGTCCTATAGAAGACTATTAGGAATTTCCTGGAGAGACCGCATCACAAATGAAGAGGTTCTCCAACGAATCGAAGGAGGAAGGCACCTGCTCAGGATCCTGTCCGAAAGGCGTGCAAGATGGATCGGGCATATAATACGACAAGAGGGCCTCTTGCATGCCATAATGGAGGGCATGACTGAGGGGACTAACTCTAGGGGACGCCCACGCCGAGAGTACCTGGAGGACCTGTTGGTGGACGTGCGCTGCTCAACATACACAGACTTAAAAAGAGCCGCACAGGACAGGGGGGAATGGAGGAGAAGAGTTCAAATTGCTGCAAACCAGTCTTAGGACTGCAACCACGGAACGGAAATGGGTCTCTTGTTTGCTTTTCTTTTTTTTTTCTTTCTTTTCTCGCTGGTGGTGAATCGGGGATTGTGCATACGTGTTTGTGCGTTATCTCCTCATTCATTCTTTTAAAACTGCTTAACTATTTCAATGTATTACTGCCTAACTATTTCAATGTTGTCTCAACTATTTCATTTCCCATTTGTCATTTTGTACAATTTGGACTCCTTTGAGGCTTTTCTTTTTTTCGTTCTTGCTGACAGTTAACCTGAGGTGGTATATGTGGGTTTACTTTTTATTTTGTTTTCTGCCATACGTTTTTGTTTTTTTTTAATTTATTCTTTAATCTAGATATGCGGGGGTGTGGTCTGGAAGTCCCCCGATACCCTTGCGGTCGGGCTCGCCCTACATTGGTGGGGTGTATCTCGACCGGGATAATGTTTGTGGGATGAGCGCGGACCTTTTAATGTCTTCTCTCTTGAATGTATTTTTTTTGTTATCTATTTATTTTCTGTGTTTTTTTTATCTTCTTGTTCTACGTGTTCAAGTGTGTGGGCTGAAAAACATCTGGTGTCCCCATGGCTGGGTTCGCCCCATATTGGTGGGGTGTATCTTGTCCGAGGGGATGTTATTAGATGAGCCCAGACCTTTTGATAGCTTCTGTATTTAATGTATTATCTGCAATTTATGTGTTTTAGAAGTGTTATTTAAATATATTTTGTACATACTATGTTGCTGTCAACAAACATATATATATTTATTTAGTTAGTTATTTAAAAATATAGATTGAATGCTTTGATTTTGAGTACCACGAGTATTTATAATAACATGAATTACTACTTTATTTATTTTACACACGACAAGAAATATTCATAATTTGCCAAAAAAACAACAGGTAATTTAATTTGGACACCCAATTTTAATGGATCTGGGTATGTTGCCTTTCATTTGTCGTGTCCCCAGTAAATTAGGTTTTTGCCTGTATCTCACTGAAATCATGAAAAAATAAATCGATACTTCTTTCCGATTTTTGATTATATTAGGTGTTAACATAAGTTGTGTCCGTTTTTTCCAAATTTAAAAATGAGCACCAAAAGTAAAACAAAATGTAAATGTTATACGTCATTCGAAAGAAAAATTTCTGCTCTATAAGGTATTGTGTTTGCTTTTACGTTACATATATTATTTTATTTGATTACAAGCCTTCAAAATGGAACGTCAAGTAGACGAAAGTGAGCATTTTCGACACTTTCTTCTATTCGCGTTCAATCGAGGGAATAAAGCTGCCAAAGCTGCTCGCGATATTTGCGAAGTGTACGGTGAAGATGCTATGAATGAAAGGACAGCTCGTTGATGGTTTTTGCGTTTCAAAGACGGTAATTTCGACCTGAAAGACATAGAGCTTTCCGGACGACCAGTGGACTTCGATGAAGACCGCTTAAACCATATTATTCATGGTTTAAGTGGTCCTCATCGAAGTTCACTGGTCGGGTTTGAAGGCTTGTAATCAAATCAAATAATATATGTAACGTAAAAGCAAACACAATATCTAATAGAGCAGAAGAATTTCTTTCGAATGACGTATAACATTTACCATTTTGTTTTACTTTTGGTGCTCATTTTTAAATTGGAAAAAAAACGGACACAACTTATGTTAACACCTAATATAATCAATCAACATAATGTACATTCAATACACATGTAAAAATAAGTGATTTAAAAACGGAAAAAATAAGAATATCCATAGCCAATCGCTTAAGTTAGTTAAATTTTAAGTCAAAAGTGATAATAATTTTAATTTGATTGCTGAAAACATGAAAACTTCGGGCGACGTACACAAAACGGGCAAAGCGACCACCTCGAACGAAAGCCCGCTGGCTACTGAGCGAGAGAAGCTAGCGAACTGAGATTATATTTCTTGCGTTCCCATATACCGAAGTAGAGTGAGAGTGAGATGTGAATAGCGTCGCTTCCTCACCCATAGCGGTTTTTATAGAATTAATATACCTACGTCACACACTGACACACGTTTGATTGTATTGGTGAATTTATTCGCGATTTTCACAAAATATCTCTGATGTGGCCGATAAGTGCTAACTATTATTACCATTATTTTTTTCATTCAATGCGTAAATGTATTACGGAGGAATACCTAAAGTCTGAACCCAGTATTTATTATATTTATAGAGATATTAAAGTGTTTAGAAGCAATGTATACTAGTTACACATCACAGGACAGGAAGGGTTAACTATACGATTACATTCTAACAAAATAGAAAAAACATGATCCGGCCACGTTTTCATCTATCGAAATAGTCGATTTCTCGGTTTCTTTGGGGATAAGAGTAACAAACAATGCAATGAGCGATACCCAGTCGTGACTTGATTGCATCGCTGGCGCACTGAACAGCCTTCGTATCGGTGACTGGCAAATGTCAAATGGGGACTCACTCCAAATGGTTACAGCAACAGCATTAATGGGCTTCATTCGCTCGAACTCTGGGTTAGATAAATAATATATTCAATAATCGTTCTACGTAGTAAGGTTCAAAATTTTCCGACCCAAGGATATTAATGTGATATGAAACGCTGACACAAATTCGAAGAATCGCGTTAGACAATAACTGAGTTTATTTACCATGCAGTGGTCAAGTCGCACGACTGATAATAGCAAACAAAAAAATCAGTACACATGTTTCCCGATATATATAAAAATTGTTCAATTGCAAGTCGGCAGCGTTACTGGTTAACCCAATGCTTCCCAATGTGGGCGATAACGCCCCCCTGGGAGGCGTTGGTACGATCCAGGGGAGTGGTAGTAGCCTCGGATGCAATTGGGGGCGTTGAATAAAAATGCGGTGGAAGCATAAAGAAAGAAATGGAAATTTTCAAAAACCGTTCTAACATGTTTCATCAGTTGAGTGATGTGTCTTAGGTGTGACATTTTGTCTCTTAGGTGTGTCCCTAAGAGACAAAATAAGAAGCTCACGCATTCGTGGAACCTGGGTGTTACAGACATCAACAGCAAGATGGAGGAGACGCGATTGAGATGGTATGGGCACGTTGGACGCAGAGCACCCGATCACATTGTGAACCAGGCAATCACCATGGATCTTCCTCGAATAACAACCAGAGGAAGGCCAAAGAATTCATGGGTGGTGCAAAAAGATAACCTGATGCAAAGGCATGGCCTGGGGGACGTAGTCCGGGACAGAAGAGCATACCACCTGAGGACGAGGAAAGCTGACCCCAACAGTCTTCGCAGACAATGAGTTGGGATGGAGCCAGGGAGAAGTAGAAGAAGAAGGAGTGACATAGAGGTAAAGTCGTAGTCATTACTTTATTTTCAAAATAAACAAACGAAATGCAAGACATAACTGATCAGTGGTTTAGTCCGCCGATAGGTTTTAACAAGCAAGGCAGGACTACGAAAATTGGTCACTGCATCTTTTTGTTTGTTCGCTTAAAGGGGGTAGATTTCTAGGGGGGCGCTGAGTAATTGTTTTTTTTTTCTGAAAAGGAAGCGGTAGTCCGAGTAAGTATGAGTACCTTTAGGGTGTCCTTAGCGTCAGAGAAAAGCTTTCTTTTCATTTAGTGAATGTAGCGTGTAGCGATAGGAATCCGAGTCAATGAGGCGCTTAAACATATACACTCGAATCGGTAATTTTTTAAAGTCTGCTTAGATGATAGTCAACAACAGTATTTTAGTATCAACTTTGATGTATGGTAGTGAAACGTAGACGTGGAACAACAATACTAAAATAATAAACAATAATATAATACAATTTTGTAATTTATTTTTATCAAACACAGTTTATTCCACTTTTTTGTAACGGTATAACCCTACCGGTTTCAAGGCTTTCACCTCATCATCAGGAGAGCACAAACAAGACTCGGAGGTCTTGTTTGTGCTCCCTTCAAGGAGTCTTGTTTGTGCTCCCCTGAAGATGAGGTGAAAGCCTTGAAACCGGTAGGAGTATACCGTAACAAAAAGTGGAATAAACAGTGTTTGATTAAAACAAATTACCAATGTCTTAACCCTTTAACGGGCATAAGCAGAAATCGGTCGCATATGCGACCACCTTCATGGTTATACTTATAAAGATTCATTTTCTTAATGAAACGTTTTTAAGTAACACAAATGTCAAATTGGCAAATGTAGTGGACGGGCAGAGGTCTTATTAAAGACGGATCGTCGTAAAGTTAGCTGCATGTTCAGTAGCAACGATCTAAACATCCGGTCAATTTATTGTCAAATATATTGTAAATAGGTATTATAAGTAAATCACCATTCATTATATCTCATATAAGAATTGTATTACCTAATACAACCTTAATTTAGATATTATTACCTAAACATTCATTGGTCACTTTTGGGATCACTGACATGACCCCTGAAATGGGCACAGGTCTCATATGCGACCGCCTCATTTAAAAAAATAAATTTTTAAAACATATTTTCGAAGAAATAAAGTTGATTTGATACACATAATAATTATTTATTTAACAAAAAACTCAATATCTCAAAAAAAAAAAACTTGCCCTATAAAGGGTTAAAACCTCCACAATGTTGATGCCTTTACTATAAATAATAATATAATTAGTTTGATAAACAAATAAATAATAAATTATATTGGAAAACTATTCGTAATGCAGACAATGTGTAATAAGTTGTGGTTGAGGTTAGTTATTCGGCTTGGTCATGTGTCAGCAGGCCAGCCTGACGCAATGCTGACACTAGAAGAGTCGCTTTAGATCCTGCTGTGACATAAAAGGACACCCTGACTAGTCGTCAGTAACCTTCAAACATTTAGGATACTCAAATTATCACAACAGTCTTGCTCCTTGCAGCTTAAGAGATGATTAATATTCAATTCACGAGCGAGTTCTCTGCTATCAAACTGCCATATTGAATGTTACTGAATTCCAGAGTAGAAGATCCAAAGATTCTTACCATTCAACATCATATGACCTCTATAGCCTAGTGGTAAGACGCTAGTTTTCTAAGTCAGAAGTTGCGAGTTCAAACTGTTAAAACATTTTTTTTGGAGTTCCAATATAGTTTTCACTGGAGACCCCTTAAACTGTACACCGCGTTCAAAATCAAATTCCACGAATCCTGTGCGCGGCACAATTTCGTCGTTTTTTAATTTCTAAGTTTTTTCCACTGATATTTGATTACACCACCAAGTAAACATGACATTCAAGTAATTTTCTGATAATAAATAATAGTCATTACTCTTAAGGAGACTCATTAAATAAAGGAGATAAACTAAACATTACGTAAAATACACAAAGGAATGCTACAGATCAGATCACAGGCGTTTGTGCTTCCCGCGAGGAACACGTTAAAATATGCTACGCTCCATCGCAAGCAGAACTCTTAGAGATCGGATCAAAAATGATACGATAAAGTATGTCTGTGGTGTTGAAGACATAGTGAGGTGGGGAAGAAGCAGAAGGCGCTTCTGGAGGGATCATGTGGACCGCATGGAGGATACGAGACTTGCGAATATTGCAAATCGTTTAAGTCTCAACATTATAAATAACCAAGTTAATTTCAATAATATCATACTCTGTTAAATATGTTTACCGTTAAAAATTCAACTTTTTGATTACTATCTACTCCCCTGACCTTATTAGCCACTACTTCTTCCCTTCTCTTAGTTCAACTCCACCTGACAATGAAGCCGAAAGTCGTTGAAACCGGCAGTGAACTCAAATAGAACAGTCGTGAATACAAAATAAAATTTAGTGATTTATTTATTTTATTAAAAAATTATAAACATTACATCACAAAGTGAAACAACTGTCTTTTTTTAAGATTGATTAATATTAGTCACCAGCGCTATTTAACGTGTTCCCCGCGGGGAGCACAAACGCCTGTGATCTGACGACAATCCAAGTTTCAAATCACAAATACTTAAAAAAAATGACACAAAACCGGAATAAAAATTTAACTAAAATTTAAAATAATATTTATTCTAGCGACATCTCTGAAAACCTTGTCAAATAATATATTAGTTGATGAGATATTGTTGAATAAACAGAGCGCCGAATTTTTTTGGTTTCTCAATATTTCCAGCATTAACGACCTGTCGCGCGGATCGAGTCCTGCGATGAGTCTCTCTTACGTAAATAAACATTACTAAGTCTCTCTTACGTAAATAAACATTACTAGTGCTATATGCATTTGATTGGGTGAGAGTCATGAAGCATTGATTTGATCGTAGCATTCCTTTGTTTATTTTACGTAATGTTTAGTTTATCTCCTTTATTTAATGAGTCTCCTTAAGAGTAATGACTATTATTTATTATCAGAAAATTACTTGAATGTCATGTTTACTTGGTGGTGTAATCAAATATCCGTGGTTCTAAACAAAATACGCGTTTAAACTTAGAAATTAAAAAACGCCGAAATTGTGCCGCGCACAGGATTTGTGGAATTTGATTTTTAACGCGGTGTACAGGTTAAGTCTCAACATTATAAACAACCAAGTTAATTTCAATAATATCATACTCTGTTAAATATGTTTACCGTTCAACAAAATTCAACTTTTTGATTCTTATCTACTCCCCTGCCATTATTAACCACTACTTCTTCCCCCCTTTCTTGTACCTACTACAATTAGAAAAAAAATATTTTTTAGACATAATTTAGTTCAACTCCACCTGACAATGAAGGCGAAAGTCTTTGAAACCGGCAGTGAACTCAAATAGAACAGACGTGAATACAAAATAAAATTTAGTGATTTATTTATTTTATTAAAAAATTATAAACATTACATCACAAAGTGAAACAGCTGTATTTTTTTAAGATTGATTATTATCAGTCACCAGCGCTATTTAAGGATCTATATCAAACTATGTTATGTGTGAACATTGAAAAGCAATCCTCAAGGCGAAGACAAAATCGTGATGTATTGTACAAGACAACTGCTGTAAAACACGTTTAATATTCTCCGTATAAACCAGTTTAAAGTTAAAAAAAAAAAAGAGCTGTCATATTAACACCAACTTGATGATGTAATAGTGTACATTTTTAGTCCATATTTTAATTTTAATCGTGAATAAGTATATATATTCAAAATCCGCTTAGATTTTTTTTGGTTAGTGAGAAGATCAACGAAAGAATATCTATTATATGTGTATGATATAATTTGTCTTATGCCGTGAGCCCGAAAATAAAGCAAAACATAATGTGACGGTGAAGTGAAAATTAAACAAAACACGTATGCAGAAGCTATTGCGTAACGCATTCAAAGTAAAACAAGACGGTAATTGAAAGGAACGCAACTTTATAGTTGGATCTAATTCATTATTCACAAGAAATGTTATGTAAAAAGAAATATTTTCAAACTTGAATTCTTAGTTAATAAAAATAAGTAAATAATATAAAATATATTCAAACATACTTTCTTTAATTTTCCTCTACCACGCTTTCTACTCACATTTGCACTAGATATTTGATTTGTTAGTTTTTTACCATTCATTCGTTCTACATGCCCAAACCATCTAAGTGCTCTTTTCATCTTACTCAACACATTAGTCTTAAGTTTACATTCATCCCTTATCACTTAGTTCCGTATACTTGTCACTCAATGTATTATTCTCAATGCATACATTGTCACTCAATGTATTATTCTCAATGCATACATTGTCACTCAATGTATTATTCTCAATGCATACATTGTCACTCAATGTATAATTCGCAATGCATACATTGTCACTCAATGTATACATTGTCACTCAATGTATTATTCTCAATCAGCGGCGTCTGGTCTGGAGGTGCGTTGGTGCGCTGAACCGGAGAAATAATTCGCAATAATCAAATTATACAATATATTCGCAAACATGACTTCCAAAAATGTTAAATATTTGTATAGATTAAATATGTACAAGAATACTGACAAATAGTACGAGTATTTTTATTTAAGTGAAAATTTAAAAAAAATTTAAGTAAAATTTAAAAAAATATTCCTTTAAAATTGACCGGCCAAGTTTGCCAATACTACCGGAGCGATCTCCAATACGCACCGGACGGAAACGCAAATTCATATAGGGCAGACAGAGTACAGTAAACAGTGAGACAGCGATATTTCATATTCGCTCAGCGTCTCGAGGTGCGTTGGTGCTCAGCGCACCAGCGCACCTCGGGACCAGCCGCCGCTGTTCTCAATGCATACATTGTCACTCAATGTATTATTCTCAATGCATACATTGTTTCGGCATTTCTACAACATTTATTCGGCACCTTTCAGTATTTTTCCAGGTCTACGTTACACTACCATACAACAAAGTTGGCATCAAAGTACTATTGTGGACTATCATCTTAGTAAATTTTGATACTATTCTGGATAGAAAAAAAAAACGTTTTTGAGGCACTAACAGTTTTCATTTGAACTTCTGTATTTTTTTTACTTAACTTCACAAATTTAGATAGACTCCTGTCATCAAATTCTTCTCTTGACGATAAACTGAAGAGTCACCTCATGGAAGCGTCAGTTGCTGTCGTAAACTGAGGAGTCACCTCATGGAAGCGTTAGTTGCTGTCGTAAACTGAAGAGTCACCTCATGAAAGCGTTAGTTGCTGTCGTAAAACTAATTGACAGAGCATTATACAGCAGGGACATCTCCCAGTTTACTATAATTATATAACCCTTTCGTTGTATACAGTATAACCTGGCGGGCTTATTGACATCCAACCAACCAGAAATATGTTAACCCTTCCTGTCCTGTGATGTGTAACTAGCACACATTACTTCTAAAAACTTTAATATCTCTATAAATATAATAAATACTGGGTTCAGATTTTAGGTATTCCTCCGTAATACATTTACGCATTGAATGAAAAAAATAATATTCATAATTATTAGCACTTATCGGCCACATCAGAGATATTTTGTGAAAATCGGGAATAAATTCACCAATTTAATCAAACGTGTGCCAGTGTGTGATGTAGGTATATTCATTCTAAAAATCCGTATGGGTGAGGAAGCGACGCTATTCACGTCTCACTCTACTTCGGTATATGGGAACGCAAAAAATAGAATCTTAGTTCGGTCGTTTCTCTTGTTTAGTAGCCGCCAGCCGGCTTTCATTCGAGGAGGTCGCTTCGTCCGTTTTGTGAACGTCATCCGATGTTTTCAGCAATTAAATTTTAATTAATATCACTTTTGACTTCAAATTTAATTAATTTAAGCGATTGGCTATGAATATTCTTATTTTTTCGATTTTAAATCGCTTTTTACATATGTATTGATGTGTATTGAATACACATCACCAGGACGGACGGATTTTTTTAGCACAGGAAGGGAAAGGTTTAAAGATGCCTTAAGTGTAAACCAGATTGATTTAAAAAAAATTTTGATTACAACAATAATAGAACCAGTAACCTCCAATGTGGAAGTCAGGTGTCTTACCAATTAGGTCACGGAGGTAGACTTTTTTTTCAAACAGGAAAAATAATAAAACTGATTAGACTGCATCCAACGTATTAAGAAGAGCTACAACGACCCACTCAGTACCATAATTCAGTAGTGAGTCAGAAGTAGGCCACGCGCGTCACGCTGCCCAAAGCCAACGCTTATCGGGTGACCTTCTCGACAGCACTCTAGAAGCTCCTTAACCTCTATGATATCTCATCTTAAACAATGACATTTTTATTTAATATTAAAAGTAATCTTTATTTCTTAATAATAATGTATTTGTGCCCACCTTGACGTTTGTTAGCTATAGTTCGGAAAATCTAGGATGAACCGTATGACAGCTCACAAATTTGCCCCAATACAACCTTGTAACGATGTTCAGTAATTTTATCAACTTTAATATAAGCCTCAATTCTAATAAATAGCAAGTTACTATATTTAGGTAAATACATTACATAAAACTAACAATAATGACAAATTAATACAACTTGTCACAAATTAACAAAAATGTGGCAGTTTGTCAAAATTAAATAATATTTGGTGACGTTTGTCAAAAGTCACTACGTTAGTCTGAATTGGCTAGGAATGGGGTATTCGATAATTGGATTTTCAAAAATCGACGTTCAGTAATTTTAATTATTTTATCAACTTTAATATAAGTATCGATTCTAATAAATAGCAAGTTATTTAGGTCAATACATTACATAAAACTAACAATAATGACAAATTAATACATCTTGTCACAAATTAACAAAAATGTGGCAGTTTGTCAAAATCAAATAATATTTGGTGACGTTTGTCAAAAGTCACTACGTTAGTCTGAATTGGCTAGGGATGGGGTATTCGATAGTTGGATTTTCAAAAATCGATTTCGAAAATCGATTTTAATTAAATGTTCGTAATTACTATTAATTCATAGTGGATCTTGGCCTATTTAAAGATACATACAAATCATACAATACATTAGAAAGTCAGTATAATGAAAATTAGGAATTAAAACGTCAGTTTAGAGAAAAACAATTGTTCGATTTGTAAAAAAAAAAACGATTTTACCCCTTCCCTTTGTGACAAACGTCGCACGGTTCATCCTAGACTTTCCGAAGTATAGTGAAATTTGGATTTGGCAGAAGTATAAAATTAAGATTGTTACTGTGGAGATGCGTGAACTAATAAAACAAATGGAGTGTCAATGTATGAAGGAAGGTGGAACGAAGACATCAGAAAAGGAGCCTTCAAATTGTTTAGACATGTAGAAAGAATGAATGACGAAATAGTAACTAAGCGATTATGTAAGTCAGAAGTGCAAGGTGTGTATTTAAGAAATATACCAAGGAAAACATGATTGAATCTTCTTCTTCCATGTGTCATGTCAGGTCACCCTAGCTTTGAATACGAGTATCACCTGGGAGTAGACATCTTTGTCCCCGGCAGCCCGAAAAAGATCCCCGACGATCCTTATACCAGTCCAATCACGTATATTGCGGAGCCAGGAGATTTGCCTCCTGCCAACACCTCTTCGACCCTCTATTTTGCCTTGGATGATCAGGTTCAGTAATTTGTACTTTGCTCCTCTAAGTACATGACCCAAGTAGGATACCTTTCGGATTTTAATATTAGTCAGCAACTCTCGATCAACTTTGGCTCTTTGAAGAACCCTTGTGTTGCTGACCATATCCATGACTGAATCTAATGGACTATATTTGTAAAGAAGGTTCAATGACAATTAGGTGTATGGATGTAGAAGAGACGAAATATTTGTGCCACGATATGAAAGTCTAACGTTCTCTCCTTTCTGCCTAACCCGATGGGGAGATAGCGTGATGGAATGTATGTATGATGTACTTTGCGTCATCTCTATTGGAATGGCGCACAGTATTAAATTATAGACTTAAGCGTATTGGCGGAAATGACGATGATCCCATTAATTTTTAAACCATGGACCTGAGCAAAAAATATTGTTAATAATTTTGCACATTACGTGGTATTTTAATATTTTTTTATACATCTGTAATCGCGCGTGTAATCGGCGAAATCTTGTGAGAAATCGCAAGTTTGCAAAATACAGGGGCGTAACCAGGTCTGGATGGTTAAAATGAGGAAAATCTCGAACGGGGCTGGCACTTAAAATATCCGAGGGGATTTAAATTTTAAATTAATGGACAATTTCCTGTTGCAATGTTATATTCACATATTGAAACGTCTATAAACATTCCATTGAAATGGTTTTCCGTAGTTTTTCAATAAAATATTATATATTTGTAACTTTATATCTTTTTTCCTTGCGTAGGCAACACTGTCTGTGTTGCCTATATATGGTACATTTCAATTTTCAACCATATTGGGTAGGCAGTTTGTGTTTGCCAGGTATAACCCCCTGCGATTTTTTCCTGTTCCCGAAGATGAAGAGGACATTGACAGTGCAACGTTTTGAAACTATACAGAATATAAAGGCAAAATCGTTGGGTGAAAAGGCTATCATAAAATTGCGTTTCACAAATATTTTGCAGATTGGAAACAAAACGTTGGCAAATGTGTATTTTATCTTATGGGGACTACTTTGAAGGGGATAATACCCATTAATATTAATGATTAAATAAATTTAAAAAAAAAATAAAATTCTCGTTATTTTTTTTTACCAAGTCTCGTATTTTGCCTGTGTAAAGTTTTAATGACAATTGGTTTCCTTATATAGCGCTGTTAAGTATACCAAAGATCAATTATCTTGTACAATAATTGTATACAATAATTATAATAGAGTTGATGTTCTGAGACTCCTGTGACTCCATCTATAGACCAAGGAAAGTATGGTTGGCTCAAGTAAATGACCTCCGTGGCTAAGTTCCAGCCTGAAGGTTATTGGTTCGGTTCCCATTGATACTTGTTTTTTTTTAGTTCCAGTTTAGTTTTTACTTAACCCTTACAAGCTTAGTGGTACACGTTATGTACCACCTTTTTTTGATGCTGTACTGCACAGTGATATACGCAATGTACCACTTCTTAAACCTCTCTCTATTGCTGCACGAACGCTTAGATTATGTGCCACTTCGTATAATATAATACTTATGACTCATGCCCGCACAGCTGCAGGACTGGTCCTTTCAAATTCATTTAGCTTCTAATATTATTGACAACTAGTTGTTCTTGGTGTGCCGATATGTGCGTAGAAAAGAAAACGTTATATATTTGTATTAAATTTTAATAAAAAATAGTTGTGTTGTGATAAAATTGACTTCAGTAATTGTGGTAAATTTATATTTAGGTTAAAAATTAATTTTACTTGGATGTATTTCGGGATTATTTGGTCGTACATTAGAAGTACCAGTGGAAATATGGACTAGTGGTACATAAGTTGCACCACCTCACCAGGAGTTCCTTAACCAACCGAGGAAGTGGAAATATGTTAATTTAGCATTTGTATGTATCATTTTTCAAACACATTAAAAAAAATAATGAGAAACTTGACTTTTTATTTTTTGTGCAGCCTGAGTAAAAATAAGTGAAGTTTACCTGTGCCTGTAAGGATTAAAGCTTCTTCGACATTTTTTTGGTAGGTTGGAAGAGATAACCACAAGATAATAAATGAGCTACATTGTTCTGTGTACAACAAAAATGTAATATACATACATACAAACTTACTATCACGCCAATAGAGAGCTATACTTTCTTAACATATATCGGCACACATTCTTAGCCTATACATCCATACGATTTATCTGATATTTTACGTTTCTTTCTATCAGAATATAATTGTTGTTTATAGTTAAGGCATTAACGTTGTGGAGGTTTAAAGACATTGTAATTTATTTTTATCAAACACTGTTTATTCCACTTTTTTGTAACGGTATAACCCTACCGGTTTCAAGGCTTTCACCTCATCTTCAGGGGAGCACAAACAAGACTAATTCCCTCCTTCTTTCAGAATATTATTCAAAATGTAATATAATTCAAGAAAATGATAATTTGAAAGAAGGAAATGTATAATAAAAAAACAGAGAAGCCATAAGAGCTGCATCATATAAGGTATAAGAATTTCAATGAAGTGAAATATGTGTATCACGATAGGAAAGTCTGGCGCACTGTCCTCTCTGACTACTTCGTCAGTGAAATGGTATGTATATTTAATCTCGGCATAAAATCGTCTAAGTTAAATTATATCGTACATAATTAATTAGACCTCACGTCTTTGTGACACGAAGATACAAAATGGAGGATAAACAATTTAAAAAAGGTCAACAATAAACAATCGCAATGCACACGTTATTCCAATTTACAATTTGACGTGATGCGCCCGCCCGCTTGTATCCAAAGTAAACACTGAATCTACTGCCGAATTTTTTGGTCAAAGACTTGTTCGCAATTTCGCCAGTTTAATTTTCTGGTACATGTATTATGAAGTCAATTCTTTTTAACCCTGAGAGCGCTACGAGAAAAAAATATAATTGTCTATCTAGTGCTGAGATACATTTACGATTCGGACGTTCGTGATAAATATTTATTTTAAACAACAAAAAAACAAAAAACATATATTTTTACAACATAAATATATTTTAGAATATGTACCCTTGTATTCTAAATGAATGATATTCATTTAGAATACAAGGGTAGAACAAATTTCTTCCACTGCTATAGCAGTGCGCCGATCTCTCAGGGTTAAACAATATTTCAAAATGATATGATTTTTTTTTCACTGTCCCGGTTAATGTGACCCCGTATAATAGAGTATACTGTTGTTTTTTTTTATCTGAATTTATTCAGTAGCGTCCATCAGTGCTTTTTTGATTAAAAAAAATAAGTGGTGAATTATACAAGTTTACTTGTTCATCGATTAAAATATTAATATTTACAAAAACTTTTCTGTGTTATTAGAATAAATTGTCTTTTAGATACACTACGATCCCAACGATCAAAACAAACATATAAAAAAATAATTTAGCTTCAGAAAATAATAAGTTGAATATAATTTATAAGTACGCCACTGCTCAGCTGTCACCAGTGTGTGGATGTGAAATGAAACGAAAATGAAAAAAAAAAACATGATAATTATTTCTACTGTTGGGATAGGAAACGCTAACCCAAATCCGATGAATTGCGACAGCAAATGACTCGAGTCGATTTACCAGACAGTGGGCAGGTCGAACGACTGATGTTACTAAAACAAAAAGAAACTTGTTGCCAATCTTCTTGATAAGTATTAAAAATGTCCTTTTGCAAGACATCAGCGTTATTGGCTATCTTTAGGGTCGTTGAATATCTTTCAATAAATTTTGTGGCTGTAGTGTGTAGCGATAGGAAACAAAGCCAATGGGGCTTTGTTTCCTATCGCTAAAATCTTAAACATACTCGTATATACTCGAATCGGGCATTATTAAAATCTATCTTGATTTGATAAGTCAACAACGTAATTTATTAATTAGTTTTTAGCATTTTTTTTTTAAATTAAAATAAAATTAACTGGTCCATAATTTGTGTCTTAATTTTCAGATCAAGATTAAATCTCTTTTGAGGAATAAATGGAACGAGCGACGATAGTGAAATTAATCAATGAAAAGCGAGGCGTGAACTAAACGACAAATCAGAAAGTCTCGTGTTAAATCATCGTTAAACAATTAGTCAAATCGGAGAGAAAAAAGAGAAAGAAAAGGAAAAGTGGGTGCATGACAGCGTCACATTTTGATGAGTGCTAACATTACCGAAGAATTTTGGCTCTTTGAAATTTGCATAAAAATGCATTTTTCCGAGGGGCGTGGACACGGCGAGAGTAACTCGCAACCGTTACAATTTATACTAATAATATACTAGTGGCTTTACCGCTTTTTATGATTACTCGGTTCAAATTGATTTCACAATCGAAATTTGTAAACTAAAAAAAAGAGGTTAGTTAAGTTTTAACATTATAAGCAATCAAGTTTATTTCAATAATAGTCATCTTCTAAATATGTTTACTGTTCAAAACCCATGCTTTTGACGCCTACCAATGCCCTCCCCCTCTCCTATACCTATTACAAATAGAAAATTACATTTTAGGCATAATTTACTTCATCTTCACCTGACGAGGAAGACGAAGGTGTTTGAAACCGGTAATGAAATAAAATAAAACAGTGATGAATACAAAATAACTTAATTTCAATAATAGTCCTCGACTAAATATGTTGACCGTTCAAAAGCAACCCTTTTGACGCATGTCTCCTCTCCAGCCCTTAGTCACTGCTCCCCTCCTCTCTCATTTACTTATAATTAGAAAATATATATTTTAGACACAATTTAGTTCATTTTCACTTGACGGTGTTTGAAACCGGTAATAAGCTCAATTAAAACAGTGGTGAATAAAAAGTTAAAATTGAGTGTTTCATTTATTTTATTGAAAATACATAAACATGACACCATAAAGTGAAACAAACGTCTTTTCTAAGATTCAAGAGATAACAATATTATTTGGCAGCTTTATTCCCTCGATTGAACGCGAACAGAAAGATGTGTCGAAAATGCTCACTTTCGTCTACTTGATATTCCATTTTGAAGGCTCGTAATCAAATAAAATAATACATGTAACGTAAAAGCTAACACAGTATCTTGTAGATCAGAAAATTTTATTTCGAATGACATATAACCTTTACCATTTTGTTTTACTTTTGGTGCTCATTTTTAATTTGGAAAAAAACGGACACAACTTATGTTAACACCCAATATGTTGTATAAGAACATATTACAAATTTTAAGTAGTTATAAATGTTTGATTTTCCTCCCGCAATATCCGTCGGGCTATTTAAGATGTAGACGCGTATACATAATACTCGTATATAATCAAATCTCAGTATTGCCTGAAGCAAGTTGCGTTTCGTCATATACAAAAGGAACGAATACTTGACCAGCAACTGTCTCTTTATACTCGAGAGCAGAGGTTCCCTAACATATTGGGCGGAGGGTCAAATTATTGTAAAATATTAAATATTCTAGGTGGGCCGAATCGAAAAAGAGGCATACATTAATTTATATCTGTGTATACAGGTCAAATAGTTCTAGAGATATGGGTAACGTGTGTTGTTTTAGGAAGCATTTGAAGACAACCTTTTAAAATTTATATGAATACTACACACATTAACGGTTTTCTGCCATATATTTTTTTTTTTTTTTTTAGTCTAGATGTACAGGGGTGTGGGCTGAAAGCCCCCCCGATGTCGGGCTCGCCCTACATTAGTGGAGTGTATCTCGGCCGGGGAATATTTGTGGGATGAGCCGGGACCTTTTAACAGTTGCCTTATTGTGCTACTAAAAAAATCCCGTCAGCCACTTTGCTGGACTCTAAGTGTCCAGTTAAAAATGTATGTTTTAAATTAAATTTATGCAAAATCTGCTAGGTTATTTTTTGTAATTAGCTATAAAAAACATTTTATTATGTATTAAAACGTCGAATAATATAAAATGTCTTCTATCTTAAATGTGTTTTCTGCAGTTTGTTTTGGGATGTATGTGCGATACTCGGATGAGTTTATTATACACATACTATATATTATATACACTTTGTGTTGCTGTCAGGGAACCTTTATTTGTTTGTTTGAATTAATCTGAGGATATATTTATAAATGTTTTTTTTTTCTGCCATCTATTTATTTTCTGTTTTTTTCTTCTTCTTATTTATTCTACATGTGCAAGGGTGTGGGCTGAAAAACATCTGGTGTCCTCGTGGCTGGGATCGCCCTATATTGGTGGGGTGTATTTTGGCCGAGGGGATGTTATTTGATGAGTCCAGACCTTTTGATAGCTTCTGTCTTAAATGTGTCATATTTTCTGCAATTTATGTGTTTTTGAAGTGTATTTAAATATATTATGTACATACTATGTTGCTTTCAATAAACCTATATTTATTTATTTTATTTATTAACACTATATCTTAAGCTGAATGTATTACTACCACATATCGAAAGATCTACAACGGTGTCTTTGTAGTTCGTCTTCCCTTGGTAAGTTCTCTGAGGTTTTCAAACGAAATACGTTTTTTTTTCTGAACATATGCATATGCGGGTCTAATCACCACAGTCACAACCATCTCTGTCCGAATACTCAACTTTTTTTATTTTTAACATATGCATATGCGGGTCTAATGACCGCAGTCACCACCATCTCTGTTCGAATACGCAACTTTTTTTATTTTTAACATATGCATATGCGGGTCTAATGACCACAGTCACAACCATCTCTGTCCGAATACTCAACTTTTTTTATTTTTAACATATGCATATGCGGGTCTTATGACCTCAGTCACCACCATCTCTGTCCGAATACTCAACTTTTTTTATTTTTAACATATGCATATGCGGGTCTAATGACCGCAGTCACCACCATCTCTGTCCGAATACGCAACTTTTTTTATTTTTAACATATGCATATGCGGGTCTAATGACCTCAGTCACCACCATCTCTGTCCGAATACTCAACTTTTTTTATTTTTAACATATGCATATGCGGGTCTAATGACCGCAGTCACCACCATCTCTGTCCGAATACTCAACTTTTTTTATTAAAATTTCAATCAAGATAACCTTTCTTAGTGCCCGGCTTGTTAGGAATTCAGATTTTTGAAGGGTTTACTAAAATTGATATATCCACGTAAATATTGTAAAGAAAGTTCTTTGAGTAGTGGAGTTATGTGACACTTCGTACCATCCAAAATGAGACATGCAATCGCATTTAAAACTGATTGCAGTCTATTAATTTATGTCATATAAAAATGCATATCACGTTAGTTTGGTAGGTCTTCAGTATACGCCTTCAAATTTCCACAATACTTAATTTTTAAAACAAGTCAAGTATAGTTAGTTCATACAGTTCTTGATTGAACTTCCGTGGAAATGTTTGAACTACTATATAATTAAACATTGCTCTGCCCAGGTATTACGAAGTGTACCTATCGATTTTGACGGAAGAACTACGTGGTATAGCTGTTAGCTGGTAAACAACAACTTTCACTCAGACGCCAAAGAATTCAATGTCCGAGTGCTGGTCACGTCTGTTAACGCAGTGGTCCCCAACCTTTTTGTCACCGCGGACCGGTCAACGTTTCATAATTTTACCGCGGCCCACTGGGGGGGGGGGGACACAACTGTGGTACATAAGTTATAGTGACAAATAATAGTAGAGAAAACACAAGGTTTGTGGGAAAAATGAAGAAAAAATTATATAATAACTCGTATATAATAACAATGAAGGATTATTAAGTTTCAGATAATTTTTTTATTTTTTTTTGGATTCATGGGTATTTTTAAGGTTCAACGGAAGGTTGAAAGTATTTTTTTCCAAGATAGAGAAAATAATTTTGAGAATGCTTTGGGTTTAATATCGGGATTTTTATGATATTCTGATATCTTGCAGATATATTAACTTGAAAGTTATTTATCTATTTTCTTTAAAAGTTTTGATGTTGAAGTTTTATGTGTTTTGATTTAATATTTTTAATTGAATCGTGTTTAAACATGCCTTCAAAATAAAATACCGTTACCCCTTAAAAATGAATAAAAACAGATTTAATATTTTAACTCAATGCTAAATCAATGAGAACCCTGAGGTCGCTTCATTGAAACGAGATGGTTCCATCTGGGGGTAATACGAGTAGGAGATTGTGACACCCGAAGTGTCTTGCTTATGTCCAGTTTATTTCTTTGTTTTGTTTTGGTTGCTGTCACTGCAGAAAACCCCGCTTCACATAGATAGGATGTCGGAAATGGCAATAGGGATTTTAGTGATGTGGTGGTAATCTCAGGGTATTCCCCCATGACTCTAATCCAGAACACCGGCAGAGTTGTTGTCTCGAACATAGTTTTAAGGCTGCCGTCGACTGTTGACTTTTGACATCTTATGCCTGACGACTTTTGACATCTTATGTATATATAAAGTATATAAAATATATAGTATTTGCCTTGTTTAAGTTACGGCAAGACCGCCTTCGGAATCAAGGACGACTCCGCATGCGGCATGCATATGGTAGTGTGGTGTTGTTTTATTCCGAAGGTTTTGTCGGAAGGTCGGTGGTAACTTAGCGTGAAGGGGTTTTCAACGGAATAATTATTTTAAGCTATAATTAAGTTTTATTGGGTATGTTCGATTTTTCAAAAGTAATTTTGATTTTTAAGCAGGCCCTTGCGCGTCCCAGTACCATTTGGTCCACGACCCGGTACCGGGCCGCGGCCCGGGGGTTGGGGACCACTGTGTTAACGTATCGAGGCGGTGCGGAACCCATTCAGAAATAATGTCACACCAGTGCAGCGCATCAAATAGTCTTCGGAAGTAGGAAGAGGCAATAAATGCCAGTTATATTTCAATAAACTGTTTTAAGAGTTATTTTGTTGTGAAAATAACGCTTTGTTGTTGTATTGTATTACACGTTTGTTGTATACAGTACCGCCTGGCGGGTTTATTTTGTGCTAATCTTTTCCAATTGAAAAAGTGTTCAAGATACCTTAAACAGAAAGAAACGTTTTTTTTTTAAATGGGCACCAACAGGTATCGAGCCCATAGCCTCGAAGTCGGGAAACATACGTCTATCAACAAGGTTACGAAGGTCGTCATTGTGACGTATATCTATCTGTTCAAATGCCGCGTGTATATTTTTCAAAAATTAGCAGAGATATCAATCATTACACCTGAACTTGATTTTTTATTAGAATGTTACTTTAATTTTTCATTGTTCCTTCCTTCGTTTAATAAAACTATCAAATACGGTCGAAGATTTACAATTCAGTTTTCTTCTAGTTGAAAATGTTTATTCCACAGTTGATACCGTGTTGCTTGCTGACATTATGACTAACGTTTCGAAAGAGTTACAACCTTCACTCTCATGTCAAAAACATAAGCGAATATCTATCGAACAATATCGCAATATAAAAATATAGTAAATTAAACTCACGGTGTCTCCAAATTCAACATAAAAATAAATGCTTAAGATAAGGATTCACAAAGTACGAAAAAAAAACACAACGAAAATACATAAATACCCGGCGGTAAGTAATACGCGTCGGGCTTAAGAAAGAGACTGTCGGTCATAATCGACTTACTTCGGCTTTGTAGAGCATCGTCTCTGTTCGCCTAGAACGCTTGACAACGACTGACAAATCGTGACAGAACATGTGTATGAATGACAGAGACGACGCTCTACAAAGACGAAGTTAGCCGATTATGGCCGTCAGTTTCTTTCTTGAGCCCGATGTGTATTACTTACCGCCGGATACTGTACTTTCACGCCGTCTCCCTGCTGAAGTAGGCAGAGGACCAGCTTGTGAACAGATATCTCTCCACTTTCCACAATCCTGAACTACATGTTCCCAGTCTTCCAAGTGCCCCACACAAAGTCAGTGACTCTCGTAGGCTGTCTTTATAGCGTTTTATCTGCCCAATAACCCTTCGCTTGCCCATTACTTCCCCGTATAAGACGTGTTTTGGGAGCCTGTGATCTACTAATACACAAAGTGTTACTAACACATATCGGAAGATCTACAAAGGTTTCTTTGTAGTTCGTATTTCTTTAAGTTCTGTAATTTTCCTACCAAATATGTTTGTTAAACATACGTAGATGCGGGGAAGTATCCAATCTAATAGCCGCAGCCACCCACTTCCTTTGCTCACAATCATCTAATTTTAATATTTCTAATATTTTAAACATTTCAATGTAACAGTATTGTGTTGTTTATAGTTAAGGCATTAACGTTGTGGAGGCTTAAAGACATTGTTATTTATTTTTATCAAACACTGTTTATTCCACTTTTTTGTGACGGTATAACCCTACCGGTTTCAAGGCTTTCACCTCATCTTCAGGGGAGCACAAACAAGACTAAATGCTTTTCGAACTGGTGCCGATATACACGCCGATCCGAACATCTGTTGAACAGTTATATCCCAAAAATTTCTCCGCTCTTGGCCGAAATCGTCCCATGCCTCCCTCACCCCTCAGCCCCCAACCGTTGAAGCGTGTATATCGGTACCAGTTCGAACACCATTTAGTCTTGTTTGTACTCCCCTGAAGATGAGGTGAAAGCCTTGAAACCGGTAGGGTTATACCGTCACAAAAAAGTGGAATAAACAGTGTTTGATAAAAATAAATTACAATGTATTGTGTTATGTCTTTGTGTAGTTACGTACAAGAATTGCGAGAACTAAAGATAACATGTAATAGTTTTAAATATCTGTTTGAAGCTAGCCATTGACAATGAGAGAGTCATAAACAAGTGGTCCTAAAGTCTGATTTCAACACTTTAATTATTTATTTCTTGTTTATTAACCAGTTAGTATTTTGTATTATCAGAACCAGCTGATTCTGAATTATCCTCGAAAACTCTTAACAGGTTCTGAACAAGAATTGGGAGAACTAAAGACAACCTCTCAGAATGGGGAATATTAGAGATGGGTCGACTCTCTGCATCTGCGGTTAGGGGTAGTCCATGAAACACTTGCTGCAATGCCCGAAAAGGACTTGATTCATAGAAAGTCCAGTGATATTCAGGTAGTAGAATTCTGGGCGGCATTGGTACTGTTTTTGACACGAAAAGAATAATACGATAGTGGGTTCGATTTTCGATTTAGAGCACAGCACATTTAGTTCGATTTCCGATTTAATTCTCTAATTCTACTCTACAGTATATCTTTTATCAATCTTCTGTCACTCCCGATGTGTTGATACTAAGTCAAAGTGGGCACCAACACTTTGACTTCGAGTATTTCGTATTACTTCTGGACAGCGAAAAAGACTGATTAAACCTTTACTTAACTATTAGTAAAACGTTTTCTTTTTTACCATCCCACTTCTCAGCAGGCGAGATCTCGTTCGTTGATCTCTCTTGGTCCAGTGATTATAACATATCTATACACCGTTTTCTCCTTCGTCCGTCTCGCTGTTTGGTTAAATTCGCAAACATTGCTTTCCTCACGTTTTGCATTCGAGCTGAAGTTTCTTTTCATCTAGATCAAAAGTACCTGCATATGTTACATTGTGCATACCTTGAAATGCAAACATAATTAATGCATCAACAGAAAAAAAAAATAATTTACCAATTCAATACTTATCTAATGGCCGCAGCCACTACCTTCCTATTCTTAAACTTTACTCATATATATTGTATATATTTATTTTGCAATGTATTTGATATGTCAATAATGATGGATTAGAACGCCCCTGGGAAAAGTCTCACTCACACATAATCACTCCAGAAAGGCGAAAAATGTTCATCCCATAATATACCGCTCACAATCATAAAAATAATGTAACGTTTTAGAACAATTTAAACGTTTTTTCTACATTTATTTTCTGATAAATCATTAATTACAGTGTTTTAAGCTGGATTTCAACATAGCAAAAATGACTATAAATTTAACATATACCTACGTACCCTAAAAAAAAAGAGATGTCGATTTATTTATAATATTTGTTACATTAGTAAAACAAAAATATAAAACTACCCTTGTCAGGTGGTGGCGTACGCCCCATTAGCCAAATGGTTATAGCCAAATCATTAGATGACCCTACATTTGAAACGTCAAATCTTCGCATGCATATGCTTAAGTTAAGATGTTATCAAAGCCAGTCTTTGCGTCTCTGGAAATGCTCCGATAGGATATCAAAATAAGCCCATTTTTAGTCCATCGAGAAACATGACAGCATGATAGAGATGACGAATATTATATTAGTCATTCATTCATACCTTCATAACTCACTGAGAATGCGCCAGGTCATTATTATATTTGGGGTTTATACCTGCGTTGAATGGAATGCCTGCACTGTACCGTACTCCCCAACATATTATGTTGAGTTCCTTCACCTGGCACGTCCTTGTTATATTTATTTTTCCTGGTTATTGTCCTCTTAAGATTACTTCCTCTTTTATCAGCTGTTCTCCTGATACCACTTTGTCCTGTTTTCTTTGTCATAAATAACATTTAATTATGCAGTTTCCTTCTTATAAAAGAAATAAGTACCTAAGTGGTTTAGATTTTTTTTTTAATTTATTGTACGGTATTCGTTCTTTGCTGGGCCTCGTAGTCGAGGATCCTTTCGTCATTCCAACATCAATTCAATTGAAAAGCGAAGCTGTGCCGTGGATTTTTTTAAGTGAGTGAGCAAATGCACACCAGCAAACTTATCGGCCACACCGTTGTTAAGTGAGACGATCAGAGAACACCGGCATGTTTTTTTCCCTCTTTTTGAAATATATATGACCGAAGTCATAGGTGTTCTTATATCCCGGAATATTAGGCGGAAAATATGCCTGCGTCATTCGAGGTGAGTAGCACATCGTGGGGTTCGAATAGACGACCTTCCACACGGAAGTCTAGTGCGTTACCGCGCGGCCATGCACCTCTGTATTCTATTACACTTTCGTCGATTACAGTAAACGTAACAGGCGTGTTGCCATGTGGCAATCGCTTCCAGCCAACCACATATATATTAAGAAAGTTAAAACAAGACGGTTCCTTTTTTCGAAAATCGGGATAAAAATCAATTCAAATGAAAAATTTTACAGGGGAGATAAAAACGATTTTTCTGCAAAAATATAATAAAATTAAAACGTCACTCGGTATTGCAGTTACGAATAAATGCGTTCCGCGTTGAAAATAAATATATGTGTTAATGCAAAAATGTGTCTATGATACAAGAGATGGCAAAAAAGTTACTTATACCAAAAAATCGAGTTACGTGTTCTTGCAATATCGGCGACGATATATAAATACACCAGTCCACAATGTGTTGGAAATCGAACTCAAGACGTCAGAATCTGAAGCAAGCCCGCTAACCACTTGGACTGTAAGCAGTCAGGAGGCCACAACGATCGTCTACCACGGTCCGCTGCCTCAGAACATTATCTCCACTCTAATTCCCACCAGGTTGACTATCTGCTCCTACACTTCACGCATACCAAACCGAGGTAACGGCACGCGCCAGCGTTAATCGGTATAAAATAACGTTTACATACATATCCAACAACAATACCATGCGCAGTGATGCTATAACGTTTTATCTTGAGAACCCCTAATTTATTTTTCTCTTTTTTTCTTTTCATATATGTACTCGTATATTAATTTTATGCGTATTAATTCGAACTGGACAGTAAAAAAAATTGCTAAGATGAAAGCCCACAATAGGATTTTAGTACCAACTTTGATGTATGGGGGTGAAAAAGAGAAGTACTTATAAAAATATTTAAAAAAACTTAATAAATGCACTGCGAAGAATACATGGGGTGACAAGGTATTATACTCGTAGGATATATAAAGATGTGTTTAGGGATACACACATACATACTCGTACATATCATTACGCCGTGTCCCTTACGAGGTAGGCAGAGAGAACATATTTTCAACGTTTATATCCAAGCACACAACTTTCGCCTCTCCTACATTTATTTATTTCGTTATTAACAATCTTCTATTATTCATACTTCTTACTTATCTTTCTTTCGAAATCTGGTTCATTTGGTGCATCCAGGTTTTCTTAGATCTACCTCTCCCACGCACACCTTGCACTTCTGACTTGTGTATTATCATTCATTCCCTCCACATGTCCAAACCATATAAAACCTCTTTTCTTCATCTTACTTAAAACATATATTTTATCCATGCATTCATATATGATGTCTTCTTATGTCTGATTAGAGATAAGCTTGAAATTAAGGCTGAAGTATTAAGTGTTATCAAGATCACTCAGATACGGTTTGGGCATGTAGAACGAGTGAATGAAGAAATATTAGTTAAACAAAATACAGTGCAAATGTAAGTAGAAGGCATGGTAGATTAAGACCAAGGAAAGTATGTTATGGTTGGATAAGTGTATGATATTGTGAAAGAAGGAAATGTAAAAAGTCAGTGAAATCGTAGCAACTGTATAGATGTGGAAGAGGCGATTTATGTGTGTCGAGATAGTAAATTCTGCCGCTCTGTCCACTATGCCTACCCCCGACCAAGAAACGACATGATGACATGTACGTTTTTACACAAAAATAGGTAGACGGATATTAAACACAACAATATGTCCACGGCTGTCGGTATTTCGCGGAACAAAGATTGAGAACTACCCAAGATAATTATATTTAAGTGATTCTTTTAAGACTTAACTACTATACTGATTCTCTTGCTCCAATAATAATTTATGCAAATGGTAACATGGGAAGCAATTTGGAATTAGTTACTTATTTATTTTTTAAATATACTTTGGTTATTTATTTATTTAACACTTTTATTGCAAATACAATATGACAGGCTTATTGCCAGGCGGTAATCTCTTCCGACCAACCAGACAAAAGTAAATTAAGCAAGTTATATGGTCGCATAAATCATTCAAATGACTATCCATCCCCACAAAATCCATAAACATATACGTGAGCACATGCCCACGAACCCCACAAAAACGGACAATCACCCGAACATTATTTTTCATATAAAGTGAGATATCATCAATCAAAAGGAAAGGAAGGGATGGTGGAGAGGAAAGGAAAATAAAAATCAGGAATGAAACACGCTATTTTACTGACTAGAAATTAAGAGGTTTTTTCAGTCGCTTCTTAAAGCATGCCAAGGACGGAGCGAGTCTTATATTGGTTTGTAACTGATTCCAGAGTCTCACTGCATGGACAGTAAAGGACGACGTAAAGAAAGAGGAGCGGTGAACTGGAAAGGCCAATAAACAATCTCTGTTGGAGCGTAGCGCTAATCCATGATTGGAAAGACGCTGAAAATTCTCGGCGAGATAAGAGGGGGCAACGGGACAGTTAAGGATATTATATAATAGAGACAGTATGTGAATATATGTTACGTACTAATTTTAAAAAGACCCAACCGAGAGTTAATTTGATTTGACAAATATGAGAAAACATAACCTTGCACCTGAATGGGCGTATGTGTAAGTAAATGTTTACCCTTTGAATTTTTATTATGAAATCATCGACTCAATTTTCGAAGAACTGAGAATCACCGAAGAACTGAGTCCTCCGATCCTTTGGCCACATTGCTCGTGGCCAAGGAGACAGTTTGTAGAAGTTTGTGGTTACTGGAGGTGTGAAAGAACGACGTACAAGTGGAAGAATCCCAATGCGTTGTACTGACTAAGTGAGATACGTAACTAGACTACCCTTAACAGCTGCTCTTCGCACCGTGCACCGTGCAGGGATAAATAGAGAGGAGTCGTCGGAGATTATCATGGTAGTCAGGATGCTCAGTCATGAGCTAAATACATGACAGGATGATGAGATCATCTTTGATATCATCTCTGATGTATTGATGCAAATTACGGAGTTCCTACATATTATATAGTAGATCACTCGAAAAAGGTTAATTAATGTTCAGCACAAATAGGAGCAAACAGGAGCAAATAGAACCAAATGGCGTGGAACTGTTGCTAGTTATCAGGGACTCACTAGAGAAAGAAGACATATGATAGACAAGCTGCAGGTACTGAAACTCCTTGCCCTTTATGCATTAGGATATGCCTCTTTCTCTTCCTTAGCATTATTATTCCCACATGGTGGTGAGGTCTGCCCTTCCAATAATTCGCCGCCACTTCGCCCGATCCTGTGCATCTTCCGGAGCGATATCGGCGTCCCTCATGTCCCGCCCAACCACCTCGCGCCACCCGCGCTTGGGTCTTCCTCGGGACCTCTTATCAGGGGCATTAAGTGTCTGCACCCTGTTTCCTATATACTCTGGCGGTCTTCTGCTGACGTGTCCATACCATCGCAGCCTGCTCTCTTGAAAGTTGTCAGAGATGTCGCGTATACCTAGACTCCTACGGATGCATTAGGATATACCCCTATCACGAATTGGCTTACATAGTGATTTTCGGTGGCACCAACGTCAGGTACCCTGATCATACATTTTGTATTGTGCCTTCTGTAAGGTGCATTGCCGCGCGGTAACGCACTGGACTTTCGCGCGGAAGGTAACCAGTTCGAATGTGCTACTCCCTTCGAATGACACATGCATTTTTCCCACCTATTATTCGGGGGGGTACAAAGATACCTATGACTACGGTCATAGCTTTTCTTTAAAAAAACATGCCGGTGTGCACCGATCGTCACACATCAGATGTGTCATCGAATCTAGTACAGCGGTGTGGCCGGTGAGCTTGCTGATGTGCAACAGCTTACTCACTTTAAAGAAGAGAAACAGGGAGAAAAAAAATTCAACGGCACGACTTCGTTTTCCAACTAAATCAACGTTGAAATTTGTAATTTGTTTTATTAAACACTGGTTATTCCACTTTTTGTAACGGTACAACCCTATCGGTTTCAACCCTGTAGGATTTCACCTCATCATCAGGGGATCACAAACAAGACCAGGGGAGTACAAACAAGTATTATTTGTGCTCCCCTGACGATGAGGTGAAAACCTTGAAACCGATAGGGTTATACCGTTACAAAAAGTGGAATAAACAGTCTTTGATAAAACAAATTACAATGTTTTTAAACCTCCACAATGTTAATGCCTTAACTATAAACAATACAATAATGTTGGAATGGCGAGGGGATCCTTGACTACGAGGCCTAGCAATGGCTACGATAATAGTCCCTTCTATTCTACTCGTCATGGGTTATGGGCATTCAAAATTTTTTCCCTGTCTTGATATTTTTGCACAAATAATGTCTTTATTAGAGTTTGCTTTCTAAACTGCGTTATTTAAATTTTAAATTGTCGTTTTATTATTATCAGAACATAGAATATTGAGGTTTGTTCATTTGATATTTCAAATAAACCAAAATAATTCATCGGAATTGAATTTACATGGTTAACAGAAATTGTGGTATTTGAAAGTGTAACTAAAGAATCAGTACTCGTAGAAATCAGCCATCATTTCGGTAAAATACCTGAGCGGCTGTCCTTCAGAGGCACCCGTTCAAACCGGAACCACAAAAAATAGAGGTCTTGCAAATTGAAAGTTTACCATATACTGAAGACAATAACAAACAAACGAATATTATATTGGTTTCGTAATTAAATATCACCCAACAATGCTTTATTTTTTTAACATATAAATTTTTTATTTAATTTATCTTCTTCTTCTTGTCGTGCCTTATCAGGTCCCCCCGACGTTGGCAATCACTCTGGCAAAGGTTTGCGCAACCCGGAACAGGTCCTCCACATGCCCCATCCCCGTCCAGTCTCTTATATTGCGCAGCCAAGATGTTTGCCTTCTACTAGGACCACGCTGCCCCTCGGTCTTGCCCATCAGTATCAACTGGAGGATTTCGTACTTCTCTCCACGTAAAATGTGACCCAGATAGAATATCTTGCGGACCTTAATATCTGTCTACGGCAATTAGCTCTCCTCAAGACCTCCGAATTGGTGATCATATCAGTCCACGGTATACGAAGCATTCTCCTGTGCAACCACATCTCGAACGCTTTCAACCGATTTATAGTATGAACCTTCAGCGTCCATGTTTCCGAGCCATACAACAGAACATACCAAACATAGCACTTCAACATTATCTGTCTTAGTTTCAGATTCAATTTATCATTGCAGAATATTGATCTCATTTTGTTGAATGAACTACGGGCTGCTTCAATCCTGCACTTCACTTCCATATCTGGGTCGACAGATGTAGTAATCATACTGTCCAGGTACATGAATTGCTCCACCCTCTTCAACAGTTCACTCCCAAGCCGTAATGTCATAGCGGAGTAATCCGCCCTGCCGAATGCCATCCAATATTTAATTTATAAACATCGCTAAATAAATTCATGGGAAATGATGACTAAAATTATCTCAAACATTAAGCATAAATTACTACTATTCACCATAGAAGTATTACATTACAATTCGTACATATATACATACCATCCCGCCATTTAGTTGCAGGAGAAGGCAGAGAGGACAGGACTCCAGCCTTTCTTATATCGACACACATATTTCGCCTTTTCCACATCCATCGATCGTTGCTGGGCCTCGTAGTTAAGGATCCCTTCGTCATTCTAACGTCGATTCAATTGGAAAACGAAGCTGTGCCGTGGAGTTGGTTTTTATTAAGTGAGTGAGCAGTTGTATATCAGCAAACTCACCGGTCACACCGCTGCTGTACCGGATCCGATGGTACACCGACGTGACGATCGAGACATCCATTATAGTAAGATACAGATAAAAATTTAGTTTACTGGGGACGCGATAAATGAAAGGTAACCCAGATCCATATAAATTATGTCCACTTTAAATTACCTGTTTTTTTGTGAACATGTCATGTAAATAAATAAATAAAACAAATATACCATCACATCTACTATTTCTTTCGTAACATTATCTCGATCCAATCATTCTCTCCTTGGTCTTCCTCTACCACGCCTTCCATTCACATTTGCATTGCACATTTGTTTTATAAGTATTTTTTTATTCACTCGTTACACATACCCAAACCATCAATTCGTGAGACAAATAAACATTAATTTTATAGCGATTTTAAGTGAAAATAAATTTACTCTTTATTTTTAATTATCGTTTTAATTTAACGATCAACAGGTAATTTTTAAATTGTTTAAAATATCAACGGAGTTTTTTTAAATTCTATTAATCAATAGCTTAAGTTCAATGCGATCTTCTGTTTGTAAAAGTGTTTTTAATTCTTGATATAAAAAGTCAGGTTTATTGAGAGAGAAAAACTACCCTAATATAAGTAAAACCATAGATCAAGAGGTATGTATTATATGTTAACCAAACGTAATGAACAACGTAAGGTAATTTATTGTAAGTTATTCCTTCTTGAATTCAGACGTAAAAAAGGATGCCAAATATTTAAATGTCTTAAATATGGCACATGTCACTTTTTATCGGGTAGGTTACATTTTCAATTTCTTCGTATTCATATTGATAGCAACCAAACTATAATACTTCGTGATAGAATATTGTCAGGGCTCTAGAAGGCGTAATATACTAAGATCAGCTGGATATCAGGTATAAACCAAAATAATCAAGCAAATATGCCCAGTTATTTTATGAGACTGTGTGTCCTTCTAGTGTCTGAAGTCCACAGTAATTGTTAAAGGTAAATTTGTCGTATTTCTTAATGATTTATTTATTTATTTAACACATGATAAGAAATACACATAATTTGCGAAAAAACAACAGATAATTTAATTCGGACACACAATTTTAATGGATCTGGGTTTGTTGCCTTTCATTTGTCGTGTCCCCAGTAAATTAGGTTTTGCCTTTATCTCACTGAGGACTTATTTAGTAACAATATAAAATTTTACACATATCATTACGCCTTTTCCTTTACGGGGTAGGCAGAGATAACAGATCTGCAGTCTTCTATATAAGCACACAACTTTCACCTCCTTCACATTCATACATCCCGTCATGCACAATCTTCTATTATTTATATTTCATCTGGTCCAGTCACGTTTTCCTCCGTTTACCTCTTCCGCACACACTTTGCACTTCTGACTTTTATATTCGCTAGGTCATTATTTCACCATTCATTCTCTTCATATGTGCAAACCATCTTAAAACTTTTTTCTTCACGTTACTTAAATCATATTTTTTTTTAAATATTCAATTCTAAATAATAATGATTTATTTCAATTGATCACTACTGATAAACAAGGAAGGAGGAAAAAAATCGTGCCTATTTAAAGTACATTTTTTCTAATAATTATTATTACATTAGACAATCTGTATATATTATTTATTAAAAATAACTTACCAAAAGTTCTATATTTATGCTTAAAAACAAACTAGAAAAGTCAATAATTAGTTAAATAATTCACTAAAATCACTTCACAGTCGCAAAACGAATAACTCAATCAACCACTTACGACTGATAAAAAAATTGGAATTCTTAAAATCCTCTTGTCAAACAATGTTTACAAAATACACGGATGTAAACACAAGAAATCAAGTTTCAACTCGAATAAAACTGGTCACTGATTATTAATATTCGTTTATAAATCGTAACACAATTATATTAAATATCTTATAGTATTTATCCATAGATAAATAAAAGTTATTTTTATATTATAAAAATAACAAAAACATCGGAAATTTCTGCTCAACGAGATAACAATGCGCACACCCTCCCTGTATCACAACACTAACTCGACTGAATATAGAAGCGAGTATCTCGGAACATCTTACCCACCAATCGCCTTGCGTTCCAATTTTAAACTCGACAATATGGTTGCTCGGCAAATCATCGATGCAGAACTAATTTTGATAGGATTTTTTTCCATTTTCTTTTAATATATCATAATTTTTAGTGCAGTTATCTTGGTTTAAAATGTTTTAATTTATGTTTTTTTTTATTTATATGAATACTTTAGTCAGTATTTTAATTATGTTGAGTTATGTGAATGTTGTTTTGTCATTTGCAATTTAATGCATTTACGAGTTTTCCGTTCTGCTAAATAAAAACTTTATTTTTGCTTAGATTAGATAATACATTAGCTCGTAAGTCTCAATTCATATTCCAATCTGAAAAGAAATTATTATCTGAAGTTAAGGCTGATATGTATTTAGTAAGATCAATAATTGCAATCTAAAATAGTTTTGGGCATGTATAACGAATGAATGAAGAAAAACTAACAAAAATAAATATACAGTGCAAATGTAAATGAAAATCGTGGTTGAATTGAATCAATGAAATGGCATTTTGAAAAAACATATGCAAAAAGTCAGAGAAATCGTTGAAATTGTATGAACACGTGAATAAAGATGGTTCGCGATAAAAAAAAGTCTTGCGCTCTATCTTCTCTGCCTACCCCGATAAGAAAGCTGTGTGATAGTATATACGTAATTAGTATTTACATACATATATCATCACGTTATTTCCCTGTCGGGGTAGGCATATAGTATAGAACGTCAGACTAAGGGGGGGATTCTTGAAGATGATAATTTTAGTTGGTTAATAGAGGGGTTTGGGTGGGTGGTTATTTTTTCCTGGTGTACGATAAACTCAGTTATCGTGAGAATACCTGCGTCGCTGTGGTGGGTCAGTTTTTTGTTCTAACCCACCGCGGCGTGTCAAAAAGAAAAAGCAGTCGTATACAATACAACAACGCGTTCAAATCAAATTGTCGAATTATTTTATGTATTGTAATCTCCGGAAACGGTGATTTTAATTGGCCACCAAGATCATGTGATTCTATAGGGTTACGTGAAAAACCAGGTCTATAAGAATGACCCCCAATCAATTCCTGAGCTAAAGGACGAAATTATTCGCGTTATTGGTGAGTTAGAACCGCAATCATGTCAAAATGTCATCGAAAATTTTGACAAAAGAGTGGACATCTGTGGAGCTGCAAGAGGTGGACATTTGGCGGATATTGGTTTTTGTGTTTAAATGTCATACATTATACTTTTTTTTTAATTTTATTTTATTATTAAACAAAGTAATATATTGTACAAATAATTGTCATGGCTATACCTATATACACATTTATTACTTAACTAATCTTATTTATATATTATAATTTATGAACTTACTTAATCTTATATTCCTACGTGTCATTTTATTTTTATTTTTTACAATATTAATATATGATTTCTTACAAATCCGCCTTAACAAATCCTCTAATTTATTCTGAAATGGCTAATCATTGTCACCGTGAAAACCATACTTTTTCTATCGATGATGCCAAATTCTTACATATCAGTAGTGACGGAAATAAATTGGACAGATTAGAGGCCCTAGAAATTTCTAAGTCAGTGCACCGATGTTGATGTTGCTTCTATAATCTCTGCTATTTCCGATTTTGGACTATGCGGACAAATGTTATTTGTATATTACGAAGAAACTGTCGGACAAATTACATCGTATTTCTGAGATTTATTTTTGACCTGAGGAAGTGAGATCGTGTCACCTTGTATCGGAGGGAACTGAACTGGCTAAAACTATGCAATATGAGTAAAATTAATATATTATCACTTTTGTATAATATGCTTAACTTTCCCGTCATTCCATCTTATCTCGCTGAGAATATTCAGTCTCTTTCCGATCATAGATTTGCGTTGCGCTCAAGCAGAGATTGTATATTGACTTTCCTAGTTCACCACTCTTAATTTTTTTACGTCGTCCTTTACTGTCCGTGCAGTGAGACTCTGGAATCAGTTACCAAGTAATGTTAAACTCGCTCCGTCATTGGAATATTTTGAAAAGCGACTAAAATAACTTAATTTGTAGTCAGTAATGTAACGTGTTTCATTCCCGATTTTTCGTTCATCTCCACTGTCCTTTCCTTCATTTATGATATCTCACTTTTGTTTTTTTATGTATATTGTTCATATTTTTTGCGACTATGTCTTCTTCTTCTTATTTTAGGCCTATTGGCCTGTTATTATTCTGCATCATTGTTTCCCTCTTGTGACGTCGACTGCCAGCTGTCTTTCCATCTTTTGGGAGGTCGTCTTGGAGGTCTGCTTGCTTGGCGGATACTGTGCCTGGCCATTCTTACGGCTCTTGGTTCCGCCATTCTGGATACGTGTTCGTTCCAGAACCTTCTTCTCTGTCGTCCCCATCTGACAATATCTTCAACTTCGCATATCCTTCGGATTTCTGTGTTTCGTACTCTATCACGAAGGGTTTAACCAGCGATACTCCTGAGTACCTTCATTTCGCTGGTTCGAAGGAGATTTTTGGTTCCGACAGTGTCGGCTCTGGACTCTTTGTTGTATGTCATGATGGGGCGAACACAGGTCTTGTATATCCTCACCTTGCTTTGGATGTTCATATACTTGTTTTTCCATATAGTGTTCTTTAGACATCCGGAAATACGACTATGTACTATGTAACGTCCTTTATTTAAGTTTGTTTAGTTGGTTGGGAGAGATTTCCGCCTGGCAATACGCTCGCTAGATTGTTTTACAATGAAGTGTTAAACAAATAAATAAATGTCTCTTTCCTTTACCTTTCTCTGCCAATACCATATTCACCTCTGGAACAAGCTACCAGATGCTATAAGATTTACACCCTTATTGACTTGCTTTAAAAATCGATTTCAATACAGAGGCTTAACAGATGAAATAATATGTACAGAACAATGGTGGACTGGGACCTTATGTGCAAACTGTTGCACTCTAGGAAATACACAATCTTGGCAGATCAAACGCAAAGCTCCAATGCCATGGATATTAAACTTCTTAAACGAGCGGTATGTTTACTCTACTTAAATCTTTTTTTTTTGTTAGGCAGAGTTTTTAAAAAGTGCTATTTTTGTGTCATATGACCAGTGATCTAGTGTTGTATAATAGTCAATCCCACGAGATAATGGTGTTGTTTTGTATAATAGTCAATCCCACGAGATAATGATCTTGTTTTGTAAAATAAGCAATCCCACGAGATAATGATCTTGTTTTGTATAATAGTCAATCCCACGAGATAATGATCTTGTTTTGTATAATAGTCAATCCCACGAGATAATGATCTGGTTTTGTATAATAGTCAATCCCACGAGATAATGATCTGGTTTTGTATAATAGTCAATCCCACGAGATAATGATCTTGTTTTGTATAATAGTCAATCCCACGAGATAATGATCTTGTTTTGTATAATAGTCAATCCCACGAGATAATGATCTTGTTTTGTATAATAATCAATCCCACGAGATAATGATCTTGTTTTGTATAATAGTCAATCCTACGAGATAATGATCTTGTATTGGATAATAGGCAATCCCACGAGATAATGATCTTGTTTTGTACTCGTATAATAAGCAATCCCACGAGATAATGATCTTGTTTTGTACTCGTATAGTATAATAAGCAATCCCACGAGATAATGATCTTGTTTTGTATAATAGGCAATTCCACGAGATAATGATCTTGTTTTGTATAATAGGCAATCTCTGAATAAGTAATAATAGGCAATCCCACATGATCCAGTATGATTATCAGTCATATGAACGGAAGACGCTTATTCACATATTGATTTGTTGTGTGCATACTTTAGCACTTCAGCTGGCACACAGTTTTCACAGATCAAACCTAAAGCTTCAATGATAGGCAGATTAAAACTATTAAAACAAGCGGTACTTTTAATCTGCTCGTCGTTGCTGGACCTCGTAGTCGAATGTCGTAGTCGAGTCGTGCTGGACCTCGCCATTCCAACGTCAATCCATCTGAAAAGCGAAGCTGTGCCATGGAGATGTCTATCTTTCCTACTTTGTCTTCTTTTCTTAAGTAAATAAGCCGTTGCACACCAGCAAACTCACCAACCACACCGTGGTATTGGATTCGATAGCACACCGAAGAAAGACGATCGGATCATGTTTTTATTTATTTTTTGAAAGAATATATATTACCGAAGTCATAGGTATCCTTATACCCCCAATTAATAGGCTGAAACAATGCCTGTGTCATTCGTGGGGAGTAGCACAGCGCGGAGGTCGAACCGGCAACCAACTGTAAGTCCTGTGCGTTACCGCGCGGCTATGTACTTCAATGTTTAATCTGCTATAATAGTCTTTCGTTAGGCCGAGTTTTTGTATAGCACCATTTTTGCGTTTTAATAGCACTTTAATAATTTCTAATTTGTTGCTTATAAAGAAAATAGTGTATGTATTTATTTATTTTAACACTTTCATTAAATTTTTAAATCCAAACTATGTTTAACACATCGTGTGGATTTATCGCTTTAAATATTTTCGTACGGAGGCAGCCCTATCCCTAGGGCAGGGCCTGATGCCACTACTCGATTCAATGACTCGCTAGGTGGATAATCAGAAAATGAAATTTCTTTTACTGCGGAAAAATAACTCAGGTTGTAGCATTATTGAACTGTCAAAAATTCATAATCTAATTGAAAAATTACTTGACTATGTTTAAAAAATTGCTTTCATATTACATATCTTGTTTTTATTGCGAATTCGATTTGTACGTCATCATCACCATCCTCAACCGTACAAACCAGGATCGGTTTTTGATGCCTATAGGATTTTCTGCCACCTTTTCCTCTTAGTAGCACTCCTTGTTCAGTTGGCTATATTTTTTTTTAACCTGGCGAGTTTATTGCCATGTGGTAATCTCTTCCAACCAACCAGAAAGCTGTTTTTATAGGCCCTAAGTATTAACCAGACTGGAATCCTATTTAAAAATCTGGGTTCCAGCGGGGATCGAACCCGCAACCTCCGGATCGACAGACAAGTATCTTACCACCAGGCCACGGAGGTTCTACTCAGTGTGCGGCAGTTATCTATTACACCATCGAGCCATCTCGATCCTGCATGCGATATAAATACCCAAACCAGCGCAGTCTAGAAATGTATATAACTTTTGCTTCGCCATACAGGGTGTGGAGCTTTTCGTTATACGTCTCAACGTGTCATTGTCATAAAATCTGGAGATAATTTTTGTCTCTACTAAGCTATTGAGAACTCTTTCGTCCCACTTTGTAGCTATCCAGGTCTACGATGCGAAAGTTAGCACAGAAAGTTAGGATTTAGTGCTGTGTATTAATGTATAAAGTTAGCTATGTATACTCCTGGAAAGTGGGTGGCACTTGAATAAGGGGATAAGGCGAAAATAGCATATTATTGTCGATAGTAGATCTATCCGCTTACGTATTTCTTCTTAGTAATCTATCCGCTTACGTATTTCTTCTTAGTAATCTATCCGCTTACGTATTTCTTCACTGATTTTGTTGGTAGAGATTACCTGTGATCCAAGGCACACAAAATAATTCACGTATTCTAAATTATATAATAAATAAATCAACACTAAATCAAGGTTTATTGATAGCAACATAGCACACACATATGTATATCATCATCATCATCATCATTGACAACCACACTGCTGGATGAAGGTCTCCCCAAGTTGACTCCAAATAGTTAGGTTTTTTGCTCGTTGATGCTGCCATGCTTCCTAATTTCATCTATCCAGCGTACCTTCGGTCTTCTTCTGGGCCTCTTTATGCCTCTTGGGTACCATTGAATTATTTCGGATGTCATTGCCACTTCATTCTTTTGCACACCTTTATAACGTCTACCTTTGTTATATTGCGAATCCAGGTGTTTCGTTTACGGTCTTTTTTAGTATATCCCAACATGCATGCATTTTTACCAAGATCTTAATTAACCGACTCTCGAGTACTTTTGACACGAACCAACCACGAACACAAGCTGGATTCAGGAAGGGTTTCAGTAGCATGGGTCATATTCAGGTGCTGCGGGAAATAATAGAACGATGTGAGGAATACGAACTCCCTCTGTACCTAGCCTTTGTGGACTACGAAAAGGCATTTGACTCAGTCAAAAAAGCTGCTATACTAGAAACTCTAAAGACACAAGGCATTGATAGAGCATACATTCAGTTGTTCAATAACATCTATGAGGATCCAACAGCAAAAATACATCTCCACAAGTCCTCGGAAACCTTCCGAATCGGTAAGGGAGTTTGTCAAGGAGATACTATTTCCCCAAAATTATTCACAGCTACACTTGAATACGTATTTAATAAACTAAAATGGGAAAATAAAGGCCTGGTGATTTATGGAAAATACCTGAGCCATTTGAGATTTGCAGACGATATCGTTATATTCTCACAAAACCCGAATTATCTTCAGCACCAACTGCAAGAATTGGCAGAGGCCAGCAAAGGAGTTGGTTTAAAAATGAATATTTAAAAAACCAAATATATGATGAACGGCTTTGCTACCCCAAAACCAATAAATATAATATACATGGAAAGCCGCTAGAACTTGTCCAGGAATATGTGTATCTGGGCCAACTTATTTCCTTTGTAGGTGGCATATCGGAGGAAATAGCACGAAGGACAAAACTGGCGTGGAGCTCATTTGGACATTTGAACAACATCTTCAAAGTAATCTCCCAATATCCTTGAAGCGAAGGGTCTACAATCAGTGCATTCTTCCAGTACTTACGTATGACTGCGAGACATGGACGATCACAGTAAAGAACACACAAAAGCTCCAGACCGCACAAAGGGGCATGGAGAGACATATGTATATACATACGTGTATATCCTGAAATTACTAGGCCGTTAGTCGAGGATTCCCTCACCATTCCAATGTCAATGTTGGAAAGCAAAGCTGTGCCGTGGAGCATTCGTCCATTTCTTATTTTTTCTTCTCTGTAAGTAAATGAGCCGTTACACACTAGCAAATTTACCGCTCACACCGATGACACACCTGAAGTGAGAAGATCGGATAATGTTTCCCCCCGTTTTTTAAAGAATAGATATGACCGAAGTCATAGTATTCTTATGCCCCCAACACTAGGCGGAAAAAACGACTGTGTCATTTGAGGGGAACAGTACAGCGTGAGGTTCGAACCAGCGACGTTCTGCACTAAAGTCCAGTGCGTTATCACACGGCCATGTACCTCGTTTATACTTCAGGACAATGTCGAAGAAAATATATTTATGAGAGAAGCTATCAAATGGTCTGGTCTCATCTCATACATACCTCCCAGTCGAGATACACTTGTGCATCGTCCTTCCATGTTCCCAAGTGACCACAAATCTCTCCAAACTGTCTCCTTGACCACAAGCAATATGTCAGAAAAAATCAGAGGACTTGTCGTAGACATATTGTCGACAATATGTCTGTGTCTATTGTCGACAACATTGACTGAGAATACTCCTCATCAAGACCTATGTATGGAGTATCTTGATGTACGGCTGCGAGACATGGTGCCTATCCGAAAGAGATAGACGAAGACTAGAGGCTTTTGAGATGTGGTCCTATAGAAGACTATTAGGAATTTCCTGGAGAGACCGCATCACAAATGAAGAGGTTCTCCAACGAATCGAAGGAGGAAGGCACCTGCTCAGGATCCTGTCCGAAAGGCGTGCAGGATGGATCGGTCATATAATACGACAAGAGGGCCTCTTGCATGCCATAATGGAGGGTATGACCGAGGGGACAAACTCTAGGGGACGCCCACGCCGAGAGTACCTGGAGGACCTGTTGGTGGACGTGCGCTGCTCAACATATACATATTTAAAAAGAGCCGCACAGGACAGGGAGGAATGGAGGAGAAGAGTTGAAATTGCTGCAAACCAGTCTTAGGACTGCAACCACGGAGAGAGAGATGTCTGTGACTCTCAGATCTTCGAGAATCGCATTAGTTTGCCTTGCCGTTTATAGAATTGGTGACATCTTCTTCCTAAAACAGGTTTGTTCGACTTATTGGTTGATAGAATAGTCTATGGTTGCATTGTTTCAGATAATTATCCGGAACATACAAACCTTCAGGACGGATGAACTAACTAAATTACCCCTAAGCGAACAAAAAAAAAATGGACACCCAATCGAAGAGATCTTCCCCTCTCTAATGATCTGTAACTAAGCATCCCCAGTAAGAAGACACTTGGATAAAGCCAGGGATAATATCCATACTCTCTCGTGTAGAGACAACGGAGAAATCTTTTCTGAAACTATTCTAGCATGAGTTTCAAGGTTTTAAATATATTTGCAGGCGTAATTCAATTAAACTTTATTTAGTGTTTCTTACGAGATTTTTTTTAAATATTAATAAAAAAATAACAAAGCAGTCTAGATTTATTACTTTTTATTGTTGTTGCTTCACACAAGTTACCATAGACTAAGATGCAATAAAATATTTCTAAACTGACAATTGTCTATGAATTCTGCAATTATTATATAATTTACTGATCTACTTGATCATAAATCTTTGTAAATTTCACAAAAGAAGACGCCATCACATTTACAATATCAAGATGTACCTATACGGTATACAAATTTTGATGCACTGATAATTCTTAATCATTTCTTGCGAAAATCAATAAAAAATCTAATACAATGACGGATTTTCGAAACTGTTGTTGAGCTTATATGATCATTGTTGTTATCAGTACCGAATTGGTTTTAATGCAAGTAAGCAACAGAGTTCTATGATTTATGTTCTTAGTAATAATGACGCACGTGTTTCGTATTTTACGTCAATGATTTCAGATATCACTTTTTCAACTCTTGTGTCATCTGTGTATGTGGGGTGTTTATCTATGTATACTTTGAGGAAGTATTTGAGTACTTAGTTGTTTTCACTGTATGTTATTTATGGGTACTACTACCCCTCTACTCCTCTATCTACTCCAGATACGTCGTTGAATTCAGCCAGAAATGTTATTGGCGAACATATCGCCTATTGAGAATCATAGTGGCGGAACTCTAAAAAATCTATTTCGAGTTAAGACTACCAAATGGCACTAAAATGACTTATTTTTTAAATGCATATAGTAAGTGGCAAAAGTATATTTCAACTCCTTGCCGCTTTAAGGAGTTGAAATACATTTTCGCCACTTATGCACGTAAAAAATGAGTAATTTTAGTGCCATTTGGAAGTCTTAACTCGGAAATTCGCCTCAACGATTTCTCGTGTAACGAACACCACAATTCGAGAGGTCTGTGAGGTCCAAGATGTGGTCAGATGGGGACGACAGCGTCGACGATACTGGTACCAACATGTACAGAGAATGAATTCCACAAGAATTCCATACATAGCTCTGCATGGTGTGCCGGATGGACGGCGTCCACCAGGGAGACCCCCGAAACGATGGAGAGATAGCTGGAGCTCAGCATCACAGGACAATCCTGCAGTAGCAGACTCTTGAGAGTCTACAGAAAGTTTAAGAAGAAGAAGAAGATTCTCAACAGGCGATATATAATATATCCAAAGATATGAATCTAAAGCGCCAGCGCATTGCTATTTATTTATTTTATTTTATTAGGAGAACATACAGTGTTTATGTCGGTATTATTACTGATATCTATGGGTTTCGAAACACCATTTAACAGTTTTCGCATATGGTTTCAATATGTACACTTAGTTATGTTAGGAGATTGGTAAGAAGGTAGTAGGTAGGCTTTAAGTAATGCTGAAAATTGTTAACCAGGAGACAGTCAGGGATGAGACAGTCAGAGATCCACACCAAACCAGTTCCCGCATATGCGCAATCTAATCGAGTTCGTAGAAGAGTTAAATAAATCGAATTCCGGGAAGTCTTCCAGGTTGTTTACGAAGTTAGATGCTCTTACAAAGAATGAATTTTGTCTGCATTTGGTCACACTAAAGGGGATGTTCAGCCATTTAGTATGTCTTGCGGAGATTCTGGGGACGTTAAGGTTTATGTTTGAGAGTAATTCTGGGGCATCAATGTTATATTGCGCTATTTTCGTTAATAATATAATATCGGCTAATTTCCGTCTTTCGCGAAGTGGTAGGAGGTGTGGTCGCCTGCATCTGGCCTCGTAATCGTTGTCGTATTCTTTGCATTTAAATTGAAGATACTTGACAAATCTACGTTGGATTGATTCTAGCCTGTTAATATATATATCGTACTGGGGGTTCCAGATTTGAGAGCCATATTCGAGTATGCTACGGACGTAAGTGCAGTACAATGTTTTGATCACTTTAATGCTAGAGAATTGAGAACAAGATCTTTTTATAAATCCAAGAGACTTGTTGGCCCTATTTGCTATGTCATCAATATGCTTGTCGTATATAAGTTTAGAGTCGTGAATTACGCCTAGATCTCGTATCTCGTTTACTATTTTGACTGGTTGACCCTTAAGTATGTAATTAAATTCAATAGGTATAGATTTACGAGTAAAAGAAACAGCATAGCATTTCGTAACATTCAAATCTAATTTGTTCAGGCGGCAGTATTCTTCGAATCTACATAGATTCTGCTGCAGCAGACGACAATCATCTGTATCGCGAATCTGTTTAAAGATTTTCATATCATCCGCGTACAGCAAGAATTCAGAATGTTGGAAACATGCAGTCATTTATAAATAGGTTAAATAGCAGTGGTGCCAGCAACGATCCTTGGGGCACCCCAGAAGGCACGTAATTCCATCCTGAAGAGTACCCGTTCAGGACTACAGCCTGTGATCTGTTCTCGATGTATGAGGTAAACCACCTATACAGATTTCCATGGATACCGGCAGCGGAAAGCTTCTGGAGTAGTATGGTGTGATCAATCCGATCAAAAGCTTTGCTATAGTCTATGAAGATGAAGTTGACTTGGCCTCCCGAATTCATGTTGGAACTTGTGTAATTAATAAAGGATAATATATTGGAAATAGTGGAACGGTTTTTTATGAAGCCGTGCTGTTGCGGAATAAATAGAGTATTATGTGTATAAGACCCCCATACAGTAATGACCAGACCAGTAGCCTAATTGGTAGGATATCTGTATTTCGAACCGAGAACGCATGTTCGATTATCGTTGAAACCCAATAAAAAATAATAAGGAAAGAGTACCAGTCTAGTTCAAGAGTTCGTCTTGTAACAATACTCTCATTTCGTTTCCCTCCCCTAAACCCATCCATTTGGGGTCGACTGATTGGATTTTTTGTCTCCATCTCTCTTGATCTCGCCAATCATTTGGGGACAGTCCGAGTCTCGTCATGTCCTCTTATATACTACCTTGATCAAAAAGTTTTAAGACTTAATTCATAAAATCGAAAATACAAGTTTATTCATCAAAATCGATATGATCCCCTTCAAAGTACTCCCCATCGACTACAACGCACTTACGCCAGCGCTTGATCCAATCCTCGGAACACCGCTAGTACTCAATTTTCGGTATGTCCATCAGAGTCGTCTTCGATTTTTTCATGACATCCTCTCGGGTTCTGTAACGCGTTCCGCGAAGCGGTTTTTTAAGTCGGTTGAACAGGAAAAAGTCGCAGGGAGCAAGATCAGGTGAGTTCAAAGGCTGCTGGATAGTAGTCGTGTTGTTTTTGGTCAAAAACTCATGGAAATCATGTCTTTCGCGATTTCAACGCGGTCCTTTTTTTGCATGAAATTGAGGTCTTTCGGCACCAGTTTTGCAGCGACACGTCTGAGGCCCAAATCACTAACCAAAATGTCTTGAGCGGATCTATAAGCGATGTCCAAGTCCTCTGCCAGCTCTCTGATGGTCAATTTGCGGTTTTCGGCCAACATTTCTTTGATTTTATCGATGTTTTCATCGGTTTTCGACTGCCACTGCGTTCGTCATCCTCGACCGACTCACGACCACTTCTGAAGCGTTCGTGCCACCGAAAAACACTTCTCTAACATTTCCAAGGTCTGCGGACTGTTAAATCCGTTTTTCACACAAAATTTAATGCAAACTCGTTGATGCACAGTTGATGCCATTTTCAAACTTGTAAAAAATCGAAAACACGCACAAAAGTAGATGTACTTAGTACAGCGTGACTTTTACAAATGTCAAGCTATGACGCTGAAAAAAAAGAATTCCAATCGGGTGACTGACAGCGCCACACGGTGGCCGGTCCTAAAACTTTTTGATCAAGGTAGTAGGCTCGTCTTGCTCTTCGTCTATTTGGGAGTTTCAAATTCATAACTGTCTTTAACATAGACTCTTCATCTCGCTGTTGCACCTGCCCATACCAGCGTAGTTGTAATTCCCGGGCTTCATCTACAATATTATTTACGCCACTTTGATTGTTTTGTAAGTTCGTTCATTTCGGATTTTGTCCAATCTAGTGACGTCCAGTAATCACCGTATCATGCGCATCGAACTAATTATTATTGACAGATTAAAACTATCACAAAATAAATAGATATAAGATAAATGTAAAGAAAGGAAGGTAGTGGTTGCGGCTATTAGATTAGCAGACTCGCCTCAAGGGTTCTCTCATTATAATTGACATATTAATAAAATAAATGTATATAAATTAAGTGTAAGGAAAGGAAGGTGGTGCAGCAGTTATTTGATAATGTACTTCCTCGCATCTGTATATGTTTATAAAAACATACAATATTTGGTAAGAAAACTGCAGAAAGCTTATTATGTAACTAAATAAAAAAACCTTTGTAGAATTTCCGTATTTATGACAGTACTCAGTTTTAGGTGTGTTGATATGTGGATACATTTCATATTCATTATATTGAATGTGTCAATGCTATGAATGTACGAGTATTTTGTACAGTGTTGTTACAAGTTTGTCTTGTCCTATATAAGAGCTAACAATGTATCACTTGGCCCCCGGCAATAAATAAACTTAACAAGGTGTAGTGTACGAGTATGTGTTAATATACAATCATAAATTTAAGACTTATGACCTCTTATCCGGTTAGCTCGCAGAGATTGCCACATGGCAATAACCCCGTTTAGTTGTACTGTATGCAACAAATTTAAGACTTACGACCTCTTATCCGGTTAGTTCGCAGAGATTTGTCACATGGCAATAACCCCGTTTAGTTGTACTGTCTGCGCGCTGCGAACATGCGTCAACATGGCCAGGCGGATCAGCAGGGTCCATATGTCTGTGGCATTTGCGAGAGGGAGTGCGCATCAAGGATCGGGCTGTTCTCTCACAGAAGATCACACGATTGACGTGATAGAACGGTTCAAGACTGACGTTGGAGTGGCGAGGGGATCCTCGACTGCGAGGCCCGGCAATGATGATGATGATGCAACACAAACACAATAAAATACAATACAGTTAATATATGTTCCAAATGAGAACATCTTTCCATTGGCGTCCATCAATTGGCAAGTTTTATAATTATATCGGCAATCTTCGAATCATTTGATGACTAATATTATTTAAATTACCAGTTAGTATATCAATAAAGCAAGACGTTTTGTTAAAAGGATTCCAGTCTAGTTTTCACTTAAGTTTTTTAAAAAAATAATTAATGTCTTTGCGCAAACTGCGTAAATCCGCCACTGGTTTCATATTTCGAAATGAATAATAATAAACCGAATATTTTAAAATAGTTGCCATTTTTCAAAATGTCATTAAATATAGAAAGTGCAACCGAATAGATTATTTCTACAGATGAGTGGACGTGATGTATGACTATACTAGGTGATACAATACCCTTGTTTTCGAGGATGATTGGCAACCATCGTATGGATAGATGATAATACACGTGTAATGGTTTACTGTCGACGGATTTTTAAACATCAAGTAAGACCTCTAGGGCCAAAGTGTGACCGTATTTTTTCAACCTACATAATTTAAATCGATGGTGACCTGCTTGGGCCAAACATTGTTTATACTAAATCGTAGAGTAATCGGGTTGGATTCTATTATGTATATATTAGATCGAAGAGCGACTAACTTGAACTGTATCATATCTATGTCAGATCGAAGAGCGACTAACTTGAACTGTATCATATCTATGTCAGATCGAAGAGCGACTAACTTGAACTGTATCATATCTATGTCGAATCGAAGAGCGACCAGCTTGAACTGTACAATGTATGTAGATAGTAGAGTGATCTGCTTGGACTGTAGTATATCTATTGTATATTGGATCGAAGAACGATGTATGTTGTATCCAAAAGCGACCAGCTTGGACTGTATAATTTATATACAAGATCGTAGAGTGATCAGCTTGCTATACTGGATCGAAAAACGACCAGCTTGAACTGTACTATTTGTATGTTGAATCGAAAAGCGACCAGTTTGGACTGTATAATGTATATACTAAACCGCAGAGGGATCAGCTTGGACTGTATTATGTCTATATTGGATCGAAGAACGACGAGCTTGAACTATCATATATGTATGTTGAATCGAAGGGCGACCCGCTTGGACTGTATAATGTCTATACTAGACCGTAGAGTGATCAGCTTGGACTGTATTATGTCTATATTGGATCGAAGAACGACCAGCTTGAACTGTACTATATGTGTGTTGTATCCAAAAGCGACCAGCTTGGACTGTATAATGTATATACTAGACCGTAGAGTGATCACCTTGGACTGTATTATGTCTATATTGGATCGAAGAACGACCAGCTTGAACTACCATATATGTATGTTGAATCGAAGGGCGACCCGCTTGGAGTGCATAATATCTATACTAGATTGTCGAGTGATCAATTTGAACTGTACCATGTCCATATTTGATCGAAGAGCGACCAGCTTGAACTGTACGATATGTATGTTGAATCGAAGAGCAACCAGCTAGGATTGTATAATATATATTATATATACTGGATTGTAGAGTTATCCTCTTGGACTGTATTATGTCTATGTTGGATCGAAGAGTGATCAGAACGAACTGTACCATATGTGTGTTGAATGACCACGCGATCAGCTTGGACTGTGCGATGTCTATATTACATCGTAGAGTTATCAGCCTGGATCTATGTTGGATCGAAAAACGACCAGCTTGGACTGTACAAAGTCCATACGAGATTTTAGAATGGTCCAATAGGACTGTTCTATATCTAAGCTGGATCGAAGAACCACCATCTTGGTATGTTAAATGTCTATACTACAAAAGGTTGTAGTTTCATCAGCTAGGAACTTTGTTGGATTGAAAAACGACCAGCTTGAACTGTTTATTGTCTATGCTAGATCGTAGGTGACTTGAACTATAGATCTAGGTCTATGGTGTATCAAAAAGCGACCAGCTTGAACTGTACAATGTCTATAATGTATTAGAGAGTGATCAGCCTCAATCTATGTTGGATCAAAAAGCGACCAGCTTGGACTTTATAATGTCTACTACCTTGATCAAAAGTTTTAGGACCGGGCACCGTGTGGCGCTGTCAGTCACCCGATTGGAATTCTTTTTTTTTTGTTAGGTTACCACATCTATCATTGACACTTTCCTCTAAATTTCAGCGTCATAGCTTGACATTTGTAAAAGTTACGCTGTACTGAGTACATCTACCTTTGTGCGTGTTTTCGATTTTTTACAAGTTTGAAAATGGCATCAACTGTGCATCAACGAGTTTGCATTAAATTTTGTGTAAAAAATGGATTTAACGGTCTGCAGACCTTGGAAATGTTGAGGAAGTGTTTTTCGGTGGCACGAACGTTTCAGAAGTGGTCGCAAGTCGATCGAGGATGACGAACGCAGTGGCAGTCGAAAATCGATGAAAACATCGATAAAATCAAAGAAATGTTGGCCGAAAACCGCAAATTGACCATCAGAGAGCTGGCAGAGAACTTGAACACCACTTATGGATCCGCTCAAGACATTTTGGTTAGTGATTTGGGCCTCAGACGTGTCGCTGCAAAACTGGTGCCGAAACACCTCAATTTCATGCAAAAAAAGGACCGCGTTGAAATCGCGAAAAACATGATTTCCATGAGTTTTTGACCAAAAACAACACGAATACTATCCAGCAGCCTTCGAACTCACCTAATCTGGCTCCCTGCGACTTTTTCCTGTTCAACCGATTTAAAAAACCGCTTCGCGGAACGCGTTACAGCACCCGAGAGGATGCCATGAAAAAATCGAAGACGGCTCTGATGGACATACCGAAAATTGAGTACCAGCGGTGTTTCGATGATTGGATCAAACGCTGGCGTAAGTGCGTTGCAGTCGATGGGGAGTACTTTGAAGGGGACCATATCGATTTTGATGAATAAACTTGTATTTTCGATTTTATGAATAAAGTCCTAAAACTTTTTGATCAAGGTAGTATGCTAGAAAGTAGAGTTATCCACTATGTCTATGTTGGATCGAAGAGTGACCATCTTTATCTGTACAATATCTATGCTAGGTCGTAGGGCTATCAGCTTGAACTGTGCTATGTCTTTGTTGAATCGAAGAATGACCAAATTGGACTGACTTACAATGTCTATGAAAAAGAATGTTCGGGTGATTGTCCGTCTTTGTGGGGTTCGCTCACGTATATGTTTATGGATTTCGACCATGTATAGTAACTTGCTTAATTTACTTTTGTCTGGTCGGTTGGAACTGATTTCCGCCTGGCAATAACCCCACCAGATTGTATTTGCGATAAAAGTGTTGTAAATATGCTAGATCATCGAGTGATCGGCTTGGACTGTACAGTATCTATATTGAATCGAAAAACATCCCGCTTGGACTATACAATCTCTACACGTTAATGACATCTGCAGAAGGAATTGCGCTTCTAGGATAGGACTATTTTTCATATATGAGATCGCATTATATACACAGAGCAGCTTGAACTGAAGTTTGAATGACGAAGTGATCTTTGATTACAAGTTCCGTCAATAACGATTCGATCTATCAAATCGCTACAAATTATGATATGCGTTTAATCTCAAAATTAGTGCGATAAATTAAATAGTTACAGTGCATTGTAATTTTTCGACATTTTACGAAGAAATCGACCAATTATCTGCGTCTGTCAATAAAAGTTATTACAATGGTACAATTCGCCACACAATATTTACGCAATGAAATTATCCAATTACCTGATTAGTTTGGTTTTTGTTGTTGATATCGTGCGTGAAAATAGAAATAACTGCGGGAAAATAATCCCTTTTCTTAAAGTAGCGTAACTGTTAGATTGGATTCTCACTTGACCGCGGTCATACCACAAGCTTGCTTGCGTGAACGAAACAATATATCAAACAAATTGTCATATGCCTGCAACATAATAATTTAACTTGAAACATACAACTTTTTACATTTTCTCTTTTCAAAATATCATTCATTGACTCAAACATATGTTCTTTTCATTCATATTTACACTGTAACATATATTTTCACTCATATTTACACTGTAACATATATTTTCTCTTTTCAAAATATCATTCATTGACTCAAACATACGTTCTTTTCACTCATATTTACACTGTAGGTAACATATCTTTTCACTCATATTTACACTGTAACATATATTTTCTCTTTTCAAAATATCATTAATTGACTCAAACATATGTTTTTTTCACTCATATTTACACTGTTACATATATTTTCACTCATATTTACACTGTAACATATATTTTCTCTTTTCAAAATATCATCCATTGACTCAAACATACGTTTTTTTCAGTCATATTTACATTGTAACATATCTTTTCACTCATATTTACACTGAAACATATATTTTCTCTTTTCAAAATATCATTCATTGACTCAAACATATGTTCTTTTCACTCATATTTACACTGTAACATATATTTTCACTCATATTTACACTGTAACATATATTTTCTCTTTTCAAAATATCATTCATTGACTCAAAAATACGTTCTTTTTACTCATATTTACTCTGTAACATATCTTTTCACTCATATTTACACTGAAACATATATTTTCTCTTTTCAAAATATCATTCATTGACTCAAACATACGTTCTTTTTACTCATATTTACTCTGTAACATATCTTTTCACTCATATTTACACTGAAACATATATTTTCTCTTTTCAAAATATCATTCATTGACTCAAACATACGTTCTTTTCACTCATATTTACACTGTAGGTAACATATCTTTTCACTCATATTTACACTGTAACATATATTTTCTCTTTTCAAAATATCATTCATTGACTCAAACATACGTTCTTTTCACTCATATTTACACTGTAACATATATTTTCTCTTTTCAAAATATCATTCATTGACTCAAACATACGTTCTTTTCACTCATATTTACACTGTAGGTAACATATCTTTTCACTCATATTTACACTGTAACATATATTTTCTCTTTTCAAAATATCATTCATTGACTCAAACATACGTTCTTTTCACTCATATTTACACTGTAACATATCTTTTCACTCATATTTACACTGTAACATGTATTTTCTCTTTTCAAAATATCATTCATTGACTCAAACATACGTTCTTTTCACTCATATTTACACTGTAACATATCTTTTCACTCATATTTACACTGAAACATATATTTTCTCTTTTCAAAATATCATTCATTGACTCAAACATACGTTCTTTTCACTCGTATTTACACTGTAACATATCTTTTCACTCATATTTACACTGTACATATATTTGTTTTGTCAATCTTTCTTCATTTATTCCTTCTACACTCCTCACACCATCTCAGCATGCTCTTCTTCAACTTACTCAGAGCATCAGCTTTATTTTGACATTCACATCTAATCACATCAGTCTTGTGTGACCCAAAAATGCCTATAAAACTAAAAGGAAAGGTATATAGAAAGAGAACTGGATCCCATCCAGTTCTCTCAGGAATGAATAAATAAAATATTCCTCCACTATTTATTTCAGTCTCTGCCACTCCACATGCGCAGATCTAGGCAACAATCTATAATCACTGCAATATAACCTCCATAGCTTAATTGATAAGTTTTTATCATTTAAGTATCTAGGCTCACTCATTCACAAAGACGGAGGGTGCGCCGCGGATGTTGACCATAGAATAAGTGTGGGATTGATGAAATTCAGATGGGTAACAGGAGTCTTGTGTGATTCAAAAATGCCTATAAAACTAAAAGGAAAGGTATACCAGACTATCGTTAGACCCGCGATTATGTATGGCTCAGAATGCTGGACTATGTATAGCTCCTACTCTAGGCAACTTGAAACAGCAGAAATGCGAATGCTTAGGTGGTCGGCAGGAGTATCACTAAAATATAGAATTAAGAGCTCACACATTCGTGTTAGCCTGGGGGTCACTGACATAAACAGTAAGCTGGAAGAGCGACAGCTGAGATGGTACGGGCACATAAGACGGAGACCACCAGACCATACGGTAAATCAGGCAATGTCTGTGGATCTTCCTCGACAGCTGTCCAGAGGAAGACCAAAGAACTACTGGATAGCTCAGTGCTCCAAAATCCTGCAGAGAAACGTCTTAGACAAAAGCGACACCCAGAACCGAAGAACATGCAGCCTGACCTAGGCAATGAGTTGGGACAGTGCTAGGAAGAAGAAGAAACCTAATCACTTCAATCTATGTTTTGTCATACATTGTCCCCCCATGTATTCTTCGCAGTGCACACATTTCTACAGCATTCATTTAACTCTTTTAACTCTCTACTTCCTTGTTTCACTTTAAAATACTGTTGTGGATTATCATCTTAGTAGATTTTGATACTGTAAGCTTCTAGTATATTTGTTTTAGTGACCCATTCACTTTGTTTCCTATCGCTAGATACTGTTAGCTATCTCGTAACTCATCCATTCTCGTATCTCATATTGATCCTTAATAATTCCACTTCTTATTCTGTTATATATCTACACACTACATATTTTTCTCTGTTCATGCATTTCTATAAATATCACTATAGTTAGGAAAATCTAGGATGAGTCCTGTGACAGCTCACAAATTTGCCCCAATACAACCTTGTAACGATGTTCAGTAATTTTAATTATTTTATCAACTTTAATATAAGCCTCAATTCTAATAAATAGCAAGTTATTTAGTTAAATACATTACATAAGGTTGTATTGGGGCAAATTTGTGAGCTGTCACAGGACTCATCCTAGAATTTCCGAACTATAGGTCAATCTCCGTGGCCTAGTTTTGGAACCTAGGTTTAAACAAATTGATTTTCTGTCTGGTTCTCACTCAAGGTCTCATAAATATCTTTCTGACTGGTTTGAGGATATTGTCACATGGCATTAATCCTACAAGGTTGTACTCTATACAAAGAAAGTGTAATACATTATTTGCTCGGGCGCTGCTGTTGTTGCCAGATGGAATTTGTTTAGAATTATTGGGCTCGAGTCCCAAGTTATAGCGCCCTTGAGGAGAGTTTGCTCTGTAAACGGTGCTATATAAAATTGTCCTTCTTTCGTTTCTTTCTTTCATCTTACTTAAAATATCCATTTTATTCATACTCCACAATTATCATAGTGCAGATATTTCTACAGCATCACTTGCTACTTCAAGGTGGGCACCAAAACAATATTATGTATTTATTAATATAAATAACGTAATATAAACAAAACATTAAGGACAATACTTAGCCTCTGGAGTTGAGTAACCCTGCATCAACATGTATGAAGCTTTTAATTCTGCAAAGCAACTTGCATCTCGTTCTACTAATGCGACCATGTGTTTTCTATATCTCAATATCTATCCATAAAATTCCCACACAATTCTCAAATATTATTAAATAATTTTAAAACGATGACTGTAATTTATTATTACTACTGCTTTTTGTATCTTAATGTTAGTTTAAGATAAAGTTGTATTTTATGTCAATAATTTTAAGTACTTGTATAACCTGTCACATGTTCATTTGTATATAAAGACACTCTTGTGTCGTTAATTTAATAAATAAATTGTTATTTTTGCTACTTGATGTATTTTTAAATTGTTTAAAAGTAAAAAACAATACCCTAGTATTCTCACTGGAAGGATCGTGGCTTGAATCGTGGATCCAGATAGTCACATGTGTTGGAATAAATAAAAACAAAAAAAAAAATTAAAATGACAAGTTACTTATCAAAATTGATTAATTATATACAACAACTGCGCAATATCAACAGTAGCAAAAATGACGATACATAAAAGTGTGTTGGTATCCACCTTGTTGTAGGAAGTGAAACTTGGATTTGGCAGAAGAATAAAAGTAAGATTGATGCTGTGGAGATGCGTGTACTAAAGAAAATTTATGGAGTTTTAATGTATGAAAGAAGGCGGAATGAAGACATCAGAAATGAACGAGTGAAGGCAGAGTGAAGACATCAGAATGAAGACATGTGGAGGAAAGGAATAATGAAATAATTACTAAGCGAGTATACAAGACAGAAGGGCAAAGTGTGCCTGGAAGAGGCAGACCGAGGAAAATGTGGCTGGACCAAATTTAAAAAAAGGTTAAATAAGAAGTATGAATAATAGAAGATTGTACACAACAAGATGAATGAATGTGGAGGAAGCGAAATATGTATATTTGAAGAAAAACGTTTGATTTGTTCACTTTGCCTACCCTGCAAGGGATATGGCGTGATGCCATGTATATATGCATGTTAAAAATAACATTAGAAATACAGTAGAGAGACAATTATCTGTGGTAATTGGGGGACACTCGAGTCCGGATAATCGAAAAACACGGTTAATCCAAATAAACATTTGAGAGTTGAAATGGTAGATAAATTTTGCTACGCAAGATGAGTACATAAATAAGCTTTCTCAATGTTTGACAGATACAACCTCTAACCGATGGTATCATATCACGGAAATTATATAGGAAGCTCCAGAAAACACCGTCAACTTACTAGCGTTGTCAATTGCTATAATATAAACCATAGATTTTTTAACAATTTAGGTCCTTGCTTCATAATTTATGTGCAACGGGGTTTTATATAATCAAAAATCAGAAAGAAGTATCGATTTATTTTTTCATGCTACATATACGAGTATGTCCTCAGTGAGATACAGACAAAAGCCAAGTTTACTAGGGACACGACAAATGAAAGGCAACAAACCCAGATCCATTAAAATTGTGTGTCCAAATTAAATTACCTGTTGTTTTTTAACACATTATATATATTTCTTCTTCTTAGTGTCATCTCAGGTCCCCCCAACGTTGACTATCACCTGAGAGAAAGCATCTTTGTTCCAGGCAGTCTGGAAAAAGATCCCCAATGCTCCTTATACCAGTCCAACCACGTATATTGCGGAGCCAGGAGATTAGCCTCCTGCCAACACCTCTTCGACCCTCAATTTTGCCTTGGATGATCAGGTACGGTAATTTGTACTTTGCTCCTCTAAGTACGTGACCCAAATAGGATGCCTTTCGGATTTTAATATTAGTCAGTAACTCTCTATCAACTTTGGCTCTTTGAAGAACCCTTGTGTTGCTGACCATATCCATCCAGTGTATCCGTAGCATTCTCCGGTGCATCCACATTTCGAATGCTTCCAGTCGGTTCATATTACCAACTTTGAGGGTCCATGATTCCACTTCATATAATAACAGTATATTTCTTGTCATGTGTAAAATAAAATAAATAAAATTAAAAAAAATTCACATAAAAAAATTGGATTCAATTATATTTCAGGAAGGCAAAAAAAATATTTGTACTATAGAGGACCACGATAATCCAACCCATGAATTATTGAGCCCCGGATAATCAACGGTTTACTGTGTTGTCTACATGTAGGGGAAAAAACCTGTCAAATAAATTTGTCCTGAATAGGTGGGTATCAAACATATTCATCGCATCAATATTTTTAGTTCCTTGATCGATACATATGCACAATCAGGGAATTACTATACTTGAGAAAATGTAGAATGGTCCCTGTGACATTTGAAATGTCATGTCTAAAAGGGATGGGATTATATAGTTTTTTTTTATAAATCGAAAAATTGTTTCTCTCTAAACTGACATTTTAATTCCTAATTTTCATTACACTGACTTTCTAATGTATTGTATGATTTGTATCTATCTTTAAATAGGCACTTTGAATAAATACTAATTACGAATATTTAATTTTAGGTATAAAAAAATCGAAAATTCAATTATCTTTTACCCCATCCTTAGCCAATGCAAACTAACGTAGTGACTTTTGACAAACGTCACCAAATATTATTTGATTTTAATAAACTGCCACATTTTTGCTAATTTGTAACAAGATGTATTCATTTGTCATTATTGTTAGTTTTATTTAATGTATTTACCTAAATAACTTGCTATTTATTAGAATTATAAGGTTTATATTAAAGTTGATAGGAGGTTTATATTAAAGTTGATAAAATAATTAAAATTACTGAACGTCGTTACAAGGTTGTATTGGGGCAAATTTGTGAACTGTCGCAGGATCCATGCTACATTTTCTCAAGTATAAGGAACATAACTCGTAACATTGGTGAGTTATGAAATATTTCACGGATTCTATACTTCACATCTAGGAGTGTGGCAATCTCACTTTGATGGATATTTCAGCCAATATTTCTGATGTCACACTCAACAAGATTGATTATATTGATGTGTATTGCACCAGTGCTCAGTTGTCACACTAAGTTTGTATGCTCCACCAAATTTCTGTGAATTAGGTCATTTTTTGTACGAAAATTCTATCCAATTTTTTTCTTATTGTATCTTTTCCAATCATGCTCTTCTCGTTGTCTTTACGATAATATTATGAAATCAATTTAGCACATTGATTTCTATGCAATGTGATTTTTATGTAACCATTCACTTACTAGAAACACCAGCTAAAAAACCGTGACAGTTTCGGAATTCTTATTTTTTAAAATATTTTTTAATGTTTGCTCTATACTCAAGAAAATGTAGCATGGTCCCTGTAACATTTGAAATGTCATGTCTTAAAGGGATAGGGATCGGGGTAAAATAGTTTTTTTTTACAAATCGAATAGTTTTTTCATAAAGCGAAAAATTGTCTTTCTCTAAACTGACGTTTTAATTCCTAATTTTCATTATACTGACTTTCTAATGTATTGTATGATTTGTATCTATCTTTAAATAGGCCAAGATCCACTATGAATTAATACTAATTACGAACATTTAATTTTATGTATAAAAAAAATTGAAAATCAATTATCGTATACCCCATCCCTAGCCAATACAGACTAACATAGTGACTAAGCGAACGTTGCCAAAAATTATTTGATTTTAAAAACTGACGTATTTTTGCTAATTTGTAACAAGATGTATTAATTTGTCTTTATTGTTAGTTTTATGTAATGTATTTACCTAAATAACTTGATATTTATTAGAAGCGAGGCTTATATTAAAGTTGATAAAATAATTAAAATTACTGAACGTCGTTACAAGGTTGTATTGGGGCAAATTTGTGAACTGTCACAGGGACCATGCTACATTTTCTCAAGTACATATCTACTGCTGCTCTTTTCCAAATTTATTTGGGTGGATTAAAAACAGTAGAGGGCTAACAGCACTGATAATGTTTATAAGGGTTTATGACAATACTTTTTAGCTTTTTACTATTTTTGCTTGAATACTGCTTTTTACTATTTTTTAAGAACTTAAAAAAGAAATTACTTAGCAGTCAATGTATTTCGTTATACTCAAATCTAAAGTTGTTTGTCATTCAAAGAGCTAAGTAAAAGTTAAAAGTGGTACTTTTTGAGCTACAAGACAAAGTGTGATATTTGTAGTGTGAGACTTAACAACACTGGTTTATTTATATTACTATGTAAATTGTTAAGTTCGAAAGTATGAAATAGATCAAATCATATTACCGTGTTAGCTGTTAAATATATCAAATAATATTACCCTGTTAGCTGTAAAATAGATCAAATCATATTACCGTGTTAGCTGTTAAATAGATCAAATCATATTACCGTGTTAGCTGTTAAATAGATCAAATCATATTACCGTGTTAGCTGTTAAATAGATCAAATCATATTACCGTGTTAGCTGTTAAATAGATCAAATCATATTACCGTGTTAGCTGTTAAATATATCAAATCATATTACCGTGTTAGCTGTTAAATAGATCAAATCATATTACCGTGTTTGCTGTTAAATATATCAAATCATATTACCGTGTTAGCTGTTAAATAGATCAAATCATATTACCGTGTTAGCTGTTAAATAGATCAAATCATATTACCGTGTTAGCTGTTAAATAGATCAAATCATATTACCGTGTTTGCTGTTAAATATATCAAATCATATTACCGTGTTAGCTGTTAAATAGATGAAATCATATTACCGTGTTAGCTGTTAAATAGATCAAATCATATTACCGTGTTAGCTGTTAAATAGATCAAATCATATTACCGTGTTAGCTGTTAAATAGATCAAATCATATTACCGTGTTTGCTGTTAAATATATCAAATCATATTACCGTGTTAGCTGTTAAATAGATCAAATCATATGACCGTGTTAGCTGTTAAATAGATCAAATCATACTACCGTGTTAGCTGTTAAATTCAAAAGTTTAAGATAGTTAAAATTGTATTTCTATGTTAGCTGTTAAGTTCAAAAGTATAACATAGTTCTAATTGTCTAACAATGTTAGCTGTTAAGTAGAAAAGTATAACGTAATTTAAATTATCTTACTATGTTAGGTGTTAAGTTCAAAAGTACGAGTATAACATGGATCAAATTGTATCAAATCATTATGACACGCACTTGATTGAGATTTTTGTTAAATGATCCATATGTGTCCATAAAAAATAATTGGGATTGATCAAGAACTTCAAAATGAGAGATCTGTGATAATATAGTAACATTGTTCTCTCATTTTGACTTCAAATTTAATTGTATGTGAATCTCTAATGGTATGACAAATTTGCATCAACATGTTTGGAGAAAACGCCCACTTTGTAATTTAACACCAATTTACATACAATCAGGTTTAACCCATGATTAGTCATTTTAGTCACAAAGCAAATGACAATAATAGATTTTAATCAATTTATATTTTACAAAACTATCCAAGAGATTTATATTTCAACATCATAATCGTATACATTCCACCAAGAACACAGAGATGCCATAAAATGCTTCCATCCAGATCAGTGCATTGTCTGGCATTTGTGCTCTCTCATGTCATGCTGAGACTGCGAATCTCTCTATCGTAACACTGGTGGATAGTATGAATTGGGTGTCTGATCAGTTGAATCCATTGCAAACGTCAAAACAATGAAGATCTTGGTCAATTACTAGATGGCATCTTCAATATAGACCTTTTACCCCTTATTTTTAATGTATTAATCTTTCATTGAATAGAGTACAACTTTTCGGACTTATTATCATGTGGTAATCTCTGCCAATCAACCAGAAAGGTAACAAACAAGCCTTAAGTGAAAAATAGGCTGGAATCCCTTTTTAAAAAAACTGGGTACCATCAGGAATGAAATCCCGAAACCACCAGGATGGAAGACAAGCATTTTATCAATTAAGCTTCTTATTCTTCCTGGCACTGTCCCAACTCATTGCCTAGGTAGGCTGTTGGGGTTGGCTCTTCTCGTTCTCAGGCTGTATATTCTTCGGTTCTGGGTGTCGCTTTCATCTAGGCCGTTTCTCTGCAGAATTTGGAGCATTGAGTTATCCAAGAGTTCTTCGGTCTTCCACTGGACGGCTGTTGAGGAAGATCCACAGACATTGCCTGAGTTACCATATGGTCTGGTGGTCTCCGTCTTATGTGCCCGTACCATCTCAGCTGTCGCTCTTCCAGCTTCTGTTTATGTCAGTGACTCCCAGGCTACCACGAATACGTGAGCTCTTAATTTTATCTTTCAGTGATACTCCTGCCGACCACCTAAGCATTCGCATTTCTACAGTTTCAAGTTGCCTAGAGTAGGAGCTGTACATAGTCCAGCATTCTGAGCCATACATAATTGTGGGTCTAACGATAGTCTGGTATACCTTTCCTGTCAGTTTTATAGGCATTTTTGGGTCACACAAGACTCCTGTTACCGATCTGAATTTCATCCATCCCACACTTATTCTATGGTCAACATCCGCGGCGCACCCTCCGTCTTTGTGAATGAGTGAACCTAGATACTTAAATGATAAAAACTTAACAATTAAGCTATGGGGGTTATATTGCAGTGGTTATAGACTGTTGTCTAGATCTGCGCACGTGGAGTGGCGGAGACTTAAATAAATAGTGGAGGAATATTTTATTTATTCATTCCTGAGAGAACTGGATGGGATCCATTGGGTTACTCCCGAGGATGTGACATGCATGAGCAATCATGACATCTGTGGGAAAGATACCATAAAAGAGACAAATGTAGCCTGCTTTTATTTTTTGGTAATAATTTGTTACCAACTATAGGGTCTTTCAAATTGACTGTTTTTTAAACTCAATTTTTTTTTATTCTTGAATAAAACACACAATTTGCTTTGATTTCAAAAAACTTTTTATTGGTCATTGAAGTATAATGTATGATATTTAAACACAATAAACAATATCCGCCAAATGTCCACCTCTTGAAGCTCCACAGATGTCCACTCTTTTGTCAAAATTTTCGATGACATTTTGGCATAATTGCGGTTCTAACTCACCAATAAAGCGAATAATTTCGTCCTTCAGCTCAGGAATTGATTGGGGGTCATTCTTATAGACTTGGATTTTCATGTTAACTCAGAGAAAATAGTCCAACGTTGTCAGATCACATGATCTTGGTGGCCAATTAACATCACCGTTTCCGGAGATTACAATAGATACAATAATTCTCAATTTGAACGCGTTGTTGTATTGTTTACGACTCCATTTTTATAAATGCTATACATTACACTTTTCAAATGTCACAAGACCCAAGCAAGTTCGCGACGACATCTGTGTTTTATCCAAGAATTAAAAAAACCGCTCAATTTGAAAGACCTTATATATAGAAGTTTCAAAATTGTGAACTTTTAACCCTTCCTTCCTTGTGATGTGTAACCAGTACACATTGCTTCTAAAAACTTTAATATCTCTATAAATATAACAAATACTGGGTTCAGATTTTAGGTATTCCTCCGTAATACTCGTACATTTATGCATTGAATGAAAAAATAATATTAATAATAATTAGCACTTATTGGCCACATCAGAGATATTTTGTGAAAATCGGGAATAAATTCACCAATACAATCAAACGTGTGCCAGTGTGTGACATAGGTATATTCATTCTAGAAACCGCTATTGGTGAGGAAGCGACGCTATTCACGTCTCACTCTCACTCTACTTCAGTATATGGGAACGCAAGAAATAGAATCTCAGTTCGCAGTTGTTTCTTCCTTCGAGGTATAACATACATAGTGTTAGTGTTCCGAGTCCCGTCTCAGTAGCTCGCGGGCATCCATACGAGGTGATCTCTGTGCCCGTTTTGTGAACATTGACCAATGTTTTTTCATGTTTTCAGCAATTAAATTTCAATTATTATAACTTTTGATTTCAAATTTAATTGGTTTAAGCGATTGGCTATGAATATTCTTATTTTCCCGATTTTAAATCGCTCATTTTTACATCTTCTCCCTGGCTCCATCCCAACTCATTGTCTGCGAAGACTGTTGGGATCAGCTCTCCTCGTTCTCAGGTTGTATGCTCTTCTGTCCCGGACAACGTCCCCCAGGCCGTGCCTCTGCATCACGTTATCTTTTTGCACCACCCATGAATTCTTTGGTCTTCCTCTGATTGTTATTCGAGGAAGATCCATAGAGATTGCCTGGTTCACAATGTGATCGGGTGCTCTGCGTCCAACGTGCCCATACCATCTCAATTGCCTCTCCTCCATCTTGCTGTTGATGTCTGTAACACCTAGGCTTCCATGAATGCGTGAGCATGTGTATTAATGTGTATTGAATACATGTGTATTAATGTGTATTGAATACACAGCATCGGAAGGCGTGATTTTTTTTTAGCACCGAAAGAGAAAGATTAACCAGACAATCAATAAATAATAATGTGTGTATCAGAAAATATGGGTTCCTTTTTAAAAGTAGAAACAAATCACAAGAATGTCTATTATCTAATTCGTCGTTTTGTAATTTTGGTATTCAGTATGCGGTCTGATTTGTGCATGAACATTTTTGTACAGTTAAAAAGAATTATGTAACAGAACAAGCATGCAACTTTATTTCCGCATGATCAGTAGTGGGTGAATGAAATGAAACAAAGAAATTTAGTCTTAATATTTTATTTCTACAACAATTAGAATCACAAGCCAGCTGATCGGAGGTGATAAAATACTTTTGTATCATCTTTGCACTTAGTACACAATCGAACGCTTACAATATCTCATAATATTTACTGTCAAATTATGACAAAGCTGGAATGATGTAACATACAAAATGATGTTTCTGAAATCAGTATTGAGCAACAATTGAGAAAGTAAATTATTTTTTAAATGTATCTTCAGCAAGAAAAAACAGAGAAGTTTTGAAAAAAGTGTCCTACAACGAATATGAACCATTGCAGGAGTCAGATACAATGAGAAACTCGACAGCTCCCGGATTTTAATAAAAAGAAGCTACAAAAACTCAGATAGTTTGCCATATCTAGAGGATACACAAAACCAGGACTTCAAAAACCCGGGAGGATGGAGAAGAGTTGGGAGACTTTAGCATCGTAGGACAATGAGTTATTCGATATCGTGGAATTATTAGATATCCCAAGCGGGTCGTTGATGAGGACAGATATGCATGAAAGGCGTAGATTTAGGAGGCAAAGTAGATCTCTATATGGACTGTAGCACTATTGAAGTAAAAGAGGGAAAAATCAAATGATTTTTTTATTGAATTTAAGTGGAAAATACAAGAAACTAAATGAATCATAGTTGAAATTAAATTTGTAAGCATAAAGAAAATAAGTTGAAAATAGTGGAATTCTGTTTTTGCAGAGAAAAATATTGTCAAACACAGGAAAATATTGGGTGTTAACATAAGTTGTGTCCGTTTTTTCCAAATATAAAAATGAGCACCAAAAGTAAAACAAAATAGTAAAGATTATACATCATTCGAAAGAAAATTTTCTGCTCTACAAGATATTCTGTTTGCTTTTACGTTACATGGACTTCGATGAGGACCGCTTAAACCATATTATTCATGAAGATTCCCTTCAAACCACAGTAGAATTGGCTGAGCAGATGAGTTGTGGTCACATGACTGTATACCGCCATCTTAAATCAATGGGAAAAGTCCATAAGTTCGGCGCTTGGGTTCCACATGTTTTGAGTGAAAACAACAAAAATCAATTGTCGAACGTTGATTAAGCGGTCTTCATCGAAGTCTACTGGTTGTCCGGAACGCTCCATGTCTTTCAGGTCGAAATTATCGTCTTTGAAACGCAAAAACCATCGACGAGCTGTCCTTTCATTCATAGCATCTTCACCGTACACTTCGCAAATATCGCGAGCAGCTTTGGCAGCTTTATTCCCTCGATTGAACGCGAACAGTGTCGAAAATGCTCACTTTCGTCTGCTTGACATTGCATTTTGAAGGCTTGTAATCAAATAAAATAATATATGTAACGTAAAAGCAAACACAATATCTTGTAGAGCAGAAAATTTTCTTTCGAATGACGTATAACTTTACCATTTTGTTTTACTTTTGGTGCTCATTTTCAAATTTGAAAAAAAAAAACGGACACAACTTATGTTAACACCTTATATAATATTTAAATGCAAATATAATCTTGACACGTTGTTTATCAAAACAATGCAATCTAGTAGCAGCTAGATATGATGCTATATTCCATACAATTTATTTGATAGCTTCAATTTTATTAGTCGATTGCATAAAAAAATGAAGGGATTTTGAGGTTAACATTGACTGTGAATGAAATAAATTAATAAATATTAGCGCGTGCTGTATGAAATTGTACATTTTATTTGGATAATTGCACATGATTTTTAGATTTTGTCGAGCTGCCATAAGAATACAGAATTTCTGTTTAAAGTTAAAAATATTTATTTTCTCACCAGACTACTCCCAAAAATAGCCATTTTTTAAATAAATTTATTCTTTATTTAAAAGTGTGATGTTTTGACTCATAAATGCAATTTTGAAATCAATTATTTAAAAAAAACAAAGAAAGCTTACGTAACTGGAAAATTATCAGGTGTACAAATAAGTCGCCGCCGTTTGACAAAAGTTGGCGCCACCAGTAAGTTATGGTTAAAATTGTCAGATGTAAAACGTCATTGTCGTAAGGTTGGACATCTGTCAACAACATAACCTTGAAATATTAGTGAATTTTTATCAGTGTAATATATTCTTTAGTGTGCAAAAATGTCAAGTTTTGAGCCGAATAAGCGTCATTTGTGGGAACTTTTGATTTACTTCTTCAATTTGAAGAAATCTGCAGCTGAGGCGCATCCATTGCATGTAACTTATTTGTACACCTGGCTGAGTAATTAGAACTTTTATTTAAATGAAAAGTCTATAAATGAAAAAAAATATTATCATATTTCAAAGGTCTTGTTTATTAAGTATGGGTATAATATATTTCAAAAGTTATTATCTAAATTAATGGAATTCAATGTGCCCGAATGCTGTTTAATTTTTTTTTCTAAATTAAATTATAACTTAAGATAATCTATGTTTATAATAATTAAAATTAAATTGCTCGATAACATAAATACTAAAAACATCAAATAAAGTTATAACTAATATGTTATTTTCATTCAAAATGAATTTAAACACTATAAAAGTGTTTTCATTTGAATGAAAACATTTGATTCAATAAATAATTAATAATTAAAATGAATCGAACAAATGGAAACAAACCTTAAAAAAGATTTAAAATTAAAACGAAAAAACTCCAAAGAGGATTTAATTTTAATAAGCGATTTAGTCCCTGGCCAAAATTATTTAAGCCTCGAAAATTTTGAATTCTTCATAAGAATATAAAATAAACAACTTAGTTGAACTTATTTTTAATTACGAGATTCAAAGTAAATTTTCATTAAATGATTGAGTTTTATACTAAAGTAAAGTTAAATTAAAAATAATATATGTAATAAAGTTTTGATGCACATCTGGAGCTGGGTAACACAACGTTGATTTTTTAAACTTTTTTTTAAAATACTTTTTATTTATTTTACCGTTAAACATGTTACTATGTTTCAATATTACGGAAATATGTCAACAAAAAATGGGTGCATACTTAAGACTCACTGTTGCCAGCTTGAATATAAAGAAATTTGAATGCGGCAATAATTTACAATTATTATCTATCTATAATGTTCATAGATAGATAATAATTGTAATAACAATTATTATCTATCTATAATGTTCATAGATAGATAATAATTGTTATTACAATTATTATCTATCTATAATGTTCATAGATAGATAATAATTGTTATTACAATTATTATCTATTTATAATGTTCATAGATAGATAATAATTGTTATTACAATTATTATCTATCTATAATGTTCATAGATAGATAATAATTGTTATTACAATTATTATCTATCTATAATGTTCATAGATAGATAATAATTATAATAACAATTATTATCTATCTATAATGTTCATATATAGATAATAATTGTTATTACAATTATTATCTATCTATAATGTTCATAGATAGATAATAATTGTAATAACAATTATTATCTATCTATAATGTTTATAGATAGATAATAATTGTAATATACTCAGTAATGAACAATGCATTTGCCTTAAAAAATATTGAAATTGAACTAGAGATAGGGTCGTCATTTTTGTTTTTTGCACACAGGCGGCTGTACCTCTCGCATGAGTAACATGCTGCTATAGATTGAAAGGTAGCTGTAACAGTGCTATTTCTTTCAAGCACCTTAAATCTTCTCCTTGGCTCCATCCCAACTCACTGTCTGCGAAGACTGTTGGGGTCAGCTCTCCTCGTCGTCATGTTGTATGCTCTTCTGTCCCGGACTATGTCTCCCAGGCCGTGCCTCTGCATCAGGTTATCTTTTTGCACCACCCATGAATTCTTTGGTCTTCTTCTGGTTGTTATTCGAGGAAGATCCATGGAGATTGCCTGGTTCACAATGTGATATAAGTATTTTTTATTTCTTTTACCGTTAAACATGTAACTATGTTTCAATATTGCGGAAATATGTCAACAAAAAATTACTTGACTTACATTATTTTTACGGTAAGAAAAAATGGCCACAATGTTTCTCCCAGGCGTTGGAAAGTGATGCGTAAATTCAAATTGTTATTCGTAAATCAATTTTTTTAGATCCTTCCTATTAACACGTTCCGTGCCGCAGTACATTTTGAGAAAATAAGTACGTGCGCCACTAAACAAATTATAGTTTATATTATGTATACATATATAGGCTTCATAAATAATGATTTATTTTTAAAAATAAACTGATTTTAGGTGATATTGCGAGCGTAGGTCACCGGTGACCTACGCGGCGTCGTACGGTAATACATGTATATACAACATAAACTTTTGTAGTCGAAACAAATTGTAGCATGCCTAATTTATTACTTATTATATTTTTTATTTATTTATGTAATATGCTATAGTGTTACGCCATAACATAATAATCTCTTATGATTATTGAGAAAATAGCTCCAAAAAAGGGTCACAATGTTGCATAGACAATGCACCCTCATAAATTTCCAGAGTGGGACAAATGGATGGTCCCATTCATTATGTTATCCCTGGAATCTCTTCTATACCCCCTAGCCTAATTGTAGAGGCTAGTTTATCCTTGAAAAAAATAAACCGTAATAGCTTGCTCATGTACACCTGGAGGTTTATTAAAAATAATTGCATTTTCAAACAAAATTTTGGAAGTTTTTATGTGCATTATATTCAGGGGCGCCGTATAGGTCACATTCAATGTTAAAATTTGTAGTAAATGTGACCGCTGGCACACTGGGACTGTTTATAAAAAAAAAACACGTAGGTCACCGTTGACCTATGTAGCGCCCTGGTCAAAAATATGGTAGGTCATTGGTGACCTACGCGGCGCGGAACGTGTTAACAGAGTCACCCTGTATTATTTGATTTACTTATTTTAAACTGTTCTTTGTCAGTTATTAGTTTTCTTACAATACTATATAAATGAATATTAGATAATCACTTTAATGCGTGCGCAGTTATGGGTAAATCAGTTTTGTTTACCAGCTCCTCGTGTATTTCAAACTACATTAAATGATCTTAAAAATTAATGGACCAAAAGACTATTTAAAATTTTAACTGGTGTTTTCCGATACAATAGATGTCTTAAATCTACGATAATAAATATCTGGCTTTTTGATAGTATATATTGTAAATACAACCCAGAAAATATATAGGTTTTTCATTAAAGGAAATTTTATTTCAATTTAACTTTAAAATTAACAGCCTGAAAACCAGACTGGTACAAATGACATTTAAAAAAAACTGGTTTAAGTGCTAAAATAATAGCATTAACGCCATTTGACAGCCTAAAAATCAGACTGGTACAAATGACATTTAAAAAAAATGGGTTTAAGTGCTAAAATAATATTGTAGCATTTCATATGTTCCTTATTGTGCCAAGATGATCTAGGTGAATTATCGATAATAACCCCATTTCTGAGGGAATGTATCAAGTGACGTCATATGAAACTAACAAATCTTGTACGACACAAATAGTTGATTTTCTCTCTTTCATCTTTTTGTCTCTTGTACCATCCTGGTTTCCAGGCCGTCAATTCATAATGAAAGAATTCTACCTTTCAAATATTTCAATTGCATTGCGCCAAAAAATTCATAAGAAATGTATGCACAAATACAATTTTAAAAAAAAATTGATATTTTTTTATAAAGGAACAACATAAGTGGATGATATAGCCAGCCGAATTTTAAATATTCACATAAAAAAATTAAATATAATTTCTAGATGTTATTTCAAGTGAAAACTCATACATATATTTATTAAAAGTATCGAAATTTGTTCATTATATAAGTATTATTAAAAGTATGAGTAGCTATTTACAGGTATATGAGAATACTGAAATATTAACTTATACCAACTAAATTATCTAAAAATTAATCACTCGATACATTCATTTTGATTATATTACAACTGTACCTGTCATTGTGTAAAGTGTAATGTAAAAGTGATTGTATTGCGATTCTTCAGTTTTTTTTTTAAATTTAAAATAAGGCTCTTTTATAGAACACTTGTGTGCTCCAAAATATATGTTAGGCAGCTATACTATATACAATTAGAGTATAAACTTAAAATTTTGACAACGGTTAGTAAAATGCTACGTTTGGTCAGTGTTATTGCATGGAGTAGAATCATGGACCCTCAAAGTTGGTAGTATGAACCAACTGGAAGCATTCGAAATGTGGATACACTGGAGAATGCTACGGATACCCTGAACGGATATGGTCAGCAACACAAGGGTTCTTCAAAGAGCCAAAGTTGATAGAGAGTTGCTGACTTGATGTTTGAAAAAAAACGATCCTTGTATCATAGATCTTAATACGGAAATGCGTTATTTTTCGGCATATTCTTGATGTTCTGATCTGTGAAATGAAATTAGGTGTGACGTAGGATAGGGTGCATACTTAAGACTCACTGTTGCCAGCTTGAATATAAAGAAATTTGAATGCGACAACAATTTACAATTATTATCTATCTATAATGTTTATAGATATATAATAATTATAATAACAATTACTATCTATCTATAATGTTTATAGATAGATTATAATTATAATATACTCAGTAATGAACAATGCATTTGACTTAAAAAATATTGAAATTGAACTAGGGTCATTGTTAGATAATAAGTGTAATAACAATTATTATCTATCTATAATGTTTATAGATAGATCTTCTTCTTCTTCTTATTTTAAGCCTGTTGGCCTGTTATGGTCCTGCATCATTGTTTGCCTCTTGCGACGTCGACTGCCAGATGTCTTTCCATCTTTTGGGAGGTCATCCTGGAGGTCTGCTTGCTTGGGGGATACTGTCCCTGGCCATTCTTACGGCTCTTGGTTCCGCCATTCTGGATACGTGTTCGTTCCAGAACCTTCTTCTCTGTCGTCCCCATCTGACAATATCTTCAACTTTGCACGCCCTTCGGATTTCTGTGTTACGTACTCTATCACGAAGAGTTTTGCCAGCGATACTCCTGAGTACCTTCATTTCGCTGATTCGAAGGAGATTTTTGGTTCTGACAGTGTCGGCTCTGGATTGTATGCTGTATGTCATTATAGATAGATAATAATTGTAATATACTCAGTAATGAACAATGCATTTGCCTTAAAAAATATTGAAATTGAACTAGGGATAGGGTCATCATTTTTGTTTTTTGCACACAGGCGGCTGTACCTCTCGCATGAGTAGCATGCTGCTATAGATTGAAAGGTAGCTGTTACAGTGCTATTTATTTCAAGCACCTTAAATAAATAGCTAATTATTATAAATTCTCTTTATTTGGATCTTTCCATTCTAACTGCGTATTTAAGGAATTAACACTTAATTTTTACAGTAAATTAGCCTCGCATTGCTTTATTTAATCCTGTTACAAATGTAACTATAATATTCATTTTAGAAAACCACTATTCAAATATTATAAATAAAAAAATGTTAATTTCACTAATCATCAATTCAAACACAAATGCTAATTTCACTATAGTTCGGAAATTCTAGGATGAGTCCTGTGACAGCTCACAAATTAGCCCCAATACAACCTTGTAACAATGTTCAGTAATTTTAATTGTTTTATCAACTTTAATATAAGCCTCAATTCTAATAAATAGCAAGTTATTTAGGTAAATACATTACATAAGGTTGTATTTATTGGAGCAAATTTGTGAGCTGCCACAGGACTCATCCTAGAATTTCCGAACTATAATCATCAATTCAAACACAAATGTTAATTTCACTATAGTTCGGAAATTCTAGGATGAGTCCTGTGACAGCTCACAAATTGGCCCCAATACAACCTTGTAACGATGTTCAGTAATTTTAATGGTTTTATCAACTTTAATATAAGCCTCAATTCTAATAAATAGCAAGTTATTTAGTTAAATACATTACATAAGGTTGTATTGGGGCAAATTTGTGAGCTGTCACAGGACTCATCCTAGAATTTCCGAACTATAATCATCAATTCAAAAACAAATGTTAATTTCACTAATCATCAATTCAAACGCAAATGTTTAAAATAAATTCTATGATTTAGATAATTTTATTTGCTAACCAGAGTTTGAACCAATAAATAAATGATAAAAAGTCACATTAAATAAATTAGTACAACTAACTTTAGAGCTTACAAATGTTTCTCAAATAAAATATCAGTGTGCGTAGAGTATTTGTTAACTTATAGTCAAAACTACTAGTATTTACAATATATAATATTATCTTCTCACACAAGTGTGATCTTCAGGTAATAGTTGCTCTTATAACTGTTGCCCTTTCAAAATGTCCAGCATTTTGGGAGAGGCCAACCTGAGCGTTTCTAAGTAAATCCTAAAAATATGGACGGATTTTGATATTTACGATTTAATTTGAAATCAAAATGAACTGATTCTCGAAAGTTATCTGTACGATTCTAGAATTATTCCTTACTAAAATGACAATGTTTGAATTCACATTTTAACTTGAATCAACATGAATTTTGCAACCCTTTTTACATAGACAACCCCTTATTTTTCAAGGTGTTAACATAAGTTGTGTCCGTTTTTTTCCAAATTAAAAAATGAGCACTAAAACTAAAACAAAATGGTAAAGGTTATACGTCATTCGAAAGAAAATTTTCCACTCTATCAGACATTGTGTTTGCTTTTACGTTACATATATTATTTTATTTGATTACAAGCCTTCAAAATGGAATGTCAAGTAGATGAAAGTGAGCATTTTCGACACCTCCTTCTGTTCGTGTTCAATCGAGGGAATAAAACTGCCAAAGCTGCTCGCGATATTTGCAAAGTGTACGGTGAAGATGCTATGAATGATAGGACAACTCATCGAGGGTTTTTGCATTTCAAAGATGGTAATTTTGACTTGAAAGACATGGAGCGTTCCAGACGACCAGTGGACTTCGATGAGGACCGCTTAAACCATATTATTCATGAAGATCCCCTTCAAACCACCGTAGAATTGGTTGAGCAGATGAATTGTAGTCACATGACTATATAAAACCATCTTAAATCAATGGGAAAAGTCCAGAAGTTCGGCGCTTGTGTTCCACATGTTTTGAGTGATAACAAGTGTACAGTGAAGATGCAATGAATTAAAGGACAGCTCGTTGATGGTTTTTGCGTTTCAAAGATGATAATTTCGACCTGAAAGACATGGAGCGTTCCGGACGACCAGTGGACTTCGATAAGGCTTAAACCATATTATTTATGAAGATCCCCTTCACATGAAAGTTAGTTAGCAAATATTAAAAAGTTAATGAACGCATATTTATAATTGTCCACTTCTCTACCAGACCCTGTATCTGTTCTTTAATTAGCAATTCGCAAAATCTTGCTGTCTGATTAATTGTAAAATATATAATTTTTCATAAATTTTGTTATTCAAATACATATAATTTTATAACTTAAAAGAACATAAACTTAGGTTACACCGTGTTTTGTTTCAATAACACATTTCGAATAAGGTTCTATCTATTACAAAAAGGTTTGATTCAAGTTGTTTCATTCAATGTGTTAAAATATCAGTGTTTAAGATGATGATTTATTAAGTACTTGTAAGAAAGCAAAAAATTACCAATGCACAACCTTCTTCAATAAGATGGATTATGTATAAGAAAAACCAAAATGTTTCAAGTCTTTAGTGATTCAACATTTTGTAGAGAAAATCTGAATCAATTTAATACATTTTAAACAGTGAACTTATTTCTTTTATAAATAAAGTTTCACATCACTACAGATTGTGCATATGTTGAAAAGTGCAGTAAATATTACGAACTATTACCGAAGATCACAGTTCTCATCAGCGATACATATATATTGGGTGTTAACATAAGTTGTGTCCGTTTTTTTCCAATTTAAAAATGAGCACCAAAAGTAAAACAAAATGATAGAGGTTATATGTCATTCGAAAGAAAATTTTCTGCTCTACAAGATATTGTGTCTGCTTTTACGTTACATATATCATTTTATTTGATTACAAGCCTTCAAAATGGAATGTCAAGTAGACGAAAGTGAGCATTTTCGACACCTCCTTCTGTTCGCGTTCAATCAAGGGAATAAAGCTGCCAAAGCTGCTTGCGATATTTGCGAAATGTACGGTGAAGATGCTATGAATGAAAGGACAGCTCGTTGATGGTTTTTGCGTTTCAAAGACGGTAATTTCGACCTGAACGACATGGAGCATTCCGGATGACCAGTGGACTTCGATGAGGACCGCTTAAACCATATTATTCATGAAGATCCCCTTCAAACTACCGTAGAATTGGTTGAGCAGATGAATTGTAGTCACATGACTATATACCAACATCTTAAATCAATGGGAAAAGTCCAGAAGTTCGGCGCTTGTGTTCCACATGTTTTGAGTGATAACAACAAAAATCAACATTCGACAATCGATTTTTGTTGTTATCACTCAAAACATGTGGAACACAAGCGCCGAACTTCTGGACTTTTCCCATTGATTTAAGATGTTGGTATATAGTCATGTGACTACAATTCATCTGCTCAACCAATTCTACGGTAGTTTGAAGGGGATCTTCATGAATAATATGGTTTAAGCGGTCCTCATCGAAGTCCACTGGTCGTCCGGAACGCTCCATGTCTTTCAGGTCGAAATTATCATCTTTGAAACGCAAAAACCATCGACGAGCTGTCCTTTTATTCATAGCATCTTCACCGTACACTTCGCAAATATCGCGAGCAGCTTTGGCAGCTTAATTCCCTCGATTGAACACGAACAGAAGGAGGTGTCGAAAATGTTCACTTTCGTCTACTTGACATTCCATTTTGAAGGTTTGTAATCAAATAAAATGATATATGCAACGTAGAAGCAAATACAATATCTTGTAGAGCAGAAAATTTTTCTTTCGAATGACGTATAACATTTACCATTTTGTTTTACTTTTGGTGCTCATTTTTAAATTGGAAAAAAACAGACACAACTTATGATAACACCTAATATAAATACTGTCAAAATAATCTAAATAACTTAGTATTACTTTAAATCTTCACTCAATGAAGTCTTAGTTTAAATGTAATTTTGTGTTATAAATCTAAATAGCTGCCTCATTACTTTATAAATGTTACAAAAAAAAAAACCTTGGATCTGGATATACAGAATCCTATTTCAATGTTTGCAACACCATTGTTTACGTAAAAGATAAGATATTTTTTATACCTCCTATAAAGTTTTCGATTGATGCAATAATTATTTATCTGTGGTAATTTGAATTTGTCACCAAAGATCTTTTATGAAATATTAGGCCTCGGCCACACATGAAGGAGCCTCGCTTGATGCTTAGAGCTATGTTGCGAGTTAGGCGACATATCCTAGCAAACCAAAGTACCGCATACTATCGCAGTGGCCATAATGCACGCTTTGCACCATGTTGCATGACGATTAGTCATCGAGTGAATCTTCTAGCGAACAGATGTGTCGGTTAATTTACAAGATGGCGGAAGTTTTAATGATATCTGTGTATAAAAGGGAACCTTTGTGGAACCCATCGAGCAAATTATAGAAAAATGTACCTGTAATAAAACCACTTTGGAATGAAGTTGCACGGAAAGTAAATAAAGATGGTAAGTTATAATGAAATTGGTTAGTTTTGAGAGTGACATCGTGTGTTGACTCAACCGCTCCCAACTGTCAAATGAATTTGTGCGTAGCACTTTGGTGTGGCCAGGCATGAAGTCACGTAAAATCTAGCTTAGCACCTAACGAAGTATTTTGGTGTGGCCTCGGCCTAAGAAAAGCTATAATATTAAAAAAAGATACAAATACAAGTCGGCAGATTGAGCGTATAGTTTAAGTATACTAATATAAAAAAATTTATATATTTTAATCACCCTACTTTCATAGTTATTTGACAAAAAAACTTTCGAGACTTAATAACATTATAACCCTCTTTACAACTGAAGTTCCGAAAAGTTATGAACACGATATAAAAAACTTACAGGAGGTATAAGCTATAGAATGTTTCAATCAAATGTGGTTATTAAGAGTAGAAGGTTAAGACGGAGGTGTGGTTCCCCCTGACGAGAAGGAAGGGCGGCATATCACTGGTGAGCACGTGCAGCCAGGAGCAATAGAGTGGTGCGGAGACAAGGGAGCGGCGTGGCATGGGCAGGGTCATCACCACCAGGCTGGACTCCATGGAGTGTTGCTGCAGCAGCTCTCTCAGACGCAGGTACCGGTATGTTTTGTCTCGGACTGCCAGCAGGTCCGCTTCTGTGATTTGTGCTGAAATGATAGTCAAATTCGTTATTCTATACCCAAAAATCCTTCGGCTTAGATCGTTCAGCCAGAAGAGTAATTTTGTAATAGTGCGAGTAACAGTGCGTTTACAAAAACTTGTCACTTTATTTTTTTAACCCTTCCCTTACGGTGATAAAAATAATACGCGCACTCCGGTGTTGGGTAGTGAGTACGCAATAAAAAATGAGCGATTTTAAATCGGAAAAATAAGAACATTCATAGATAATCCCCTTAATTAATTATAATTGAAGTTAAAAATTATAATAATTGAGATTTATTTGCTGAAAACATTAAAAAACCATCTGGCAACGCTCACGGAACGGGCGTAGATCTAGTCTCGTTGCCAGCTCAACAGCTACTGCGGTGCGGCAGGGTTGGTGGCTAACTCGGGCGTGGCTTACACTTGCCAGGTTGAGACAATTGAGCTCCTCGCTATTCAGTGACGTATGCAAAAGTGAGATGCGAATATAGTGTCGCGCTTCCCGCATACTCTTCACCTATCGTCAAGACCCAAGATCGAGGCACTCACAGCGTTTAAATGCGAATTTGTTTCCGATATTCACGAAATACTTACAATGTAGTCAATAAATTCTGATTATTATTAATATTATTTTTTAAATCAATGCGTAAATATATTATGGAGGAATACCTAAAATCTTAACCTTGTATTTGTTATATTTATAGAGATATTGATGGTTATTAGAAGCAACGTGTAGAAGATACCCAACACAGGGAAGGAAAGGTTAATGAAGTGAAAAAGCTAAAAAATAATATTTTATATTCAAACATTGAAATGAACACACCCGTTTTGTAAATTAAAAATGCTGTCAGCTTAAATTGTAATAACCATAAAAATAAAATGAATGTAAATTTATTTAACATATTAATTGTTTAGGCATGGCAGATTCTAGGAAACGTTAAATAACAATAATGGAATTTTTCAAGATTAAAAATAAATATAAGTACAAGTATTATAAAGTAAAAATGTTCGTCAGCTTTAATTAGATTATAGCACATAAAAATAAAATGAATAAAAGATTATTTAACAAGGCCGTGCCTCTGCATCAGGTTATCTTTTTGCACCACCCATGAATTCTTTGGTCTTCCTCTGATTGTTATTCGAGGAAGATCCATAGAGATTGCCTGGTTCACAATGTGATCGGGTGCTCTGCGTCCAACGTGCCCATACCATCTCAATCGCCTCTCCTCCATCTTGCTGTTGATGTATGTAACACCTAGGCTTCCACGAATGCGTGAGCTTTTTATTTTGTCTCTTAGGGACATACCAGCTGACCATCTTAGCATGCGCATTTCAGCAGTTTCTAGTTGCTTAGAGTAAGAGTTATACAATACATTGTCCAGCATTCGGAGCCATAGAGGAGTGCGGGTCTGACAATCGTTTGGTATACTTTTCCTTTTAACTTTACTGGTATTTTCATCATTGATCTAAACTTCATCCATCCCACGCTAATTCTATGTGTTACATCTGCTGCACATCCTCCATCGCTATGGATGAGTGACCCAAGATACTTAAAGGAATCACAATTTGGTAATGTTTCTCCATCCATTTGCATTACGGGAGTGACAGCATTTGTGTTCTCGAATGGTAGGTACATTATTAAAATTTGAATTGGAAAATTTCTATAAATATTATTATTTATAGAAATTTTCAAATTCAAATCTAAATCATATATCTACCGTATTTTACGGACTATAAGACACACTTTTTTCTTCAAAAAATTGCCTCCAAAATTCAGGTGCGTCTTATACTCGAAATTAATATAAAAACGTCCAGTGTTTGATTTAAAATTCCCGCCAGTCTTAAAAATGGCCATATATTCGATGCCGCGGGAAACCTATCTCTATCTGGCAACATTGGATTCAACTGGCAGCAGCAGTGCACCGATGCGACGAACATGAGTTGCGGGGATTCACAAGCTTGCTAGCACTGTCTCCCTCCCGCCCCGCCATCACAAACCCAGAACATTGTCTAGCCTATGATGCGTCATTGCAGTCTACGGTGCCAGTGAACTTGAGTCGTGGTCTAGACTGAGAGAAGATATTATTTTTAAATCTTTCAAGAAGTGCGGCATAAGTAACGCTCTCGATGGCAGTGAAGACCATCTTATATATGAAGAGGACAACGATGACGATGAAGAGGAACAAGAAGTAGAAGAAGAAAGTTCAGATGACGATTTTCAGGGATTTTAAATGTCAGTTCGGTTTTATAAACTAAGAAATTTTTTTTAGTCTGGCTTTGCAATCTAATAATAAAAATGTTATTTTTTTTTAAGTTGCCTAAAAATTAAGGTGCGTCTTATAGTCCGTAAAATATGGTATTTATTTTGTCAATGTTCACTTTAATATAAATAAATAAAAGTGTCTCCTTACCAGAATCAGGGTCTTCTGGATTCTCGGGAACTGTGAAGTCAGCAATCAGCTTGTCGAAGAAGTTGATTGAGCTATCTTGGGGCTTCTTGGTGATGTCAGGGATGAGCTGCAGGTCTGAGTAGTCTATTCGGAACTTGGCAAGGAGCGAGGCCATGCTGCGATGGAAAATCATACATTAATAAATATAAATAGACATGAAAGCAGAAGACAGAGATTTAGTCAAGAAATGTTAATAACTTCTGTTGTTCAATAGTAAACCAACTGCAATATGAATTTCATTTTATTATACCCTTATTTCATTACCTTAACTTTTTGAAGTAAGACTTTTAAATTGAGTACAGGATATCATTTTGAATTTCTTTTGCACACAATGTTTCTTGTGAACACAGAGTTAGATCCAATTATAAAGTTGTATTGTTTCCTACCTTCCAGTTGTCGATTTATTTTGCCTTGATAGCGTACGTTTCAAAATTAGAATTTTCACATTATCAAGTAAATTCCGCATATGTTTAGTTTAATTTTCCCTTCACGGTCACAGAATGTTTTGTTTCATTTTTAGCTTAACGGCATTATGCAAAATACATAATAGATAAGTAAAAATAAATGCACTTACTTTCTTTGTTCAAATTCCAACTCAGCTTGTTTATTCGCTAAAGTGAACACTCTCAGTTTACATGAAGTCCAATTCCTTCTCGTGGAAATAATGTATGGCAGGAGCAAAGTCAAACCTGAAAAAGTACAAAACAAACTTAATGTAGTTGTACAGCACCGGTACAAAGACTAAAATAGGTGGATGACTGCCGCTCAATACTCGGAGATTCCGGTTTACTTCTTGCTTTTCCGGTGAAAAGTAGCAGGGTGAAGCGATTCCTCTTTAGCAGGTAGAAGTTTGTCGTAAATAAAACACAGTAGACGTTCCACAAACTGATAATATATTTTGCTCATTTTTTATTCCTCATGTGCAGCACATCGCTCATCGTAAGCTCCTTTATTCGCTCGTGTATGTCGTCACGGCTTACTAGATACTGGCTAGATACCATGTATACCGCGCGCTCTCTGCATGCATGGGCTGTTCGATTATTTATAGTGATTATTGCGAAGGCCACGCATAAGGAACATTTCATTACAATAGGTACAGATATCTACTCTACAATATTTACACAGCAATTACACAAATAAAATTATATATTTTAGGTGACGCATACGTCCGATACAGTAGCTTTATAAACTTTAAATACATGTACAAACAGGATGTTAAAAAAACAGCTAGTAAGAAGTCCAGGTCGCAGGACATGCAGACGAGCTTTTTATGACTGAAACTGTCATGTCCCTTTGAGACATGACATTTCAAACGTCACAGGAACTATGCTACATTTTCTTAAGTATAACAACCTACCTCCATCATCGTAGAGCCACCAGACATCGATGGTAGCGTCAGTGCCGTGCTTCCTTTGGAAGTAGGTGAGCGTATTGAGGGTGGCCTTTGGAAGCTCGTTACCGCCTGCGCTGCGGTACTGTGACCACCTGCGCTCCTTGCCACCTGCACTCGGACTTGTGTTTCCACCGCCAGTGCCTCCTCCCATTGCGCCTACCACCGCATTCATCATGTCTGCCATCTTGGACTGGTTGCGACTAGAGTAATTCAAATCAAAGATTATTTCATCATCATCAATATTGTTAAGTCCCATCCCTATTGGGGTAAGCAGAAGGAACAGATCTCTTAATTCAATCTTGAAATACATCTTTGACTTCTACCATATCCATAAACTTCGTCATGCGTACTCCCTTATTATAAAGGTTTTTCCCTCTTTTAGAATTTGATTTGTTTGGTCATGCCACATTTTTTTTTAGATCTTCCCAAACTTTTCATACCTTTCACACTACTCGTACAGATTATTTTACAAATCTTTCATCACTCATTCTTTCTAAGTGACGGAACCATTTCAATGCTTATTTCTTTATCTTAAGCACTGTATCTTCTATCAATTAACATTCTTTCTTAATGTACTCTTTTATCCTGTCATACATTGTTTTTCCACACATTATTTAATAACGTAAAATCTGCTGAGATGCTAGTTCATAACAATATTTCTTTACCAACTTTTATATATGGAAGTGAGGAGTGGACGTGGAAAAATACTGAAAATGAGCCTAATGAAAGCTGTAGAAATGCGTGCACTTAGAAGAATATGGAATGAAGCTACAAGAGATAAATGTGAACTCAACTCAGATGTGTTGTGTAAGACGAAGAAGAAAAAGTAAGAAGTAAGAGAAATCGTAGGAGCTGTATGAGAAGGTGTATGGATGTGGAAGAGATGAAATGAAATATGTATATCGAGATCAGAATGTCTGGCGCTCTGTTCTCTCTGCCTACCCTGACAGGGAAATGGCGTGATGGTATGTATGAATAAATAAAATAATAAGTTTATTGACAGCAATGTAGTATGTATATTAAGGCTATGGAAAACAATACATTTGAGAGAGATAAGCTATCAAAAGGTTTGGGCTAATCTCATAACATCCTCCCAATCGAGATACACCCCACCAATAGGAGGGCGAGTCCGTTTTTCAACGCATATCCTTGAACACACAATCTGTATAGCAAAAAATAAATGTTAATAAATATGTAGTTGATACAATTATAAACATTCACAATGTGTTATACTAGAGAAAATATAGCATGGTCCCTGTGACATTTCACAAATTTGCCCCAATACAACCTTGTAACGACGTTCAGTAATTTTAATTATTTTATCAACTTTAATTATAATAAAAAGCAAGTTATTTAGGTAAATACGAGTACATTACATAAAACTAACAATAATGATAAATTAATACATCTTGTTACAAATTAGCAAAAATATGTCAGTTTGTTAAAATGAAATAATATTTGGCGACGTTCGTCAAAAGTCACTACGTTAGTGTGCATTGGCTAGGGATGGGGTATACGATAATTGGATTTTCGATTTTGTTATACCTAAAATTAAATGTTCGTAATTAGTATAAATTCATAGTGGATCTTGGCCTATTTAAAGATACATACAAATCATACAATACATTAGAAAGTCAGTATAATGAAAATTAGGAATTAAAACGTCAGTTTAGAGAAAAACTATTTTCCGATTTATAAAAAAACGATTTCATTTGTAAAAAAAAAAGATTTTACCCCATCCCTTTGAGACATGACATTTCAAACGTCACAGGGACCATCCTACATTTTCTCTAGTATAGTTACCCAGTTTCCCCTGAAGTATTGTGAGCGGTGGACTTGTTGGAGTTGTTGGGGCTCTCATCAGCATTGGGGTCAGCGGAGACAGCGTTGGCCCGGGGCATGGAAGGGGACGCCGGGGTGGACACATCAGACACACTACTTGCTTGAATTGTAAACATATTTTATAAGCAAAATATTAAGACTCGAAACAATTAAATTCACTTAACATTTTCTTCCCACCGTCATCAATTTGGAGAGGAAAAAACTGTTATGAAAATAAATTAACCTGTACACCGCGTTAAAAATCAAATTCCACGAATCCTGTGCGCGGCACAATTTCGGCGTTTTTTAATTTCTAAGTTTAAATGCGTATTTTGTTTAGAACCACCGATATTTGATTACACCACCAAGTAAACATGACATTCAAGTAATTTTCTGATAATAAATAATAGTCATTACTCTTAAGGAGACTGATTAAATAAAGGAGATAAACTAAACATTACGTAAAATACACAAAGGAATGCTACAGATCAGATCACAGGCGTTTGTGCTTTTCGCGAGGAACACGTTAAATTTATATAATATTTATAGTTAATGCATTAACATTGTGGAGGTTTAAAGACATTGTAATTTGTTTTATCAAACAGTATTTATTCCACTTTTTTGTAATGGTATAACCCTACCGGTTTCAAGGCTTTCACCTCATCTTCACGGGAGCATATTTTGACCTTTATTGCTGCACTGGCATTTAATATATTATTTATAGTTAAGGCATTAACATTGTGGAGGTTTAAAGACATTGTAATTTGTTTTATCAAACACTGTTTTTTCCACTTTTTTGTAATGGTATAACCCTACCGGTTTCAAGGCTTTCACCTCATCTTCACGGGAGCATATTTTGACCTTTATTGCTGTACTGGCATTTAATATATTATTTATAGTTAAGGCATTAACATTGTGGAGGTTTAAAGACATTGTAATTTGTTTTATCAAACACTGTTTTTTCCACTTTTTTGTAATGGTATAACCCTACCGGTTTCAAGGCTTTCACCTCATCTTCACGGGAGCATATTTTGACCTTTATTGCTGCACTGGCATTTAATATATTATTTATAGTTAAGGCATTAACATTGTGGAGGTTTAAAGACATTGTAATTTGTTTTTATCAAACACTGTTTTTTCCACTTTTTTGTAATGGTATAACCCTACCGGTTTCAAGGCTTTCACCTCATCTTCAGGGGAGCATATTTTTGCCTTAACTATAAATAATATATTAAATGTCAGTACGGCAAAAAAGGCAAAAATATACTCCCCTGAAGATGAGGTGAAAGCCTTGAAATCGGTAGGGTGAAAGCATTGAAACCATTACAAAAAAGTGGAATAAACAGTTTTTGATAAAACAAATTACAAAATAAAATTTAACCAGTGTTCGGCAAAAAAATTCCGACATCGTCTTTAACTTTTAAATGTTTGACTCCGACCCATACTAAGTTAAGTTTATTAGAGTTTAGAAGTTTCCTATTATTCATTTATATTTGAATTAATATATTATTCAATTTTAAAATATATAATCGTACCTTGTGACATCTGAGTGTAGTTCTGACCAGTGACAAGACTCTCGTTCGACTCCCGGTGTGCAGCGAAGGACTTGCTGAGAGACTGGTCCTTGTCATTGAGATCCAGTGACCTCTCTCCATCCTCCAGGATGTGACTGTAGTTGAGGCCATCTTTAAGTCGCAGAATCACTATGGCCATGTGGACATCTAGAGCTTTGCTGTGAAAGGAAAATATTTATGAAGATATCTATTGTAAAAAATCTTGAGCTAATCTGTTGGCTAAAGAGAAAAAATCTACAAAGAAAAGCAGTTCTGAGACGAATGACATATAAGAGTGAGCTATACGGTCAGGCTAAGTTTTTTTACCGGAATATATAAAAAATAATATAATGATATCTTTTTTGATATCTTCTTTCTTTGATTTATATTGCCCTTTTATTTACATCTCATAATTTATATTGCCCTTTTATTTACATCTCATAATTTATATTGCCCTTTTATTTACATCTCATAATTTATATTGCCCTTTTATTTACATCTCATAATTTATGTTAATTATTTTATCGATCAATTTTCTCATTTGTTTTTAAATGCATAAACATTTCCCCAATGTATTTAAAATATCTTGATCAAAAAGTTTTAGGACTTATTCATAAAATCGAAAATACAAGTTTATTCATCAAAATCGATATGGCCCCCTTCAAAGTACTCCCCATCGACTGCAACGCACTTACGCCAGCGCTTGATCCAATCCTCGAAACACCGCTGGTACTCAATTTGCGGTATGTCCATCAGAGCCGTCTTCGATTTTTTCATTACATCCTCTCGGGTGCTGTAACGCGTTTTGCGAAGCGGTTGTTTACGTCGGTTGAACAGGAAAAAGTCGCAGGGAGCCAGATCAGGTGCATTCAAAGGCTGTTGGTTAGAAGTCGTGTTGTTTTTGGTCAAAAACTCATGGAAATCATGTCTTTCGCGATTTCAACGCGGTCCTTTTTTTGCATGAAATTGAGGTCTTTCGGCACCAGTTTTGCAGCGACACGTCTGAGGCCCAAATCACTAACCAAAATGTCTTGAGCGGATCCATAAGCGATGTTCAAGTCCTCTGCCAGCTCTCTGATGGTCAATTTGCGGTTTTCGGCCAACATTTCTTTGATTTTATCGATGTTTTCATCGGTTTTCAACTGGCACTGCGTTCGTCATCCTCGACCGACTCACGACCACTTCTGAAGCGTTCGTGCTACCAAAAAACACTTCTCCAACATTTCCAAGGTCTGCGGACCGTTAAATCCGTTTTTCACAAAATTTAATGCAAACTCGTTGATGCACAGTTGATGCCATTTTCAAACTTGTAAAAAATCGAAAACACGCACAAAGGTAGATATACTCAGTACAGCGTAACTTTTACAAATGTCAAGCTATGATGCTGAAATTTCGACGGAAGTGTCAATGATAGATGTGGTAACCTAACAAAAAAAAAAGAATTTCAATCGTAATTGTCAATTGTAGACATACAACAATTACGATTGGAATTATTATAGACATTGTGATTGGAATTATTATAGACATTGTTATATGTCTACCCTCAGTAGTATGTCTACTAGAGCTGATAGAAGACATGTTGTTTCGTTATGTTCTGAAATGTTAAAATTTAATATCACGCGGTTATCAAGTTTCTTAGAAAAGGAGAGAAAATCCACAGGAATTAAACGACATAAATCTATAGAGAATCTTATGTATAGACAGCATCTTCTTTTGGAAGAAACTTAATTAACGCACGATATTCAATTTTTAATATTTTAGAAAATAACAGGCCGAAGGCCGAAGAGGTGTTGGCAGGAGGCAAATCTCCTTGCTCCGCAATATACATGATTGCACTGGCATAAGGGGTATTGGAGATCTTTTTCGGGGTGCCGGAGACAAAGATGTCTACTCTCAGGTGTTATTCAAAGTTGGGGGGACCTGACATGACACTGGGACGAAGAAGAAGAACAAAACAATACATCTTTTACAAGACTCGAGTTAACGTACTTACTACTGAGGTTAGAGGTATCTAATTTTAACTGTTACATTGCCTGACCATGGGTGATAGACATAAACAGCGTGGTATCTATCCTTATACCCTCGAACTTGTTTAGACTGGAGATTTTTAACCTTCTGACTGACTATTGGGGCTGATCAAACTGGAAGGAAGACCAATTTTGTTCTTATTATAAGAAAAAACTAAAAAAAAACAATCAATTGAATCAATACTTACTGCAGCACATCAACATAATCGGTGAGCTCCTCCTTGGGACACTTGTTCCAGTCGGACTTGAATCCAAGAAGCAGAATGTTGGGCTTCAGTTTACCCACTCCGCAAGCCTGAAAAGTAAATTATAATTAAAATAAACTGAGCTCAAAGAAATCTCTAACACTATAGCTATGATGTTCATATAAGTGCATTTGAAAGAGTATAGCATATTTTTTTAGATTAATTGACTTTAAATTTGACATTCCTATAATTGACATTAATTGTAACTATCTCGAACGAACATTGAATTTATTACCTCTGAGCAAAAGAAGAATACTGAATGATATACTTTTTAAAATAAAATTATAAACTCTCATTTAAATTATCCTGAATTGCTTAGCTTTTTCTATATTAGAGTTCCTTCAGTATACATATACTTGCCATAGGGTTATTTTCTATTGTTAACAAAGTACCTTTAATTACTAACAAAATTCCCTAATATATTTTTAAGAAATCAATTTGCTGAAATTGCTGATATATTTTACAATAGTCTGTTGAACTACAATATAAAAGATGGGTGATTGCAGAATTTAAAAAATGTTGATTTTGTATCATACTATTCTTCCCGCAGGAATGTTAAGAGTGATGTTTGATGTGGTGAGGTGCGAGCGACTTGACTTGAGACAGCCGCATATCGTAAAATCAACTGTGTATAGGTATATTGTTAAATATTATATTTTTGAAATAATTTTGACTTGTGTACTTCCTTAGTTATACGAGGCATATCCAGAAACTAAGTGTACTGAATTTTTGTAGGTTACAATTTTTTTTATTTAAACAAAAAAATTACGTGGTTACCGTATTACATATGTAAGCTATTTTTCGACATAGTCGCCATTCCTCTCAATGCAGGTGGTGAAGCGGGGTATCAACTTTTTGATGCCTTCCTCGAAGTAGTTTCCCGCCAACCCCTCCGTCCAGTTCTCCACCTCCTCCTTTACCTCCTTGTCGGTTGAACACCTTTTTCCACCCATGTGCAGCTTCATGGAGGTAAAGAGATAGTAATCTGAAGGTGCTAGGTCAGGGGAATGCGCGAGATGGTTCAGGACATCCCATTTAAACGAAGCGAGCAGTTTCTTAGTGGCGTTGGCCGTGTGTGGTCTGGCATTGTCATGCAGCAGGCCGACTCCCTTTGTCAGCATGCCTCTCCTCTTGTTCTGAATCGCCCTCCGCATTTTTTTTAGGGTCTCACAGTATCTTGCAGAGTTGATGGGCTCCCCTTGAGGCATATATTCAATTAAAATTATGCCTTGACAGTCCCAAAACAATTTCGTCAGTCACAATTGAAGGTCTTCCGCTCCTCTGATCATCATGCACAGACGTACGACCGTTTTTAAACTCGCGACACCACTTGCACACACTCGTACGATTCATAGCTTTATCACCATATGCAGTTTTCACCTCATTATAAACCTCAACCGGTGGTTTTCCCTTCCAAACGAGATAATGGATGACACCGCGTATTTCGCACTTGGCGGGAGATGGGATTGACATTTTTCACGAAACGTGTTGTCGCGTCGACACTTCTCAACGTACTGACCTCGAACCGGTCTCGTTGCGGAGAGGAAGGGTCAGGCTACATGGAAGTGTAGCCAACATGTCGAAAATAAAATCCATCAGGTCGTGAGAGCCTCAGTACACTTACTTTCTGGATACGTCTAGTATATTATTTTAATTGTGTTGATGTGTCTTTTTATTTGGTTTTAAAAAACCCTGAACAACTCTGCCAGTCTAAAAATTATCTTACATACTTACTCTTTTATTTAAACTATGAGTGGAAACCAGTTGTTCCCCCCATTCTCTTTTTTGTAAATTGTGCTATTCAAATAACTGAGTAAGCTTTTGACAATTGTTAAACCAGCACTGTGCTATATACTTTTATCTTGTATGAGGGTACCTTCTGCTTCATTTGTGTCATCAGCAGGTTCATTAACAGTAACACCGTTCACTTCATATCCTGGCAAATTATTATCTGCATTTATCCAATCGAACACAATTTTGGATTTTTTATAGTCCCAGTTAATCTGCAACCCGGTTAATGCAACTCCGAATAATCAAGAGTTTACTCAAGGTGGCATATGTTTTAATGTCACATCTTGAAGTGAACTTAAGAATTCTCCAGAATGCTTTCTCTTAGAAAAGATTTTACGAATTCCATGGATGATAAGGCTAACTAATACCTCCATTTTCAAAGAACTGAGCATCACTGATAGACACTACGACAAGTGCTCCAAATTTTTGGACATAATGCACGTGGCTAAGGAAACAGTTTGGAGAGGCTTGTGGTCGGAAACGTATTGGAAGCGTAGAAGAACGACTTACAAGAGGAAGAGCACAATGTGTTGAACTGACAAAATGAGAGACACAACTGGACTACCCTCAACAACTGCTCTTCGAACTGTGGAGTGCTGAGATGGATGGATAAGAGTGTCAAGGGTTATCATGAGAGTCACAATACTCAGTCATGAGCTACTACACTACAAGATGGATGGAGAATGCTTATAAGCTACGATCAGTCTGCCTTTACTCCAAATATAGGCTGTAAGAATAAAAGAGAGTAATATAAATGTAATAATACCTGAATGAGGGAATTAGCACCTCCCTGGAAAGACGCGTCATCGACCAGAGAATAGAAGGCCTTTATCTTGTGTTTGGTGAACCACTGGTATGCCTTGCTGTTCAACTGTGCTCGCATCTTGTTGCTCAGTTTGCTCTGGAAATTATACAGAATGTTCATATTCATAATAACAATAAAAGTGCAATATATTTATTGTATAATGCCATTTAGATAGCAGAATGGCATTCTAACTCGGAATTTAAACTTATTATTATTAACAGATTTAAAATATTACAAAAAAAAAAAAACAAGTTGAGTATACAGATAGAAGGGTGGTGGCTGCGGCTATTAAATTAGGAACTTCTTTGGTAAGAAAACCGCAGAATAATTACCAAGTGAAGAGAAATTTACCAAGGGTATATTTACTGCACTTTGAGATTTTTCTTCTCCCATAACGTCGAACTTTAAAGTTTGTCGTCACTTCTATTCTTTTCGTACTTAGGTGTCTCTATCGGAGCCCTTTTGGGCAGATTTTCCTTCGACACAAAGTGAGTTCACGTTAAATTTCACAAAGTGAGGTTACATTAGACGTTAGGTCACGTTAGTTTCCGTTAGGGGACTTATTTTGCCCCCTATTGGAGGGTGGTGGGATCGTAGGGCTTATTAGTTTTAAGAAATTAAATACCTTGACAATGTGGCCGCACAGCATGAGTGACAGGTTTTTAGTGAGCAGGTAAGTGAAGTGCAACAGCGGAGGCCTCGCGCCGGGCATGCCCGTTAGCACCAGCACCTGCGGCCGGTAGTTTTTCACGTGCTCGGATACGCTGTTCAGCTGCAGCACGGCTACCAGTGCTTGCTTATAAGTCTGCGCCTGTGTTGTGGAGCCCCAGTTCACATCTAAACACATCCATTTATTAACATAACCATAGTCATCATTAAACTCTGTATCAAAGATGGTCAACTTAATTATACATTTTTTAAGAGTACTACATAGGATTCAGGGCCCCGTAAATGACGGCGAAACCTGGCGAATACGATACAACGATGAGCTATATAATATCTACAAAGCTCCCAGGCTATCTCTACATGTCAGACTGAGCAGATTGAGATGGACCGGACATGTGCAGAGAATGCCGTCATCGCGAGCACCCAAAAGAATCCTGGAGGGACACCCGGGTGGGAGAAGGAGAGTGGGCAGGCTGAGGCTGCGATGGGAGGACGAAGTTGAGAGGGACGCAACCCGGCTGCTGCAGGCGCAGGATTTGAAGGTCGAGGCGGAAGACAGGAGGAGCTGGAGGCGAAGATTGACGGAGGCCAAAGCTCGATATGGGCTGTAAGACCATCGAAAAAAAAGAAGAATACATTTTTTATAAAAACAAAGCAAATATGAGTGATTTGGTCACGATCGCTCTGAGTTAGTTTGGGTTTGTGGAATGAATGAGTTAAGAAAGACTAACACAACAAATATATAGTTTAAATGTGAGTGCAAGGCGTGGTAGAGGAAGACCAAGGAAAGTATGGTTGGATCAAGTGTATGACATTTTGAAAGAAGGAAATGTAAAACGTCAGAGAAATCATACGAGTTGTATGCAAAAGAGAAGAAAGATGTGTGTCATAGTTGGAAAGTTTGCCACTCTATCCTCTCGGCTTATCCCAACAGCGAAGTCGCGTGATGGTATGTATGTATTTAAGATATAGTGATTTGGAGTAAATTAAATGAACATAGAAGAATACATACATATAGTACCCGGCAGTAAGTAATACACATCGGGCTTAAGAAAAGGACTGTTGGCCATAATCGGCTAACTTCGGTTTTGTAGAGCGTCGTCTCTGTCATTCATACACGTGTTCCGTCACGATTTGTCAGTTGTTACCGGACTGGACTGTTAGCGCATCGTGCGACAGAGACGACGCTCTACAAAGCCGAAGTTAGCCGATTATGGCCGACAGTCTCTTCCTTAAGCCGTATTACTTACTGCCGGGTACTGTACATATCATTACACAATATCCCTTTTGGGATAGGCAGAGAGGACAGGTTTCCACACCTTCCTATCCCTACAAAGAGCCTTCTCATCCACACTGATACATCTCATCATACAACCTCTTCTGTTCTTCATCTTTCTTACATTTCCCTCAGTCAAAATTTCTACAACTTTATTCGTCCATTCTTTCGTCGGCCTACTTCTTCCTCGCACATCATTATTTTCAAACATAGGAACTTCACCATGACAAAATTGATTACAAACAAACCATGAAGATGAAAATTTCAATGTTTTCGAAACATCAGGATCATAAATCAAACCACACAGTATAACACTGTGAAAGATCTTACACAACTGGTCCTCATTTCTTATTCTATCATACATGATTTTTATACATATTCTACACAACACTATCAATTCTACCACATTTATATTGCTTTCATAGCTTTTTGCTACATTCAAGTTTCACTCGCATACCCTTATGTATCCAAGATTCCATTATGAGCAGCCAGCCATGCTTCTCTTAAAGTACACCAGTTGATAAACACCTTGTATAATCCATCAGAGTCTGTTGCTTCAATTCTTTCAATATCACACTTAACACGCCAATGCGGTATAAAAATGTTTCTAAGATACAGAATTTCATCCACTCGTTACTTCAAAATTACCATATTTGTCCAATACCAACTTCATATTTGGGCCGTTATGTGAAAAATAGATTTGAAAAATCCAACTATTTATAGATCTTGATTGACTGAGGAGACTTTACAAGTATGTACGGCACCGGTACAAAGAACTGTATCATATGCAAACGGCTGCTGCGCAATGCTCGGAGAATTCAGGTCAATTTCAAAGGCGTAGATCGACGAGAGAAGGTAGCGGGGTGAAGAGATTCCTCTTATGGCAGGTTGTAGCGGGTCTCAAGTAAAACACAGTGTACTGAGAATAGGAAATAGTGAATTTATTTTGGAAGGGACCCTTATTATGAACAGTAAATCAGTCATCGTAAGTGCCATTTTCCGCCACTGCCTGTGCTCACACCTCGCGAAATATCACAATTTTTGGGAGTATGCGCAATGCAGGGGCCAGCCAGCCAGCGATATAGTCTCGACGATCGTCCATAAGTCTACATTTCCACTGCGGTCGCAACAACGCACGGACCCAAACAAACATAAATATATCATACAAAAATATTAAATTTTACATAATAAGAATTTACATATTAAGAGTGATGCATACGTCCGATATAAAATAAACTGAAGTAGAACTGACCTGGTTTTCTATAGGACACGATGAGGTAGAGGGCCAACACTACTAGAAGGGTAAGCAAGGCGGTCCATCATGAGATAAGGAACATCACTCCCACACAGAGGATGGCACCAAACAGTGACATACTGAAAAGGCTTTAGGAGTAAACAGAAGTAGAACCAACCTGGTTTTCTATAGGACACGATGAGGTAGAGGGCCAGCACTACTAGAAGGGTCAGCAAGGCGGTCCACCATGAGATAAGGAACATCACTCCCACACAGAGGATAGCACCAAACAGCGATAGCCACATATTGTACAGCTGTAACAAATATTATTATTAATACATGTTTATCCATCTATTTAACTAACCAGGAAATGAAAGATCTTACTATTTGCAGACGATATCGTATTAATAAGTGAAAAACATGAAGAACTGCAAAATAGTCTGGAAAGGTGGAGAAGAATCTTGGAGGACAATGGATTGAGACTGGGCAGAAAGAAAACAGAGTTTCTGTACCTACCATTCGAGAACACAAATGCTGTCACTCCCGTAATGCAAATGGATGGAGAAACATTACCAAATTGTGATTCCTTTAAGTATCTTGGGTCACTCATCCATAGCGATGGAGGATGTGCAGCAGATGTAACACATAGAATTAGCGTGGGATGGATGAAGTTTAGATCAATGACGGGAGATCCATGTGATCCGAAAATACCAGTAAAGTTAAAAGGAAAAGTATACCAAACGATTGTCAGACCCGCACTCCTCTATGGCTCCGAATGCTGGATGATGTATAACTCTTACTCTAGGCAACTAGAAACTGCTGAAATGCGCATGCAAAGATGGTCAGCTGGTGTGTCCCTAAGAGACAAAATAAAAAGCTCATGCATTCGTGCAAGCCTAGGTGTTACAGACATCAACAGTAAGATGGAGGAGAGGCGGATGGATTGAGATGGTGTGGGCACGTTGGACGCAGAGCACCCGATCACATTGTGAACCAGGCAATCTCCATGGATCTTCGTTGAATAACAACCAGAGGAAGACCAAAGAATTGTGTGGAGGTGGTGCAAAAATATAACCTGATGCAGAGGCACGGCCTGGGGGACGTAGTCCAGGACAGAATAGCATACAACCTGAGGACGACGAGAGCTGACCCCAACAGTCTTAGCAGACAGTGAGTTGGGATGGAGCCAGGGAGAAGATGTTTATCTATCTATCATATCTATTTGAACACAGTCACAGCCCTAGAAGATTTATCGTAGAAGAGGCCAAAGACTAATTTATATTGAGGACTTCAAAATATCAAAAAAAAATAAATGCAGGATTTGACAGATGTGTAATATCCATTTTGTTTCAGGGTGATTTCTGCATGCCAGTATAATTTTTTAATGCATGATACTTGAGGGGGTATTCTACTCGAGAAATTTGAAAAAATGTTTTTTTTTACATATTCTTAAAGTTTAGCCTTTAAGAATATGTTATTAAAAGAAAATTTTAAAATTCTCAATATTTACGAAGTTATAGCTATAAATGTGGCAGCAATTACGCCGCACCGGTATGACTCGGACAATAATCTCAAAACTTTTAACGCGTTTTTCTCTAAACTACTTTTTTCAACCTGGTCGACGTAACATTTCAAGTTTTATCTAATTAATTGCCTTTAAATTTGGTATGAAACTTTAATAAATGTTTTTATGTCGTTCCTACCTTGGAACAAAACTATTTTTTTAATTTATTTATTTATTTAACATTTTTATTACAAATACAATCTGGTGGGCTTATTGCCAGGCGGCAATCTCTTCCAACCAACCAGACAAAAGTAAATGAAGCAAGTTACGTGGTCGTATAAATCATTCAAATGACTATCCATCCCCACGAAATCCATAAACATATACGTGAGCACATGCCCACGAACCCCACAAAGACGGACAATCACCCGAACATTCTTTTTCATATAAAGTGAGATATCATCAATCAAAAGGAAAAGAAGGGATGGTGGAGAGGAAAGGAAAAGAAAAATCAGGAATGAAACACGTTATTTTATTGACTAGAAATTAAGAGGTTTTACAGTCGCTTCTTAAAGCATGTCAAGGACAGAGGGAGTCTTATATTGGTTTGTAACTGATTCCAGAGTCTCACTGCATGGACTGTAAAGGACGACGTAAAGAAAGAGGAGTGGTGAACTGGAAAGGCCAATAAACAATCTCTGTTTGAGCGTAGCGCTAATCCATGATTGGAAAGACGCTGAAAATTTTCGGCGAGATAAGAGGGGGCGGCGGGACAGTTAAGGATATTATACAATAGAGACAGTATGTGAATTTGGCGTCTATTTCTAACATTCAACCAGTTCAATGCCTTCTGGTATGAAGTTATATGATCGTACTTACATAGGTTGAAAATGAATCTTAGACACACATTTTGAAGACACTGTAATTTGTCCAGCTGTTCCTCTGTAACATACATCCACATAGTCCAGAATCGGAAAGAGCAGAGATTGTACGAGTAAAATTTTGGTTTTGGTTGGAAGGAATCTTTGCAACACTTTAAGGGAATGAAGGCTGAAGAAGATCCTTCGGCTTACCTCATTTATTTGATCTCGCCATGAGAGAGTGTTATCTATTAGCACTCCCAGGTTTTAGTATTTTAAAAAAATTTTAAAACTTGAAAAAAAGGTGTAAAAAAATTTTTTTTTCAGTCACTATTTTACTTTTTTTTTTTTCTCTTTGGTACCAACTATAACGAAATTATTTTTTATTAAGAAACTGTGTATCATATAATTTTTGTTTCAGATTTACGTAAGGGTTCCAATCATGTCGACCATCTCACCCCCTTTTTTTTACGACAAGATATAACAGCTGATAACATTTTGAATTTAGATTTTTTTTTGAATTTTTTTTTATACATTCTCAAATCGTCAATAAACAAACTGTAAGAAAATGGATACTAAAAATTTTTTTTTTTATTCAGTCTGAAAAGACGTCCGAAATTAGCGCCTAGAGAAGAATACCCTCCTAGTAAAATAATGTTACAAAACACAGGGATGGTCTATGATATATTTTTATATAAAAAATATTTCTTTCGTTGCTATATTTTTCATAAAATTGGTTTCAATAATATTGTTTTACTAAAATTACCTACCTACTTTTGTCCACGTTTTGGGACCCCACCCACCCCAATTCATGGGTCTTCTCTGTAGGGACTTCGGTCTATTTGAATTAAGATTATTTTATCAACTATTTTTAAATAAGCAGGTTGCATAAACACCTGATGGATAACATGCAACAAACAAGTCTTAATTTGCGCAGTTCAGCTAAACTGTAGACAATACAATATTAATAAACTGAAACTTACCCTGAATGTTGGTCTCCAGCCCACTGGTTTAGCCAAGCTGGCATGGAAGGTGCTGAAGTTGATGAGAGTGTATGCAGCCAAGAAGAAGTTGGAGATGAGTGGCGCAATGGTATTCAGCTCACCTGGAATAAATTGACATTAATATGGACGCAAGAAGTATTTATTTATCATAATATTTTTATAAAGCACTTTAAAAATCTTCTTTTTCTAAAGCCTTGAATTTATTGTAAAGGACTTTTATTTTCTTTGAATATTTACTTCCGATATCGTTTTTTTTATCTGGGTTACAATCCTAGGATTGGTTTACACCAAGCACTCGATCCCTCCACTCATCTCTGTCATCAACCAGTCTCTTCATCTCCTGGTAGCTGCCACAGCGCACATCCCGGATCACCCGGTCCATGTAGTTATATCTAGGGCGGCCTCTATGGTTGTTGCCCTCAATCATTCCCTCGAAGATGGTAAGGAGCAGGCCTGGGTGCCTGATGTTATGTCCTATCCAACTGGATCGTTGTTGGGCAACTCTATTTAGGAGTTGCCTTGTTTCTCCAACCCCGCTCAATACCTTGTCGTTTCGGATGGGATCTGACCAATGGACCCTGGCCATGCGTCAGTAGTACCATATTTCAAAGGCAGCCAGAAGCCCGGACTCGCTCTGGCTGATGGTCCACGTTTCGCAGCCATACAGCAGCACACTCCAGACAAGAGTTTTCACTAAATTCTTCCTAACATTGATATCAATGTTAGGAGATTCAAATATCTTGTTAAAAGCAACTCTTGCCTGTTGGACCCTACTTATTATTTCTGTCTTTGATCGGCCATCTTGGGATACTCTGCTGTTTAAGTAAACAAACTCCCTCACTTGCTCAACACTAACGCCACCCAGAACAACACTCACGTCACCTCCTCTCTTCCAGCAACCATATATTTTGTTTTGTCCTTGTTTATTTTCATATTGTATTTGGATGTCGTTAAGAAAATAAAAATAGTGAGCCTGCGTTTCAATGTCTCATCACTTAAATAGTGTGAACTTGGAAACCTCTGGAATGTGTTTATGTTATTAGTCTTTTAATTGGTCAAAAGCTAAGCAATTGGTCAATTCTAAGTAATTGGTCAAAACATATGTGTGGAATATTTTGATGTATGGTTGCAAGACATGGCGCATAGGCGAGAGGGATCGAAAAAGATTGGACGCCTTCGAGATGTGGACCTATAGACGAATCCTAAGGATTTCCTGGAGAGACCACATTACAAATGACGAGGTTCTCAGCAGGATCGAAGAAACCAGGCACCTGTCAAACACCATATCGGAAAAGTGTGCAGAATGGATGGGTTATATGCTGCGACATGAAAATCTCCTGCACAATATACTGGAGGGCGTCCTCGCCGGGAGTATCTGGAGCAAATATGCCACGATATGGACTGCACCTCCTATACAGAGCTCAAGAGGATCGCTGAAGACTGAGCGGAGTGGAGGAGGAGATACAGAGCTTTGCTGCTAACCAATCCCCAGGATTAAAACTGAAGCAGAAGAAGTCTTTTAAAATTAAGACAATGTTTATTTCAAGGTCTTCAAAATCTGATCAAGGTAATCCGTTCTATTCGCCCGATCTACTTCAATAAGACGGTTAACACTCTGAGACCTAGAAAACTTAAGTGAAGCAAGTTTCCCTAGAGAAGACAATTCTTAAGTATTATTATGTCATGTACTACGAACCTACGTGTCTTAATTGGTAAAAAGTCTTCCAGCCCTGGAGGTTACCATTGGAACCCAGATATTTTAAAAAAAGATTCCAGTCTGGTTTTCACTTAAGGCCTCTTTGACATATTTTTGGTTGATTGGAAGAGATTGCCATATGACAATAAGACCGCCGAGTACAGTACAATACGGTAAAGTCTTTCTACTTCTTTAGATTAGTTTAGTTTTTGTGAAAAATTCTAACAATGATAATTTAGCTACTTTTAGATTGATGTGCGCTATTTGCAGCAAGTTACATAACAACACTGATTGCTGGATAAAGTTTTTCAAAATGATTGTATAACCTTTTTGTTTGAATTGGATTTTGTATGTAAAAGATAACTTCTAGCCGATTCACTGCCACGAGTGTGTTGACGCGCTTTCCGATTCAGTGCTCGCCAGGCTGGCCATACAAAATGAACGCGTAAACGCGCTCTCCTTTGAGCTTGTCGCAAGCCAATTTCAAATCCAATTGTAATAATTTATAAATTATAGCACATAGTGACATCTATTGGGATGGTCAAGAAATACTTAAATATTACAATTTACCGATATTATCAAAGTTACAGTCATCTTTCTAAAAGCTTTCACTGACAGTCAATACGTGTCTCTGATACAGGGTTACCGACTACATTTTTTTGCGACGTAATTGCGATAATTTATAATGACTTCGTTTGTAGTTTTGTTCAGTGGTTGATTTTTAACTTTTGTGCGTTATTTTTGTTAATTTTTCAAAAAATTTATTTACAAAGTGTGTTTTCATGTATTCTTTGGTTAATGGCGGTAGTTTTGCGGCATAATACGACATTTATATAGACTTTTTGCGGTTTTATTTTATAGTTTATTTACCTTTTGTGCTTTATTATACATCATACAGATAATTTGTTGATTTTAGTTTACAAAGTATATTATATTCCACTATATTTATAAGTAAACGTGTTTTCTGTGTCAAGTTGTGACAACCCTGACATTTTGTGAATATCTAAACTGTGTTTTTCTGAGTGAACGGCAGCTCAAACGCCCCACGGTGTATATATTTAGTACGTTTTCATAATATCCTTTATATCTGTACACCAAAAATATAAATTTTTTAGGTTTTATTTTTGTTGAAAAATTCCTGGCTTGCTGGATACGGCCATACTAATAACTTCCGGCACTTATAGGGCTAAGCAACAGAAAAGATCAACATATATAATTCTCGTCATTTGCATGTCAGTTACTAATGAATTCTATATTCAAGACATGTTTCAGAACATCTATATTTTTTCAATATTATATGACAGCAGTAACTTCATGACATGAATATGATTTTTGACAGGGAGAATTCGTCAAAGAAATAATATACATGCTTTCACAAAAAAACTTTGTCATCAAAGAACTTCAAAATTGAATTCAAAAAATATTTTCAAAAAATGTTCATGTTTTGATTTCCTTCCGTCATTATTGCTGAGTTATCACTAGTTAATTAATAAATTTCAAGAAATTTCTGAAATAAAAAAATAAAAAAACTTTGCGAATTAAATTGCATATGAAAAATGAACATTATAAAAAATTTCAATAATATATCTTAGAGATTGTTACCGATGAGGATGAAGCTGATGGCGATGAAGAAGGTGAGGACATATCCTCGGACAGGTTCGTTGTTCTTGCCGTAGCCCTTAGCGAACCATTCAATTCCTGGATACAACTTGTCCTTGCACAAGGCCTAAAATACAAAAGATGTCATTAATTCCATCTTGCAGATCGCCTAAAATATAAAAGATGTAATTAAATGTAACAATTTACTTTCATATCTATATTATCAAATGTATTGGTACCAACATTGATGTATGGAAGTGAAACGTGGATGTGACAATTAATGAAAGGAACCTAGTGAATACTGTAGTGTTATCAACAAACCTGTACATCAAGAGTTTCGAAACTTTTTCAGCCGCAGACCTCTTTACCAAAAACTTTTAAAACCGTCGACCCCCTAGTCATTTACTTAACTTACTCAAATTAATAAATTTGTACAGTACTCAATATTAAATATTTCACTAGATATCAAACTTTTCATTTTAATCACTTGTAATTAAGGATTGAAAAAGATAAAAGGACTACGAATTATGTCATTATCTTGCGCAACATTTAATATTGAAATCTGCGCTGATGAAAATTAAAAGCAAAAAAATACGAGCAGATTTTTATTTTATTTTTGACATTTATGAAATAAATATGTAAATTCAAAATAAGTACAAATATTGACAAATATTCTTAATTAGATACCTATTGGAATCGTGGATATTTTGAAGTAACAAACAAATAGCAGTAGTAAGGGGGTCTATTTTTGCTGTCGTCGACCCCCAAATTTTTTGATTGAAACTATCGACCCCTAGAAAAATCAAATCGACCACAGGGGGTCGATATCGACCCCTTTGGGAACTCTTGCTGTACAGCATCGGTACAAATACTGTAAAACAGGTTGATGGTAGCTGCTTAATCCTCAAAGATTCCGGCGTGCCTTCATACTCCTATATACTACGCGGAAGAAATCTATATGTCATTTAACACGTTCAATGCTAACAACGCGCCTAGTGCGTTCTTCTTGGCAACCGTCGGGTGCTAATAACGCACCTGACGCGTTTTCGTATGCAAACCAAAGATACTATTACCGCTCCTAATGCGTTGAAATTGTATACACATACTTAATTCGTAGTAACGTATGGATGTTTAGTTTATTAGTATCAGCACACACAAATATTCACCAGTGTTCAATTATACTTCGAGCGGAACGCATGTACGTCAAGTGGTTTTTTTTAATTTTAATAATTAGTCAGCCACACGTGAATTACCTTAATAATTTGATCGCATTGAATGTGTTAAGGGGAGTAACACAGCACGGGGTTCGAACTGGCGACCTTCCGCATGGAAGTCCAATGAATTACCGACCATGCACCTCATACTTACTATAAATAATATATGTAAAAATAACTGTATGAGAAAATCTATAGATGAAGTAGAGGCTAAAGAACTCTGTATTAATGTAAATGTAAACTGAAGGCAGTCAAGACTAGATTGTAATGAAGGGTCTTTCAAATTGAGTGGATTTTTTAATTGAATTTTTTTTTATTCTTGAATAAAACACACAATTTTCTTTGATTTCAAAAAACTTTTTATTGGTCATTGAAGTATAATGTATGACATTTAAATACAAAAAACAATATCCACCAAATGTCCACCTCTTGCAGCTCCACAGATGTCCACTCTTTTGTCAAATTTTTCGATGACATTTTGTCGTAATTGCGGTTCTAACTCACCAATAACGCGAATAATTTCATCCTTCAGCTCAGGAATTGATCGGGGGTCATTCTTATAGATCTGACTTTTCACGTAACCTCAGAGGAAATAGTTCAACGGTGTCAGATCACATGATCTCGGTGGCCAATTAATATCCCCGTTTCCGGAGATTACAATACATAAAATTTTAATTTAACAATTTGAACGCGTTGTTGTATTGTATACGGCTCTATTTTTATAAATGTCATACATTACACTTCTCAAATGTCACAAGACTCAGGCAAGTTCGCGACGCCATCTGTGTTTTATCCACGAATTAAAAAAACTGCTAAATTTGAAAGATTAATTATTTATTTTAATTGAATTACTTTTTATGAAAAACTATGCTAATTGCATTAAAAACTATGTTAACACTTGCCCCCCTGTGAGGGATAGCGAGTAACCAGGACTTATATTTTATTTGATTATTCGACGTTTTAATACATAATAAAATTATTTTTATAGCTAATGACAAAAAACCTAACAGATTTTGCATAATTTTAATTTAAAACATACATTTTTCACTGGACGCTTAGCGTCCAGCACCGTGGCTGGCGGAACTTTTTAGCACAGTAAGGCAAGTGTTAATTACATTAAAAACTATACCAATGATCGTAAGTTGTGATATATTTTTTTTAATACAGGCCATAAGGTTTGAATTAGTGACCATGGATTACTTTTTTGAAAGATGCAGCGAGACAAATAAAAAGATTTTTACCTGGAATACTTTAGGAGCGGACACCAAAGAAGCCAATGCTGATGAAAGAGTAGCTGCAAAGCAGCCAGCATATATCAGGGGACCAAAGCCGGAAACTAACTCGATGACCTGGAAAAAAGTACGCAAAAGAGTAGAAAGGGAGAATAGATCTCTAAATACATATTTCAATCCCTACTTTTAGCTTTATCTTCTTTTAACATCTGGTCACTTGATTTAGTCACATGTTTCTTCGTCTAATTCCTCCACACAAGGTATTTCTGATTTGTATATTCTTATAGTCACTTTTCTCATTATTCATTCTAATGTGTCTAAACCATCTTAACACTTCTTTCCACATCTTATTAACAACACCCGGTTTATCCACGCATTAATTCCCGATGCTTTCATTTCTCCTTTCATACATTGACACTCCACAAATCTCCATAATATTAATTTTACTTCTACTCTTTTTCGATAAAGTTCAACTTTCACTCTCATACATTAATGCAGTGACACTCTGGAATCAGTAACAAACCAATATAAGACTCGCTCCATCCTTGGCACGCTTTAAGAAACTCTTAATTTCTAGTCAGTAAAATAACATGTTTCATTCCCGATTTTTCTTTTCCTTTCCTCTCCATCAGCCCTTCCTTTTCTTTTGATTGATCTCGTATTAAAAAATGAGGAAGTAAAGAGTTTAATTTTTTTATAATTCATATTTAAGTTTTTATGATTCATTGTTATATTTAATGGCTGCTAAGTTTATACTAACGTAATATTTTTATACCCCAATAAACAATAAAAAAGATTGATAAGGAATATTCCAGTTCAAGGTAGATATGTTTCCATTCCGTCATAAATCACGCATGAATACAGTTTGAAAATGAAAATTTTCCAAAATCTTAGCGACATAGTGGTAGTAATCACCTGTTTCACCTGAAGAATTTGGGTTCGATGTGTTATATGTACGAGTATATGAAAAAAATGACTTGTAGGAAGGAATAGAATTAGGATTGGAGAATAATCATTAACTTATTTGGTGCGGTTCAAGAGCACAATTCTCAATTATGAAAAGTGTTTCTGTACAAGAGTATTTCTGTGCAAGAGTTTCATTGTAAACTTCATTGTTTATCCATGCATATTATTACAGTTTTAAAATTACCTGGAAGCTATTAAGAAGTCCGTATTCACAGCTCCTGTTGGTGCAGTCTAAATGCGTGCCATTGGCCAGATCGATGAGGTCTCCGGTGGCCTCACGAGCTACGGTCCAGCCCGCCATAATTGCCATAATCACATAGGACAACGTCGTCAGAAAGATGGCCAGTAGAGTGCCCTTGGGGATGGACGATTGAGGGTCCTATAAAATGGAATTTAAGTTAGCAAAGATATACCAATAAAGCCACATAACTTGCAAAGGTAACATAAAGATTATTATAAAAACAATAGCCTCAGGTTGGTATTACTAGCATACATAAAACTAACACTAACTTTATTTTGTTAACCTTTCCTTCCCTGTGTTGGGTATCTTCTACACGTTGCTTCTAATAACCATCAATATCTCTATAAATATAATAAATACAAGGTTAAGATTTTAGGTATTCCTCCATAATATATTTACGCATTGATTTAAAAAATAATATTTATAATAATCAGAATTTATCGACTACATCGTAAGTATTTTCTGAATATCGGAAACAAATTCGCATTTAAACGCTGTGAGTGCCTCGATCTTGGGTCTTGACGATAGGTGAAGAGTATGCGGGAAGCGCGACACTATATTCGCATCTCACTCTTGCATACTCGACTGATTAGCGAGGAGCTCAATTGTCTCAACCTCGCAAGTGTAAACCACGCCCGGGCTAGCCACCAACCCTGCCGCGTCGCAGTAGCTGTTGAGCTGGCAACGAGACTAGATCCACGCCCGTTCCGTGAGCGTTGCCAGATGGTTTCTTATTGTTTTCAGCAAATAAATCTCAATTATTATAATTTTTAACTTCAATTATAATTAATTAAGGAGATTATCTATGAATGTTCTTATTTTTCCGATTTAAAATCGCTAATTTTTGATCGCGTACTCACTACCCAACACCGGAGCGCGCGTTTCAATTTTAGCACCGTAAGGGAAGGGTTAATAAAGTTAGTGTTACTGTTTCATGCATGCTAGTAATTTCAACATGTGTACGAACGAATTATGAGTTACGCAGTTTTAAATCTAAAGTCTCGTTTAATGAGGTTGTAACTCCCGGTTAAGTTAAAATTCTATCTCAAGTTGGTCTCATCATATTTAATATAAAAATACAATAAGATTCCAGTTCTCTTACTCTCTCAAAGGGTACTGATACTGCAAGCCTTAAACAGCTGATAGCTCAAAATAACAATATAAATGAGTTCAACATGTTTACCCTTAAATCTCCAGAGATATTGGCACCAGCTAATATGCCAGTGGCTGCTGGAAAGAAGATGGCAAAGACTGAGAAGAAGTCGTGCTGTACGTTGTCCGCAGGTCTGTAGTCTGGCACAAAGTTTTCTTTGAGTAACGTCACTGAAAAAATATTAATAGACAATTCATATAACTTATCAATTTAGACAATTCATATTCTTATATTATTGACAATTTACAACAGAATACGGAATGAAGTGATTACTATAGTTCGGAAAATCTAGGATGAACCGTATGACAGCTCACAAATTTGCCCCAATACAACCTTGTAACGATGTTCAGTAATTTTAATTATTTTATCAACTTTAATATAAGCCTCGATTCTAATGAATAGCAAGTTATTTAGGTAAATACATTACATAAAACTAACAATAATGACAAATTAATACATCTTGTCACGAATTAGCAAAAATGTGGCAGTTTGTTAAAATCAAATAATATTTGGTGACGTTTGTCAAAGTCACTACGTTAGTCTGCATTGGCTAGGGATGGGGTATTCGATAATTGGATTTTCAAAAATCGATTTTAATTAAATGTTCGTAATTAGTATTAATTCATAGTGGATCTTTGTCTATTTAAAGATACATACAAATCATACAATACATTAGAAAGTCAGTATAATGAAAATTAGGAATTAAAACCGTCAGTTTAGAGAAAAACAATTGTTCGATTTGTAAAAAAAACTATTCGATTTGTAAAAAAAAACGATTTTACCCCATCCCTTTGTGACAAACGTCGCACGGTTCATCCTAGACTTTCCGAAGTATAATGAATGTGAACTTAAGGCTGATGTATTGAGCAAGATGATGGAATGGTTTATTATGTAGAAAGAATGAATAACGACTAACCAAACAAATATATAGTGTAAATGTGAGTGGAAGGTGTGGGAAAGGAAGATTAAACCAACCATTTATCAAAGTTGGCACTAGCATACCATTTTGCAATTAAAAAAGTACATTTATGGTAACAAAAGCAAGAAAATGAACAACTAAAGATGTGAAGAATTAGGTTTCATCATAGCCTCTGTAGGTCAGATAAAATCACTTAGTGGGCAGTAGTTTGGGGGCAACTGTTCTAGAATCAAAGAGTTTGTGCATTTCACAGTCATCCTAAGGTGCATGGCCGTGCGGTAATGCACTGGACTTCTGTGTGAAAGGTTATCGGTTCGAACTCCACGCTGTGTTACTCCCCTCGAATGACAGTCATTTTTTCCATCTACTATTGGGAGGTATAAGTATACTTCAGTTATATATTATTTATAGTTAAGGCATTAAAATTATGGAGGTTCTAAGACATTGTAATTTGTTTTATCAAACACTGTTTATTCCACTTTTTGTAACGGTATAATCCTACCAGTTTCAAGGCTTTCAACTCATCTCATCAGGGGAGCACAAACAAGACTGAATTCTGTCCATACATTTTCTATCGATGATGCCAAATTCTTGCGTATCAGTAGTAACGGAAATAAATTGGACATATTAGAGGCCCTAGAAATTTCTAAGTCAGTGCATCGAGGTGAACATCTGGCAAACACATATATCCCAAGAATCTCTCCGTTGCTCGCCGAGGTCGTCCCATCACTCCTTCAAACCCCAGTTCCCAACCCGAATGCTTACCGTTAGAAGCGTGAATCTCGGTACCAGTTTGAAAATAATTCAGGCTTGTTTGTGCTCACCTGATGATGAGGTAAAAGCTGTCAAATTGGTAGGGTTATACCATTACAAGAAGTGGAATAAATGGTGTTTGATAAAACAAATTACAAATACTTCAGTTATATCTATTCTTTCAAAAAAGGGAGAAAAAAACATGACAGTACAGTGTGGCATTGGATCAAGTACAGCAGTGCGGCTGATGAGTTTGCTGGTGTGCAATAGCTCACTATCTTTAAAATAAACAAATTCCACAGCACAGCTTCACTTACTAATTGAATTGATGTCGGAATAGCAAAGGGATCCTAGACTACAAGGCCTAGCAACGATGATCCGCCTTGATTATAAGAAAATGATGAAATTATGTTCAGAATACTTACTGTTGTATCCGATGAACCCTTTGGCCAGCTCGGAGTCGGTCTTGGGTCCGATGAAGGTACCCAGCATGAAGTCCACGATGGCCACCAGCAGAATGGCCAGCAGCCCCAGCTGAGCCTTGGCCTCCCACTCCATGCCCACCACTACCACCACAGTCAATATCACGATTGTAATCGACCCGATTATTCGGACATCCTGGAAATAAAATTTATTATATAGTGATTATTTATTTATTTATTTATTTTACATTTGACACAGGTTTCAAATAAGAAGTTTTTTTTTTAATGATTATAAGTCTAAATATCATGCTTACCTGTAAAGTGACTCAGTTATGCCTACAAAGTTTATAAAGGTGTTCAATCCTCAATTTATCCACCGAGCTAGGGAGATATCGACATTGGACCGTTCAACAACATTATTCCGATGTTCAACAACATTATTCCGTTCAACAACATTAGACAACCGTTCAACAATATTAGAGGACCGTTCAACAACATTATTCTATGTGTAAGTGGTGATGTTCTTAACACTTCAGTTCGTGAATAATAATAATAAAATATTATAGAATAAAATATGAAGAAAATACTTCGGATCAAGGAATGTTTGATTGAATTATTTTGCAATACAATTAACAGATGTCACTGCAAATGAGATTTGCAAGAAAGAATATGGGAAAAGAACTTGTCTAGTCTAGAAGAGTCTACAATGAAAGGTTCATTTAAACAATTATGCCCACAAATGATGAGTGATTTTATAAATTCTGGAAACTATAGGAAACTAACACAGATGAAATAGTTAGACTAATGAATGAACTAAACTTGGACGTCAACAACGAATATGTTAATGAGTTGATTGAATCTCACTCAGTACCTCTGTCAAATGAATACTTAATTGAGCAACAAGAGTTAAATGAAATACACAATGAAAGTGAGGAAGAAGAAGCTGATAAAATCCTCAAAGACTTTGAAACTCAAAAATATTAATGAAGCCTTCATGCATCTTGACAAATTTGTGATTATCATGGAAGAATGTGATCCCAATGGAGAACGTATATCTCAAGTACGTAGGGCGATTGAGGAAGACACAGCTGTTATGGAACTCTTTATCACGAAACGAAAAAAAAAGGGCGGTATTCAACAAACTCTTGACAAATTTATAAAGAAAACACCTGAAAGCACTTAAACACGCCTCGTTAACTTAATTATGTATATTGATAAATAAATATTTTAAATATATTATTGATAAATAAATATTATTATTGATAAATAAATATTTAAAAAAATAATTTTTGATTTTTTTTACATCCCTCTACTTTCGAACATTCAACATTCGCACACATTTTTAGGAACCAATTATGTGCAAAAGTCGAGGGCCGCCTGAATATCCTCGTCAATGGTCAATTGGAAAAATTGAGGATTAGCATTCTGCACTAATTCTATCACCCCAATGTCTTTTGACACATCCCAGTGATCTCCGAGCGCCCCCAAAAAGATTGTATGGCACTCTTTGGGAATCACCGCTCTATAGTATAATTAAATTTCTTGAGCCCGTCTAATGATGTGCCTATTTCCAAAACACATGAATTGAGAAAAAAGTGAATCAAAAAAAATATGTCACCTGTATTCCACCATCATAGACCTGAGCCCCCAGGGACTTGAGCAAGTCCCCCATGGATTCGCAGAAACCCACCACGTACATAGCACAAGCCACGGCGTTTGCCATGGAGAAGATAAGACCGATAGAGCCTCCAAACTCAGGGCCCAGAGATCTCGATATCATGTAGTAAGTCCCTCCTGTAACAAGATGTATAATCCTGAATTTAAATCAAACTTAGGATTAACTTAAAACTGATTGAATTGAAGTTGGCACGATCACATGTTTCCTATCGATAATCCATTTATTTTATTTTAATGGTAATACAAGTTATACATGTGGTGCTATAGAAACAGATTGAGTTGTATCATATACCAATTTGGTTGAATTTAATGGTAATACAAGTTATACATGTGGTGCTATAGAAACAGATTGAGTTGTATCATATACCAATTTGGTTGAATTTAATGGTAATACAAATTATACATGTGGTGCTATAGAAACAGATTGAGTTGTATCATATACCAATTTGGTTGAATTTCGACAAAATTTATTTAACCCTTTAACGGGCATAAGCAGAAATGGGTGGCATATGCGACCACCCTTTTGGTTATACTTATAAGGATTCATTTTCTTAATGAAACGTTTTTAAGTAACACAAATGTCAAGTTGGCAAATGTAGTAGATGGGCAGAGGTCTTATTAATGACGGATCGTCGTAAAGTTAGCTGCATGTTCAGTAGCAACGATCTAAACATCCGGTCAATTTATTGTCAAATATGTAAATAGGTATTATAAGTAAATCACCATTCATTATATCTCATATAAGAATTGTATTTCCTAATACAACCTAAACTTAGATATTATTACTAAACATTCATTGGTCACTTTTGCTCCCACTGACATGACCCCTGAAATGGGCACAGCTCTCATATGCGACCGCCTCATTTCCAAAAAAAATTTAAAACACATTTTCGAAGAAATAAAGTTGATTTGATACACATAATAATTGTTTATTCAACAAAAAACTCAATATCTCAAAAATAAAAACTTGCCCTATAATGGGTTAAGATATTTTAATTTAAGGACTTACCGCCTTTGATGACTCCATTTGTACTGATGGCAGACATGGACAGTGCTGTGATGGTGGTCACAGCTGTGGTTGTCAGGATCAAGACGATGGCTTGACCTGGAGAAAGATAAAACCCATTATTAAATATTTACCAACATCAATACAATAGCATTTTCAGCAAAAATAAAAAAATTGTATAATGTGATTTGACCATTGTTCAAATGCTGTTCATCCCCTTAGAATACATATTTTTTTATAGTCCACCCTGCGATTATTGGCTTGTGGATGAGTTTCGTTTGCCCAAAGTACAATACACAAACATATAAAGACTTTTCATTATAAATAACATTTCCAAATAATATTTAAAATGAAAAAATATTCTTTTCACTTGACTACAGAATAAAATAATGTAGTCGAATGAAAAAAACCGTACCAGATAACAAAACTGGCGAATTTTCAAAAAAATCGTCGACCAGAAATCCCGGTAGTAGATCCAATGTTTACTTTTGACGCAGGCGGGCGGGTGCATCACGTCAATATGTAAATTCAAATTACGTGCGCATTGCGGCTGATTTATTATCGACTATTTTTATTGTTTATATTTTATATCCTCAACTTTGTATTTTCGTGTCACAAAACCATGTGCTCAAGTTTTATGTGTTTTTTTTCTTTTTGACTGCAAATTATATGAATCTTGTTGGTGTTTTGATATTTAACATATATATCTTACCATCGTATATATCCGTACTCACTGTACTTGAGAAAATGTAGGATGGTCCCTGTGACATTTGAAATGTCATGTCTCAAATTAATGGAGTAAAATCATTTTTTTTTACCAATCGAATAATTTTTTTTATAAATCGAAAAATTGTTTTTCTCTAAACTGATGTTTTAATTCATAATTTTCATTATACTGACTTTCTAATGCAGAGGTTCCCAACCCCGTGCCCGCGGGCACCATGGCGCCCGCGGAACAATTCGTATGTGCCCGCCACTATTCGACAGAGACAGAATTTTTTCATAAACATTAATTAAAAAATGTGAATTATTTTTATTTATTTGTTAGAGTTTTAATTTTTTTGAGTGCCTAGATTTATTAAATACGTTCGTATGTTTGCGATATTGTATGTGTGAGTGGTTCCTTTGCTGACAGTACTTGTCGCAACTTGTCTAGCGGCGAGCCAGACTGCACTCTTCGCGCTAGCCTGGAACGGGGAGTGCTATTTGCACATCACTCCTTGTACACGCAGAAGGAGGAAGGAGTTTGTCGATTAAAAATAGGTGGTGCCCGCCACCCTACCGATATTTTAGAATGTGCTCTAGAGTACAAAAAGGTTGGGAACCCCTGTTCTAATGTATTGTATGATTTGTATCTATCTTTAAATAGGCCAAGATCCACTATGAATTAATACTAATTACGAACATTTAATTTTAGATATAAAAAATCGAAAATCCAATTATCGTATATACCATCCCTACTCAATGCAGACTAACGTAGTGACTTGACAAACGTCACCAAATATTATTTGATTTTAACAAACTGCCACATTTTTGCTAATTTGTAACTTTGTATTAATGTAATTTGTCATTATTGTTAGTTTTATGTAATTTATTTACCTAAATAACTTGCTATTTATTAGAATCGAGGCTTATATAGTATTAAAGTTGATAAAATAATTAAAATTACTGAACATCGTTACAAGGTTGTATTGGGGCAAATTTGTGAATTGTCACAGGGATCATGCTACATTTTCTCAAGTATAGTACACTGACTTTTGATTGTATTTTTGTAAAAACATGTTAATGATCGAAATTGATCATAAACAAAGAATGGGTTTCCCGTTTTAAAAATAGCTGTCTGAAAAAAACATTAGAAAATATGACTATCTTGGCGTGAAGTTTGTTACTGTTGTATTGACCAAACACATATGGAACAGGTGGACCATATCCGGATGGTGAAAGAGAAATATTTTGCACTTCAGACGAATTCTAAGATTATTGTACATTTCCATTGAAAGTTGAAGCAAGGAAATAAGAAGATCGACGAAAGACTGAATACAAGAAATATTTAAATATTTGACAAAAAACAAAAAGGGGATCATATCACATGAATGTTAGTGTCGTTTAGTTTATTTGTTTAAAACGTTATCGTACCATATAATTTGCTTCATTTACTTTTGTCTGGTTGGTTGGAAGAGATTGCCGCCTGGCAATAAGTCCGCCAGATTATATTTGCAATAAAAGTGTTAAATAGATAAATAAACAAATAATGATACGAAATATAGTACTGACATTCAGCTTTTGGTTAAAGACAGTCAATATTATAAATAAACGATTCAAGACTTCGTAAATAAGTTAGTAAACGCTGAAATTGAAGATGATTGTATAACACTTTCGGCTGAAATAGCTCTGGAACTAAATATGGACGAGGTGTGGAAAGATTCACTTCACACCATAGACCACGCTTCCAGCGCCGACAATGAAAATACTGTCTTCAGAGTTGAAGAATAAATAGTTCAAGGCTGGTGCAAAGTTGTTACTGACAAGATCATCAATATACTCGTACATATTTCCATTTTGTCTCACTTTTCTCATTAGATAGAAAGGAAAGGGTGTGTACGTTATTATGGGGTACAATAAACCTATACTTACTAAAGAAAATGTAGCATGGTCCCTGTGACGTTTGCCCCAATACAACCTTGTAACGACGATTTGCCCCAATACAACCTTGTAACGACGTTCAGTAATTTTAATTATTTTATCAACTTTTATATAAGCCTCAATTCTAATAAATAGCAAGTTATTTAGGTAAATACATTACACACAACTAACAATAAAGACAAATTAATACATCTTAGCAAAAATGTGGCAGTTTGTTAAAATCAAATAATATTTGGCGACGTTCGTCAAAAGTCACTACGGTGGTCTGCATTGGCTAGGGATGGGGTATACGATAATTGTATTTTCGATTTTTTTATACATAAAATGAAGTGTTCGTAATTATAATAGTATTAATTCATAGTGGATCTTGCCCTATTTAAAGATATATACAAATCATACAATAAATGAGAAAGTCAGTAAAATGAAAATTTGGAATTAAAACGTCAGTTTAGAGAAAAACATTTTTTCGATTTATGAAAAAACGATTCGATTTGTAAAAAAAAACGATTTTACCCCATACCTTTGAGACATGACATTTCAAACGTCACAGGGACCATACTATATTTTCTTGAGTATAATAACTTATAAAATGCTGTTTAAGTAATAAATGATACTTCATATGGGTCTCAATGAACCTATGAAGACCGAAGTTCTCATCAATCACAGCACCTGTGGGGACACTCCTTAGTCCTAAGCAAGATGGTGTTAGCTTTGAACTTTCCTGGAGTTGGTGGAATCGTGTTCTCTGATGGCTTTAAGTTTTCCGTAAGAGTATTTTAGAATTTGTGGCAACTTTTATATATTTATTGCCGGTTGGAAGAGATTGCAATAAGACATAATATACCCACCAAGTTGTACTTTATACAACGAAAATGTAATATATGTTAATATAAATACAATACAACCTTCAATATAAATAATAAGATAGTCGAGTTTGGATGGACAAAAAAACGTAGAATTTTTTGGAGAAAACATAATCCACTTCTCTTGCATTTTTCCATTTCTCAATGAGATCTCATTTCCATTGATTCTGCGATGTAAATCGAACGATCAAGAAAATAATAAATATAAAAAAAACTTACCCACGCCAGCTTGCCCCACGACCCAAGAGAGTCGCAAGAAAAGCATGACCCCCCAGATGTTGAGCAGACATCGCACCAACACGCCCTGAATCCAGCCAAACTTGATTGTGCCCTCGCTGGCCAGCCCCTTGTCCGCCAGGCCATTGCCTGTACCCGGCTGCAAAGAGAAAACACACATTAATTAATCCATGTTGTTATCAAAATAATAGGGATAGAAACACTGTGCAATCCTGACAATTCGCACGAGTGCAATAATATAATAGCAACATTGGTCAATTCTAGCAGCTGGTAGGACATATAGGGTGCGTTTTATGTTACAGGCCGATTTTGTTTGGCCGCCATTCTGATTTGGCTGTCATTTGTCAGTTCATATTTGACAGTCGTGGAGAATGGTAAATAACAATCTATTATAGAGCATCTAGCTTCGTAACAACATGTTCAAGTTATTAAAACATTTTATTTAAATAATTGTTCAATTGTGAATACGCAAAGAAAACTCGTGTTTTTTTTTTGTTTAAATCATGTGCCAAGCAAGTCAACCATTCAGCGTGTAATGAATAATTTTGAAAATTTTCGTACACTGGGAGATAAAGCGAAGTCTGGGCGACAACGTAGCCAACGTACGCCAGAAAAGATTGGTGCCGTGAGGCAGTGTTGATGAACGCCCGTGCATCTCTCATCTATTTTGAAAGAAGAAAACGTAGAAAGTCAGAGAAATCATAGTTGTATGAGGTGTATGGATGTGGAAGAGGCGAACGATGTATGTCGAGATAGGAAAGTCTAGCGCTCTGACCTCTCTGCTTACCCTGACAGGAAAATAGCGTGATGTTATATATGTATGTATTATTATTACTTATAGTTCGAAAATTCTAGGATGAGTCCTGTGACAGCTCACAAATTTGCCCCAACACAACCTTATGTAACGTATTTACCTAAATAACTTGCTATTTATTAGAATTGAGGTTTATATTAAATTACTGAACATCGTTACAAGGTTGTATTGGGGCAAATTTGTGAGCTGTCACAGGACTCATCCTAGAATTTCCGAACTATAGTTAAGCATTCCATTACATAAAGAGGATGATTTGTGCCAATAACAATTGGAAGGAAAAAAGCAGTTTGATAATATGTAAGAACTACTGTAGTTCTAAATATTTCAAGAGTTATTTGTATGTAAATATAAAACATAAAACTATTATTATTGATTTGCTCGTTTTCCATCTCCAAGTATCATTTTTTTAAAACTGTTAATGTAAATTTAAAATATAATTAATAATCAATTTAAATAAATGATAAATAATACTGAAAACGAGTGTTTTTAATTAAGACTCCTTTGATTGAAGTATTTATTTCAGTCAGGTCTCGTCAACCATCTTTACAAAAAGTCTCGCGAATTTCGATAAAAAATATTTGCCTAGTACAGAATTGAGACATGCAAGGCTGTTGCGATATCCAAAGACATGGTGATAGAAAAGTGTTAAAGGAAAAATAAATGCGATATATGTGTGAACAGAGGAAGATCGGATCAAGTTGAGGAATTCTACTATTTGGGTAGTATTTCTCAGATAATGGAAGAGATATTTTGAATGGCGTGTAGCGATAGGAAACAAATCAATGGGACCCTATAACATATATATTTTACCCGGACAGTATCAAAGTTTACTAAGTCTACAACACTTATAGTTCAGAAATTTTAGGACCAGTCCTGTGACAGCTCACAAATTTGCCCCAATACAACCTTATGTAATGTATTTACCTAAATAATTTGCTATTTATTAGAATTGAGGCTTATATTAAAGTTAATAAAATAATTAAAATTACTGAACATCGTTACAAGGTTGTATTGGGGCAAATTTGTGAGCTGTCACAGGACTCATCCTAGAATTTCCGAACTATAGTATCAACTTTGATGTATGGGAATAATAAGTGGATTGTAATGCGTGCACTGAGAATAATACATGATAAAAATACAGTAACGAGACGAGTGAAGATTAACTAAATACTGCTGGTACAATAGTTCAGACAATATTACGAAAAATATGAACTAAAGACTCCTGGTACAATAGTTCAGACCATAATACGAAAAGTTACAGTAACGAGACAAGTGAATATGAACTAAATACTGCTGGTACTCGGACAATAGTTCAGAAAATAATATGAAAAAGATTAACTAAATACCGCTGGTACTATAGTTCAGACAATAATACGAAAAATAGGAAATAAATACTGCTGGTACAATAATTCAGACAATAATACGACAAAAAATGAACTAAATACTCCTGGTATAATAATTTAGACCATAATACGAAAAGTTACAGTAACGAGGCGAGTGAATATTAACTGAATACTGTTGATACTCGTACAATAGTTAAGACAATAATACAAAAAATATGAACTAAATACTGCTGGTACAATAGTTCAGGGAATAATACAAAAAATACCAACTAAATACTGCTGGTACAATAGTTTAGACAATAATACGAAAAATATGAACTAAATACTGCTGGTACAATAGTTCAGGCAATAATACAAAAAATACTTACTAAATACTGCTGGTACAATAGTTTAGACAATAATACGAAAAATATGAACTAAATACTGCTGGTACAATAGTTCAGGCAATAATACAAAAAAGACTAACTAAATACTGCTGGTACAATAGTTAAGACAATCATACGAAAAATATGAACTAAATACTGCTGGTACAATAGTTCAGGCAATAATACGAAAAGTGACAGTAACGAGACGAGTGAAGATGAAATAAATGAACTGCTGGTACAATAGTTCAGACAATAAAACGAAAAGTGACAGTAGTGAGACAAGTGAAGATTAACTAAACACTACTAGTACGTTCAGACAATAATACAAAAAAATTCAGTAGACGAGTGAAGACGATCTTTAAACTGCTGGTACACGTTATGGTAATAATAATAAAAAAATTAAGAGTTTGTAAATATTTTTCTACAGTAAAATAATGTTGTCTTATACATTTGGGGCGCGTCTTATCGTCCGAAAAATACGATAATCCCGTCCCGCGGACCACAATTTCTGTACATCTTATTTGGTAAAACACTGTTAATGTCTCCTAACCAGATGCGAAGCGGAAATGAAATACCGAAATAAACAGACCGGGAGACGAATAAAGAAACCGCGAGACCATCTTTACCAGATGAGGCAGTTTCACTCCTCGTGAGAACCAGATGCTGTGCTCTGATGGAGTATAATATATTTCCACTCTGTTCGAACTATAAAAATACTATAAAGATAATGCGTAGCAACCCATAAAAAAATTGAAACATCAATTCAATTCTCTAGCACCGTTGAAGTTGTGTGATTAATTTCATTTTTTGTGCAATAATCGTTGTCGATTTGGTAAGACATTTGTTTTCTACTAGGGGCTTCTGTTTCGTTTTCCGATGGTATAATTACATTAATGGATTGGCTTGAATATATGTATGTAGATCAGTTTAGTTAAATTCAGGGAATCAGTTAGGCCGTGGCCACACAGGAAGGAGCCTCGCTTGACGCTAAGAGCTATGTTGCGAGTTAGGCGACATATCCTAGCTAACCAACGTATTGCATACTATCGCAGTGGCCACACTGCACGCTTCGCGCCACTTTGCATGACGATTAATCACCGAATGAATCTCCAAGCGAACAGACGTGTTGGTTAATTTACAAGATGGCGGAAGTTTTAATGACAGCTGTGTATAAAAGGGAGCCTTTGTGGAACCCATCGAGTAAATTATACAAAAATGTACCTACCTGTAATAAAATCACTTTGGAATGAAGTTGCACAGAAAGTAAATAAAGATAAGGTAAGTTGTAATGAAATTGGTTAGTTTTGAGAGTGGCATCATGTGTTGACTCAACCGCTCCCGACTGTCAAATGAATTTGTGCGTAGCACTTTGGTGTGACCATGCATGAAGTCACATATTATATGAGTCACGTAAAATCTAGCTTAGCGCCTAACGAAGCATTTTGGTGTGGCCTCGGCCTTAAAGTATAAGTCACCTGGTAGCATAAACATATTATAATTGCTTTCAATTAAGGACGTGCCTAAAACAATAGCATTCTTGTTCTTAATTAAGCACCCAGAGCCTTCCATCACCAGGATCAGAGAGCAGCGGGTCACGGAGCGCTGGTCCATGCGGAGGAGTTTCTTGACTCACAATGAATTCCAGTTGGTCCGGCACGATGGCTCATCAATCGGCCTGATGCTGCGGTGATTCATGCATTAGATAAATATAATCGAGAGCACCTCTGGTGACCTCTTGATTGGACTACCTCAATTAATGCTCTTGGCACAGCAATTAAACCTGCATCAATAACATTTTTAAGATGAAAGATAATTTAGGAATTTCAAATTTCGTCTTAATAAATGTTTTATACGAGCAGGACACGGTCAAAATAATCCGGTACACGGTATTTAATCGATGTATGGTAAAATACGAATTTAAGTAAGCACTTGATTGAAAATCATCCAGTATAACGCATTTCATCGATGTATGACAAAACACAACATTTAGAAAGGATTTTATGAAAACAAATCAAGTATAACGCATTTCATCAACGTATGAGAATATACAACATTCAGTAAGAACATTATGAAAACTTACTCGGTACAACGCATTTTATCGATATTAACCTTTCCCTTCCTGTGCTAATAAAATCCGCGCGTTCCGGTGCTGTGTATTCAATACACATTAATATGTTACACATGTAAAAATGAACGATTTAAAATCGGAAAAATAAGAATATTCATAGCCAATCGCTTAAATTAATGAAATTTGAAGTGAAAAGTGATAATAATTGAAATTTAATTGCTAAAAACATCGGCCGATGTTCACAAAACGGACGAAGAGACCACCTCAAATGGATGCCCCAGAGCTACTGAGTTATATTTCTTGCGTTCCCATATACCGAAGTTGAGTGAGAGTGAGACGTGAATAGCGTCGCTTCCTCACCCATAGCGGTTTTTTTAGAATGAATATACCTACGTCGCACACTGGCACACTTTTGATTGTATTGGTGAATTTATTCCCGATCACAAAATATCTCTGATGTGGCCGATAAGTGCTAATTATTATTAATATTATTTTTTTCATTCAACGCGTAATTGTATTAAGGAGGAATACCTAAAATCTGAACCTAGTATTTAATATATTTATAGAGATATTAAAGTTTTTAGAAGCAATGTGTACTAGTTACACATCACAGGGAAGGAAGGGTTAAACCAAATATGATATTTTGTAAATACAACGTATTTCATCGATGTTTGATGAAATACGAAATTTAGTAAGGACCTGATTAAAACTAACCCACACATTTAATCGATGTATGACAAAATACGATATTAAGTAAATACTTGATGAAAACTAATCCGTTACAACGCATTTCATCGATGTATGACAAAATACGACAATATTAAATAAGGACTGTGTTAAAACTAATTCAGTACAACGTATTGCATCGGCGTATGACAAAATATGACAATATTTAATAAGGACAGTATTAAAACTAATTCAGTACAACGCATTTCATCGATGTATGACAAAATACGACAATACTTAATAAGGACAGTATTAAAACTAATTCAGTACAACGCATTTCATCGATGTATGATAAAATACGACAATATTTAATACGGACAGTATTAAAACTAATTCAGTACAATGCATTTCATCGATGTATGACAAAATACGACAATGTTAAATAAGGACTGTATTAAAACTAATTCAGTACAATGCATTTCATCGATGTATGACAAAATACGACACTGTTAAATAAGGACTGTATTAAAACTAATTCAGTACAACGCATGTCATCGATGTATGACAAAATACGACAATATTTAATAAGGACAGTATTGAAACTAATTCAGTACAACGCATTTCATCGATGTATGACAAAATACGACAATATTTAATAAGAACAGTATAAAAACTAATTCAGTACAACGCATTTCATCGATGTATGACAAAATACAACATTCAATAAGGACTTAATGAAAACGAATCCGGTACAAAGCGTTTATCGATGACAAAATATTATATAATATTAAGTAAATACAACATACGATGAAGACGGTGGTCTTCGAAACCGGTAGTAAACCCAAAAATACAAAATAAGCTTTTATTCACTTATTTTTTCCTTTTACATACAACATATTTCATTGATGTTTGATGAAATACGAAATTCTAAGGACATGATTGTAACAAACTCAACACGTATGTATGACAAAATATTATATTTAGTAAGAACTTGATTAAAACTAATAGAACACAACGCATTGAATCGATGTATAACGAAATATGATATGCATAATAACATAGTAAGGTCTTTATTAAAACGAATCCAGTACAACGCATTTCATCGATGAATGGCGAAATATGATATGCATAATAACGACTAGATATGCATAATAAGGAGCTACCCTAAAGGACTCATCCGCTGGCGACATACATGAGTGTTGTAATAGTAGCGACGACGGACTTTAGATTCGACGTCACGGGAGAAGGAAAATTATATCTTCGTCTTCTTCTAAGTGCCCTGTCGGGTCCCCCCAACGTTGGCGATCACTTCGGCGAATCCGTCTCGGTCCTGAGCCGCCCGGAACAGTTCCTCTGCACTCCGGATGCCGGTCCACTCCCTCACATTCCGCAGCCAGGACATCTGTCTTCTTCCGGGCCCCCGGTGTCCCTCGATTTTCCCCTTCAATATAAACTGGAGCAAGTGGTACTTCTCTCCACGCAGCACGTGACCCAGATATGAAATCTTTCTAACTTTTATAGTGGACAACAACTCCCTGTCAGCTCTAGCTCACCTCAGGACTTCGGTATTTGTCACCATGTCTGTCCAGGGAATTTTGAGCATTCGACGATGCAACCACATTTCAAATGCTTCCAGTCTGTTCATTGCCTGGACTTTCAAGGTCCATGTTTCACAACCGTACAATAAAACAGACCACACATAGCATCTAATCATCCTCTGACGGAGTTTCAAATTTAAGTTGTCATCACAGAAGAGCGACTTCATTTTATTAAATGCAGTTCTTGCTGCCTCAATTCTGCACCTGATTTCCACATCCGGGTCGAGAGACTGCGTGAGTATGTTGCCGAGGTATCTGAATTTCTCCACCCTTTCGACGCTACGGCCGTTCAAACGCAACACTGACCCACTGTAATCCAACCGTCCGAATGTCATCCACTTGGTTTTACTGACATTTATTGTAAGACCCAGAAAATTATATAAATATATTATTTCTATTACAGAATTTATGAAAGTTGAAATGTGTACTGTACTTTTTTGTACTCGTATTGTACGAGTATTACACTTTCATTGTGGAGGGCATTGTGTCATTTCAACTTGGCGGGCTTATTGCCATGTGGCAATATCTTCCAACCAGCCAGAAAGATGTTAAAGAGGCATTAAGTGAAAACGAGACTGGAATCATTTAAAAAAAAATCTGGATTCCAATGGGAATCGAGCCCACAACCTCCGGGCTGGGAGACAAACGTTTTACTAACTAGAACACGGAGGTCGTCTTTTCTTTTGGCATTAATATCAAGAATGGCGCTCGGTGTAGTGAGGTGCGGGAAACCTGTTTTGAGACGGTTTCGTATCGTATTAATAACTATGTATACATAACATATGTTATATACATATTTTTTAAACAATTTTGACTTAAGTACTCATCTTAGGTGTCATTATATTTTTTATTTGATTTTATTGTAATTTTCTAAATTGTTTAACTTTAATTTAATTGCCTTGGTAACAAATGAAACACTATCCACATTTTTTTAATATTGTACCGTTGATGAATTAAATAAATTATCAATAACTGAGATTATTATTCTTCTTCATTGTGTGCTCCTCTGTTATGTCTCGAACTCGGCGCACCACTTGCCTCCATCCCTCCCGGTCTTGGGTCGTGTTCAATGCAGTATTTAGTGAGGATCCTATTAACTTCTTCATTTGATCCGTCTATCTCATATAACACCTTCCTCTTGCTCGCCTTCCCTCAACCGTCCCCGTAATCACCAGCTTCTTCATACTTTCATAATTATTTCTAGAAACAAGCCTTTCGATAGTTTCCAATTCTTGGATGATTATTAATTACTATATAACTAGAAAATGTAGTGAGTGATAATAGACATGTTATTGTAATCCAGATGTTTGAATTCTGCATAATGAGACCATTTACATTTGAGATAGGGACAAAGGTAACAGCTGGACAAATTACAGAGTCTTCAAAATGTGTGTCTAAGATTTATTTTCAACCTACGAAAGTACGATCATATAACTTCATAACACAAGGCATTCAACTGGTTGAATGTTGGAAATAGACGCCAAATTCACATACTGTCTCTATTGTATAACATCCTAAACTGTCCCGCCGCCCCCTCTTATCTCGCCGAAAATTTTCAGCGTCTTTCCAATCATGGATTAGCGCTACGCTCAAACAGAGATTGTCTAATGGCATTTCCAGTTCACCACTCTTTTTTTACGTTGTCCTTTACTGTTCATGTAGTGAGACTCTGGAATCAGTTAAAAACCAATATAAGACTCGCTCCATCCTTGGCATGCTTTAAGAATCGACTGGAAAAACTCTTAATTTCTAGTCAGTAAAATAACGTGTTTCATTCCTGATTTGATGATGGATGGATTGATGATATCTCACTTTATATGAAAAATAATGTTCGGGTGATTGTCCGTCCTTGTGGGGTTCGTGGGTATATGCTCACGTATGTGTTTATGGATTTCGTGGGGACGGAGTAATTTGAATGATTTATGCGACCAAGTAACTTGCTTCTTTTACTTTCGTCTGATTGGTTGGAAGAGATTGCCGCCTGGCAATAAGCCCGCCAGATTGTATTTGCAATAAAAGTGTTAAATAAATAAATAAAGGTATACACTGCCTGGTAATGACAATATTTAAGTGGATGCGATCGATTTTTCGGTAAAATTATTAAAAGGCTTATCTCCTGTGTGACATGAGACCACAGCAGATAACATATTGGGACGTGGTTAAAAACAAGTGCATTGTTCTGTCAGGATGTGATAAAAATATTTATTTTATTGATTTTTTTCATAAATAAACCATTTATTTATCACGCATAGACATCTTCTTGATGGGAAAACGTTATCAATCATTGTCCTCCCCACACTTCTCTATAGGTCTTGGGTTTCATATAGAAGGCACATTCGAAGCCTTGAAATGTTATACCAACATTTCCTTCGTCGAATTCTTCGAATCCACTGGAGTGATCATAATAATATCTCGGTCCTGTAACGCCCCATCAATCAATCAATTCACTCTTCTTTTAAAGCTCCACAAGGGAGCATAGGGAGGCCACCAATTTTCTCCATTCAGAGCGGTTTTGGACGGTGTTGGTAATCTCCCTCCACGACATTCCTAACGCTCTTCCTTCCTTGTCATAGGAACGGTACACCGTGAGAGAGGGTCTTCCAGGCCGTCGGGACCCCAATGTACAGGAAAAACAGCGATCTCCTCGGCCCATTAGCATCGGGCATTTTCAGAACATGTCCCAGCCAGGACCATCGCCTCGCCCGAAATACAGAGACGACAGACCCCTGCCGGGTGCGCCGGCGTGCAGCGTCGTTTGTTATGTGGCCATACCACCTGATTCCCAATATCCTCCTGAGACACCTGTTTTCAAAACTAAGTATCTTGCGCTCCTGAGCCTTGGTGAGATGTCAAGATCGCGATGACACATGCGTTAAACAGGCGGCATTTTGTTGTGACGGTAACGCCCCAACGTACACTTATTGAGGATACGGTTGTAAAGGTTAAATTGCGATGGAGCGGACATGTGATACGCATGGGCGATCATAGTCTCCCGAAACGCGTCATGTACGGGGAAGTACAGGGCAAGCGAAGGGTTGGTGGGCATAGAAAGCGCTATAAGGACAGTCTGCGAAAGTCGCTGACTTTGTGTGGTGCACCTGAGGATTGGGAGCAGGTGGGTCTGGACCGTGGAGGATGGAAAATCATCTGTTCTTGGGTTGATGGCGTCACAGCGGCTAGACGTGTGAGACGAGATTCACACCGGTATGAATCTCCTAGCGAACAGACGTGTTGGTTAATTTTATTGTGTCACCGTGATTTTACAAGATGGCGGAAGCTTTAATAACAGCTGTGTATAAAAGGGAGCGTTTGTGGAACCCATCGAGCAATTTTTACAAAAATGTACCTGTAATAAAATCACTTTGGAATGAAGTTGCACAGGAAGTAAATAAAGATAAGGTAAGTTGTAATGAAATTGGTTAGTTTTGAGAGTGGCATCGTTTGTTGACTCAACCGCTCCCAAATGTCAGATGAAATTGTGCGAAGCACTTTGGTGTGGCCATGCATGAAATCACCTAGTCTATTAGTCACATATCACCTAGTGAAGCACTTTGGTGTGGCCTCGGCCTTAGTATTTTTCTAAAAGTTAACATCAAATTTCTCGGTGTATTTCTTAACAGTAAGCTCTTTTTTATATAAAAATTAAGTTATACGCTTTCTTCAGGCTTCTATACCCTTAAGAGAGTTAACATTTGTACGGCGATATCTTACAACAGGGGAAATCAAATTTTATTTATTATTCTGGTCTGCCTGATTTGTAAATATATCTAGACTCCAGTCTGTTTTCAAAGCAACTGTTAGACTGGTATGATATGGTAGTCATAAATATTGTCATACTAGCCCAATTCTAGAAAGTTTACATCAGCTCATATGTCACGAAAGGATTGATTTCAAACTTTATTGTTGTGTTGCTGAACCCTTCCCTTACGGTGATAAAAATAATACGCGTGCTCCGGTGTTGGGTAGTGAGTACGCAATAAAAAATTAGCGATTTTAAATCGGAAAAATAAGAACATTCATAGATAATCCCCTTAATTAATTATAATTGAAGTTAAAAATTATAATAATTGAGATTTATTTGCTGAAAACATTAAAAAACCATCTGGCAACGCTCACGGAACGGGCGTACGTCTAACCTATTTGCAAGCCTAAAAGCTACTAGTGGCGCGGAACGTCAGTCGCATACCCCGGCGCTTACGCTTATGCTTGCGACGTTGAGACAATTCAGCTCCTCGCAATTCAGTCTAGTATGCAAGAGTGAGATGCAAATATAGTGTCGCGCTTCCCGCATACTATTCACCTATCGTCAAGACGAGGCACTCGCAGCGTTTAAATGCGAATTTGTTTTCGATCTTTACAAAACACCTCGATGTAGTCGATAAATTCTGATTATTATTAATATTATTTTTTAAATCAATGCGTAAATATATTATGGAGGAATACCTAAAATCTTAACCTTGTATTTATTATATTTATAGAGATATTGATGGTTATTAGAAGCAACGTGTAGAAGATACCCAACACAGGGAAGGAAAGGTTAAAAGCGCTATGAAAATTTGTAAGTTGTATTTAAGCTACAGAAAAACAGAAATTCAGATGTAAAACGGTCTAAGATTAAAACCAGTCCGGAAGCGAATCTGCCAAGAATTGAACAGAGGGGGCCTGTTTGTTTAGCTTGAATGCTAACCGTTACCACTACGGCCGCCGACTGTTACTGCGTACCACATTTAACAACCGAAACCACCAACTCGTCCTTAGCACAGATGAATAAATCTTTTTACCGCTGATCCAAGCAATCCATCGATTGTTACGAGTATTACTTCGGCCGTTAAAAATGATAATTATTATTTTACGAGTACATATACCAGCAATATGTTCAAGTGCGCGGTTTCGTAATTGCGCGGTTTCACGCGTATTTCCTAAATTTCTGATTATACGTTATAAGATTCGCATTGACTTTCAAACTTTTTTATTTCACGGCGCTTTATTTTCTTTACATTAGTGGGATAGGTGAGCCTGTTTATCTTCTCAGTACATGAATATCTACAACATTTATTCGATTTTTTTAAAGTTTTTTCCATTTCCACGTTTTACTTCCAAACATTAAAGTTGTTACTAAAGACTGTTTTGGACTAAAATAATCTAAGCAAATTTTAAGACTGTCCGGTTCGAGTATATATGTTTTAGCGGTTCATTAACGTTGTATAGCTACACGCCGTTCGACATCCTGTATTGCATTATTATGGATTTCAATACATTATAGAAATAAAGTAGTCAATGACGTTTGTGCTGCTATCTGGAGAGTACTCGATGTGTTTTTGTGTCGACGTGGCAAAAAAACAGCACTTCCTTTTTTCATATAAAGTTAGTGTTTCAGTGCACGGATTCGTGTTGTGTGGCTTTTTTCTGGAACGTAAATCCAGAGTAAAAATAATCTATACAAGTAGTATAGAATGTACGAGATGTTTGGGAAGACTTAAAAAAATCATGGCACAACGATATAATTAACACAATTCTGAAAGAGGAAAGTGTGAAAGTGTTTGGACGTGGTAGAACCAAACTATGTGTGTTCGGACAGCATCAAGTGAAGACCTGTTTTCCTGGCTATTCCAATAAGGGCATTACACGGTGGTGATAATGATGCTGTATCCCCGTGCAAATCGAGTGATCTGTACTAAGAACAAACAAGAAATCTGAATATTAATAAGCATCAAATCATTTGCCAAAGTAAAATTATAATTTATGATGCGATTTTATGCAAATATCATGCAAATCCGTGAAATTTGAGCTCATTGTATCGTATAGTTATTAACCACGTGGTATATGAATTATTGAAAAAGGAATTATTTGATTTCCATCCTCAGTGTCACACTTGACTCTTCTTAAACTTGCTTTGAGGTTGTTTATTCAAATTTTGTTTATTCAAAATTTGTTTATTCAGATTTTGTTTATCCAAATTTTGTTTATTCAAATTTTGTTTATTCAAACTTTGTTTATTCAAATTTTGTTCATTCAAATTTTAAATCCTGTAACATTATTTGATTATAATGAACTTGGTACACATCAAAACAGAGACAACATTCTCGGCGCCAATAGTTTTGTGGATGTAAGACTTGTTATAGATTATTTAAATCTTGGTTACGGTTTTTTTCAGTTTTCTGTCGCGATATATTTAAAGTTTATTTATATCTAGTATAGGCCTAATGTCTAGAACACTTGACTTTGTCTAATACAGGCCTAGTGTTTGGAACACGAATTTCGAGTAGAGGCCTAGTATCTAGAACAATTTATGTGTGTCTAGTACAAGCTGTTTAGAACACTTAGTGTCTATTAGATGCTAGAACACAATTCTTTTGTTTAGAATACTTTAACTGTGCTAGGTACAGGCATAGTTTTTAAAACACTTTATTTGTGTCTAGTACAGGCTTAGTGTTTAGGACGCTTAGTGTCTATTAGATGCTAGAACACAATTTTTTTGTTTAGAATACTTTAACTGTACTTGGTACAGGCATAGTTTCTAAAACACTTTATTTGTGTCTAGTACAGGCTTAGTGTTTAGGACGCTTAGTGTCTATTAGATGCTAGAACACAATTTTTTTGTTTAGAATACTTTAACTGTGCTTGGTACAGGCATAGTTTCTAAAACACTTTATTTGTGTCTAGTACAGACTTAGTGTTTAGAACACTTAGTATCTATTAGATGCTAGAACACATTTTTTTTGTTTAGAATACTTTAACTGTGCTTGGTACAGGCATAGTTTCTAAAACACTTTATTTGTGTCTAGTACAGACTTAGTGTTTAGGACGCTTAATGTTTAGTAGAGGCTAGAACATTTTATTTGTGTTTAGAATACTTCATTTGTGTCTAGAATACTTTATTTGTGTGTACTACAGACTTAGTGTTTAGGATATTTAGTGTCTAGTAGAGGTTAGAACGCTTTATTCGTGGTTAGAATACATTATTTGTGCCTAGTACAGGCACAGTGACCAGAACACTTAAGTTGTATGTAGTACATACGAGTATTTAGTGTTTGTAAGAGGCTTAGTAATATGAAACCCAGTTGAGTAGGTATAGAAAATCCCAAGACAGTTCTTGCCAGCCATTACCAAAAGTTAAATACTTCTGCGCTGTGGCCTTAATGCTGACGGCCGTGACCCGTGCTGAAACTTATTCTCTAGCTCTTCAGGCATTTCGCTGACCGCAGAGTTTGTGGCTAAGGCAGGTCCCAAGCACTATTCATTCACCTGGACGCTTCATCATATATGTTATCTACCTCAGTTCCTGTGGCGTTCCACATTACCAGTGACCATGAATATTTCCATGTCCTCTTTATACCAAATATGACCAAAGAACTGAAGAATACGTCGGGTATATAACGATGATAGGTTTTACGAGATGTAAAGACAAAAGCGAAAAAAAAAAACAATGATCGGAGATCCGCGACACAACTGCGAATTGTAAACCGCAGATTAATTACTCACTGAATAAAACCATGTCAAAATGATATCGACAACAGCAACACGATGATTGAATTGTGTATTGTTCTCCAATATCCACAATTATTGTGATATTGCATAAGCCGTGACGGATCTGAACCCTTCAATGTATAAAGTGCAGCGCCGCGAAACCAATCATTACAATATATCATTGTGTACGGAGTATGGACGTCCTCAGATGACGATGCATTGTTTTAACTGCATTTGCATGACAAAACTTGAAAACAAATAGGTCGCAATGCTCTCGTTTATCCGCGCTGTCCTCGTTGAGTGATTGTTATGTCCCGATAAAAGATCTCTCGCCTGAAAGGACTATTTTCAGACGGTATCAAATGAAGCGCCAAGAAGCAGCGCAAAATAATAAAAAACATACCTTTACTTCTGATCTACGAGTGCTATAGAGAATAAAATGCGTAAAATAATCACTCGGACGTTTTAACAATTATCTATGCTACCATCACCATTTCAAGACCTATTATTAGTTCACTGTGAAACTTGAATTGCAGAATTGAATCATCTCGTGCGGCTTTTAATAAAATGAGAAGCGTATTCTGCGATGATAATCTAAACTTTAAACTTCGACAAAGGTTAGTCAAATGCTATGTTTGGTCAGTGTTATTACATGGCGTTGAATCATGGACCCTCAAATTTGGTAGTATGAACCGACTGGAAGCATTCGAAATGTGGATACACCGGAGAATGCTACGGATACCCTGGACGGATATGGTCAGCAACACAAGGGTTCTTCAAAGAGCCAAAGTTGATAGAGAGTTGCTGACTAATATTATAATCCGAAAGGTGTCCTATTTGGGTCATGTACGAGTACTTAGAGGAGCAAAGTACAAATTACTGCACCTGATCATCCAAGGCAAAATAGAGGGCCGAAGAGGTGTTGGCAGAAGACAAATCTCCTGGCTCCACAATATACGTGATTGGACTGGTATAAGGAGCGTTGGGGATCTTTTTCGGGCTGCCGAGGACAAAGATGCCTTCTCTCAGGTGATATTCAACGTTGGGGGGACCTGACATGTCACTAGGAAGAAGAAGAAGTGAAACTTATGCTTGAAAATAAATTATTTCACTTTGAAACATAATGATCTAACATTTAAAAATGGAGAAAAAAATCTACACTTTCAATTAAAGCGACAGGCCTGTTTCGCGCTTTTGCTTTCGCTGTAGTCAAGCTTTCGCTTTAAAACAGTATTGTAAAGCGAAAGAAGTCTGTCACTTCAATTTATATTTACTGTGTAGATTTTTTTTCACATTTCAGTGTTAAATAATCCCGTTTGAAAATAGAGTTCTATCATACATTATAAATATCAAATCAATATTTTATTTTGATTTGAAATAAAACAGGAAATAAATCAATACATATCAATAATTGAAATCCCTATTGCCAGTTTTCATCTCACTTATAGGTCAGAAAATGTTATAAATTATGTAAGAATGAGAGAAAATAATAACACCCACTCTCCTTTCGATTCAGCCATCGTCCCTGTAACATCTTATGGCATTGAACTAAATGTGTTATACTCTCGGCACATTCTCACATAAAAAAATAATAGCGGTGAACTGGGAAGGCCAATAAACAATCTATGTTTGAGCGTAGCGCAAGTCCATGTTCGGAAAGATGCTGAAAATTTTCGTAGAGATAAAAGGGGGCGGTGGGACAGTTAAGGATATTAAACAATTGAGATATTATGTGAACTTGGTGTCTATTTCTCACGTTCAATCAGTTCAGCGCCCTCTGGTGTGAAGTGATGCGATCGTTCTTTCTCAGGTTAAAAATAAATATTGAACAAACATTTTGAAGACGCTGTAATTTGTCCAGCTGTTTAATCCAATATCCAAATAACATACGTTCTCATAGTCTAAAATCGTAAAGAGCATAGATTGCACGAATAAAACTAGTCCTATAAAATAAAAGTGTTTTTTTAATCATCTTCTTTTTGCTGTAGATTATTTATCTGTTTTTTTTTCTGCATTACGAGTATTCCTTGGATGTGAACTGCTAGCTATTTCTCTATCTCTTTGAGGTTCTGCCTGGAGGTCCGCTTTCTATGGGATATTTTTTTTTTTTTTATCCACTTTGCACGGATTTCTCCTGTTACACAAAGAGGGTTTGCTTCTAGCGTTAGCTTATTCGTTAGGAATAATATCAGCCAGGATTCTTCTCATACTGCTAGACGGTACCGAGAATATATCAACCGTGTCATTCAGTTGGTTCAATATCTCTATACCACGCGTGACTGAGTGTTTAGCCATGATATTCGTCCTGTAAGTTGGTATGTAGAACAGAGGGTGATTCCTTGCACGGATATATTTATTGGGTGCATATAAACTTAGTGCTTCTAGAATCGCGGGACAGTTAAAGGAACCTTGGAAAACCTTTATTAGGAATATCGCTCTTGCCTTCTTGTTTCAAGGCTTCTATAGTTACACACCGTGAGAAGTTCGGCATGGTGAGCATATTTTGGGTAATCGCCCTTTGTTCTGTACCATAGATATTTGAGGATTTTTTTTTGTATTTGTTCTATATTGTTTTTATATTTGAGCTGGTGAGGAGCCCAAACCGTAGATGCATATTCTAATTTGGTTCTAATTAGATAATTATATAAGTTTCGGAGGATATCGGTTCTGTTAAATTCTCTTGATATTCTCATTACAGAACCCAGTAGTTTGTAACAGTCCGATATCAAACGTGAGACATGGTTAACGAACGTGAGTCCGACATCGAAGGTTACGCCCAAATCCTTGAATTCAGAAACTCTGTTTAGTGCCACTCCCTGTATATTATACTGATGGTGGATTGGTGAAAACGATCGACTATAAGATACACAGACACATTTATTAATGTTGAACAGAAGATGATTTTGCTCACTCCAGGAGACTAGGGAGTCTAGGTCCTGTTGTAACCGTGCACAGTCGTGAGGTGAATTGATATGATAAACTATACGGGGAATCCGGGTATCATCCATTCTTATAACGCTTTTCCGCCAATAACACCTTCTCTGCCTTCCTCGTCTTACACTGCCTTCGATTTCACACAATCTTCTTATTTTTGTATTTCTTTTTCTGTCTCTGAGTGTTTTACAAGTTATACGTCGCAAAACCTTAATTTTCTAATGTTTATTTTCTTTTTCACTTTTGACATTATTTATCTATCAAAACATAGTTCGTGTCACCCAAGGGTACTATTATTTGAAAAGGTAAAATAGGGCGAGGCCGTAATGATTGTGAAATTTCCAAGTCACTAATCAAAATGATGACCTGACCCATGTTAATTGCTCTAAATTGGATTAAAGTGACAATGTTAAACCACCTCTGTTAATTAACTTGAGCTATGTAATAATAATGTGCCATTTTTCCAACTAGATACACCTGGATTCAAGGAACGATAAATTTAACAGAAAAAGTAGCCATTAACCCTTCCTTCCCTGTGATGTGTAACTAGTACACATCGCTTCTAAAAACTTTAATATCTCTATAAATATAATAAATACTGGGTTCAGATTTTAGGTATTCCTCCGTAATACATTTACGCATTGAATGAAAAAAATAATATTAATAATAATTAACACTTATCGGCCACATCACAGATATTTTGTGAAAATCGGGAATAAATTCACCAATACAATCAAACGTGTGCCAGTGTGTGACGTAGGTATATTCATTCTAAAAACCGCTATGGGTGAGGAAGCGACGTTATTCACGTCTCACTCTACTTCGGTATATGGGAACGCAAGAAATAGAATGTCAGTTCAGAGTTGTGTTTCTTCCTCCGAGGTATAACATACTCGTATGTTACACAGTGTTAGTCCGTCTCAGTAGATGTCGGTCATCCATTTGAGGTGGTCTCTTCGCCCATTTTGTGAACGTCGGCCGATGTTTTTTTCATGTTTTCATCAATTAAATTTCAATTATTATCCCTTTTGACTTCAAATTTAATTAATTTAAGCGATTGCCTATGAATATTCTTATTTTTCCGATTTTAAATCGGTCATTCTTACATGTGTATTGAATACACAGCACCGGAACGCGCGAATTTTTTTAGCACAGGAAGGTTAAAAGTGGATTCTGTAACAAGATTTCAAATAACATATGTATACAAGATCCTTTATATACGAGTATATATTGTGTATACTTTTATTAAAAAATAACCTTTCTATTTACAAGCAAACGAAGTAAAAAGTAAGGTAAGTGTTGTGGAGATGCGTGCAGTAAGGAAAATTTGTGGAGTGTCAATGTTTGAAAAAAGGTGGAAGGAAGACATGAGAAATTAATGCATACTTCAAGGCGGGCACCAACGCACTATTATGTATATACTACGCAGAGTAAGACGACGCATCCCTTGCCTTAAAGAATTTGCTGAAGTGGTTTGGGTGCAGTTCTTCTGATATACTCTGGACTGCAATGAACACGATAAAAATTACCATGATTGAGATCTGTCTCCAATGGGAGCTGGTATCTCGAGAAGAAGAATACAGGATCCCTTCAAGCTGGAACAACTAATCATGTTACCTCTTTTCGGTGAAGTTTAGGAAGAAATTTCGTATTTACCAGTCTGCTCAGTCTTCAGAGTAGTTTCGATTCCCGAGTAACAGCAGACTTGATGAGAGGTTACTCTCTAAACGGATATATGTTAATTAGTTATCCTCTTTTATTACAAATTATTTATTGGGTACTTTAAAGGTTATCAATGATCAGAAAAGAGAAAAATATTTGAATCGAATAATTAATTTAAGAGTAAGAGCGAAAAGTAAAACAAGTGAGAAGAATTGATAAAAATGAAATGAAAACAGTTATGTCATGTGTCAAGATAATCAAGAGAACAAATTAAACGATCAACATTCTGTATAAACCATAACATTTTCGCCCCGTAGACCACTTGCCGATTTTTTTGTTTTCCGTAGACCCCCTGCCTGCCTAATATTGAATTTTCCTAAACTAATTAACTTCAAATGTGCTTTTGACAGCTGGCACAGTAGTGATGTTCACCTTGATACGGTTTTTTGTAAAGTGGATAATTGTAAAAAAAGGAAAACATGTACAATTTTTATGCATACTTTATTGAAAATACACAAAATGCAAGTAAATATTTGGCTTTGAAACGAAAGACATCAAAACCTGGCAAAATTCTTAAATAAAATTAATACACAAATAATACTGTTACTTAGAGGGATGAACCTGATGCTCTGATAGCAATGGTTCAATATTTGGCTTCAAATTAATGAGGTATAGTCTTAAATCTCCACGTTCAGTGATTTGCATTCGATTTCTTTTTTTACGTAAGAAGATTGTCAACCGCGCTAAAACTTCTTTCCACGAAGTATAAGATAGAAAAGCTAACAAAAACTTTTTTTGCGATAGTCTATAATGCAGGATAATCAACAGGAATATCTTTCTGAAGCCAGAACTGCTGATACCCCTTTCTGAACTGCACCTTAAGTTCTTCGTTTGTGCTTATTACAATCAGTTCTTCTTGTAATATACACATATATGTACACACACTCTGTGTTGGGTGTTGACATTTACGAAACACCTAAATATTGATGATGATCTGCATAAATGAGATCCGCTCACGTGGACTCCCATTTACATCTCGTGCACCCCCATTTTCTTTTCTCGATGACATAGACCCCCTGCAAGTCAAAATCGACCCTTGGGGGTCCATATAGACCACTTTGGGAATTTTTGGTATAAACCCATAAAAATTCTTATCGACTGATAGTAAGGAAAACACAACAGAACAGGACATCAAGTTGAACGACTTTATTAACGACTAAAAGATATTGCCACATGGCAATACAGCTGCCAGGTTGTACTATATACAACGAACGTTTAATATAATAGTTTTAAGTAAATAAATAAGGGATGAAATTTTACATAATCATGTAATTTCGTAGACGTTGATACAGTGACCATAATAAATAATTGAGGTCAGATTTTTCAAAGTTTTCAGCTCACGCATTCGTGGTAGCCTAGGGGTCACTGACATAAATAGTAAGCGGAAAGAACGACAGCTGAGATGGTACGGGCACATAAGACGGAAACCACCAGACCATACGGTAAATCAGGCAATGTCTGTGGATCTTCCACGACAGCCGTCCAGAGGAAGACCAAAGAACTTCTGGACGACTCAATGCTCCAAAATCCTGCAGAGAAACGCCCTAGATGAAAGCCGACACCCAGAACCGAAGAATATACAGCCTGAGAACGAGAAGAGCCGACCCCAACATCCTACCTAGGCAATGAGTTGGGACAGTGCCAGGAAGAAGAGATTTTTCAAAGTTTCGCTAGCATATCCTTAAGCTGGTATCAATGTTCTGTCAATTGTAGATTCATGTTGAAAAAAGGTGAAACATATCAAGAGTTTTTATTGGAATCAGATACAGTAAAAAATATATAACTAAAGATGATCAATCACAGTGGACGTAGTAGATAACAGTCTCATACGTACAGTAGACACTTCACTGACAGTTTTGTGCATGCTCCAATAACTAATATTTTTTATCCTGGACGCAGTCAATAATCTAACAACAATTTTATGCCTCGATAGACATTAATATTTATTTCAATCTTATCATTTTTCATCGATCGACTGTGTATTCAAGCAAACAACTGCACAACGCGAAATGCGAAACGTGACGGCAGTTTGCATTCTGTTGCACGCCCTGTGACTATAATTATGTTCGTTGACAGACACTTGATTAATAGCCATTGATCTAGAGATGCTTCACGCTTTGATAATTTTTATTATATTTATAGAAAGAAGAGATAATAATAATTTATGTGACGCCATTTACCCAGGGCAACTTCATCGCATAGAACTAAGAATCTACGACTAAAGTTCAATTCAGGAATCCAATGAGGCGTGGGGAGACCAACAAAAACATCAGCCCAAAATTCAGGCCCTGCATTATATGACGTACAGGTTTTAGGGACAATATCCATGGTATATATCTGCGCACGAGGTCCGATAGAAAACTTTTAAGATCGTAAATATACGAAATATATTTTACAACCCGAGATCTACTACTCGCTGATAATGCAGCATTTGTTGATCACTCCGAACAAGAATTTTACAACCCGAGATCTACTACTCGCTGATAATGCAGCATTTGTTGATCACTCCGAACAAGAGTTTTACAACCCGAGATCTACTACTCGCTGATAATGCAGCATTTGTTGATCACTCCGAACAAGAATTTTACAACCCGAGATCTACTACTCGCTGATAATGCAGCATTTGTTGATCACTCCGAACAAGAATTTTACAACCCGAGATCTACTACTCGCTGATAATGCAGCATTTGTTGATCACTCCGAACAAGAATTTTACAACCCGAGATCTACTACTCGCTGATAATGCAGCATTTGTTGATCACTCCGAACAAGAGTTTTACAACTCGAGATCTACTACTCGCTGATAATGCAGCATTTGTTGATCACTCCGAACAAGAGTTTTACAACCCGAGATCTACTACTCGCTGATAATGCAGCATTTGTTGATCACTCCGAACAAGAGTTTTACAACCCGAGATCTACTACTCGCTGATAATGCAGCATTTGTTGATCACTCCGAACAAGAGTTTTACAACCCGAGATCTACTACTCGCTGATAATGCAGCATTTGTTGATCACTCCGAACAAGAATTTTACAACCCGAGATCTACTACTCGCTGATAATGCAGCATTTGTTGATCACTCCGAACAAGAGTTTTACAACTCGAGATCTACTACTCGCTGATAATGCAGCATTTGTTGATCACTCCGAACAAGAGTTTTACAACCCGAGATCTACTACTCGCTGATAATGCAGCATTTGTTGATCACTCCGAACAAGAGTTTTACAACCCGAGATCTACTACTCGCTGATAATGCAGCATTTGTTGATCACTCCGAACAAGAATTTTACAACCCGAGATCTACTACTCGCTGATAATGCAGCATTTGTTGATCACTCCGAACAAGAGTTTTACAACTCGAGATCTACTACTCGCTGATAATGCAGCATTTGTTGATCACTCCGAACAAGAGTTTTACAACTCGAGATCTACTACTCGCTGATAATGCAGCATTTGTTGATCACTCCGAACAAGAGTTTTACAACCCGAGATCTACTACTCGCTGATAATGCAGCATTTGTTGATCACTCCGAACAAGAGTTTTACAACTCGAGATCTACTACTCGCTGATAATGCAGCATTTGTTGATCACTCCGAACAAGAGTTTTACAGCCCGAGATCTACTACTCGCTGATAATGCAGCATTTGTTGATCACTCCGAACAAGAGTTTTACAACTCGAGATCTACTACTCGCTGATAATGCAGCATTTGTTGATCACTCCGAACAAGAATTTTACAACCCGAGATCTACTACTCGCTGATAATGCAGCATTTGTTGATCACTCCGAACAAGAGTTTTACAACCCGAGATCTACTACTCGCTGATAATGCAGCATTTGTTGATCACTCCGAACAAGAGTTTTACAACCCGAGATCTACTACTCGCTGATAATGCGACATTTGTTGATCACTCCGAACAAGAGTTTTACAACCCGAGATCTACTACTCGCTGATAATGCGACATTTGTTGATCACTCCAAACAAGAGTTTTACAACCCGAGATCTACTACTCGCTGATAATGCAGCATTTGCTGATCACTCCGAACAACCCGAGATCTACTACTCGCTGATAATGCAGCATTTGTTGATCGCTCCGAGCAAGAGTTTTAACATCTAATGGATCAGTTTTACGGGCGTATAAACCTTTTTCCATGAAGATAAGCATTGATTAAACTGTTTTCCTGCGACGTAATGTCTCTATTTTATCAAATATGGCAGAGCTGAAATACAATATACTCGTATATTGTAAATACTGTTACCTTGAATCAACTCTTTCACATGACTTATTATAAGACCAGAAAAAAAACACGCTTTGACAAGTCTGCGACAACATTTGACAGCCTGAAAGATAGAATATGACTGAAAAAGAATCTGCATCTGAAAACCAAAGTTCTGATGATTTAAATTTGTGCCCTTAGCACTCTGCTGTGTAGCGCTGAATTTAACCAACATATAGATATCAAGAGAAGAGGGTAAATGCCTTCCACACGTAACGTTTGCGTCGAATACTAAGGCTAAGGCCACACCAAAGTGCTTCGCTAGGTGATATGTGACTAATATACTAGATGATTTCATGCTTGACCACACCAAAGTGGTTAGCACAAATTCATTTGACATTTGGGAGCGGTTGAGTCAATAAACGATGCCACTCTCAAAAATAACCAATTTCATTACAACTTACCATCTTTATTTACTTCCTGTGAAACTTAATTTCAAAATGATTTTATTACCAGTACTGACATTTTTGTATAATTTGCTCGATGGGTTCCACAAAGGCTCCTTTTTATACACAGCTGTCATTAAAACTTCCGCCATCTTGTAAATTAACCAACACCTCTGTTCGCTAGGAGATTCACTCGGTGACTACTCGTCATGTAGCGTGGCGCGAAGCGTGCAGTGTGACCATTGCGATAGTATGCGGTGCGTTGGTTCGCTAGGATATGTCGCTTAACTCGCAGCGTAGCTCTAAGCACCAAGCGAGGCTCCTACCTGTGTAGCCGAGGCCTAAGTGTAACTTGGCAAGACAAGTTTACCAATGAGGAAGTTCTTAATCATACCGGTATGTCATCAGCTGTAGCGCTTCTTAAAGAAAAGAGACTGCCCTGACTTGAATATCTACCTCTAATGGATTAGATCAGAAACCAAATGACATTGTAATCGTTGCTGGACCTCGTAGTCGAAGTTCCTTCGCTATTCCGACGTCAATTTGATTGGAAAGGGAGTGAGCCCTTGCACACCAGCAAACTCACCAGCCACACCGCTATACTGGGTCCGATGGCATACCAAAGTGATACGACCGGAGCACATTGGCATGTGTTTTCCCCTTTTTAAAAGAAGAGATATGAACGAAGTCATAGGTATCCTTATACATCCGAATATTAAGCGGAAAAAATGCCTGTGTTATTCAAGAGGAGTAGCATAGCGTGGGGTTTGAACTGGCGACCTTCCGCACGGAAGTCCAGTGCGTTACCAGTGCCACTGTAAAAAAATATTTTTCAGAAGTATATTTGTTGTTTCAATAAGTGAAATACAGCGCGATTTTCACTAGAAGATCGAACCTTTTTTTTTCACGTAGTGACGAAGAAGAAGCTACCCTAAGGGACTCCTCCGCTGGCGACACACCTGAGTGTTAAAATAATAGTAGCGACGACGGAATTAAGATCCGACGTCACGGGAGAAGGAAAATGATATAAATATATTATTTATTTTAAAGAAAAGTTAAATGTGAACTGTACTTTTTTGTATTGTATTACACTTTCATTGTATACAGTACAACTTGGCGGGCTTATTGCTATGTGGCAATATCTTCCATACAATCAGAACGATGTTAAGGTGCCTTAACACGTTCACTGCGTATAAAATGTCATACATAGATGCTGAAAATTCGCGAATTTTTGAAAACCCATAACTTTGTTTAAAATCAAATTCTACTTTCTATTGAAACATCATATACAAGTGTATTCCTTCGTGTCTTCAAAACACATGAAACCGGCGACGAATCCTTATCGGGAGACGTTTATGAATGCACTCAACATTCAAGGCTATTTTGTATGGACACGGGAGCCGTGTTCGACGCAGTGAACGTGTTAAGTGGAAACCCTACTGAAATCCTTTTTCAAAAAAATCTGGGTTCCAACGGCAATCGAACCCGCAACCTTCGGGCTGGGAGACAAGTGTCTTGCCAACTAGGTCACGGAGGTCGTCGGTGACATAATCTGCGGTGAAAAATTCAACGGCGAACAGCACATACGTTACACTGATGTATATAAAAGATACTTGAAGACTTCTAACGTGGAGTTCACACTCAGCATTCACATACTTAAATCCTAAGCTATGACAAACGCAATCCCAACCGTATCATAATTTTAACCATATCATAATAATTTCTAACAAGTCATCATTAAACACATTGACATCTATCATTTCTCACATGTCTATGAAGAAACCACAAAAAGGTTTCTCCCCTGTCGAAAACTCACTTCACTATGATTTTTTTTTTAATTTGAAGACGTGATAAGTGTATAATTTAATTTTGTATTTTACTGACAGTTTTTTTGCCAACCCTGATCCACGAATATTGTGTAATTGAGTGTCTTCCGTGAAAGGTTTTGCCATCAATATGATATTTCCATAACACTGCCAGCTCCGGTCTCCAACGGAGGGTTACACACAACACAAGAACGGAAAATAATAGCGACATTCGTTGTTGCTCGTGTCAAGGATCGTTTCAAGTTGGTTATCTCGAGTGACAGCAGTATTCGTATTGTTAATGGATGTAACATAAGAGTGCCTTCAAAGAATAAATCCAAACACAGGATTGTCAGCGTATGTATATAAATAGAGGTTATTTAGAGCATACTCGTATACCCTAAACGGAAAATCTTTCGAGTGTGAGAAAATCTCGTCGAGTGTGAGATACAAATCACACAATACATTAGAAAGTCAGTATAATGAAAATTATGAATTAAAACGTCAGTTTAGAGATAAACAATTTTTCGGTTTATAAAAAAAACGATTCGATTTGTAAAAAAAAACGATTTTACCCCATCTCTTCGAGACATGACATTTCAAATGTCACAGCGACCATCCTACATTTCCTTAAGTATAAATGCTATCAAAACCGAATCGTCTTAGATTTTGATATCCTGACGAAAAAACCCTGAATCTGGTCCCAAGAGCACCAGCACCGACCGCAGTGCACCTGTAGCTGCCGTGGTAGTACGGCTAGTGTGACCCGTATCAAGTGTACCGATTGTAACGCGAGGATCGAATCCGGTGAGCAGCGAGTGGAGCGGAGTGGTGCAGCGATTGCGGCCAGCCTTGCGGTCAATTTGGTGTTATTAATATACCGTTATCAGTAACACTGACCTCAACATGTGCGAAACGTAATCCACTACCGTAAACGTATTCCACAATACTTGTTATCAGTGTTTGCACAAATTAATTAAACCTCTTCACATCTTAACACGCTCTATTTTTGGACGTGAAATCTCTTAACAATGATCATTTTCATTGGTGTTATGATTCGGACTTATTGAAAAGTGGCTGAAAGATAATAACATAATGGAATACTTAGCAAAAGTGGTGTGTATAAACTTTTATGTGCTGAGTGATAATTTCTATATAGGAAAGACAGGAAGATCGTTTGAAAAGAGATTTCGTGAACACAAATCCGCCTTAACAAATCCTCTAATTTATTCTGAAATGGCTAATCATTGTCACCGTGAAAACCATACTTTTTCTATCGATGATGCCAAATTTTTACATATCAGTAGTAACGGAAATAAATTGGACAGATTAGAGGCCCTAGAAATTTCTAAGTCAGTACATCGATCCGAACATCTGGTTAACAGTTATATCTCAAAAATCTATCCGCTCTTGGCCGAAATCGTCCCATGCCTCCCTCACCCCCCAGCTTCCAACCGTTGAAGCGTGTATATCGGTACTAGTTCAAACAGAATTTAGTCTTGTTTGTGCTCCCCTGAAGATGAGGTGAAAGCCTTGAAACCGGTAGGGTGTTATACCGTTACAAAAAAGTGGAATAAACAGTGTTTGATAAAAATAAATTATAATAACATTTTCTTTAACCCTATTATTTCATCTGTTGCAGATTGATAAATAAATAATGGCGGGGATTGTTGCATTAAAATGCAGAATTCTTGGTATTTCAACATCATATACCAATTAGAGTGAGGTTATTTTTTAAAGTATCATGCTATGGTTGTTTTTTTGAGATTATGTTCCTTGAACTATAAAAGTGATAATCTCACCTATATCAAAATATTGTTTTTTGTGTTCTTTTCAGTGATGACAACATTTAATTGACATATGTGATAAGCTGTTTGACATTAAACAGGAATTCCTAGTTAGTCAGCCAGCAGGGATAGTCAGCCAGCAGGTCTACGATATCTGAGCGTAGTAATTAAGCATGATGGGGGAAGAGGACTATGTTTTTGTATTGTATGATTATTGAAATATGCCTTTAAACTCCTGCCATGTTATTATATATTTCCTAGTCATGTAAAGTAAATATATATTCATATTATTTATAGTTAAGACAACATTGTAATTTGTTTTATCAAACACTGTTTATTCCACTTTTTTGTAACGGTATAACCCTAACGGTTTCAAGGCTTTCACCTCATCAAGTCTTGTTTGTGCTCCCTGATGATGAGGTGAGATGAAAGCCTTGACACCGCTAGGGTTATATCGTTACAAAAATGTGGAATAAACAGTGTTTGATAAAACAAATAACAAAATATATATTTATTTATTAAAAATCAGCACTTTGTATCTTATCTTATAACAACAATTAAAAATAACAAGCAGCGGTTATTTCATATATTATAAAATATTAACTATTACACAAAAGAAAATTTAAACAAAGACATGAAAAAATAAGTGCAAAGAAACAATTAATTAAAATATTAAACAATACATAAATATTGTTATTTTTTTATTTCTGTGATAGTGTTGACGTGTGTACTTACACATGTCAACACTCTTACAGAAATGCCTAAATCAACATTAATCATAATTATTAACACGATACGGGACCGTCTAAAAACGGACAACCCGTACTGCAATCGAGCCTTCGAGTTTAGAGCCACTGGAGAAAGTAGGGAACTCGCAGGTCCATCCATACACCTTCTCACACAGCTCCTACGATTTATCTAACTTCTTACTTTTCATTTTTTCAAAATATCATTCACTTGATCCAACCATACTTTCCTTGTTCTTTCTCAACCACACATTCCATCCACATTTGCATTTTATATTTATTTTGTAAGTCTTCCTTCATTCATTCGTTGCACGTGCCCAAATAATCTTAGAGAGCTCATCTTCATCTAACTCAATACATCAGTCTTGAGTTCACATTTCATGCATTGTCCCCCCATATAATCTTCTAATTGCACGCTTACTCTAACTAAATGCTATATATTGATTTATTTATCCTAATACCATACTTAAGATATATTAAATATTCCGTTGTAACCCAATTTCTGTTATGTCTGGTTTTCACTTAATATCTTTCTGGTTTGTTGAAAGTAATTGCCATATGGCAATCCTCTCACAAGTTTGTAATGTATACAACGAAAGTGTAATACATGATTCGCTCGCGCGCTGCTATATCTGCCAGACGTTATTTGTTAGTAATAGTGGGTTCCCAAGGAGTCTCAAGCTAGAGCTGCCTTGAGAAGAGTTTGCTCTATAAATGGCGCTTTATAAAATTGCCCTTTAAATTGAATTCTCCATTTCCGCTCTCAGAAATCTTAAATCTCAGACAAACTCATAATTTTTATCAAAACTATCTTGTAATATTTTCATAGAATATCTAAAGACCGTCATCGACTCCAGGTTTGGAAGTGCTGTCATTTCACAGCTCTCGGCCTGAGGAATCCTGTCTTTTGTGCAGCAAATGGACCAGACCGAGAGGATCCTTTGTCAGTCTATTTACTGCTGCTGAGTAGGGACTATTCAGACGATAGATTGAATGTCAACGGGATGCTGTGAATTACTTTGAGGTCTAATAAATGAAATAGGAAGAACATGGTGTTTTAACTGCAAAAATTAAAAAGATGGGTCAAGACATTACGTTAACGAGGTAGGAAACTATATCAGATATCAAAAGTGATTTTAATAGTTAAGTTGATTATAATATTGAGAGATTTGTGTTGAGAAACATTAACTGAACAAATAAATCTAGTTTAAATGGAATACGATGATAAAATATTTTTTAATGGATGGTGTGCGAAGAAAAGGTAGACTGAGCAAAAATGGGAGGAAATATAAAATGTAGCGCTAGGTAACGATCCCTCTGAGGTGTGCGTGTGCGGCCGCACATCTGTTAAAAACTGTCCGCACACATGTTTCCATCTTCCGCACACATCTCAGAGAAAGGAACTTGTAACCATATTTTGTTTTGCGCAATTAACATATATATGATATTTTATGATGGGTTCTCAGATTCCTTTCTTTGAAAATATTTTTTTTTATATAACCTACATATTTAAAAATGTAATTTATGATTTCGTGGTGCATTATGTTGACTACTTAGTTTTATCTATGCATGAATATGCATATTTGCGCTCTTCCCTTTTTTTTTTGGCACATATAAGTTGATGGGCCGCACACACAATGAAAAAATGAGGCGAAACGTTGGCGGTAGGATCAGAAAAATATGGTAGAAATGCATTCCTGTGTAGAATATTCAATAATTCAGTCATTCAATCTTTGTTATCTTTCAACACGTCCCAATTGGCATTGCTAACATATTGGAAAGCATTGGAACGGGTAATACTGCATTCGACCCCGTTAATCGGGCATTCGGGTTTTAAAACCACTGGAGTAGGCATAGAACTCGCAGTTCGTTGGTAACATTACTACATGTTAAGACGCAACAAAAAATAGGGTACTATAATGTACAAGGCGTATCCAGAAAGTAAGTGTACTGAGGCTCTCACGACCGGATGGATTTTATTTTCGACATGTTGGCTACACTTCCGTGTAGCCTGACCCTTCCACTCCGCAACGAGACCGGTTCGAGGTCAGTACGTTGAGAAGTGTCGACGCGACAACACGTTTCGTGAAAAATGTCAACCCCATCTCCCGCCAAGTTGAATCGAGTGAGGCCGGGCAAGAGTTTTTGAGGCGCTGCAAACTCCATGGAGATGAATTTCTCCGCTCCATCGTTACTGGAGATGAAACTTGGGTTGCACACTACACGCCTGAAACCAAAAGGCAATCTCAACAGTGGCGTCACACCTCTTCACCCTCCGCCAAAAAGTTCAAAACCACAATTTCAGCCAAGAAAATCATGGCATCCGTGTTTTGGGACTGTCAAGGCATAATTTTAATTGAATATATGCCTCAAGGGGAGACCATTAACTCTGCAAGATACTGTGAGACCCTAAAAAAATTGCGGAGGGCGATTCAGAACAAGAGGAGAGCCATGCTGACAAAGGGAGTCTGCCTGTTGCACGACAATGCCAGACGGAACTGCTCGCCTCATTTAAATGGGATGTCCTGAACCATCCCGCGCATTCCCCTGACCTAGCACCTTCAGATTACTATCTCTTTACCTCCCTGAAGCTGCACATGGGTGGAAAAAGGTTTTCAAGCGACGAGGAGGTACAGAAAGAGGTGGAGAAGTGGACGGAGGGGTTGGCGGGAAACTACTTCGCGGAAGGCATCAAAAAGTTGATACCCCGCTTCACCACCTGCATTGAGAGGAATAGCGACTATGTCAAAAAATAGCTTACATATGTACTACGGTAACCACGTAATTTTTTTGTTTAAATAAAAAAATTGTAACCTACAAAAATTCAGTACACTTACTTTCTGGATATGCCTCGTATGATAGAAACGGAATGTTATAAGTAAAAATAAAACAATTAAGAAAGAAATCTTGACATTGTTTGTTCACGCTGAGAGAATGAGTTACGAAAGACTTATAAAACAAATGTATATTTCAGAAATAAATGGAGAGGGAGTAAGTGAGATGATACATGGAGAAATTATAACAGAAGGAAACGTGAGGAGTATGAGAAACAGGAGACCGTGTATGACGAGATGGACGAGGCTAAAGGTATGTGGGTGTAAACCTCGATCATGTCTTCATGTCCCTGAATGAGACATTGCTTTAAGCCAACTGCACTAAATAAAGCGCATGTTTTCGCCAAGATTGCTCCACCCGAAAACCAGTAGAGATATTGGAAGCACTGCTGAGAGATCCAACCAATTGAATGACTTCACAATTTTTTTGTTTAACCACCAGTCCCAGCCCCTAGGTTGAAATCCAGGCACAGCTTTATTAGAGCCACTGAACCTCTAGATCAACAACCTACTATTGCTAGGATGACCGTGTGTAGAGGACATTGGCCCCAGCGGTGGGTGGATATTTCCTGTAGAAGAATTGCCACCTGGATCTGAACTGTCACGGAGAACCTGGATATTTCTTGACAGGTTCCGTACAGGAATTGGAAGAACCAATGACAGCATTTAAAAATGGGGAATGTTACGTGATGGATCGACTCTCTGGTGAGGAGCAATCCATACTACTCTCTCTGCAGTGTCTGAAGAGTCCGGTGTTTTGCACTGAAGAGGACTTGATTGATGGAAAGTGATATCCAGGTGGTAGAATTCTGGGCAAAGTAGTAACATACATTGACATTAAAAGAAGATGAAGAATAATCCTGTTTGTGCTTTTTTTTTAATTATTTCCCCTGGCGAGTTTATTGCCATGTGGCAATCTCTTCCAACCAACCAGAAAGATGTTTTAATGGGCCCTATGTGATAACCAGACTGGAATTCCATTAAAAAAATCAGGATTCTAGCGGAGATTGAACCCGCAACCTCCGGATCGGCAGACAAGCGTCTTACCACCAGACCACGGTGGTAAGACGCTTGTCTGCTTTCTGCTTGAAGCAGACAAGACGCTTGTCTTGTCTGCTTCTTGTCGTAAGAATAATTTTTTGTATGCATGTCAATTAACCCCGTTATTCGTTGTTCCACATACATACATATATACCATCACGCCATTTCCCTGTTGGGGTAGAAAGAAATACCTGACCGCCAGACTTTTCTATCTCACCACACATTCTGAGCCTACATTCGTGTCCCTTCTCGTACAACTTGTACGCTTTCTCTGACTTTCTAAATGTCCTTCTTTCAGAATATTATTCACTTGATCCAACCATACTTTCTTTGGTCTTCCCTTCACACGTCATCCACTCACATTTGTACTATATATATGTTTTGTTAGTCTTTCTTCATTCATTCGTTGCACACGCACAAACCATCTCAGCGTGCTCTTCTTCGTCTTAAGTTCAAATTCATCCCTGATCACTATATTCTGTTTTCTGTCATACGTTGTTACTCCATGTATTTTCATCAACGCACGCATTTCTAAAGCATTTATTCGGCTCCACTTGGTCATTTTCCACGTCCGCTTTTCCCTCTCATACATCAAAGTTGATATTAAAATACTATCGATCTAAAGAGGAACAAAATCTTAATAAATATCTAAAGCGAAAATATCTTATTATAACTTCGCTCCGAACAACATGTGGAGAGTATACAAACGTAGAGTAAAAACTTTTAACGCGTTGATTAGTGTTGGCATTTCTTGTCATCCCGTACGTGATCGATTGCATCTAAGAGTTTCCAATAACACGCTCTGATCATGACTCCTGGTCGTTTATGGATGCTGTGAGCGGTGGCATGGTCTCTGTTGATTAAAAACAGCGGTTACGATGAGTTACGTGAGGCTGCGCCGACAAGCGATCATTGTTGCAGAAAAAAATATATATTTACAATCGGTCAAGGAGAAATAAAATATTCGCAGCTTTATCTCACTATGTTATATCGGAGCTCTTTTACGGAGACTATAAATACTACATAGTATGAATACTATACATAAACTACACTACACCTCAAGCCGAATGTATTACTATCACATATCGGTTTCTTTGTAATTCGTCTTCTTTGGTATGTTTTTTATTTTCAGTTTTCAAAACAGGATCATGCACTCAAATGTTTACTATAGAGTAAATGGTTGACATTTCCGGGATTTTTTAATAAAAAGAGATAGATCAAGCAAACAGACTGGGTTATCTCTAGTGGTCTTGAAGAGATGCAGAAAACATGGAATGGACTTCTAAAGAGAAGGCAGGATGATAGCAAAATACTTTTGAAGTTCGCATTATTTGAAAAATGTTATATAATAACGAAGGCGTCTTTAAAGTGATATTTATAGTGATCAGAATATCCTGATAAGTAAAAATAGTATTTATTTAGCTTTTATTGCACATACAGTCTGGCTGGCTTATTGTCAGGCGGCAATCTCTTCCAACCAACCGGACAGAAGTAAATGAAGCAAGTTACGTGGTCGCATAAATCATTCAAATGACTATCCATCACCACGAAATCCATGAACACATACATACGTGAGAACATGCATACAAACCCCCACAAAGATGGACAATCACCTGAACATTCTTTTTCATATAAAGCATAGGTGGCCAACCTTTTCAGCAGCCGGGCCAGATTTTAGAAATGAGATTTCCTACCGGGCCATACAACAAAATTTCTTTTATTATTCAAAGCAAACAATAAATATATTGTTTTTTTAAGAAGATATAACAAAAATGAGAATCAAACATATTTATTTGATTAGAGTTAGGCAATACAAAAAATAATAATAAAAAATAAACAAAATATAATAAATTTTAGTGAGACGTCTGATTTTGTTTGTCAGAACTAAGTACATCAATGTTGATAACGATTGATGTTGTTGCTACACGCAAACAGTTTTCCAAATGCTCATCAATGATTCGTGTTCTCATTTGAGATTTAATATGCTTCATTCGACTAAAAAGCTGTTCACACGTGTGTTTCCAAATAGCGAAATCATCGATAGAGAATGTTTGTAAAATGCAGGATATTTCTCCTTGTCCAAATATGTTTTGTAAAACTCTTCCAAACCAACCTGATTGAATTTCTCCTTTAACTGTGCATCACAACATATTTCACAATGTCCCATTTGTAAAATTCCTGGCAATAGATTCACGTCTACGGAGAATGACGTTGCAAATGCAGCAAAAAGCATACGATGCTTTTTTTAAATCTTGAAATCGGTTTTCAAATTCCAGGTTCAAGTCGGATATCAACGAAGCGTATTTATCCGCCGCCATTTGTGTGACGTCTGGCTGCAATAACAATGTAGGAAAGTGAGTGAAGATTTTTGTCCTTAACTGTTGTTCCCAAAGCCCAAGTTTCATTTGGAATGCGGAAATAAGATCATACATGTTATTAATTAGTCGATCTTTCCCTTGTAGACGAGTATTAACAACATTTAGGTGGCTAACTATATCGACCAGAAATGCAAAGTCGCTAACCCACTCCTTGTCTTCAAATTCTGGGATACTTTTTGACTTGCTTGCGAAGAATGATTGTATTTCTTGCTTCAAATCAAACACTCTTTTCAACATTTTGGCACGGGTCAGCCATCTTACTTCTGCATAAAATGTAACGTCATTATACTCTGAATCCAAAGACTTGAGAAACTCTTGGAACTGACGGTGATTCAACCCCTTCGACTTAATAAAGTTCACTGTTTTGTTGACCACCTTCATGACATGATCCATTTTAAGGGACTTGGAACATAAATTCTCCTGATGAATAATGCAATGAAGTATTACCAATTTTGCAGGCCTCATTTTCAATCAATTTTACTAAACCTTCGTGTTTCCCAACCATTTCTGGAGCAACATCTGTTGTTAAGCCCGATAGGTTGTTGAGTTGTAACGAAAAGCGATTCAATGTCGATGTAACAGCTCCTAACAAATCTCGTGAGCAAGTAGTGTCCTTAAGTGGATACAGTGCCGCTAATTCTTCTATTTTGTTAAAATGGACATCAACGCCCCTGATAAAAATCGCCACTTGGGCGGTATCTGTTAGGTCTGTGCTTTCATCCCATGCTAGAGCAAAACATATGAACTTGGATGCTCGATTTTTCAAATTATCTTCAATATGTTTTCCAATGTCGTCCACACGTCTAGTAATAGTTTGACGAAACAGGCTTATTTTTGAGAAATCCGTTTTCTTTTCAGGGCACAGAATTACAACGACACTCTCCAAACATTCCTTAACCATTTCACCATCTGAATATGGCTTCGATTTTTTTTGCTAGTATCATGGTTACTGCATAACTAGCTTTTACATAGCATGTTGACTCTTGAGCCGCTCTAGTAAATATCCGACGTTGTGCAGAAAGTTTTATCTATCCACGCAAGATCGGCGTGCGCGCTTTTTAAATCAGCTTAACGTTGTGATTGTTTGTTAACACGAATATACCATAGAAGAAATTGTCACGATAGTTGAATCAATGTGCTGAGATACTTACATATATGGGATAGAATGTTCTTTTGGTGGTTTTATGTACACTAAAAGAAAAAAATGTGTGCATATGCTTCGCGGGCCACAAGTAGACACCCAGCGGGCCGCATGCGGCCCGCGGGCCGCGGGTTGGCCACCCTTGATATAAAGTGAGATATCATCAATCAAAGGAAAAGGAAGGGATGATGGAGTGGAAAGGAAAAGAAATCAGGAATGAAATACGTTATATTACTGACCAGAAATGAAGAGTTTTTTTCTGTCGTTTCTTAAAGCGTGCTAAGGACGGAGCGAAACTAACATTGGTTTGTAACTGGTTCCAGAGTCTCACTGCATGGACAGTAAAGGACGACGTAAAAAAAGAAGAGCGGTGAACCGGAGAGGCCAATAAACAATCTCTGTTTGAGCGTAGCGCTAGTCCATGATCGGAAAGACGCTGAAAATTTTCGGAGAGATAAGAGGGGGTGGCGGGACAGTTAAGGATATTGTACAATAAAGACAGCATATGAATTTGGCGTCTATTTCTAATGTTCAACCTATTCAGTGCCTTCTAGTATGAAGTTATATGATCGTACAGTCTATTCTTCCAAAAAGCATGAGACGGCATAAAACTTCAACAACGACAAAACACCATGTGACAGTAAATGATCAGAAAAATGCATTTAGAATTGTATCGAGGTAAAAAAATAGCGAAAAATTCAAATTGATAAACTTACTATCTCCAAGAATCATGTCGATGAATGCGAAACGGGCAAGAAACCAAAGAATATGCAAGTCAAAGGAACTTGTAATCATCTGGAGCACGGTCATCGGCGGACAAGTGCACATCAATCTGCAAGCCATCGGCGACACTGACCGCGATTCTCCTCGGTGCCGGCAAAAAACAAGAAACGGAACATGTTTAATAGAAACACCAGGCGGGAGCGGTGTGCTGTTGGCAACACTGCTGGAATTCCTCTCAAGATAGATCCACGATGACTATTTCTTTTTTCCGTCCTGCAATGGATAACTTCAAAGAGCTCAGCAATAGACGAGCCAATCTAAATCGACTATGTTGGAAAATATGTGATTTTATGTTTCTGACAACTATTGGAGGTATAGAAATATTGATCTATTCAGACTGACAATCAGTATACGATATACATTATTCCACAAGTAATTATCCAGGGAAAAATAAATTGTAAACGATTGCCATGTTGGCCAATCACCGATAAGAGATGGCACCTAAAGAAGATTTAGCGAAATTCTATAAAATTAAGTCTAAATATCAACAAAAAAATCTATAAAATTAAGTCTAAATATCCGCAATAACCAAACCAATTTTCATAATAGCCCTCTGCTTAATATGTTTCCAATTTAAAATCCCCCCCTGTCTTAAAGATTCACATTTACTTTCACATATTTTCCCCGCCCCATTCACCATTGTATTACATCTCTCCCCACTTCACTGCCCCTACCTCACCTCTTTTACACTTGTACAGAATATATTTTAGCAACTTAGTTTATATTCACCTAACGAAGAAGACGGTGGTCTTCGAAACTAGTTGTGAACCTAAATTAAACCTGTGATGAACACAACATATAAAATAAGTTTTTTATTTTACTTACAATATTTTTTTCCTTTTATATAAAAATGGCACCACAAAGTGAAACTATAGTATTTTCGTAGATTCAAGAAAGTATAAATTATTGTTTTAATAAATTAAATGGAGTTTAAATGAGTTAATGTACTCTTTTACGCACCTGTCTGCCGTAACTGGTATATATATATTTTTCCGAATAACTTTAAGCCAATAAATAATTTATAAAAAAATTCACTTTTTTTATTCACATTTGAAAAAAATAGATGAATTCTTAGAAATAGTTAACCTTATTTCAATTAATAATGTCGTGATAAAGGCTCGAGTATATGAATTTAACCCAGATCTTTAAGATGCCATTTTCTTTATCTTTTCAAAATGTATGCTTTGCTGTCTATAGTAGTTTATAATATTGTATGATTTTTTTTTAAATGCTATAAGCCACGTCATCATCATCTCTGGCATATTCAAGGACTTGAAGCTAGGAGTTTGGACTGATCAAGCGAGATGCGCAACTGGTTACCCTTACCAACTGCCCTTTGAACGGCGGAATGCAAGGATGGTTGGAGAGGAGTCGTCAGAGGCTGTCTTGGAAGACACGATGCTCAGTCTTGAGCTACACGACAAGATGATGATGATGACTTTAGTTTGCTGTAATTATTTTTTAATTTATGTTGAATCAGGAAACATCACGAAGGATTTCGAAACGTACCCTAACTACTAACTTACTTTATTTACTTTTGTCTGGTTGGTAAGAAGAGATTGTCACTTGACAATAAGCCCTCCAGATTGTTTTAGAATGAAGTGTTATATAAATAGATATTTCTCATATCACATTTATTTATTTATTTAACACTTTTATTGCAATACAATCTGGCGAGCTTATTGCCAGGCGGCTATCTCTTCCAACCAACCAGACGAAAGTAAATGAACAAGTTACATGGTCGCATAAATCATTCAAATGACTATCCATCCCTACGAAATCCATAAACATATACGTGAGCATGCCTATGCCCATGAGCCCCACAAAGACGGACAATCACCCGAACATTATTTTTCATATAAAGTGAGATATTATCAATCAAAAGGAAAGGAAGGGATGGTGGAGAGGAAAGGAAAAGAAAAATCAGGAATGAAACACGTTATTTTATTGACTAGAAATTAAGAGTTTATTTACATTTAGATGGTAATGCAATATTAATTTTAAACAGAACTTGAGTTGTACATAACATAGCATCGGATTTTCATCAGCGTGACAGACCAATTTGAAAGATACTGAAAGATTTAAAATAAAAGCCTCACATTGTTCATCTTTGGCGAATGAACACACTTCTGACAGTTATCTAAAACAGATAATAAATCTTGTTATGAAAATGTTTGTATAGATTTCCCATCACCGACGACAATGCTGTCACTGGATTGTCCGATCCGACAGTGACAGTTCTGTGTCATGAAAGGAATATCCTTTCAATTGTTGTCACTATTGTCATTACTCATTCAATCTACTATAAATAGTCGTCGTGACCACATTCAGAGAAATTATTCCTCCGTTTATAGTGTCCAATCTTAGACCTGACATTAAACGGATTCTTAATAGTTCCAGATGAGCGATACATCAAAGATCATCATTTAATGTTTCGTATGTAGTCTTTCTCGAAACAATTAACATGATCTTCGTGGCCTAGTTGATAAGACTCTTGTCTCCCGATTCGGAGTTGCGGGTTCAATCCCCGTTAGAACCCAGATTCATTAAAAAAAAAAAGGATTCCAGTTTGGTTTTCACTTAAGACCTCTAGAACATATTTCTGGTTTGTTGGAAGAGATTGTCACTTGAAAATTAGCCCGCAAGGCTGTACTGTTTACAGCAAAATTGCAATACATTACAATAAAATAGGAAAAATACAAGTCTAACGAAGATATGGACTCAGTGGTATGAAGTGGAAAGGTGGATTATGATAAAGAAAGAAACATGAAACACCTTCGAGATGTGGTGTTAGATGTTCCGCATCCCATGGACCGCAAGGCGTGCCAACGTTAGCTGTCATCCAATAATTCGAGATTGCTGAAAGAATTTGTGAAAAAAATCCTGACATATTTTGGGCATATTGCCAGAAAGAATTACGAAAGTCTGGAGGAGCTGTTGTTCACGGGGACAATAAAGGGAAAAAGAGCATGGGGAAGGTATCTTATAAGATAGACGGACCAAATAAAGAAGTTAAAATGATCCTCTTTGAACGTTGACTTCAACACACCCCAGAACTAGATAAGATGGAAACAGATGGTGCACCAAGTTCCAGACATAGCAGATGACCAGGACATTAGGCACACGATGAAGAAGAAATTAAAGTAACAAAGCTTTTAATGAAAGGGGTTTGAAAATGAATATATTCAACACAAAATTTATGATTATCAGTAGAAGCAAGAACATACAATGGTACCTTCTTGATATACACCTATATAGTGAAATTATTGAGTGATTCCGTTATCTGATATGCTGGTCGAATGAGCAATGAGACCACTTGAAGAGATCGAAGTTTGAGTGGAGATTGCAAGAAGTTGCTTCTTCAAAATGCTGCAGAAGAACCCGTTGTCTTTCGCAGAGGACTTCGTGGAACACCCAGTGCAGTTTATTGCCGTTGATACGATAAAAAAAAATATCATAATGGTTCAAGTAAAAAATATATAAAGTTTTCTTTCTTCCCTATTAACCTTTAAAGTTTGCCTGTAGCCTTTATCTTAGTAATTATAATTAACTGATAATTATTAGTGGATCAGTTATCGTCTGAAATAAGGAATCATTTTATGATAATTATGTTATAAATTGAATCGAAGTCCAGGCCATAGAATGCCTTGAGAAGTAAATTGATGTATTGTAGGAAGTTCCAAAGACCAGAGACTGAGAGAGTTGCATTCTGGATCCATGCCAGAAGTTTTCCCGTGGAAGCGCCATCCACTTAGCAGACATCGTAGTGATTGATGTTTTCAAGTCACTACAACTCTGAAAAGTATAGGATCGAAGATTTCTCACAGTGCTTTCTGATTGGTAGAACTTCTTTCAAAGAAACTGTGGAGTTGCGCTTGAAGAGGAAGCGTTTGACAACGTTGAATATCACTTGAGAGTAGACATCTTTGTCCCCGGCAGCCCGAAAAAGATCCCCGACGCTCCTTATACCAGTCCAATCATGTATATTGCGAAGCTAGAAGATTTGCCTCCTGCCAACACCTCTTTGACTCTCTATTTTGCCTTGGATGATCAGGTGCAGTAATTTGTACTTTGCTTATCTAAGTACATGACCCAAATAGGACACCTTTCGGATTTTAATATTAGTCAGCAACTCTCTATCAACTTTGGTTCATTGAAGAACGCTTGTGTTGCTGAACATATCCGTCCAGGGTATCCGTAGCATTCTCCGGTGCATCCACATTTCGAATGCTTCCAGTCGGTTCATACTACCAACTTTGAGTGTCCATGATTCCACTCCATACAATAACACTGACCAAACGTAGCATTTGACTGTTATAAAAGAAATTATTATTATTGCAGTTGGCAGTGTTATATACAATATAAATTGATGACTTCCGTGGCCTCATAAGACGCTTGTCTTCCATTCGGGGATTTCGGGTTCGATTTCCGATGGTACAATAAAACAATATCACAGTCTGGTTAAAAGTTTGTTTCGACTTCACGTGTGATAGTACAGCCAATGCAAACATAACTGCATCAATAATTCGTATTTCATATATAGAGGAGTTGGTACCATATGAATATGATAAATGAATATGGAAATATTTTTCCTTAATAACCTAACATTGGAATATTTTTTATCGCCCGAGTACTGTGAGTTTACTTATAATTTAAGACTTGAATAATTTGCAACGTTTTTTTGCTTCGATGGTCGTCATCAGTATTTCCTCCTATCGTGGCAGATGTTTCGTCTTTAATTGTTTATAGTCTATTGCAAAAAAAATATTTCTCAGAAAGGGCCACGGGCTAAGAACTACAACGGCTTGGGCGGCTGAACAAAAAATCAGCATCAAGGAAAATTCCGCGAATTAACAACTAGACTAGAAGCAGTGGTTAGTAAGCTAATTTAAATATGAAAAGTCTTAAAAACGCATTTTTATCATGCAGTTGTGTTAATATCAATAATACATCATCGAAATATTTAAATATCAATAATATTTTGTAATTTTTCTTTTCAGAAATATTAAGACCATCTCCACTCGCACACGGAAATACTTTATTGAATGAATGTTCAGAAATCGATATTTTCAAGGATAAATTGATATATTGTAAAATGGAACGTTTTATTTATTAGGTGTTAACATTAGTTGTGTCCGTTTTTTTTTTCAAATTAAAAAATGAGCACCAAAAGTAAAACAAAATGGTAAAGGTTATACGTCATTCGAAAGAAAATCTTCTGCTCTATAAGATTGTCGAACGTTGAATTTTGTTGTTGTCACTCAAAACATGTGGAACCCAAGTGCCGAACTTCTGGACTTTTCCCATTGATTTAAGATGACGGTATACAGTCATGTGACTACAATTCATCTGCTCAGCCAATTCTACGGGAAGGGAAGCTTCATGAATAATATGGTTTAAGCGGTTCTCATCGCAGTCCACTGGTCGTGCGGAACGCTCCATGTCATTCAGGTCGAAATTACCGTCTTTGAAACGCAAAAACCATCGACGAGCTGTCCTTTAATTCATAGCGTCATCGCCGTACACTTCGCAAATATTACGAGCAGCTTTATTCCCTCGATTGAACGTGTCGAAAATGCTCACTTTCGTCTACTTGACATTCCATTTTGAAGGCTTGTAATCAAATAAAATAATATATGTAACGTAAAAGCATACACAATATCTTGTAGAGCAGAAAATTTTCTTTCGAATGACGTATAACGTTTACCATTTTGTTTTACTTTTGGTGCTCATTTTTAAATTGAAAAAAAAAAAACGGACACAACTTATGTGAACACTCAATACTTTAAAATTAATTATAAACTTATTGTATTACATCAAATAACTTACATGAATTTTTTTCTTCTTCTAACATTAACATAATATATCCATAACATATAAAAACAGTCCGGATGTTCTTGGATTTAACCCTTTTTGTATTTCATTAAAAACTTTATAATTACATTCTAAGAATGTACATTGTAAGAAATACACTTTTTAAATCTAAAAAAGGCTAATCTATTATCTGATCTTCTTCATGTTCTTGTATGGAGCGGAGATCTGGACATTAGATGCAATAATGAGAGTAAGGTGGAGAAGGCATTCGATATATGGCACTGCAGATGCAAGCTGAGGTTTCCTTGGACAGTGCGGCGCACCATCATACAACAACTCCATCAGCGACGACTATTCCAATTCTTAAGCCATATAGTACGTAAAAGAGAGAAGAATTTGAAAAAGAAAACTTGTGGTAATGGGCAATGCGGAGGGACGACGGGACAGAAATAGACCACCAGCCCTTTAGACTGATAAAGTCAGGAATGCAAAATTATTTTTATAAAGTAAAAATACTAAATTATAAAACTTTCTTTATTTTATACTTTCGAGAATTAAATATGAATCAGTAACAACGACAAAAATGTGGGAAGGGCTCGTTCTTAAAACTTGTACAGAAATACTATATATACATGTATAATAAATAATTCAGCGAACAGTTTGCTAAAGTTACTCGTATCTTTCATAATTCCGCTAATACTCGTAGATGGTTATCGGGCGACTCAAATCATTACGTGATTGTTCCACGTAATCACGCTGCACCTTGACGCCTGTATAGTACTTTAAACAACAGTCATTGCAAATAATAGTGCAGTTATTTTAGACACCATCATCACCATCAGCTCTGCAACACACAATGGGTCTTGGCTGCCTGCAGGACTCTCTGCCAACTATATTTCTTAGCAGCATTCCTTCTTCAATTGGGTATACCCAGTGTACGAGAGTGTTCTTTTTTTTATACTCCACATTATTTGGATTTCTCCTTGTATTTATTTATTTAACACTTTTATTGCAAATACAATCTGGCGGGCTTATTGCCAGGGGGCAACCAACCAGACAAAGGTAAATGAAGCAAGTTACGTGGTCACATAAATCATTCATATGACTATCCATTCCCACGAAATCCATAAACATATACGTGAGCACATGCCCACGGACCCCACAAAGATGGACAGTCACCCGAATATTATTTTTCATATAAAGTGAGGTATCATCAATCAAAAGGAAAGGAAGGGATGGTGGAGAGGAAAGGAAAAGAAAAATCAGGAATGAAACACGTTATTTTACTGACTAGAAATTAAGAGGATTTTCAGTCGCTTCTTAAAGCATGTCAAGGACGGAGCGAGTCTTATGTTGGTTTGTAACTGATTCCAGAGTCTCACTGCATGGACAGTAAAGGACGACGTAAAAAAAGAAGAGCGGTGAACTGGAAAGGCCAATAAACAATCTCTGTTTGAGCGTAGCGCTAATCCATGATTGGAAAGACGCTGAAAATTTTCGGCAAGATAAGAGGGGGCGGCGGGACAGTTAAGGATATTATACAATAGAGACAGTATGTGAATTTGGCGTCTATTTCTAACATTCAACCAGTTCAATGCCTTCTGGTATGAAGTTATATGATCGTACTTACGTAGGTTGAAAATGAATCTTAGACACACATTTTGAAGACACTGTAATTTGCCCAGCTGTTGCTCTGTAACACCCAAGTAACATACGTCCGCATAGTCCAGAATCGGAAAGAGCAGAGATTGTACGAGTAAAATTTTGGTTTTAGTTGGAAGGAATATTTGCAACACTTTAAGGGAATGAAGGCTGAAGAAGATCCTTCGGCTTACCTCATTTATTTGATCTCGCCTTGAGATTGTTATCTACTAGCACTCCTAGGTTTTTAACAGTTTTATGTAATGGTATGATAGAGCCATCAAGTAATATTGGAGGAAGTAAGTCAGTGTTTATTTACCGAGAAGCTGAGGGCTGCCAATGAGGATCGCTTGACATAATGTGGATCAATTTTTTTTCGTATCTATGAATACTAGGGATAATTCTTCTCACAGTGCTAGGCAGTGCCGAGAATATATCCACTGTGTCACTCAATTGATGCAATATCTCTAAACCGCGCGTCACTAAGTGCTTAGCCATCACTTTAGTTCTGTTAATTGGTATATGGAATAGAGGATGTTTTCTTGCACAGTTGTAATTGTTGGGAGAACAAAAACCAAGTGTCTCAAATATTGCGGGTCGGTTGACTTTACATTGCAGCACTTTTAAATACGTATAACGCGATGGACTCTCGTCTTCTTGTTTCGTTTCGAATGACATAAATTTTGGTATGTAACCGACATACAAACGGAGAGAATTATTTATGTTGATTGTTATTACGGTCCTAACTAGAGGGTGTCAAAAATATTTATTTAAAACTCAGTCCCGAAATCGTTTTAAACAATTGCTGTATATTCACAAACAATTTAATTTAAACATTTAAATGCATATGTTATTAATCTAGTGACTTCAACGGAGGTTGTACGCGTTCCTTTTCTTACACTCAATTCATATCTTTAATCTATCAATAACAGGGGGTTCGATTATCGGTTCTCGAAACAGAGCCATACAATGTAAATTTTCCTTTTATTATAATGAATGTGTGCGATAAGTATTGATATTGATACGAATACCAAAGATTTGTTATATATGCGATGGTCTTCATTCATTAGAATTACAAATTCAAGCCCAGGTATACTTAAAAGCTGAGGGGCCCTTTTCCATGTCGATGGTATACGAGTTCATAGATATTAAGTATAAATATTGTTTTATCACCAATTTATCTATTTATCTTCACTCATGTCTTCAGCTTTTATCTGTTTTCCCTTCTATCAAATACCTACAAAATGAAGAACTCGGAAGATTGGACTTCTTATTTATTTTCATTGTACACATGACAAGAAATATACATCATTTGTAAAAAAACAACAGGTTTTTTAATTTGGACACAATTTTAATGGATCTGGGTTTGTTGCCTTTCATTTGTCGTGTCCCCAGTAAACTAGGCTTTTGCCTGTATCTCACTGAAGACATATAGCATGAAAACATAAATCGATACTTCTTTCCGATTATATAATACCCATATTCTCATTAGCTTGACAAACAGTGACACTCAATTACACATGTATACATCACGCGAAATCAAACTCCTCACACTTCATCACTCTAGACAGACCAAAAATATTCACCTCACATAATCATAAAAATATATAAAAATACAAACATAAAACACCACACTCAAGAGCTCACATAAACCTTTTCCACAACTAATTCCTCTTGCAAGCCCAAGTACTCAAACTCCTGTCGCAATAACAACAACGCTCCGATCGACTGCCTAAATTGTTTTCCTCCCTTTGCCTTTATTGAAGTCGGCACCCCATTATATGAAGCTAAATAGGCATATTGGCTTTGGGCAAAACTTGTTATAACTCTAGTGATAGTGAGCATTTGATCAGTTGCCATGCGTGTCATGTGTCTCTGCTGAGTCTGCATCTTCCCTTCCTCTCGATGATGATGCTAAATAATGGATTTGAGATGTAAATTGATATAGGACACCACTTCGATGCTGACTAACGTGACTCAGACTGAAACTGTTTATTTGTGTCTATAATACTTGATTTGTGTGAAGAAAACTAAATATATGTCTAGTGTAAGCCTAGTGTTTAGAGCACGTAATATGTGTCTAGAATATTTTATTTGGGTCTAAAATACTTTATTTGTATCTAGAATACTTGATCTATATCTAATGTAGGCCCAGTGTTTAGAACACTTTATTTGTGTCTAATACTCGTATGGGCCTGGTGTCAAGAACACTGTATTTGTTTCTAGAATACTTTATGTGTCTTGTTCAGGTTTAGTGTTAATAACATTTTATTGTATCTAACGTAGGCCAAGTATCTAGAACACTTTATCTGTATTTAGAAAAATTAATTTGTGTCTAGTCCAGATCTACTCGTAGTGTTTAGAACACTTTACTTGTGTGTAGAATACTTTATCTGTCTAGTATAGATAGGCCCAGTGTTAAGAACAATTTGTGTATAATGTAGGCCTAGTATTAGTAACACTATTAGTGTAAAGTGTAGGCTAACGGGTAAGAAAAGAAATAATAACACTGAACAAAGACAATTTTTAAGGGGTTCACGAGAAAGTGATGTTCTTCTGTTATCGTATCGTACCTTATTCGAATTACTAATTCAAACATAAATAAGAGTGTGGCCGGGAAACAATATTGTCTTCGGCTCTTTTAAACGAACCCTCGAGTTTGGAAGCACTGAGTAGGCACGGAACTCGTGGTTCGTCAATGCGCGTGCTGGTAATACTACTGCACGTTTAATAGCAACAACACTAACAGAAGGCGTAAGCGATTATCGCTATGAGGTGCATGACCACGAACCCTTTCTTGAAGAATTGATGTCAGAATTGAGGGGATCCTCGACTACGAGGTCCAGCAACAACGAGCAGATTATGTCTTCCGATCGTTTTATCAGACAGAGGCTCGTTTTTAATATTTTTTGCGTCCCCTCGGGTATTAAAGCCGGGAATTTCCCCAAGCGGAAGTCAAGTGTCTTATTAACTAGGCCATAGATGTCGTCATGTTGAGGTTAAGAGCGAAAAGCTAGAACTAACAAAAATAAAAATCATAGTGTGATAATGCATGCAATGAGTGGTTACAATTGTAGAGTGATAACGATCATAGTGTGATAATGCATGCAATGAGTGGTTACAATTGTAGAGTGATAACGATCTAAAATGAGATTAACGATGTCTAAATCTATGTCTAGTCACAATCGATATAAGATTCATCTGCACCAGGGGTCGACTAACTTCAAACCTAACATATAAAAGCTAGTTTGAAAAACAGACGCTAGAATCAATCAATCAAATATAGCGGGGTATCATGGTAGAGCTTTCGCCGTTTCTGGTCATTTGGTGCGGAATCTACCTCCGGGTTAGATATATGGGTGGCGTGTGCAGCTTTAGGAAGCATTTTTATAAGGACTTATAAAAATTGATGAGAGGTTTCGAATTCAGATGAAGTGAGAATTGATTACAGTTTAAATAGAGGTATGTAAATTATTCATTTATTGTAATTTGTTTTATCAAACACTGTTTGTAACGGTATAACCCTACCGGTTTCAAGACTAACACCTTGTTTGTGCTCCCCTGATGATGAGGTGAAAGCTTTGAAATCGGTAGGGTTATACCGTTACAAAAAGTGGAATAAACAGTGTTTGATAAAACAAATTACAATGTCTTTAAACCTCCACAATGTCAATGCCTTAACTATAAATAATATATTCAACTATTATTATTATTTAGAAGGCAATTTTTTTGCTAAAAAAAAATAACAATCCATACATCCAATATTAATGTTATATCTGGAAGAACATTCCCGATTTTACTTTCTTCTCCGCCATCCCTCTCGACCTCCGTGAATGACGATGTTCGCGAACAACTAAAAATTAGTCGATAAAGAACTTTCGATTGAGACCCACTGTTTGCCGACCCCTGGTTTAAAAAGCGCTTCCTTTTTATGAATCGAATTCACAGATATGCAGTTTATTTACAGTTTGTTCAACGATAACCTAATTGAAAACTATCAAGTTCCGCTGACTAATTAAGCCATTTAACAAGAATTTCATTAGATAAAAATAAAATAATCAAGAGTTCTGGTTAAAAATAATCAAGACTTCTAGTTAAAAATAATCAAGAGTTCTGGTTAAAAATAATCAAGAGTTCTTGTTAAAAAAATAGTATTATACTCGTATAAATCACTGACGACCAGTTAACATCGACTTGCACCCTAGATAATATCGAACCTTAAACAGCGATATAATAAACATGATAGTTACTCGTATATTCAGTGACGGAGCATGTTTCCCAGAGTTGTAATCTTTTCATTTCTTATCTGTCGGTTTCTTTTTCTGTCGTGGTGACGTCGTTTAATTTATATAATATTTATTCCTTTTTTTATAAATAAAACTTTATTGGGAATCCCACTATTTGCACTTTATCACTGCGACGTGATTTTTTACCTTTTACCCGGAGGTGTTCGTCAAGAAGATGAATTTTAAGAAAAATGCTTAGATCCAACATTTGTAGTTTAATGTCACAAATATGCGCAATCCATCCACCCTGTCGTGTAGCTCAGACGTCTCCTATCCATCTATCCCTGCACTCCGCGGCTCGAAGGGCAGTTGTTAAGGGTAGTCTAGTTGCTTCTCTAATCATTCGAAATGTGGATACACCGGAGAATGCTACGGATACTCTGGACGGATATGGTCAGCAACACGAGGAGTTCTTCAAAGAGCCAAAGTTGATAGAGAGTTGCTGACTAATATTAAAATCCGAAAGGTGTCCTACTTGGGTCATGTACTTAGAGGAGCAAAGTACAAATTACTGCACCTGATCATCCAAGGCAAAATAGAAGGCAGAAGAGGTGTTCGCAGGAGGTAAATCTTCTGGCTCCGCAATATACATGATTGGACTGGCATAAGGGGCGTTAGAGATCTTTTTAGGCTGCCGGGGACAAATATATCTACTCTCAAGTGATATTCAACGTTGGGGGGACCTGACATGACACTGAGAAAAAGATGAAGTTGCTTCTCTCACTTGGTCAGTCCAACGTATTTGTATTCTTCCTCTTGTGCATCGTCTTTCCACGCCTCCAGCAGCCCTAAACCTCTACAAACTGTCTTCCTTGGCCACGAGCAATGTTCTCAAAGAATCGTAAGTCACGTCGAAGACATATTGTCGACAATCTGTCGGTGATTCTCAGTAGATTTGAGAATGGAGGCGTGTAATCTACTGACCTTAAGTAAACATCGTAATCATCGATGCCCCCGTAGCGTAGTTGGTGAACACCGAGGAGACTGCTTTATAAAATATGTTTATTTCTGAATATACGCAGATTCGGGGAAGTACCTGATAAAATAGTCACAGTCACTATACTCGTATTTTTATCCTTACACTCAACTTTTTATTGTAATATTTTTAATCTGTCAATAATACTGGGTTCGAATCTCGACTTGCAGCACCCTTGAGAAGAGTTTGCTCTCTAAACGACGCTATATAAATTCTCATTTTATTATTATTATTAATAACACTCTTGTTTCTATCGCATTTACATTACGTTTATCTCTTTATAATGTAATCAGCTTGAAAATACTTCAATAGATTGTATCAGTAACCACCGTTCCAAAAAGACATCAGAATATGCTATGTGTATCCTGGGAACCAAAGAGTCAATAAAAGAAATATAAAAAGGAGAGAAAACACAATCTTTCGATTCCACCTCTCAATGAGCAATCGCATTAAGACACGTTCTCGGCACAAGAGCGCGCTATCAGGTCCTGGCAGACCTGATAGCGCGCTACCACGATCTTCCACGTTCAGCGCGGCATTTGATTACGAGACCTCCACTTGATAAGAACACAAAAGCTCTCTTATCAACAGCTGGATTTCAATCGTCCAGAACACCAGGCCGGTCACATGGCGAGCGGAAATTTCGCAGGATCGGCTCTCTATTTCGTGATATACTAGAAAGGTAATGAGTGTATGGTTTAGATCAAGTGTAAGATATTTTGAAAGAAGGAAATGTAAAAAGTCAGAGAAATCGTTGAAGCTGTGAAGATGTATGTTAGAAGAGGCGAAAAATGTGTCGCGATAGGAAAGTCGGGTGTTCTCTCCTTTCCGCCTACCCTGATAGGGAGACGACGTGATGCTTTGTATATATATATATATATATATATATATATATATATATATATATATATATATATATATATATATATATATATATATATATATATATATATATATATATATATATATATATATATATATATATATATATATATATATATATATATATATATATATATATATATATATATATATATATATATATATATATATATATATATATATATATATATATATATATATATATATATATATATATATTTTATATATGGTACAATGTACTTAACAACATTAAAAAATAATTTTAAAATTGAAAAAAAAAACAAAGTACATGAGTCTAGATGATTACAAAAATATAAAAAAATGAAAATATATAGGGTTGATTGAACGATACTAGGCCGGTCCCTAGTCAGCTGTCCGCACCTCACCATATCGATTTAACATTAATGCGAAAAGAATAGCACAGAACAAATTCAATACTTTATTAACTCTGTAATTACACTCCATACTGCCAGCTCTTTATTGAGTCGTCATCTTTGATGTATTCACCCTCTTAAAGGGGTGGATGCGCGTGTCACTTATCTCTCCCTTCCTACATCATACACGCAGAACAACGTTAACACGATACATCTCCATTACGAATGTCGCTTTAATTCTTTTTATTTATAAATTTACAGTGAAATTTCGATCAATCGTTTTCCCGCGTGTGTCGTTTATTTCATCAAGTCCCGAATTAATTCTACATGTATAAAACCAAGGTGCATAAATTTCCGGCTTGAACACTGTTGAGCGTATATGGACAAATAAAACGCCAGCTACGCCATTCGCATGGTCAGACAATGCTACAGTTAAAATTTGAGACCTCAGTTATATGTCAACTAGAACCGATAGAAGACGCGTTGTTTCGTTATATTCTGAAATGTTGAAATATTGAATATCGCGCAGTAATCAAATGCTTTAAAACAAAGGAAAAAGCTCGACAGAAATTATATGACGTAAATAAAACAGTCGAAAAAGAAATTAGATGAGTCCTTTTTAATTAAAATAAATGAAATTCGTATTTTCTTCTTCCCAGTGTCATGTCAGGTGCCCCCAACGTTGTATATCACTTGAGAGTAGACATATTTGTCCCCGGCAGCCCTAAAAAGATCTCCAACGCCCCTTATGCCAGTCCAATCATCTAAAATTGCGGAGCCAAGAGATTTGCCTCCTGCCAACACCTCTTCGGCCTTCTAATTCGTATATGTTAAAAAATAAGGATTTTTTTGTTTAATAATATGGAATTATAATCTTTCTTGACAGATCCGTACTTTTTCTCCATTACAGAGAGTTCATTTCTTTCTGTAGAATGACGACCGGCGGGAAAAACAACTTCAATAACTTTTCTTGTTAACAATAGCATAATTCAGCGAGAAGACACAGATGGTGTATCTGCAAAAACCAAAATCAACCACCCCACACAAAAACAAAGGATGTTCAAAGGTCCAGTGAAAACATCACCCTATCCCACCGATAGGCAACTCCGCAACTCTGAAAAAGAACTAAAGAAAAAACTAATTTTCAACAACATATTTTCGTCTAAAATTCTTAGCCGCGAAGGATCACAGTTCATAAATTAGCTACGAGAAAGCATTTGGTCAAAAAGGGATTCCTTGTGGTGAAATTAAAGGTTCCGCGAAAAAAAAAACTAATTAAAAAAGAAAAGTATTATATGTATTTTAAACGAGTATTACACTCCGTTCATTAAAATGTATGTTGGCAATTTAAAAAAAAAATTATACCAATAATTATAAACAAAGAATCTGGTGCCACGATTATCATTTGATTAAGAGCGAAACCTTATTTTTATCCCTAACAGGCAGGTGTATAGGGCTGCATTTATTTAAGGGGCATGAAAGAGGACAACACGTGTCGTTTCCTTCCCCTTGGAAAGTATAACATTAAATATAAAGGTGCTTATTTAACATTGAACCAATTTTTTTTACGTATTTAATATTTTTTTACGTGCTATGTTAAAAATATTTAAGGGGTTCCGTTAAGTTGGATAAATATGAAAGCGTTCCATGACTAAATTTATTTGAAAAACGCTGGACCAAACAGTTCTTTATCTAGACTGTGGCACTTTTAAAAATATTATAAAAGCTAAGGAAAGACAACCTACATGATCTATTTAGTAAGACTCCTGTCTTCCAGCACGGGGGTTGCTGGTTCGAGTCTTGTTGGATACCAGATCTTTTGAAAAAGAATTACAGTTTAGATTTTACTTAAAGCATCTTTTTGGTCGGTTGGAAGAGATTACCACGTGATAATAAGTCCGCATTTTATTGTATATAGCGAACGTGTAATACAATACAATATGATAAAATAAAAATTGGAATCGTTTAAATAAAAAAAGCAATGTGACGAAAACGAACAAGGTTAAAAAAATACATCACCCAATGATTAAAGAATGATCAATGAACGAGGACGGCACCACAAAGGACTATAAAATATTATTTATCAGAAAGATCCAACAATTGTGAAAATTGAATAGAGTCATGCACCCAAGAGTGCAGAGCGTAATCATCTCTGACCTCGGAGGCTGGGCAGCATCTTCTAATTGTCCCACGGCAGGCCGACCTGTGACGGGCTAAGGCTAAAAATAACACCAGAATTGGATAAACGACCAGACTCCGAGTGGACGGTGCGCCAATTGAACGAGCATGGCTCACGGTGACCAGGAACCGTTGGGACCCATCGCTATTTATATACTGTACCTAATACAAATTAACGTCATTTGAACCTGTTCTCATTGTAAAGGTGTAGAAAATGTATCTAGGAAATTCCTATAGATCATGCGATCAGCCACCTGTAAACCCCTGTCAAAATACCCTGTAGAAGTATCATCCAAAATAATGTTCTTTTTATGTAGCCAAAATAATTGTCAGTCGCTCTATTAAGGCAGGCCTGGGCCAATATTTTGGCTGAAGGATCGATCGCATTATGAATTTAAATAAAAGAACGGGCCTCCAAATAAAAATATATTATTCTTCTTCCCAGTGTCATGTCAGGTTCCCCCAACGTTGAATATCACCTGAGAGTAGGCATCTTTGTCCCCGGCAGCTCGGAAAAGATCCCCAACGCTCCTTATACCAGTCCAATCACGTATATTGCGGATCCAGGAGATTTGCCTCCTGCCAACACCTCTTCGACCCTCTATTTTGCCTTGGATGATCAAGTGCAGTAATTTGTACTTTGCTCCTCTAAGTACATGACCCAAATAGGACACCTTTCGGATTTTAATATTAGTCAGCAACTCTCTATCAACTTTGGCTCTTTGAAGAACCCTTGCGTTGCTGACCATATCCGTCCAGGGTATCCGTAGCATTCTCCGGTACATCCACATTTCGAATGCTTCCAGTCGGTTCATACTATCAACTTTGAGAGTCCGTGATTCCACTCCATGCAATAAAAAAATATTCAAAAATATTTTTTTAGTCGAAATAAAAAAAGTGCGAATGCAGAGGTTAGAGCGATATTGTAGTGGTGAGTACGATTTATGGAAATAATATACAATTCCGTAGACGGCTGTGCGTTACACAAGTCTACACAAGCCGTATCCACACATAAACTCTGAAAATACGACTCGGGGCTACAAAATGCGATATTTCTGTAGACACAAGTTGAATAATAATTTAAAAAATAACTAATTACATAAACAACACACAAATAAAAGTTTATGAAATATAAATAAAAAAATAGTTATAGCTTGCGTGCCACATTAAAATACGAGGCGGACCGTAATTTGCTAAGGACTGCGCTAAGGGATGTTTGTTCTTTAATCAGGGGTTCAACAATACTTAAGGCCTGATTGTAATGCCTACCCTTATGAGCTCTCTTGGGTTCATATGTTCATTTGATGCTTCAGTATCTGCAGATCACATTATCTCTTCAAGTTACATTTAGTCTCATATAAATATTGAAATGTCCACAAATTAAATTCAGTAGGATAATAATACTACATACATACACACAAACTATCACGCCGTTTCCCTGCTGAAGTAGGCAGAGAGGACGAAGTGCAGACTTTCATTCTAGACATACATATTTCGTTTTTTTCACACCCACATTCCTTCGCATACACCTACAACGATTTTTCTTATTTTTCCTTCATTAAAAATATAATTTACTTAACTCAATCATATTTTCCTGAGTCTTCCGCTACCACGCTTTTCACTCACATATGCACTGAATATTTTTTTATCATTTTGTCTTCATTCATTCGTTCCACGTGTCCAAACCATTTCAGAATGCTCTTCGTCATCTTACTTAATACATCAGTTCACATTCATCTCTAATCACTTCATTCAGAATTCTGCTCCGCATTCTTACCCCGTATATTCTTCTCAGAACACGCATTTCTACAACAACTTCTCGTAGAACTACTACAACTTCTCTGACTTTCTACATTTCCTTCACTCAAAATATACACTTGATCCAACAATACTTTTCTTTTCCTTTCTCTACTACACATTTGCATTTTATATTTATTTTGATAGTCATTCTTCGTTCATTCGTTATACATGTCCAAACAATCTCATAGTGCTCTTCTTCATCTTACTCAATACGTCAGCCTTAAGTTCACATTTATCCTTACTTCATTTCATATTCTGTCATACATTGTCACTCCGCGTATTGTTATACTTGTTCACCTCGACAGGAAAATGGTGTGATAATATGACGGTGAATCTGGAGTTGTGCGTGCGTTCTCTTCTCGTTAATTGTTATATTAACGTTTAATTTATTTGCATTTTTCGTATTGTGGTTTGTATGTATGAACATGATTTTCCATTTGTGATTATATTTTGGATAAATTTGGACTCCTGTCAGCTTTTCTCTTTTTTCGCTGACAGTTAATCTGGGGTGGTATTTGTATGTTTACAAGGGTGTGGACTGAAAAACATCTGACGTCCTCGCGGCCAGGTTCCCCCTATATTGGTGGGGTGTATCTCGGTCGGGGGGAAGTCATGAGATGAGCCCAGACATTTTGATAGCTTCTCTCTTTAATGTATTTTCTGCTATTTTCGACTATCTTGAGATATAATATTAGTGTAATTTCGGAAAGTATATGTGCAGTACCCGGTGGTAAGTAATACACGTCGGGCTTAAGAAAGAGACTGCCAGCCATAATCGGCTAACTTCGGCTTTGTAGAGCGTCGTCTCTGTCCCTAGAACGCTTGACAACGGCTGACAAATCGCGACGACACGTGTATGAATGACAGAGACGACGCTCTAAAAAGCCGAAGTTAGCCGATTATGGCCGACAGTCTCTTTCTTAAGCCCGATGTGTATTACTTACCGCCGGGTACTGTACATACTATGTTGCTATCAATAAACATATGTTATATTTATTAATATATACGAGTATGTATGTGTGAAATATTTCAAGTATTATAATGTTATTTAACAAGTAGAATTCGGGCAACCACCGCGGCCTAGTTGTAAGAAATTTCGGGTTCGATTCCCGATGATACTCGAAAAAGGAAACAAAAAAGTTTGGTTCGTGTTTGGTAAAAATATTTAAATGGTGACAATAGTCGCATGCGCTAGACGTATTTTCACGCGCGGTAGTATAAATTACCTACTCCGATAGTTCGTAAGTCTCCCGGCCACGTACTTCAATATATCCGTATCACCGATTCCAATATGTTGAAGGGTACCACACGCAATAAATAAGCCCGTTATTTCTGATTAAATATAACCAAGCTAAAGTTCTTCGCATTGTGTAAAGAGTTTTAAATGAGTTGTATATACGAGTATTATAGTTGCACATGGAACGAGCCGGAATTGCATTTTTGAGGGGGTATTCTGGTTTTATTTTCGGTTGAGATTCTGTCAATCAGGAAGGACGAAAATAAACCGACCGGTCAAACAGGATTTCATTGACCAGTTAACCGGAACAGCGCTATAGCTGAAATGGAAAGTCGGACCGGGCTGATTCATCGCGTGCAAGTTAATAATGAATGCAGTTTCTGCAAAACCATGAACCGATTAACATTTTTGACGTACAAGGCTTAGTGCCTAACTTTTGAGAAACTTATATTAGTGGATTTGGCCTTCATGAAGTTTAAATACCTGGGTGTGGAGATATCTAGCTGCAACGATCTGTATAATGAAGTCAAAGAACAGACCAATAAAGCAGCAGTTACCTTCGGATGCCTGAGGAACACTGTTTGGGGCAATAAATACATGTTGGTGGAAAGCAAAGTCAGAATATACAAAACATGCATAAGACCTGTTATGACTTACGGAATCGAAGCAAGAGCAGACTCTGTAAGAACGAAACACCTCCTCAGAACAACAGAAATGAAAACACTGCGGCATATCGTAGGTAGGACCCTTAGAGATAGGATACCTTATGAGGAAATCCGCAGAAGTTGTAACATTGAGGGCATTGGGAGATGGAGTAGGCAGAGAAGACGATTCTGGAGGGACCACGTTGAGAGGATGGACCCCGCGAGAATACCTAAGAGTGTAACGCACGAGATTCCAGAGGGTCGTCGACCACCGGGACGTCCACCAAAGAGATGGAGAGAAAGTTGGACATGTTCGTCAGAGGACCAAAACTGAAATCCTGTTTAAACAGATCGCAAGATCTAGAAGAAGAAGGATTTAGCCTTTATTTTATTAGGCTTTATTTCACTTTGTTTATCGACAGGGGTATTTCAAGACAGGTCAAGCTGGCTGCTGATAGAGCAGATGACAACCTCCGTGGCTCAGCTGATAACGTGTATGGCTTGCAGTGCTGGGGTTACGTTGGTACCATTTTTAAAAAGGGTTCTATTCTGGTTTTCACTAAAATAAAATACTAAATTTGTTTATTCTAATGGTTCTAAACCTGAACGCTCGATTTATGGCAGTGCTCTGCAACCTTTTCTCACCTACGACACACCAAAATTCTTCGTAGAATTCCGCGGCACACCAAAAGCTAAAATATATAGGTATTAAATTAGGCATGAGTCTTCAGCGACGCGCATAAGGGTCATTTTTCTTTGTCTACGACTAATTTGGTGCGGCCATGGTGTGTACAAAGCACACTACGCAGTTTTCAACAGTTGGCACCAGTTATTGTGTATTAAATACATAATGAAAAATTGTAAAATGTCAAATACTCGTACATTGAATTTGACCGCGGCACACCTGTATCCGGCTCACGGCACACCAGTGTGCCACGGCACACCGGTTGCGGAGCACTGATTTATGGGACTGATGAGAATATTATTCCCCGGTCACGATCTTCAATATGCTAGAATCACAAATTTGGGTATGTTGAAGAATTCCACACAAATGAATGGAAAAAAGACAACAAATGCAAAAGTAATCCCTCTATTTAGGCTAATTCACTGTAACGCGGTTTATTCCGTTTGGAACTAGATGGACGTGAAAGGACATCCAATCAAAATACTCGGGATATATTATTTATGCGATCAAGATTGTAATAGTTACATCTGTAAGAACAAAAATAGCTAGAATGGAAGATTTATCCAGCGAAAGTGAATTTGAATGATTAGGCGCATAAACAGTTAAAAATATATGTTTATTCATAGCAACATAGTACAGTACCCGGCGGTCAGTAATACACATCGGGCTAAGAAAGAGACTGTCGGCCATAATCGGCTAACTTCGGCTTTGTAGAGCGTCGTCTCTGCCATTCATACACGTGTTCCGTCGCGTACCAGACTGTTAGCGCATCGTGCGACAGAGACGACGCTCTACATAGCCATATGTATTACTTACCGCCGGGTAACGTATATACATATATATCTTGATATTACATGTATTTTAAGGCAATGAAAAATAAAATATATTTAAGTACGTAGCAATCTATCGAAATATCTGAGCACATCTCATAACATCCCCCCAATCGAGATACACCCCACCCCCAATAGAGGAAGTGTTCGGCCGTGAGGACATCAGATATTTTTAACCCTCACCCTTGTACACGTAAATTATTATTAAAAAATGAATATAAATAAGCAGTTAACATAATTATAAACTCTCACACACAGCATCACTGCTGCGTAAAGATACAAATAATAAAAGTCCAAATGTTACCAAAACAGGGAAATAAATTGGCAAACAATTTTTTGCTGAGAGATGTCAAATTACGCTAGCGGTTGCTGCTATTATTACCTAAGGCCTCTTTAATATTTTTGTGGTTGATTGGAAAAGATTATTTTTATTCTTCCCATTGTCATGTCAGGTCCCCTCAACGTTGAATATCACCTGAGAGTAGGCATCATTGTTCCCGGCAACCCTAAAAAGATCTCCAACGCTCCTTATACCAGTCCAATCACTGGTATATTATTGCGGAGCCAGGAGATTTGCCTCCTGCCAACACCTCTTCGACCCTCTATTTTGCCTTGGATGATCAGGTGCAGTAATTTGTACTTTACTCCTCTAAGTACATGACCCAAATAGGATACCTTTCGGATTTTAATATAAGTCAGCAACTCTCTATCAACTTTGGCTCTTTGAAGAACCCTTGTGTTGCTGACCATATCCGTCCAGGGTATCCGTAGCATTCTCCGATGCATCCACATTTCGAATGCTTCCAGTCGGTTCATACTACCAACTTTGAGGGTCCATGATTCCACTCCATGCAATAACACTGATCAAACGTAGCATTTGACTAACCGTTGTCGAAGTTTCAAGTTTAGATTATCATCGCAGAATTGTAAGAGATTACCATGTGGTAATAAGCCAACTAGGTAGTACTGCATGCAATAAAAATGTAATTCAATACATTATTGACAGAATAATAATATTATGACTATATTTTCATCAACTAAGCTTTGTACTTCAGGACGCTAAGTATTCTGAACTACCAGGAATCGAAAGCAATGACCTGGGCTAATATAAACAAGCTTTTGAATCACTAGGATACGACAGTTGACATCTCAAAATAATCACTAGGATACGACAGTTGACATCTCAAAATAATCACTAGGATACGACAGTTGACATCTCAAAATAATCACTAGGATACGACAGTTGACATCTCAAAATAATCACTAGGATACGACAATTGACATCTCAAAATAATCACTAGGATACGACAGTTGACATCTCAAAATAATCACTAGGATACGACAGTTGACATCTCAAAATAATCACTAGGATACGACAGTTGACATCTCAAAATAATCACTAGGATACGACAGTTGACATCTTAAAATAATTAATATAAGAATTATCAGGAAGTCTTATTTATACCTGATGTGAGATTAAATAATGAACTATTTGCCCAGCTGCGGAGTTATCGACCTGAATCGATTGAGCATGTAGGGAATACCGTCGTCCCTAAATATTGTCAACATGCACGGTCAACGACCGACGAAACGAACTTTGGATATGTCCAAAGTTCGCTGTCTACTATTCATTGATTGTTCACTCTCACTTTCCACATTCCTGAATCGACGTATTTTATTTTAAATACAAAACAATCATAATCATCACGACGTATCAATAAAGCATCCCGCTAAAAGCACATGACATTATGAACTTATAAAAGATAATATTAATCTGGTAATATTTTTCTCCATATTATGTAATAAAACATTTCTAAACGAGTGCACCACTCTGTATTTAACCATGGCATTGGTTTTGAAATTTGGTACATGGAAGAGATGATGATTTATTGCCAGTTCATAATTATCAGAACATAAAAACTAAGGTCCGAATTCATAGTATGGCCTAAATACTAATATCTAACCTTAAAATGTCATGATTTGTCTTCAGAGCCAGATCGCATATGTTCGAAGCTTTAAAATGAGGCGAAACCATGTGCCGACATTATTTGAGGAAGCTACAACGAAATCGTCTGTATCTCACAGTGTTTCACTAGATCATCTAGGCCAGTGATGGGTAACCTATGACACGCGTGTCAGAGGTGACATGCCAAGACATTTTGGGTGACACGCATCGAGGTCCAAACTCATAAATCTAGAAAGAAATCGTTTTGACTGAAGAAGAGTGCCACTACGAACAAGATATTTTGAATGCTTGGAACCGATTACCGAACACTTTTGGCACTCTTGAAAAATCTAGCGATGGCTTTACTCACAATATTTCCCTCAACGTACTTTTGTGAGACCTTATTCTCGTTGCGTTGAATAATATTAAAATAAATAAAAGAAACCGACTGACTGATGAAGTATGTACTCGTAACACTTGCTTGTGTTTAAAATGTACGAAATACCAGCCTTCAATTGAAGATTTAGCAAATGCAATTCAGCAACAAAAAGTCACTAATGTAAATAATGATTTGTTTTTGCTTTTAAATGATAATAAATAAATATTTCAAAAACAAAATTCCTTCATTTACTAGGGCTGCAAAAATTATTAATATTCTTAGATGTGACACGGCACCCGGGTCAAGCAAGGTTTTTTCAGAATTTTGACACGCCGAGCTAAAAAGGTTACCAATCACTGATCTAGGAGGCCTTAAGAGTGTTTCACTGGGACCATCTAGTTTTCAAAAGTGCTTCACTGAAATCGTTTGGGTGTCTAAAGTATTCCACTGAGATCGTCTGAGTCTCGGAATGTTTCACTAAGATCATCGGGGTCTTAAAGTATTTCACTGATATCGTCTAGATCAGTGTTCCCCAACCGGTGGTCCGCGGCCCAGTGCCGGGCCGCAGAAACTTTCCGCCGGGCCGCAAACAGTATGCCAAATTTCAAGAAATTCGCCATGTAAAAATATTAAATATAAGATTTTCATCCATGTCCTCAATAAAATCGAAACAAAGGAATAGACTGGACGTGAATGCAGCACTTCGTCTGTCAGAGACAGCATTGCAGCCAAGAATATCCAATATATTAGCAAAGATGCAACAGCAGGTTTCGCATTAGTTTGTTGCGAAAACCCCATGGTTTTTGTTAAATTTTAATTGTATCAGACAATGTTACAATTACAAATTGTTTAACTATTATATGTATATTTGTCAATTATAGTTACATATGTCCATCTGTCACAATATAAGATTTAAAAAATATTAAATAAAAAAAAACATTTTTATTTCAGTATTAGTGGTCCGCGAAAAAATTTTCCTTTTTTTACCGGTCCACAGGTCTAAAAAGGTTGGGGAACACTGGTCTAGATCTCAGAGTGCTTCACTGAAATATTTTGGGTGTCTTAATCATTCCACTGGTATCGTCTGAGTCTTGAAATGTTTCATTGAGATCTTCATAATACAATACAATGAGAAATTCGATTCCAAAATTTATTTATAGAGATATGGAAGGTATCGATATCGGAAAATTCATTCAACAGTCGTTTCCACGTGCGAGAAGTGACACTCTTAACAGCTCAGTTCGTGAATACGATACCGAAAACTAATTATCCGATAAATAATTCAGCGATATATTAAATAAAAGATTGTCAATCAACAAAGCGTTTACAATTTTTCCTGTTAGCAATAAGTATTGGTACAAACATGTGTCTCTTCTAACGCTTAAGGAGTACAGTACCCGGCGGTAAGTAATACACATCGGGCTTAAGAAAGATACTGTCAGCCATAATCGGCTAACTCCGGCTTTGTAGAGCGTCGTCTCTGTCCCTAGAACGCTTGGCAACGACTGACAAATCGCGACGGAACACGTGTATGAATGACAAAGACGACGCTTTACAAAGCCGAAGTTAGCCGACAGTCTCTTTCTAAAGCCCGATGTGTATTACTTACCGCCGGGTACTGTACTATCCAAGCACGTCCATTAAAAATGTGGTATAGAAATCTCGTTTGGATTCGTTTAATTATCAGTCAATTCTGTATTGTTTTTCGGTTCTCATATGAATGACTCGCTATTGTCCGGAGGCCATGCTCTTTAAGTGTCCGCATCACTGATCCAGATATGTTGAGATAGATTTAACATACGAATAAACGAACAGTGGACAATAATAACATGTAAAGTAAGAAAAAAAGTAACGACTATAACCTTCTAACTACAATAGGAAGTCCATACTAAACTTAGTCATCAAAATAATAGTAAAATATGAAAGAAAACATAAAACCAATATCCCAGAATTGATATAAAACATAAAAAACAAAACATAAAATTGCATTGTATGCAAGTATATGCTTTATAATAATATGCTTTGCATAACGCTGGGATAAACAATATTACGAAACTGAAAACAAGCTAATAGGCAGTAAACAATAAATTCAAAATAATAAATTCAAAATAACATAATAAAAAATAAAAAAAGATTGAATAAATAGTTTAAGTAGCTATAGTTAATAAAAAAAAAGTGACAAGTAAACGCGATATATGAATGAATAATTAAAGATAAGAACAATCCAAGGAATTTTATTTATTTAAGTAGTATTATATCTTGTCAGATGATGGAAGAGTTACGAGGGACATCAAACGCCGTAAAGTGTTAGGAAACAAGGTCAATGGGACACTAAAATACGTATATATAGTGGGTCTTTAAAATTGAGCGTTTTTTTTAATTCTTAGATATAACACAGATGGCGTCGCGAACTTGCCTGGGTCTTGTGACATTTGTGAAGAGTAATGTATGACATTTATAAAAATTGAGTCGTATACAATACAACAACGCGTTCAAATTGTTGAATCATTTTATGTATTGTAATCTCCGGAAACGGTGGTGTTAATTGGCCACCAAGATCATGTGATCTGACACCGTTCGACTATTTTCTCTGGGGTTACGTGAAAAGCCAGGTCTATAAGAATGAATGACCCCCGATCAATTCCTGAGCTGAAGAACGAAATTATTCGCGTTATTGGTGAGTTAGAACCGCAATTATGCGAAAATGTCAGAAAATTGTATGTTTTATTCAAGAATTAAAAAAAATTGAATGAAAAAAACCGCTCAATTTGAAAGGCTCTTTATATACTATACTCGAACCGGGCCGTATTAAAATCGGAAAATATGATAGTCTAACATAATTTAAGTCTACAACCAACTTTAATGCATGAAAGATGGACGCGGAACAAGACTTAAAAGAGAAGAAATGCTGTAGAAATGCGTGCAATCAGAATAATATATGGGATGATAAAATATGACGGAATATGGAATGAGTTGATAAGGGATGAATGTGAACTTAAGGCAGATATGTTGAGTAAGATTATGAATAGCACTATGAGATGGTTTAGTCAAGTGGAACGAATGAATGAAGAAAGATTAATAAAACAAATATACAGCGTAAATGTGAGTGGAAGGCGCGCTCAAATGTATGATATTTTGTAAGAGGGAAATGCAAACAGTTAGAGAAAACGTAAGAGCTGTGTGAGAAGGTGTGTGCATGTAGAAGAGGCGAAAGGCGTAGCCTATCCTATTGTATCGTACAAACGAAGGAAAGTATGGTTGGATCAAGTGAATGATATTTTGAAAGAAGGAAATGTAGAAAGTCAGAGATATCGTAGAAGTTGTATGTGATGTAAGGATGTGGAGTAAGTAAGCTAAGGATTTGTGTCGCGATAGGAAAACCTGTCGCTCTCTCCTCTCTGCCAGCCTCGACAGAGAGACGGCGAGGTGGTATGTATGTATGTTAATATAGTCAAGTTTCCGGGATATACGGAATGATCATCACCATCGTCACGGTATTTATATAGTATATACCTCATGTAACGCATGCGATAGCATGTCTTACAGGATGTATAGGTGTTGATATATGACTGTCTGCTTTTTAAGAATTTAATTGTGAAATCTTAAAATAATTAATTTAGAGGAGACTAGATTAATTAAAATGAGAGGTATTTTAAAAATGTTTTAACCCTACAGTGCGCAATGATGCACATGTTAATCGACCAAAGTTTTTCTAAATATTTTTGTGTTGAGTGGTATAAACAACGACTCACCCACTGTTACTAACATGATACAATACTCTCCATACTTTAAAACCACGTAGGTTTAATAGAAAACTGTTTTACCGGTCAATTTGGCAGTTGAAGTTTGACTTGCTGCGCGTAGATGATTTTTGTGATTTGTTCCAGTTTGAAATCAAATTACTTTATTATTGGTGATCAAGGTAATCTTATTTTTTTTTCTTTTATTCTTTTGTACCTGTACACCTACCTAAATGAATTGTCAAAATAACGAGCGAATTGTAAAACACAAATTAAATTAAATTAATTATTGTCAATTGATAAACATACAGGGTCATTGACCGATCAAGTATTCATAGGTAGCTACACGTCAAGAGCGGCGGTAATATTTACTATTTTTGTAGTACCCGCGAATTGGCTAGCCATCTCCAAATGTAAATAATATTTCTACCGCCAGTACATGTGATAGAGCAAGGCAGATATATATCGCCCATGTATTCATCCACTGGTATAAATTGTCTGCACTCTGCGAAATAAACATACATTTTATTGTCGTCCATTCAGCTGTCAAAACTTGTATTATTTATTTACCCGCTGTCCACTTATCGAAATATATCCGCATTCCTGAGTCTATAAATAAACCGATATTAATCAAGATCATCACGACAATCGAACATAAGCAATCCGCTATATTGATGATTCTGTACGAGAGTTAACGCAGAATCAGCTAAAACGAAGATAACGATGTCGCTATCAAAATCATCAGCACGTTCTAATAGAACACATGCTACACCGATAGCGTACATCGCTATATTGGTGACCCCGAAAGAAAACAGAACACGTACATCGACGAACTACACCATCGTTACATTGCTGAACCCCAAAAGAAAACCGAACACGTACATCGACAAACTACACCACCGCTATATTGGTGACCCCGAACGAAAACTGAACATCGCCACATTGGTCATCGCCACATTGGTGAACCCGAACGAAAAACGAACATCGCCACAACGCTACATTAGTGAACCCGCATGAAAAATGGACACATACTCCGACTATATCGAACATCGCTACATTGAGCCCGCACGAAAACTGAACCCGCACGAAAACTGAACCCGCACGAAAACCGAACCCGCACGAAAACCGAACCCGCACGAAAACTGAACATCGCTACGAATACGTATTCCGACTATATCGAATATCGCCGACTCGACAGCAATGTCAAAACAATTGCAACCCGACACCGAGCGCACCGCCGCCAACGCCAACCGCCGCGTCCACTACAACAAGATGAACATCATCACCAGCAGAGAGATTCAGACAACCGTCAAGATTCTACTCCCTGGCGAACTGGCCAAGCACGCCGTCAGCAAGGACACCAGAGCCGTCACTCAGATACAACACAACATCTGATTTGGACGAGCCCGACGCCAGCTCACGTGAGGTCAGTCCTGGCGATCAGCCACACGATTTACAGGATTGCCTCCCTCGACGAACTACTGATCGACAAGATGCAGCAGCAGACAAGCATCGCTACAACATCGATACAACCACGAACATCGATACAACCACGCTACAACCACGCTGCAGCAACGAGCACCGCAGACTCCATCATCATCATCAAGCACCTGCAGACCAACCGTCCACCGCGGACGCCATCTGCAACTTGATCAACATCATCATCATCATCATCAAGCCACCGCAGATCAACCGTCCACCGCGGACGCCATCTGCAACTTGATCTACATTATCACCATCACCATCAAGCCACCGCAGATCAACCTTCCACCGCGGAAGCCATCTGCAACTTGATCTACATCATCACTATCACCATCAAGCCACCGCAGATCAACCTTCCACATCGGAAGCCATCTGCAACTTGATCTTCACCATCACTACCATCATCAAGCAACCGCAGATTTACCTTCCACCGCGGACGCCATCTGCAGCTTGATCCACACAACCAATCATCGATGATCAGCGCAACAACCAACCAAGCACCGCAGACAATCCAAAATTTAGCGACAGACGACCAAGCCTACCCCCGTTTCCGCATCACCCATCTGACCGACAGATCTGGGAAGAGACGCCACGCGCTGATGTGGTCCACGTACCTACTTCGACACGGGGAACGGATGACCAGCCCGACGTCAGATGCACCGGAACCTATCGTTCACGCAAGGCACGCGCCCTCTGCGTTCACTAGGAAGGGAGCTATGTACCTGTACACCTACCTAAATGAATTGTCAAAATAACGAGCGAATTGTAAAACACAAATTAAATTAAATTAATTATTGTCAATTGATAAACATACAGGGTCATTGACCGATCAAGTATTCATAGATAGCTACACGTCAAGAGCGGCGGTAATATTTACTATTTTTGTAGTACCCGCGAATTGGCTAGCCATCTCCAAATGTAAATAATATTTCTACCGCCAGTACATGTGATAGAGCAAGGCAGATATATATCGCCCATGTATTCATCCACTGGTATAAATTGTCTGCACTCTGCGAAATAAACATACATTTTATTGTCGTCCATTCAGCTGTCAAAACTTGTATTATTTATTTACCCGCTGTCCACTTATCGAAATATATCCGCATTCCTGAGTCTATAAATAAACCGATATTAATCAAGATCATCACGACAATCGAACATAAGCAATCCGCTATATTGATGATTCTGTACGAGAGTTAACGCAGAATCAGCTAAAACGAAGATAACGATGTCGCTATCAAAATCATCAGCACGTTCTAATAGAACACATGCTACACCGATAGCGTACATCGCTATACTTTAATACATATGTGTAAAATAAGTGAAGTAAAATATATATTTTCATTTATATCATATAATTAACTTACAAATGCGCAGTGATTCATATATGAACCTTACTCTATTTTTTCTTAATATAAATATATAAAAACAAAAAAAAAAGTTTTATTGCATTTTTCATGTTCCAGTACATATTTAATGCATAAATATATTTTTAATTTTGAAATAAAAAAAATCGCGCATTGTAGGGTTAATGATTATTTTTACCAACTCTGTACTTATCATATATGTAATTATATACCAATAATTAAAATACCTTGTTAAGTATGTTAGGCAAATAGTTATTGTATGACAAAAAAATGCAAATAATACGGGCCGATTACCGATTGGACGAGAAATCCAAGTGTAGCAATTTACTTATGCACTTTATCAGGTATGAGTGTTATGAAAAACGAAACCAGAAATATTTTCCGATACAATACAATATAACTGCGCCCGCATTGTCGATAGGGAGACACAACACAATACCGTTGGCACAGGGGTTTCTCTAGGGGTTGTGCGGCCTGTGGTGCTAAAATGATCTTGGTCACACCAATTTTTAGTGTTGTCAAGTAATTTTCATACGAGTCCACTTCTAAAAAGTTTGCATTGGCTCAAGTGCCTAGGATGGGTTGATTTATATTTTCTTTGTGATCAGATCGTTAAATGGGATGACTACCATTATATCTTTTGAATCTTTGTCTGAGAGATGATCCTTCGAAGAGGACAAATTTTGAAGTCAAATTCGAGAAGACTTTCAGGTCAAATACGTCTTCGTCGAATAATAAACTGTTTCGAACTGATCCAATAGGGAGGGGTATTATGACAGGGTTTTTATTGTTGTCGCGTAGAAATGTATGAATCTAAATATTAGAGATGTGGGTGGCGTGTGCAGCTTTAGGAAGCACGTGAAGAAAACACTATTGTACCATTTATGAATTGTGTATATAGGTAAATAAAACACTCCGTAGCCTAGTTGTTGAGACGCTTGTCTCCCAGCCCGCGAGACAAGCGTGTTCAATTCCCGTTGGAATCCATATATTTTATAAAGGATTCCAGTCTAGTTTTCATTTAAGATCTCTTGAACATCTTTCTGGTCGGTTAGAAGAGATTGCCACATAACAATAAGCCTACCAGGTAGTTCTGTATACAACGAAATTGTAATACACAACAATAATGATTTGAATATTTTTTGCGACCATGTATTTTTATTTATTTGCTTGGGTCTGTATGATTGGAAGAGTTTTCCGACTGGCACGAAGCCCGCGAGATTGTTTTACAAAAAAGCGTTAAACACTACTATATATATAGTATGTCAATCTTGATTTTTATTGTCGGTTTTTTATAACCTTTTGTATCAAATAGATCATTTGCCCGTTGAAATAAATAATAAACAAACAATGGCACTATCATCGAGAGGAAGGGAAGATGCAGACTCAGCAGAAACACATGACACGCATGGCAACTGATCAAATGTTCACCATACCTAGGGTTAAAACATCTTTGGCCCAAAGACAATGTGCCTATTAAGCTACCATGACTTAAAATGGGGTACCGAATTCAAACAAACAGTTTAAGCAGTCGATCGGAGCGTGGTTGTTATTGCGACAGGAGTTTGAGTACTAGGGCTTGCAAGAGAAATGACTTGTGGAAGAGGTTTGTGTGAGTTCTTGAGTGTGGTGGTTTTTGTTGTTCTATATTTATGTTTTTATATACACGTATTTTTTTTTGTTTTATGATTGTGTGCGGTATATTGTGGGATGAATGTTTTGGTCTGTCTAGAGTGATGAAGTGTGAGGAGTTTGATTTCGCGTGATGTATATATATAAAATTGAGTGTCGCTGTTTGTCAGGTTGATGAGAGTGTCCAACGGGGTTTTATATAATCCAAAATCGGAAAGAAGTATCGATTTATTTTTTCATGTTATATGTCGTCAGTGAGATAGACTTGTTTACTGGGGATACGACATTAAAATTTTGTGTCCGAATTAAATTACCCGTCGTTTTTTTCGCAAATTATGTATATTTCTTGTCATATATAAAATAAATAAAAAAAAATTTTTTAAATGTCCGGAGAAATGGGTAATGAGCCGCCCTTAGAATCGGTCACCTGCGGGCAGCATAAACATTGCACACAAGAATGCGAGGCCCTGTTCAATGCATTATAGCTCTGTTGAATTTGCGGTTCTGCACCAGTGATGGTGATAAGCGTTGTCACACCAATAACAACGATTGAAATTGCTGTATCATTTTGCAGGTTACCGCAATTATATTGGCGATGCAATACCATGCGGGAGGTATGCTATGGATTCCAGCTCATGTTACATAAACCAATTTTTTTCTAAGACCTGATAAAAAATTTCACCTCGTCTTTATCTAACGCTACCGGCTTCAAGGCTTTCATCTCATCATTAGGGAGCATAAAGAAGACTTGTTTGTGCTTCCCTGAAGATGAGGTGAAAGTCTTGAAACCGGTAGGGTTATACCGTTACAAAAAGTGGAATAAACAGTGTTTGATAAAAAAAAATTACAGTGTCTTTAAGCCTCCACAATGTTAATGCCTTAACTATAAATAATAATAAAAAGAAATTTTATAAAGCGCCGTTTAGAGGGTAGACTCCTCAAGAGAGTTCTAACTCTGGATCGAATCCATTTATTTTGACAGATTAAAAAAAAAAGTTTTAATATAAGAAGTGAGTGGTTGCGGTTATTTTATTAGGAACTTCCCTGCATATGTTTACAAAATGATGTTTGGTAAGAAAACCGCAGAAAACTTACCAATGGAAGACGAACTGGAATCCCCCAGGATGGGAGATAAGCATATTACAAACCTGACCACGAAGGTCATCATTTTCTGTAGACAGAGACAACACAAGGGTTCTTCAAAGAGCCAAAGTTGATAGAGAGTTGCTGACTAATATTAAAATCCGAAAGGTGTCCTATTTGGTTCATGTACTTAGAGGAGAAAAGTACAAATTACTGCACCTGATCATCCAAGGCAAAATAGAGGGTCGAAGAGGTGTTGGCAGGAGGCAAATCTCCTGGCACTGCAATAACATATACGTGATTGGACTGATATAAGGAGCGTTGGGGATCTTTTTCGATCTGCCAGGGACAAAGATGCCTACTCTCAGGTGACATTCAACGTTGGGGGGACCTGACATGACACTGGGAAGAAGAAGATACGACAGGTCTCCACGCACATACCTCTCCCATCAATCTCGTCATACATGCTGTTCAAATTTATCCACCTGTGTCCCTCTACTCTTTCCTCACTCCCATAATCTCATAATCGTCTCGTTTCGTAAGTCTTCCGCAACTTTTTCTCTTCAATGTAGCCAAATTCTTACAAGGTTTTTTTTATTCTTTCAACTTCTAACATCCATCTTGAACACACAGTTATCTTTTATCCGATCATTTCTTACTCGATCAAACAAAATATAAATACATAAATACCGAGCGCACAGGGGAAATCTTATAAACTTACCGTTTTCAATGATAATGGCAAACAGGGTTTAAAATACTTGATCGGTAAACTCTCAGAATCAAGCAGGACACATTATTCTTTGTTTCATCTCTTACGTATCTTCGTCAAGAGGCCATGAGACAAGAAATAAGCGGAATGGGATTCCAACTAGTTTATGGTGTTGCCCGCGAGAAAGACTGCTTTATTGTACGCAAACAGTAAAATGCAGGAAAAGTAAACTGCATAAACTGTAGTTTAAGGTAAATTACGAACATTACACTGCACCTTGTTATCCAAGCAAGGTAAATCGATTCGGTATGTGGTATTGAGTAGATTTATGGGTTTGTTCTCGACTGTGGAGAATTGCGTTAATTTTTTTTAAATGAGAATTCATAAGAGAACCATTGTGAAGCTAATGTTTTTTTAAAAGTCGTTTTACTTAATCGACCGTTTTCTAGAAGAATCTTTGATTTGAATAATACGAGACGATTGCTACCGTTGTTAAGACAAAGCGGTGAATTCTCTCAGTCATTATCACTGAGTGACTTGTTTGATTTACGAAAGTTGGGTATTTTAATTTTGTTAAATAATGTTAGTAAGAATTGAACAGTTTATAAATAATTTAGACACGAAGATTCACAGCAAATGATTATCACTTATATACGAGTATTTGTTCTATTTTTTTAACAGAACTGTTAGTCATTAGGTACATTTTATTTTTTTGCATTAGATTATCACTTATATATTTGTTATATTTTTTTAACAGAACTGTGAGTCATTAGCTACATTTTATTTTTTAACAGAACTGTTAGTCATTAGCTACATTTTAATTTTTTAACAGAACTGTTTGTCATTTGGTACATTTTATTTTTTTACTAGAAATAATAATGTTTAAACTGTTTTAATCAATTTAATGAATTAAATAAATAAAATTATAATAAAGGTTAGTAAAAAAACAAAAAATATTTTAGTGGAAAAACACGTCATATCTAAGATTTGATGCTTTCTCATTCTTGTATATTATTATCCAACTTCAAAACTTTCTGAACCGATTCGAAAGATTTGTAATGAAAACTCAGGCATTTATATATATGTTAAGCTGGTTGATTAAGATGTGTTGCAAATACGATATATAATATATGGTATGACTTACATGCCATAACGTCGGGTTCATCGCTAAAATTGGTGACTAAAATTTTATTGTCTCTGAGATAATTCAACTCCAATATCTTCCTTAGGTGATTTGAAACAAAGAAAGAGAAGTGTATATCTATTAACTTTATTTTTCCTCTCCCTCCTCCCTAAGTTCCTCACACTATACGTCAAATGCTCTCCATTATGACATGACTTGATTTTAATTGTAATGTATAAATATCTTCTTTGCGTTGACTAGAAATAAAGAAAGAAATGTATGCCCTTATCTATTTTGTTCTCCTTCCCTAACACCCTAACATAATATGCCACATGCACTATGAAACACCCTAACATAATATGCCACATGCACTATGAAACACCCTAACATAATATGCCACGTGCACTATGAAACACCCTAACAAAATATGCCAAATGCACCATGAAACACCCTAACATAATATGCCACATGCACTATGAAACACCCTAACATAATATGCCACATTCACTATGAAAGGAATTGATTTTCATTTAATTTTGTATGCTTCGCTGACAATATACGTTTCTAATAATTGTGAACTTTAAGTTGGTTCACTGTTAAATATTATAATTACGTATGAATTGTATTGCACTGTTTAATTTTTTAATAAAAATATAAACGCATCTTGGAACTAAATAAATAATATTTAAATAAATATAAGTTTATTGATAGCAACCATAGCATGTACATATGGTATATACGTATGAATACATTTCGAAATCGCACATAAGTGTATATCTCAAGACAAATAGTAGAAAATACATTTAAGAGAGAAGCTATCAAAAGGTCTAGGCTCTCATCTCATAAATCCTCCCGGCCGAGATAAACCCTATCAATACAGTGTGAGCCCGGCCGCGAGGACACCAGATACATTTCGGCTCACACCCTTGTACATGTAGACTAAGAAGAAAACTGAAAATTAATAAATGGCAGAAAAAATTTAAAAGTAAACCCACAAATACCACCTCAGATTAGCTGTTAGCAAAAAAAAAGAGAAAACTGAAAGGAGCCACAAATGGAAAATGATGTTCACACATACAAGCCACGATACAAAATGATGTTCACACATACAAGCCATAATACAAAATGATGTTCACACATACAAGCCACAATACAAAATGATGTTCACACATACAAGCCACAATACAAAATGATGTTCACACATACAACCCACAATACAAAAGATGAAAATACATAAGCAGCAATATAAAAATCAACGAGTACGCACAAACCCCGATTCACCGCCAGGGAGAAAAATAAAAAAAGCAAATAAGAGTCCAAATCACTAAACAAAACCACTTACTATTATATTTAGAAGGTAATATTTCAGAGCATTTCCGAAGGTACAGCTATTCACCATCTCCTTCAAGGTCAGGGGTAACTCATATCATCCAGTATTTGCTGGCTGAGTATGAGAAGGATCCCTCGAATAATGTTAGATTATGGTTTGTGACATATTTTCGATTATGCGAAAACAGTATTTCCAGTCAAAATATCAAATTCGAATTTGTACCAGACATGCACATAAGCCATTTGACGAGGATTACCAAAAAAAATAGTTTTTCCAAATCGTATTCAATTTCTGAGAGAAACTTGACTATATGCAGGTATATTTGATCCAATACAACACAGTTCTATGTTCTCCAAAGAGTTTAATTAAAAAAGTCAATCTATTCTGCAAACACAAATAAGTTTCCAGAACACGTATCGATTCCAATACCAACAGAACAGGGTGACACTCAGACCTATTCTTAGAAAACGCCAAGCAGCACCAGAGCCAACAATCGCGATGGCTTCACATCGGTTTCCAACGAGATTCCATCGGAATGATTAAAAAACCAAACAAACATGACAAAGCGTAAGTAATAGGACGGATATGAGCGACATAAAAAAATCCGTTTCAGAATTTGATATCAATAATATTTTTTATTTTAATATGATACATTAGAGCGTGTCTTTTTTGTTTGTCGTTTACGTGATATTTTGTCGTATCATAATATGATACATTAGAGCGTGTCTTTTTTGTTTGTCGTTTACGTGATATTTTGTCGTATCATAATATGATACATTAGAGCGTGTCTTTTTTGTTTGTCGTTTACGTGATATTTTGTCGTATCATAATATGATACATTAGAGCGTGTCTTTTTTGTTTGTAGTTTACGTGATATTTTGTCGTATCTTAATATGATACATTAGATCGTGTCTTTTTTGTTTGTCGTTTACATGATAGTTTGTCGTATCTTAATATGATAATTAGAGCGTGTCTTTTTTGTTTGTCGTTCACGTGATATTTTGTCGTATCTTAATATGATACATTAGATCGAGTCTTTTTTGTTTGTCGTTTACATGATAGTTTGTCGTATCTTAATACGATACATTAGAGCGTATCTTTATTGTTTGTCGTTTACGTGATATTTTATCCTATCTTAACTATGTTCAATTTATTTATTCGAAGGCGAATTTTTCAACACCTACACGAATTTTTCAACACTTCCAAATTTATTCGTTTCGAGACAATGTTGTCTTCGGTCTTATTCATCGAGTCTGTGGGCTTAGAAACACTTGAGTATGCACGTAAATAGTGGTTCATAAAAGCGTTGGCAATACTACCCCGTACGTGAGGAGACATTAACACTAGAACACGTCTAGCACCTGCGGATATTGTTACCAGACGGACTATTTTGGTAGACTGCACCTTTTTCCCTAAACCGAAACAACTGGGTGGAAGTCAAGCGACTTACTAACAAGACTACATATATCGTCAACCACATTCATTGAATATTATACATTATATGTCCTCAGTGAGATACAGGCAAAACCCTAGTTTACTGCGGGCACGACAAATGAAAGGCAACACACCCAGATCCATTAAAATTGTGTATCCAAATTAAATAACCTGTTGTGTTTTCACAAATTATGTGTATTTCTTGTCATGTGTAAAATAAATAAAAATAAATAAATAAACATATCGCCGTCTCCGTGCTGGAGTAGGCAGAAAAGACAGAGCAGCAGTTTTTTTTAACCTGGTGATCTTATTGTCATGTGGCAATCTCTACCAACCAACCAGATATATGTTTTAATGGGCCCTAAGTGAAAACCAGACTGGAATCCCATTTTTTTAAATCTGCGTTCCAGCGGGGCTCGAATCAACTCTCCTATCTCGACACACATATTTCTCCTCTTCCATATCCATACACATTTTCATAAAGCTTATATGATTTCTCTTACTTCTTACACTTCCTTCTTTCAAAATATTCACTTGAACCAACCATAATTTCCTTGGTCATTCTCTACCACGACGACTTTGATATACTGCGGTTGTTGTATATTACGTTAATGTTCCATTGACCTTGCTCCGTGTCGCTACCCTTCTTTCCTGTGTCATTTTCAACTTGCCCATCACAAGTAAATATACTGCCCAGATAACAGAACTCATCAACTTGCTCCAGTTTCTCGTTAACCTATAAATCAGAACTCATCTACTTGCTCCAGTTTCTCGTTAACCTATAAATCAGAACTCATCAACTTGCTCCAGTTTCTCGTTAACCTATAAATCAGAACTCATCAACTTGATCCAGTTTCTCGTTAACCTATAAATCACAACTCATCAACTTGCTCCAGATAACAGAACTCATCAACTTGCTCCAGTTTCTCGTTAACCTATAAATCAGAACTCATCGACTTGCTCCAGATAACAGAACTCATCAACTTGCTCCAGTTTCATTTAGGCGCGGCCACACAATAAGGAGCCTCGCTTGATGCTTAGAGCTATGTTGCGATCTAGGCGACATATCCTAGCGAACCAACGTACCGCATACTATCGCAGTGGCCCCACTGCGCGCTTCGCGCCACGTTGTATAACGATTAGTCATCGAGTGAATCTCCTAGCGAACAGACGTGTTGGTTAATTTACAAGATGGCGGAAGTTTCAATGACAGCTGTGTATAAAAGGGAGCCTTTGTGGAACCCATCGAGCAAATTATAGAAAAATGTACCTGTAATAAAATCACGTTGAAATGAAATTGCACAGAAAGTAAATAAAATGGTAATTTGTAATGAAATTGGTTAGTTTTGAGAGTGACATCGTGTGTTGACTCAACCGCTCCCAAATGAATTTATGCGTAGCACTTTGATGTGGCCAAGCATGAAGTCACCTAGTATATGAGTCACGTAAAATCTAGCTTAGCGCCTAACGAAGCATTTTGGTGTGGCCTCAGTCTTAGTTAACCCATAAATCGCACACATTTTTTACTACGATTCTTTCTATAACCATAACCTTTGCTATCGCTTCTATTCATTTTCTCAAACGTTTTACAAGGCATCTTTCATACAAGTCAATTATAATTCATTTTAAATCGCCTTAATTTTCAGCAAGTATAATCATGTTGTCGTTGTTGCTAGGCTTTGTAGTCAAGGATCCTCTAGCCATTCCAACATCAATTCAGTTGGAAAGCGAAGCTGTACCGTAGAGGTTTTTTTTAGTGAGTAAGCCGTTGCATACCAGCAAACTCACCGGTCACACCGCTGTACTTGATCTGATCACACACCGAAGTGAGACGATCGGAGCACACCGGCATATTATTTTTTTTCACTTTTGGAAAGAATAGACGTGACCGAAGCCATAGGTAACTTCATGCATCCGAATGCTAGGCGGAAAAAATGCATGTGTCATTCGAGGACAATAGCAAAGCGCGGGGTTCGAACCGGCGACCTTCCGCATGGAAGTCCAGTGCATTATTGCGCGACAATGCACCTCGCCCATCACAAGTAAGTAATACACATCGGGTTTAAGAAATAGACTGTCAGCCATAATCGGCTAACTTTGGCTTTGTAGAGCGTCGTCTCTGTCATTCATACACGTGTTCCATCGCGATTTGTCAGTTTAACAGCTCTTTCTAGATACTGGACTGTTAGCGCATTGTGCGACAGAGACGACGCTCTAAAAAGCCGAAGTTAGCCGATTATGGCCGACAGTCTCTTTCTTAAGCCCGATGTGTATTACTTACCGCCGGGTATTTGTAAAAATAATGCCTAGATAACAGAACTCATCAACCTGCTACATTTTCTCTTAGTCAACCCGTATATCACACACACTTTTACCACATCGCTAGCCAAAAGCACAGTCTTCGATTCTCAACTGAAGAGTATCTCTCAATTCATAAACCACATTACAAATATGTTTTTTATTTTAATTTTTTTTTATGGATAAACAGTCTATCAACAAGCGACAATATACCCATAAATGGAATATATGTGAATTCAAACTATAAAAATAGCTTTATATAATTTGTATGTTTTTATTTTTCACAAATAAAACGTTTCGTAGAAAATGTGCAGTGTTATCTTATAACTCTACGTATTTTTTTGCTCTTTTGAGTGAATTATGAGTGTTGCTCTTCAACTATTCATTTTCAAACCTTTTATCACGCATTTCTCACACATCTAACTTATCAGATCTGTTAAATAGCCTTCAATTTAACCAAGCGTAACTATGTAAACAAGACACAGAAGTCCATATATCATACATGCATTTCACTTATATTTTCATCTCTTACAGCATCTTTTATGTCGCACGCACATTAATCTAGTTTTAAATGAATTGCTTTGTGTCACACCTGCTCTGGGCAAGAGAGATTTACAAAAATAGTGATATTTGGTGATGACTAAAGACAGCAGAGATGAAGAAAGTGCGCTGGAGTCGACCAGAAATAGAAGACTTTTGTTACTATCTTCAACAGAATCGGAATGATGGTAGAAAGACTGAAATAGACCTCTTTCTGTGAAGACGTTAAAATAGAAACACGTGAATATTTGAGCGCATTTTAATAATAATGATCGGGTTGATTGAATATGTAAGTAATGGTTTATATTTTCTCTGGATGATTAGTTTTTTAGGTAAGGCCTAGGCCACACCAAAATGCTTCGTTAGGTGCTAAGCTAGATTTTACGTGACTCATATACTAGGTGACTTCATGCCTGGCCACACCAAAGTGCTACGCACAAATTCATTTGACAGTTGGGAGCGGTTGAGTCAAGACACGATGTCACTCTCAAAACTAACCAATTTCATTACAACTTACCATCTTTATTTACTTTCTGCGCAACTTCATTCCAAAGTGATTTTATTACAGGTACATTTTTCTATAATTTGCTCGATGGATTCCACAAAGGATCTCTTTTATACACAGCTGTCATTAAAACTTCCGCCATCTTGTAAATTAACCAACACGTCTGTTCGCTAGGAGATTCACTCGATGACTAATCGTCATACAACGTGGCGCGAAGCGTGCAGTGTGGCCACTGCGATAGTATGCGGTACATTGGTTCGCTAGGATATGTAGCCTAACTCGTAACTTAGCTCTAAGCACCAAGCGAGGCTCCTTCCTGTGTGACCGAGGCCTAAGTGTTGCACGTAAAGTATTACATAAACCAATCTTGAATCTTAAAAGATGATTGTTTCACTTTGTTGTGTCATGTTTATAATTTTTTAATAAAATAAACAAAACACAATTTTTTTATTTTGTATTCACCACCGTTTTTATTTTCATGAATTCACCACCGGTTTCAAAGGCCTCTATCTTCCTCGTAAAGTCAAGATGAACTAATTTATATTTTCTAATTGCAGTAGGTACAAGATTAGGGGGGGGGGGGTAGTGGTTAATAAGGGCAGGAGAGTAGGTAGACAGGCTAAGGGATGGCTTTCTGATATATGTTTCAGGTTTTAAAGTCATCCTTTTGACACCTACCTACTTTCCTTTCCTTATTAGTTACGAACATACACCTCCCCCCACCCTGTAGCTACTAAAATTAGAAAATATATTTTAGACATATAATGAGGTTTATTTTAGACATATAATAGAAAATATATTTTAGACATAGGTGAGGTGCATGGCCGCGCGGTAACGCACTGGACTTCCGTCCGGAAGGTCGTCGGTTCGAACCACGCGCTGTGCTACTCGAATGACACAGGCACTTTTCCCGCCTAGTGTTCGAGGGTATAAATAAACCTATGACTTCGGTCATATCTATTATTTTAAAAAAAAAATTTGTTCATCATTACCTGACGAGGAAGACGAAAGTTTTTGTAACCAGTAGTGAACTCACAAAAATAAAAACAGTGGTGAAAACAAAACAAAACAGAAGTTCTATTTACTTCATTAAAAATTAAACCAATCGTATTTTGATGAGAGCCAGCTGAGATGGTTTGGACATATGGAACGAATGGATTAAGAAGGACTAAAAAACAGATATATAGATGCGAGTGGAAAGTGTGTGAGAGAAAGTACAAGAAAATTATGGTTAGACCGAATAAGTGATATTCTGGAGAAAGTGTATGGATATGGAAGAGGCGTTAGATGTATGTCGAGATAGGAAAGTCTGGCGCTCTGTCATTTCTGCCTACCCCGATAGGGAGTTGATGTGTATGTATGATATGTACTATCAAAGGTACAGGTTCTTATTGGGTGCTTCTACGTAGTTGTTATGGGTCGTACTTCAATGAGACCCGGATTGTTATAGAGCAAGGCGAGTGCGGGTTTACATAGCTGGATTATCTAAGATAAATATTTATCCGGGCCGTATTACTGCTGCGATACAGCAAGTTAACTTAGCGTTCAGTTGTCAGTGTCGCATTCAGGATGAAAGTAATATAATCAAGTCAAACCTACTTTTATTTCTCTTTTTTACTGTCCACATTTGATGATGGCACTAACATTTGATGATGGTGCTAACATTTGATGATGGCGCTAACATTTGATGATGGCGCTAACATTTGATGATGGCGCTAACATTTGATGAAGGCACTAACATTTGATGATGGCGCTAACATTTGATGAAGGCACTAACATTTGATAATGGCGCTAACATTTGATGAAGGCACTAACATTTGATGATGGCGGTAACATTTGATGAAGGCATTAACATTTGATGATGACGCTAACATTTGATGAAGGCACTAACATTTGATGATGGCGGTAACATTTGATGAAGGCATTAACATTTGATGATGGCGCTAACATTTGATGAAGGTGCTAACATTTGATGATGGCGCTAACATTTGATGATGGCGCTAACATTTGATGATGGCGCTAACATTTGATGAAGGCACTAACATTTGATGATGGCGCTAACATTTGATGAAGGCACTAACATTTGATAATGGCGCTAACATTTGATGATGGCGGTAACATTTGATGAAGGCATTAACATTTGATGATGACGCTAACATTTGATGAAGGCACTAACATTTGATGATGGCGGTAACATTTGATGAAGGCATTAACATTTGATGATGGCGCTAACATTTGATGAAGGCACTAACATTTGATGATGGCGCTAACATTTGATGATGGCGCTAACATTTGATGATGGCGCTAACATTTGATGAAGGCACTAACATTTGATGATGGCGCTAACATTTGATGAAGGCACTAACATTTGATAATGGCGCTAACATTTGATGAAGGCACTAACATTTGATGATGGCGGTAACATTTGATGAAGGCATTAACATTTGATGATGACGCTAACATTTGATGAAGGCACTAACATTTGATGATGGCGGTAACATTTGATGAAGGCATTAACATTTGATGATGGCGCTAACATTTGATGAAGGCACTAACATTTGATGATGGCGCTAACATTTGATGAAGGCACTAACATTTGATGATGGCGCTAACATTTGTTGATCGCGCTAACATTTGATGAAGGCACTAACATTTGATGATGGCGGTAACATTTGATGAAGGCATTAACATTTGATGATGGCGCTAACATTTGATGAAGGCACTAACATTTGATGATGGCGCTAACATTTGATGAAGGCGCTAACATTTGATGAAGGCACTAACATTTGATAATGGCGCTAACATTTGTTGATGGCGCTAACATTTGATGAAGGCACTAACATTTGTTGATGGCGCTAACATTTGATGGAGGCACTAACATTTGATGATGGCGCTAACATTTGACGCTGGCGGTGTTATGAGATCTCGTTATAATTATCTTGTTTGCAGTATATCACAGTGCGGGGTGATTTTTTGGAACTCGAGAAGAATGCACAATTATCGGATAGTTGAGCGAGTCCAAAAGAGATTTCTGCGATATCTTAATTATAAAGAATGCGGATTTTAAACTTGGCTCTACTATATTCCACATTTTTAAATGTGCATGCTTGGATATTACCCCTTAAGCGTTAGAAAATATCTACAGATTAAAAAAAATACAAATCACTAACGAAAAAAATAGCAAACCATTTGTCGATTGGTAATTTTTTGTTTAATGTATCGGGCAATTATTTATAGTACCCGGCATGGTAAGTAATACACATCGGGCTTAAGAAAGAGACTGTCGGCCATAATCGGCTAACTTCGGCTTTGTAGAGCGTCGTCTCTGTCGTACGATGCGCTAACGGTCAGATATCTACAATGACAGAGACGACACTCGACAAAGCCGAAGTTAGCCGATTATGGCCGACAGTCTCTTTCTTAAGCTCAATGTGTATTACTTATCGCCGGGTACTCTACGCAGTAGTAAATTAAGATTGTTTCCGGTGTTGTATTCATAAACTGAGCTGTTAAGAGCATCAACACTCGCACACGGAATGACCTCGTTGAATGAATCTTCTGATATCAATATTCCATTGCAAGGTTTAACCCTTACAGGCACAGGTAAACTTCACTTATTTTTACTCAGGCTACACAAAAAATAAAAAGTCAAGTTTCTCATTATTTTTTTTAATATGTTTGAAAAATGATATATACAAATGCTAAATTAACATATTTGCTCTTCCTCGGTAGGTCAACGAACTCCTGGTGAGGTGGTACAACTTATGTACCACTAGTCCATATTTCCACTGGTACTTCTAATGTACCACCAAATAATGCCGAAATACATCCAAGTAAAATTAATTTTTAACCTAAATATAAATTTACTACAATTACTGAAGTCAATTTGATCACAACACAACTATTTTTTATTAAAATTTAATACAAATATATAACGTTTTCTTTTATACGCACATATCGGCACACCAAGGACAACTAACTGTCAATAATATTAGAAGCTAAATGAATTTGAACAGGACCAGACCTGCAGCTGTGCGGACATGAGTCATAAGTATTATATTATACGAAGTGGCACATAATCTGAGCGTTCGTGCAGTAAAAGAGAGAGGTTTAATAAGTGGTACATTGCGTGTACCATTGTGCAGTACTGCGTCAAAAAAAGGTGGTACACAACGTGTACGGCTAAGCCTGTAAGAGTTAATTAATAGACAAAGTTCAACACTTTTTTTTTTCGGCATGAATATGTATGCTTCCTAAGTTAATTGCGTTGAAGACACCAATTTCAAAATTAACGTACTGTTGTAACCAACCAACAGAATTTCTTGTTTTTAAGTTGTAAAATAGCATAGTACGTCCCTGACTTTGGTTTGACCAATAGAAGAAATTGTGACAAATATTACCACAATAGAGATTGAAAAGAGGCGTACGCAAATAGTACAGCTAAACAAGAGATCGGAATCATGGAAACATTTTTGTTCATTATTAGGGTTCGGTTACAATTCTGAGATTTTCCTTCTTGCACATACTCATATTGTTTTTATATTTGAGCTGATGAGGAGCCCAAGAGGAGACGGATTTTTTTAGCACAGTAAGGCAAGTGTTAATTCTCTTGATATTCTCATTATAAAACTGAGTAGTTTGTAACAGTCCGATATCAAACGCGAGACATCAAAGGTTACGCCCGAATCTTTGAATTCAGAAACTCTGTTTAATGTAACTGCCTGTATAATATAGGTGGGTTGGTGAAAATGATCGACTATAAGATACTCCAACGCATTTATTTATATTGAACAGGAGATGATTTTGCTGTAATGAAACTTCGTATATTTGTTAAAAATACTTACTTTAATGGCCGCAGTCATTACTTTAATATTATTACAATCGATTTATAGATTGACGATGAATCCTGCTCAAAGTACAATATGATTATCTCCGTAGCAAAAACCAAGTGTATGAAATTCTCCAAAGACCCACTAGAGTGCAGAATTTCACTACGTGACAAGTCAATTGAACAGGCAACCCAGTTCAGATATCTTGACAGTGAACTGCTCAGCTCTCATGACCTCCCCAGAGAAGTAAGGCCTCAGGTAGACAAATCTGCAGTTGTGGCGGGCTGCCTGAAAGATGTCATATGGAGGAATAAAGATATGAGAATGGATAGCAAGGTACGCATTTATAAGACCTGTGTGCGACCTATCCTCACATATGGCATCGAAGCGAGGGCGGACACTGTCAGGACAAAAAGTATGCTAAGGACAACGGAAATGAGAACTCTGCGCGCTATTGCTGGGAAGACTTTGCGTGATCGTGTAAGGAACACCACAATCCGAGAGGTCTGTGACGTCCAAGATGTGGTCAGATGGGGATGACAGCGTCGACGATACTGGTACCAACATGTACAGAGAATGAATTCCACAAGAATTCCATACATAGCTCTGCATGGGGTGCAGGATGGACGGCGTCCGCCAGGGAGACCCCCGAAATGATGGAGAGATAGCTGGAGCTCAGCATCACAGGAGGACAATCCTGCAGTAACAGACTCTTGAGAGTCTACAGAAAGTTTAAGAAGAAGAAGAAGATTGATAGATTATTGTATTATATAATATTTTTAATCTGTCTATGTAACATACATATATTAGTGGGTTCGAATCCCTTGAGGAGAGTTTCCTTAGTTAGAGCACCCTTGAGGACAGTTTTCTGTCTAAACGGCGCTACATAAATTGTCTTATTATTGTGTTGTTTATAGTTAAGGCATTAACGTTGTGGAGGTTTAAAGACATTGTAATTTATTTTTAACAAACACTGTTTATTCCACTTTTTTATGACGGTATAACCCTACCGGTTTCAAGGCTTTCACCTCATGTCTTGTTTGCGCTCCCCTGAAGATGAGGTGAAAGCCTTGAAACCGGTAGGGTTATACCGTCATAAAAAAATGGAATAAACAGTGTTTGTTAAAAATAAATTACAATGTCTTATTATTATTATAATTGTCCTCAGTAAGATACAGGCAAATACATACAAGGCTGAAAACAAGGTAATATCATGAAATATTTTTAAATGCGTAGAAAAGTAAAAAAAAATATACAAATTCCGACTAATGTTAGACGATTCAACGAATAAACAAGTAGCGAAGTAAAATCAACCATGAAAATGATTTACATAAATTGTCACGTTCCGTCGTTTGAGGCTTGCTGAAGGGTGACGCGGTCTGGTCATTTAACCTGACAATGGTCCGTTTTATTGAGACCGAGACGCACCTGTACGAGATGTAGGTGACGTGGACCCACACAATGCACGGGCGCCCTGCCCTTAAAACGATTAAGCTAGCCCATTACGTGCATAACTAAATCCCCACAACAAAATATGACTGATAGACACGTTCCAGCGATCGTATGTAATTTTCTTAAACAATACAGTATACTCTCGATTTTGCGAACCTCGATTTAACGGACTTCGGATTTAACGGACAAAATTTTCGGTCCATATGTCGTATGTGAAAATTAACACCATGTTAATTTAACACTAACGTCACACCATAACGCGAGTGTCTGGATATATATTATCATCATCCGAAGACGAATGAAAACGGATTTTATTTTTTAAAACATTGCTTATTTGTTTAGAAATAGACCAACTGACAGAATCAGTGTGATAGCTAAGCAATCTGTGATGTGCGGTTTAGAGATATTGCACCAATTGAGTGATACAGTGGATATATTCTCAGCACTGCCTAGCACCGTGAGAAAAATCTTCTCAAGTAGTTCTTCCATATGAATAAAAAGAAATAGACCCTCATTACGTAACAGAAGAAATCCCTATGTCGTAGATAATGAAACTAAACAATAAAGAAGTATTCTAATGAGTTATGTGATATTGAACCAGTTTAAAAACTGTCTGAAACATTCAATATACCATATATGGTATACCACAATGACACCATTGATAGCCCAAACGTCTCCCTAATGATTCTGTACACATCAACAGCCCCTAAATATTAAAAACGACCCCTTAGTTGGCGATATTGACCCCGTTGGGAATCGATGGTCTAAACCAGGGGTATCCAAACTACGGCCCGCGAGCACCACCAATCCGGCCCGTCATAGTTTATTTTGATTACATTGTAAAATTTACAATGTAAGTAAATCATACAAAATAGATATCTCACTAGCCGGCTAGTCCCAATACGAAAATTTGCGCGAAATTCAAAACTACAGTATGTTGGTATACTTAGCTAGCTAGGCCTTGGCCCTTGGGACTAAGTGGAGGAGTCAGTGTGGCCGTTAGGCTAAAAAGTTTGGAGACCTCTGGTCTAAACCGTCATAGCTGTATTTTCCCTTCGGGAACTCCTTCTATAACCGATCTTATATTTCTGCTATTTATGCTTAACCCTGAGAGCGCTACGAGAAAAAAATATAATTGTCTATCTAGTGCTGAGATATATTTACGATTCGGACGTTCGTGATAAATATTTATTTTAAACAACAAAAAAACAAAAAACAAATATTTTTACAACATAAATATATTTAAGAATATGTACCCTTGTATTCTAAATTAATGATATTCATTTAGAATACAAGGGTAGAACAAATTTCTTCCACTGCTATAGCAGTGCGCCGATCTCTCAGGGTTAACAAGATCGAAGAAAACATTATTGTTATAGCAGGAGACACATGCCTGAGGGTTGTATTGTTATAGCAGGAGACACATGTCTGAGGGTTGTATTGTTATAGCAGGAGACACATGTCTGAGGGTTGTATTGTTATAGCAGGAGACACATGTCTGAGGGTTGTACTTGTTTCAATTAATTACAAACAAATCACAAAATCCTGTTCTGAAACAATTGATCTTAAGTGTAAGGCTGCTTGCCACTAAACTCTTGCTTACTTACGGTAAAAAGTTGATATACACATAAAAAAATACTAATACATACTGTACAGTACGCGGCGGTAAGTAATACACATCGGGCTTAAGAAAGAGACTGTCGGTTTGTAGAGCGTCGTCTCTATCATTCATACGCGTGTTCCGTCGAGATTTGTCAGTCGCATCGTGCGACGGAGACGACGCTCTACAAACCGACAGTCTCTTTCTTAAGCTCGATGTGAATTACTTACCGCCGGGTACTATACAGGTTTATGTATGGTTGAAAATTCTCTGTTGGTACATATTTGGACATTTTTCACCAACATGAATCTGGTTGCGGTAATTACTTTTTTATTTAAACACCGGGGGAGTTCATTCTTTCGTAACTGTCACGCTGTTAGGTTGTATATTCAAAGTGATAATTTAAAATATTCATAATTTCAGAATCATGTACAATAAGTAAGATGGATTATTTATATTTATTCTGCTATACAGTTACTACTTTCATAATGTTTTTTGAAATGACAAAGAAATAAAACGAAATATAACGAGGCTGAAATTGACATTTTTCAGGTAAGATAATTTATTAGCGGATGTGGTTTAACGGTTTATATTCACGCTAAGTAAGCGGGCGCCTTCTGATTGATTCTAGATGAATCCACTTCCGGACTGGTTGTACTCTTAGACCGTTTTACATCTGATTTTTTATGTAGCTTATATGGTGCTTATCATAAATTAATAGTAAAAACTAGCGATATTAAAAAAAAATCTACGAAAGGCTGCTGCTGATCAGATATTTGGGATTGATCAACCAAGACTAAGTTAGCTGAAGTGCAACAGTTTGCACACAATACACCAATTCATGCACAGATGTCTCTATCCGCAGGATGGCTGACAATCATACTCAATTACGAAATATAGCATTCAATTTGACAAATATGGTACAGGGTTGAGGTATTATCATCACCACCCTATGCATTTCATCGGTAACAAAGGGATGCCACAAAACGCCTCCATCCAGGTCAGTGCTTAACCGACCACTCCACGTTCTCGCTCGTTAGATCAAATGTCTCGAAAATCTCTCTATCTCAAAAATACAATCTTTAGTTTAAGATGCGAGTCCAATTAGCCAAGAGATCCTTTTTTGTATTTATATGTTCAAACAATTTTCCCATGCCTGATTAAACAACAGCCGGTCACCCAACGGTGTGCAAACTGAGCATACACAGGATGTTCCAAAAACAATGTATATACACTTCGAATTAATAAATTCAGTATGTCTAAGATTAAAACTCCAAAATTAAAGAAAACTAAAGTAGATGTTTTATGGCCGTTCTGATCCATGCACTACTTACTGGTAACGTGGTAGCGTAAACATCACGAGTAATTTGTTTTGGTATTTGAGAGCATTCTCTTTCAATTACTGCTCTCAATTCATTAATTGTTGGCAGTTCCGTGCTATAAATTATTTTTTTATGAGTTCCTATGAAAAAGTCTAGTGGTGTGAATAGAATTAAATTGAATCGTCTCGTGCGGCTTTTAATAAAATGAGAAGCGTATTCTGCGATGATAATCTAAACTTGAAACTACGACAACGGTTAGTGAAACGCTACGTTTGGTGAGTGTTATTGCATGGAGTGGAATCATGGACCCTCAAAGGTTATGAACCGACTGGAAGCATTCGAAATGTGGATGCACCGGAGAATGCTACGGATACCTTGGATGCATATCGTCAGCAACACAAGGGTTCTTCAAAGAGCCAAAGTTGATAGAGAGTTGCTGACTAATATTTAAATCCGAAAGGTGTCATATTTGGGTCATGTACTTAGAGGAGCAAAGTACAAATTACTGAACCTGATCATTCAAGGCAAAATAGAGGGTCGAAGAGGTGTTGGCAGTAGGCAAATCTCCTGGCTCCGCAATATACGTGATTGGACTGGTATAAGGAGCATTGGGGATTTTTTTCGGGCTGTCAGGGACAAAGATGCCTACTCTCAGGTGATATTCAACGTTGGGTGAACCTGACATGATACTGGGAAGAAGAAGAAAAAGTGAGGTCTAGGGAGTACGTGGAGTATTTAATGCTACCTTAACGTTCAATACATTTGTTTGACAAATTTTCATCAAGATACTCGTAGATCCTCACATCACGATGGTAGTGAGAATATGCATCATTTTACTGGAAATAAGTCACCTTTCTCCCTAAACTCCTCACAAATGCGTGGTAGGACAAATTCCTGTAGAAAGTTAAAAAAAACTCCACACTGCAAAGTGTGTATACATTTTTTTGGGGCAGCCTATAGAATAGCTCAGTCTCGCCAATAGGCTTTGTGTCCATGCAATGCCGGCAGAAACAGGTTCTGACCGCGAGCAACCCGTCCGCTGGCCGGTCCTGCTTATTGCTTGGCAACAGACGAGGGATAACTCCTGAAGGACTTATTGTTCACCACTACATCATCCGCCTGTTCTCGGAGACAGGTTTAGAGTGGGATTACCAAGTTTTCTTACATAAATGGAACCATATATTTTTATTATTTTTTAAACAAGTAGATATTTTTTTAATTCACTCATATGATACCCTTTATACATACATCATTTCCTCATATAATCTCTGCTCTTTCCGATTCTGGACTATGTGGACGTATGTTACTTGGATGTTACAGAGGAACAGCTGGACAAATTACGGCGTCTTCAAAATGTTTGTCTAAGGTTTATTTTCAACATACGAAAGTACGGTCAAAAGTACTCTTTTTTTACGTCGTCCTTTACTGTACATGTAGTGAGACTCTGGAATCAGTTACAAACCAATATAAGACTCGCTCCGTCCTTGGCATGCTTTAAGAAGCGACTGAAAAAACTCTTAATTTCTAGTAAGTAAAATAACGTGATTCATTCCTGATTTTTCTTTTCCTCGCCTCTCTACCATCCCGTCCTTTCCTTTTGATTGACGACATCTCACTTTATATGAAAAATAATGTTCGGATGATTGTCCGTCTTTATGGGGTTCGTGGGCATATGCTCACGTATGTGTTTATGGATTTCGTGGGGATGGATAGTCATTTGAATGATTTATGCGACCACCAACTTGCTTCATTTACTTTTGTCCGGTTAGTTGGAAGAGATTGCCGCCTGGCAATAAATCCGCCAGATTGTATTTGCAATAAAAATTTACAATAAACAAAGAAAGAATTTCACTGTCATTGTAGGTAGACTTTTCTATTTCGACACACATTCTTCACCTCATCCATATCAATACACTTTCTCATACAACTCTTACGATTCTCTTACTTTCTACGTTTCCTTCTTTCAAAATATCATTCACTTGATGCAATCAAATTACCTTTGGTTTTCCTCTACCACGTCTACCACGTCTAACACTCACATTCTCACTATGTATTATTTGTTTTGATAAACTTTCTTCATTCATGCGTTCAACATGCCCATGCCATTTCAGAGTGCTCTTCTTCATCTTACTCAACACATCAGCTTTAAGTTCACATTCATCCCTAATCCCTTCATTACGTCATGAATTGTCATTTAAACATATCCGGATTGGGGATTAATACATATTGAAGAACGTGGTCGGGAAACAACATTGCCTGCGGTCCCTATAATCGATCGAAACTTGTAATATGTCATTGCACATGTTGTACGTGAACGCAACATAACTCGCACACGTGAGCACTCCTAGCACGTGTGAGTGTTGTTACCAAACCAATTCGACCAGACTTCAACTGCTCTGTTAAATTATATATTTTTTTAGTAGCATCGGGAATCGAAACCGAAACCTCGGGATGGAAATTAAGAGTATTATCATCTAGAACACGGATTTTGTCCTAAGTATTTAAATTACATCCCTTATTTGATGGAATTTAACCGAGGAATACATTGATTGTCTTTTGCGCTAGTATTAAAGCATTTTACTGTCTTTTGCGCTAGTATTAAAGAAGTATTAAAGCATTTTACTGTATTTTGCGCTAGTACTATATTAAAGTAGTATTAAAGCATTTTACTGTCTTTTGCGCTAGTATTAAAGTAGTATTAAAGCATTTTACTGTCTTTTGCGCTAGTATTAAAGTAGTATTAAAGCATTTTACTGTCTTTTGCGCTAGTATTAAAGTAGTATTAAATCATTTTACTGTCTTTTGCGCTAGTATTAAAGCATTTTACTGTCTTTTGCGCTGGTATTAAAGTAGTATTAAAGCATTTTATTGTCTTTTGCGCTAGTTTTAAAGTAGTATTAAAGCATTTGACTGTCTTTTGCGCTAGTATTAAAGAATTATTAAAGCATTTGATCTTTTGCGCTAGTATTAAAGTATATTGTAATTTGTTTAGTCAAATACTGTTTATTCAACTTTATGAAACGGTATAACCCTACCGGTTTCAAGGTTTTCACCACATCATCAGGGGAGCACAAACAAGACTTTTGTGCTCCCCTGATGATGAGGAAAAAAAAACAGCTTTGAGGTTCGATTCCTCTTCCATGTACAACTACGTTAGTTTTATATTTGATTTTTTTTTATCATGGTTAACTGCGTAGTAAGATGAGTGTGTTCCAGCCCGGGTATTGCGAGAATTCCCATTGGTGTCCAGCTTTGTTTAACAACAGACTGGTTTTCACTTATGGCCTCTTATAAATCTCCCCTTTATTTATTTAACACTTTTATTGCAAATACAATCTGGCGGGCGTATTGCCAGACGGCAATCTCTTCCAGCCAACCAGAAAAAGTAAATAAAGCATGGTAGCATAACATATTCAAATGACTATCCATCCCTACAAAATCCATGAACACATACGTGAGCATATGCTCACACAGAGGAACAATCACCCGAACTTTTCATACAAAGTGTGATATCATCAATCAAAGGAAAAGGAAGGGATGGTGGAGAGGAAAGGAAAAAAAATCAGGAATGAAGCATGTTACATTACCGACAAGAAATTAAGAATTGATACAGGTGTAGGGAATACCCACGTCCCTAAAATATTGTCAACATGCAGGGTCAACGACCGATGAATCAACCTCTGGATATGTACAAATGTCACATACCAGAACGTCAATACTGTTTACACGCAAATAATATTTACATCGCATTCCACGATAGAAAGAGAACATATCACGCCGTCTCGCCGTTTCGACAATAAATATTCTACCCACTGTATTATCCGCAGCGCTTGCGACCACCTCAGCACGCGCAGGAGTGAGATCAAGATATACCGCGGACGCATTCACGCGCCCCGTTCTCAAATTCTATATATACCTACTTATCGATGAATAAAGGGCACTTGTTATTATTCACTTGACCATTCATCGCTGTTTACTATTTATCGATTATTCACTCTCACTTTTTCGCATTCCTGAATCGACGTATTTTATTTTAAATACAAAACAAATCAAAATCATCACGACGTATCAAATTAAGCATCCCGCTAAATTGATGACCTCGAACGAAAAGGAACACAGAATTCGACTAAAGCGAATACAGAGATATCAACAACATCATCATCAGCACGTCCTACTAGGACACACGCTAAACAGGTAATGAAATGGCCAGCTTGTACTTTTTACAATGAAAATGCAATACAATGGTCACCACATTGGCAACCTTCGGCTAACTTGGCCTAAAGGAATGTTCGCACGTAAGGCATATAAGCTGCTTGCATAATCTCCACGTGCTTTGGTTCCATAATCTGCTGTTAAGTGTGGAAGAGACCGACCAGACTCCTTCATCGGCTGTTACTCAAGAGGTTTTAAATCTATCGTCATCCCGTGATGAATTTCTAACCAGACGCAGCGTAATAATCTAGAATACAACTTCGAGTGAATGAACACAGAACGCGTTGTCTATACCAGTGTTCCCCAACCGGTGGTCCGCGGCCCGGTGCCGGGCCGCAGAGATTTTCCGCCGGGCCGCAAACAGTATGTCAAATTTCAAGAAATTCGCCATGCAAAAATATTAAATACATGATTTTTTCGCTTGTACGTTGACTTGTATTTTTAGTAATTGTTAAATAAATATAATTGGTATGATAATGCGACACGATGGTCGCTGGTTTTCTCAGAATGGACAGTCATAAATCTTCTCAGATACACTTAGGGAGAACGGAAATATTTGCTCTTGGATAGTGAACTCTGCAAAACCCATACCTAAATATATTTCCAAGAATTTCATAATATATAATTGTTTTCATTTTGGAATGGACCGGTGAGAGTAACAGTACATACGAGTAAAATAATGTCAGAGACAGCACCCAAGAATATCCAATATATTAGCAAAGATGCAACAGCAGGTTTCGCATTAGTTTGTTGAAAAAACCCCATTGTTTTTGTTAAATTTTAATTGTATCAGACAATGTTACAATTAAAATTGTTTAACTGTTATATGTATATTTGTTTATTATAGTTACATATGTCCATCTGTCACAATATAAGATTTAAAAAATATTAAATAAAAAAACCATTTTTATTTCAGTATTAGTGGTCCGTGCAAAAATTTTCCTTTTTTTACCGGTCTACAGGTCTAAAAAGGTTGGGGAACACTGGTCTATACTGCAGCTAAATAGTTTTCTTTCCAAACTGCTGTGGCGGGTTCTTCAGACATAATGAACACGTTTTTCCAGGACCTAAATTTTACTTTGAATTTAATAATTTTCAGCATGAATAATTTCGGAGTAAGTCCAAGATACCGCAAGTTGATAAATGGTGGTCATAAATATTTCAATATTGGTCCACTTATAAAAAGTCTACATTGGCTTACTGATGAGGTAGAGTGACCAAATCAAGAAATTAAGGTGTTACAAATTCAATGTCTTTTGAATGTTAATAAAAATACTTTTCAATATAATGAAGTATGCTTGTGTTTTAATTGTTCTCATTGAAACAGTCTTCTTTAACACTTGCTTTACTGGGCTAAAAAATTCCGCCAGCCACAGTGCTGGACGCTAAGCGTCCAGTGAAAAATGTATGTTTTAAATTAAAATTATGCAAAGTCTGCTAAGTTATTTTTTTGTAATTAGCTATTGTATAAAAATCATTTTATTATGTATTAAAACGTCGAATAATCAAATAAAATATAAGTCTTGGTCACTCGTTATCCATCACAGGATGGCAAGTGTTAAACTCAGAAATAGGCTAGGGCCATACCATATCATATCTTACGACTATAGTATATAATATAATACACGTTTGAATATAATCGTGGCAATAAATAGCTGTTTCAGATTCGCAAGTAAAAACAATTGGGGGGCTTTAGAAAAAAAAAAGTCTCAAAGTGGGCGGTGGGATAAATAAGGTTGAGAGCCTATGTTGTAGATGAAAGGAAAAAAGTTTGGAAATCTTTCGGTATGGGACCTGGGACGCATGGATGGTAAATAATCATGCTAACCACTAAACCACAGCGCCGACATCATTCAATAGACGGACAAGGCACTTCAAAAAGAAGATACCTGCTAATCAGTAACAGTAATCAAGAAACATTACTTCGGAGTGTTTATTTACCGACCTCGTTGGATTTATAGTCCTTTTTCATTATCTCGTAATAATCTTGATAGCTGCGCTAACATCAGATGCGGTAAGTAATACCGGTGATAATAGTCTGGTGAATGGTAGACGTTTGAACAAAAATACTTTCATGGCACAGTTGGTAAGATGCCTTTTTATCATCCTGAGAATTTCCGGGTTCGATTTCCATTAGTGACCATTTCTTCATGAGGTGCCGTCTCCTATCGGAGGTTGCCCTCCATCATGGCAACTTACACGTATCATGTTTACTGCAGCTACAGGAACAGCTCAGTAGAACTGAGTCTCGATTCTTCGTGAGTTTTCCTGGTTCAGTGTTCCCACAGTGAAGAGTTGAGAAGATGTAGCAGTGAACCATAAACATTCTCAGTTCCAAGCTAAGGTCTGGACTCATAAAGAGAGGCTTTATTTTATTTAAATCAGTTCTTGCCATCTCTGTGATTGCCTTTAGTTCGTGAAAGATATCCCATTTGCGTTTATCCTTTATATTTAAAAAAAGCGTTCTACTTTCTTTTATCACTTAACTACGTCACACAGGTAGGACCTTCGCTTGTTGCTTAGTGCTACGCTGCGATCTAGGTGACATATCATAGCTAACCAACGCACGCCATACTATTGCAATGGCCACACTGCACGCTTCGCGCCACGCTACGTGACCATTAGTCACCTAGTGAGTCTTCTAGCGAACAGACCTGCTGGTTATTAATTTTATTGTGTCACCAAGTGATTTTACCAGATGGCGGAAGTTTTAATAGGAGCAGTATATAAAAGGGAGCCTTTGTGGAACCCATCGAGTAAATTATACAAAAATGTACCTGTAATAAAATCACTTTGGAATGAAGTTGCACAGGAAGTAAATAAAGATGGTAAGTTGTAATGAAATTGGTTAGTTTTGAGAGTGGCATCGTGTGTTGACTCAACCGCTCCCAACTGTCAAATGAATTTGTGCGAAGCACTTTGGTGTGACCAAGGATGAAGTCATCTAGTATATGAGTCTCGTAAAACGTAGCTTAGCACCTAACGAAGCATTTTTTGTGGCCTCGGCCTAAATGGACCATGCTAATAGAGAGTGACAATATACACAACTGTTATTAAAACTTCCGCCACCTTGTAAAATCACGATGACACAATAAAATTAACCAACACGTCTCTTTGCTAGGAGATTCACTCGGTGACTAATCGTCATGCAACGTGGCGCGAAGCGTGAAGTGTGGCCATTGCGATAATATGCGGTATATTGGTTCGCTAGGGTATGTCGCCTAGCTCACAGCATAGCTCTAAGCATCAAGCGAGGCTCCTACCTGTGTGGCCGAGGCCTTATGGTTTTAAGATAATTACTAACACATCTTTAAAAAACCCTTTAACAATGTACAATAGTTAATTGTCGTTAGATGTGGTTAATTTTATAATATTGCGAGACTATCACAATTCATTTATGCAATGCAATTAAATGTCAAGGACACGCGAGAGTTGGGATGAGTCATGTTTTAACGACTGCATGCATTTAACAATATAGTATTTATGTCATTGTTTCAGAGTAATAATTCTTGAGAAAATACATAAAAATCTAATTTATTTCACATTATAAGAATCGTATTAGAAATGAGCAATACATGATCGAACTAAACATATGCATCGCGACAGAATGTAAGACTCTTAGGTTTCAAATTAAATATCTTGGAAACCGATTAAAAACACTCATGTCAGTAAGCTAATGTCCGCAGCCACCACGTTCCTATCTTTACAATCAATTTATATATGGTTTAATCTGTCAATAAGAGTGAGGTTGAATCTTGAATTAGAGCACCCTTGAGGAGAGTCCGTTATCTAAACGGCGCTATCAAAATTGTCCTTTTATTATTATGTTACGTGTTTCATTCCTGAATTTCCTTTCCTTTAAACTATCTCTTTTCTTTTCCTATGATTTATGATATCTCACTTTTATTGGTGTTATTTATACTGTTCATGAATTTTGTACAAATTGATAAAAATTCGAATAATTTTCGCGACCATCTAACTTTGTTTAAATTTATTTATTTTGTTGGTTGGTTTGAAGAGATTGCCACCTGGCAATAAACCTGCCTGGTTTTTATACAATGAAGTGCTAAATAAATTAATAAACATGATGACCTCTGTGGCCCAGTTGGTGGTCTAGGAGTTGCGGATTCGTTTTCATTCATACGCAGAATTTTATAAAATGGGTCTAATCTGATTTCACTTAAGGTTTGTTTAATAAAGTTATGGTTTATTGAAATGAATTTTCACACGGCAATAAATCATCCTGATTACGCAGTATCTAACGATTGTGATTTCAACAACCCTTACACCCAGGAGAGCATTCCCCTGACACCCTTCTGTTGTCTGCTTGTAAATATTCGATTTGCAATATTCCCAATGTCCAACTATGGAACTCGTTATACTCGTATGTACAACGCACCAGGTAGGAATTATATTTAATTAATTTAATTTAATTAAGTATATGTAAACAGTTTTAATTTTTTACAGATAATTGAAGGTGTTCAAGAATGGAGATATTGAACAAATGTCCGCATAAAATGTCAAGAAATAGTAAAACCCTGATGTTTTATGCCAATTCAATAAATACATCTTCCGTATTGTTTAAACATTAAACAGCAGGGTTGGCAGTGTAATTCAGGGATAATATTTCACAATATTAAAAAAAAAAAACTGAGAAGTGCCGAATGAATGCTGTAGAAATGCGTGCAAAGAAATTAATACATATATGAATAGGACATGATTAGAGATGAAAGAGAAGTTAAGACTGGTGTATTTAGTAAGATAAAGAAGAGCACTCTAAGATGGTTTGGTTATGTAGGACGAATGAATGAAGAAAAACTATCAACACAAATATTTCATGCAAATTGAGTGAATTGTGCGGTAGATAAATACCAATGAGAGTATGATTGGTTCCAGTGAAAGATATTTTAAAAGAAGGAAATGTTACAAGTTATAGAAATCATAGGAGTTGCTTAAGAAGGTGTATAGATGAAGAAGAAGCGAAATATGTGTGTCGTGATCGAAAAGTCTGGCACCCCGTCTTTTCTGCCTACCCAGACAGGGCAATTGGGGAATTATATATACATGTATAAATTTTTATTGTATTTTTGTTTTTTTTTTAATATATTTTTCTGTTGTGTTATTATACGAGTACATAGATGATTGTATGCGACGTAGATGTTCTGAATTGTGTAGATTTTTTTAAGTATAAATAAATAGTGTATATCTCGTGTGGTAACAATATGATGTTTATTTTGAATCAATTAAAGCAAGTTATGATTTATTTTTTAACAACCACGTTATAAGTTTCCAAAATTTAATTTCACATAAGAACATTGTTTTGCTAACCAAGTTGTGGATTCTTCTAACAAACTGTTCCATAGTTAAGTGAGTGCTGTGACAATGAACCAGTTTAAAAATTGTCTGGACAAGTTCCTACACTGTCCAGAAGTGCTGTGTTAGTAATGTTTTGTTTCTTTTGCATATTATTTTGACAGTTAAACTTGATATCATAGTATAAATAGGCCAAAACCCATACGATGGTTGTCGCCAAAGAAAGAATACGAGAATTGAATTTTGAATATAAGACAGCGAGAGAGGAATACTTAGATTCTCTCCGAAAGTAATTCGAAAGTAATAATTCGAAATTTGAATCTCGGTGGGTCCGTGATACTGAACGAATTTTAAATACCTAGCTAACAATTTTTGAACCGGAGTAAAAGGGGACGATGTATAAATTATATACGAGTATATAAACCAATTTACATTTATGACTATATATTTTCATAAATGTAGAATTTGTTTTACTCCCGTGAATATTTCACGGGTTGCAACTAGTAGATATTAACAGCATTCATGTTGCATTTCTATCAAGATAATAATAAAGTTATCACAAAATATGGAAGCCATTGATACGAAGGCGAAAGTGAAGTCAGTGGATAGATTTAGAAAATGGGCAAACCTTCGAGGACAGGGTGGCGTTGTGTACTTCATCCAGCGTGGGTCTGTAGGCAGCATGGAGGGACATGATGTTTCTGTAGTTGTCCATTCGTGGCAGCGCCTCTCTTGTGAAGTGTCTGGAAAGAACAAAAGTATTTTACATTACATGCTACACGTTCATTGTAGGCTCACTCGGCAAATTGTTTTATTCCATAGTGAAGTGGTTGCAACTAACTATTTGTGCAGCCCTTGCATAATAAGAGTGCATAGATTGGGTGTAATCAATATAAGTATTGTATGCATTTTCATACGACTTTGGCTAATTACAGGAGTAAATTGTTGAATTCATTGAATTAAATGAATGGATTCGCTTTGTGAGGTTATTCGTCTCTGAGGTCCAAGATGTGGTCAGACGGGGACGACAGCGTCGACGATACTGGTACCAACATGTACAGAGATTGAATTCCACAAGAATTCCATACATAGCTCTGCATGGGGTGCCGGATGGAAGACGTCCGCCAGGGAGACCCCCGAAACGATGGAGAGATAGCTGGAGCTCAGCATCACAGGAGGACAATCCTGCAGTAACAGACTCTTGAGAGTCTACAGAAAGTTTAAGAAGAAGAACAAGGATTCGCTTTGTTGTGTTGTTCAACTTGTACGGTTTTTTTCCTATTATATAAGAGTTTAACACTGCTTGCATGTCAATGTTTAGTCTCTGAGTGTTTTACCTGATAAACATAGCAAGCCTATCGTTTCTAATGTTCTATGAGAGTCATAATTATGCACTAAAGTAATTTAACCATAAAGACGATCTGCACATGAAGATACACTTATTGAAGAAAGGATCTGGCCTGGAAGTGGATATTGAAGAAAGGATCTGGTCTGGAAGTGGATATTGAAGAAAGGATCTGGTCTGTAAGTGGATATTGAAGAAAGGATTTGGCCCGGAAGTGGATATTGACTTTATTAACTTAGACTCCAGTATTTCCAACAATGGAGAATGAGGTAAAACGAAACGCTGCAATGGCAAAAAATGCGATGTCAAAGCTGCAAAAGATATGGAAGCGCAGAACTATCGACATTACGACGAAACTGCGCCTGGTTAAGTCTCTCGTCTTCGAAATATTACAACAGATTCGAAAGATACAATGGAGGGATCCCATTAAGATACTTGAATGCAAAGATACAAAGTTTTAAATCAATTCGTTCGCGATACTTAATCCAGTGTAGACTTTTTAGAAGCGGGCCTATATGGCAAAAAAATTATGACTACCATATATGGTATATCAGTGAGATACAGGCAAAAGCCTAGTTTACTGGGGACACGAAAAATGAAAGGCAACAAACCCAGATCCATTAAAATTGTATGTCCAAATTAAATTACCTGTTGTTTTTTCGCAAATTATGTTTATTTCTTGTCATGTGTAAATAAATAAATAAAATAAATATATCAGCCTAACAGCTGCATTGAAAATATAATGGAGTCTAAATATTTGTGAAGATCTAGGAAGTAAATAGAATGGAGTCTAAATATTTGTGAAGATCTAGGAAGTAAACAGAATGGAGTCTGAATATTTGTGAAGATCTAGGAAGTAAATAAAATGGAGTCTAAATATTTGTGAAGATCTAGGAAGTAAATAGAATGGAGTCTGAATATTTGTGAAGATCTAGGAAGTAAATAAATTGTTCCTCTCAGGGCTACGAACATTCCACTAACTATTCTCTAACATAACATAATAGAGAAGAGTGAAGTGGTTGTACTCGTACTTTTTTTATTTGGTCCCTCCACCTCATCAATCAGTAAGCGACCTACAAATATTCCTCTCCCATCCAGCACTCTTCTCATGACGGTCTTCGCAATGTGTATGTATGACGTGGAGACTTGGGCTTTGAGAGCAAGCGAGAGACGTATAATATATACGAAGAGTTCCCAAAGCGGCCGATATCCACCTCCTGGGGTCAATTTGATTTTTCTAGGGGTAGATAGTTTCAATAAAAAAAATTATGGTTCGACGACAGCAAAAATAGTCCCCCTTACTTCTGCTATGTTATTTGTTTGTTACTTCAAAATATCTAGGATTCCAATACGTACTTAATTAAGAAGTAAAATAATTTAAAAAAAACTTATTTGATAAAAAAAATACATACTATACCAAACTTGTGAACGAAAAGGTAAAATGTGTCATTAAAAGAGTCTATTTTTTTTGCTTTAGTTTTCGTCAGCGCAGATTTCAATATTTATTATTGCACAAGATAATGCCATAATCCGTAGTCCTTTTAACTTTTTCAATCCTTAATTACAAGTGAATATAGTGAAAAGTTTTATATCTAGTGAAATATTCAACATCAAGTAACTACTGTATAAACTTATTAATTTGAGTAAGTAAAGTAAATGACTAGGGGGTCGACGGTTTTAAATTTTTTCGGTAAAGGGATCTGCGGCCGAAAAAAAATTGGGAACTCTTGGTCTAAACCTTTTGAAATGTGGTGCTGGAAAAGGATATCACGAATTTCATGGACAGCAAGGCTAATGGAATAATACGGATTCAACGAGTCTTCCGATTCTCTAGGCACATTGCTCGTGGTTAAGAATACAGTTTGGAGAGGTTTGTGGTAACTGGAGGCGTGGAAGTACGACACACTAGAGGAAGAATGCTTTGGACTGACTAAGTGAGAGACGCAACTGGACTATCCTTAACAACTGCCGTTCGAGTCACGGAGTGCAGGAATGAAAGGAGAGGAGTCTTTAGAGGTACCATGAGAGTCACGATGCTTATTCATGAGCTAGCTACACGACAGGATGATGATTTTGAAGAATAAAACGACATGGATAAAAGAAAGTTGAAGAGTTGGAATGCAAAGGAATTTAAAACAGATATTAATGACTCCATTAGCATGAATGCCGAATATACTTAAGAGTTATACGGGAATAGAAAGTGGGCGGAATATGTTATGTTAAGCGGCTGGACTGCCGTTTTCCTAGTGATTGTTTGTGTTTTCTGAAGCGTGACAATTCCTCGTATTAAGTTCATAATAACATAATAAAATATACACGTTCTAGTATTCGGTATGACATGACATTACATACTTGCGTAATATTTGGTGCATCTATGAAAATCAAAAGTGAAATGTTTACAGTATGAATATCTATTTGCTTTTTTTTTTTAAATGAATCGGTTTTTTAAAATACGTTGTTTGAACGTAGGATAAGGGATGCAGCAACGGAAGGTGGTATATTTAAGACGAGTTAGATTACCGGTAGGTCCCGAAAAGGTAATTGAAAAATGTTCCCAGTTTAGTAGTCCAAACCAGCGAGCGGCAAACATTTTTTGTAAAGGGCCAAATAGTTGATTTTTGTAAAGGGTCGTTGAAGGGCCAAATAGTTGATTTTTGTAAAAGGCCAAATATTTGATAAGGCTGCTGGATAGTATTCGTGTTGTTTTTGATTGTCGTGGAAATCATGTCTTTCGCGATTTCAACGCGGTCCTTTTTTTGCATGAAATTGAGGTCTTTCGGCACCAGTTTTGCAGTGACACGTCTGAGGCCCAAATCACTAACCAAAATGTCTTGAGCGGATCCATAAGCGATGTTCAAGTCGATGTTGTTGATTTTATCGATGTTTTCATCGGTTTTCGACTGCCACTGCGTTCGTCATCCTCGACTGACTCACGAACACTTCTGAAGCGTTCGTGCCACCGAAAAACACTTCTCCAACATTTCCAAGGTCTGCAGACCGTTAAATCTGTTTTTCACACAAAATTTAATGCAAACTCGTTGATGCACAGTTGATGCTATTTTCAAACTTGTAAAAAATCGAAAACAAGCACAAAGGTAGATGCACTCAGTACAACGTAACTTTTACAAATGCCAAGCTATGATGCTGACATTTGGAGGGAAGTGTCAATGATAGATGTGGTAACCTAACAAAAAAAAATCTAATCGGGTGACTGACAGCGCCACACGGTGGCCGGTCCTAAAACTTTTTGATCAGGGTAGTATGTAGGTGGCCTACTTAAATAAGAAGAGAAAAAAAGTTTTCATAAATTTATTTAACAAAATATAACGTAATAATAATAAATAGACTAAAATAGTACAATTGTTTGAAATGCGGCTCTATTGATGAGATGAATGGAGTAACATTTCATTAAATTGGGGTTTAGCGATACACGTGGTACTGGAAACACTTCCGAATTATAACTGCGTGGCGTCACAGCAGAGACCACCGAATGCGAAAAGCGTCGTATATCGCAATGAAACATGAGGATTTGCTAGATACGAAATATGAAATATAGTTGTATTTCGCAACTCCTCAACTCGGCGGTCGGCCGTTCCGTTATATCACGTACTTTGAAATAAAAAAAAAATGAAATTGTAAAATGTATTCTCAGCTCGCGGGCCGTACACAAAGAGGCAGCGGGCCGAACTAATTCGAACAGCGTGCCGTAGTTGACCGACGCCTGGTCTAAACAAATATATAGTGCGAATGTGATCGGAAGGCGTGATTGCGAAAGACCAAGGGAAGTGTAATTGGATCAAATTAATGATATTTTGAAAGAAGGAAAAGTAAGAAGTTAGAGAAATCGTAGAAGCTGTATGAGAAGTGCATGAATGTGGAAGAGATCATGAATGTGGAAGAGTGCATGAATGTGGAAGTCTGGCACTCTGTCTTCTCTGCTCAACTCGCAGCGAAACGGCGGGAAGATGGTGATCAGCTTAAGTTAGACCTGTGTTATGTTATCATCAGGACTGTCTCTTTTGAGATGTCGACTCCCAGTTACCCTTCAATCTTTTTAGAGGTGTCCCTGGAGAACGACTGCTAACGAAAATTTCATGAATTGCTAGGCAGTGAACCTTCGTATTGTCTATCCTTTCACATGTCGTCACCAGTTTCTTCTGCGGTTTCTACTCCATCTCAATATATCCTCTTTAATAATAATAACAAAGATTACTAAAGAATAATTAGATTTAAAAAATACTACGATTGTTTGAAATAGTCGACTATTTCATTGTAGCACGTACTTTGCTATTTAAAAGAATTTGAAATTGTTAAGACCATTCTTAGCTCGCGGGCCATGCAAAAAGAGGCAGTGGGCCAGATTTGGTAAGCATCCCTAGTTTGCCGATCCCTGGTGTAGTGTGTTGAGTATGAGCATGCTTTAAACTAGGGGTCTCCAAACTTTTTAGCCTAAGGGCCACAATGACTCGTCCACTAAGTCCAAAGGGGCAATACCTAGCTAGCTCATCATACCAACATACTACAGTTTTGAATTACGCGCAAATTTTCGTATTGGAACTAGCCGGCGAGGGAGATATCTATGGCGCAGGGTGCGAGTGTGGACTCCGCTCCTCTCATTAATCATAATTAAAATGTTTAATTTCATTATGTGAATTACCTATCATATGTATGTTACTTATTGTAAGTTTTTAGGATAAATCTCATATCATTAATTACAGTTAAAATGTTCAATTTCATTATGTATGCTAGTTATTGTGTTTTTTAATTGGTCGTTAAATAAACACATCTGAATATTATTTTTTATGATTTACTTACATTGTAAATTTTACAATGTAATCAAAATAAATTATTACGTGCCGGATACCAGGCATATCCGGCACGCTATCGCGGGTTAGATTGGTGGTGGTCGTGGGCCGGTGTTGACCCGGGGGCTGTAGCTTGGAGACCCCTGCTATAAGCTATGGAACTCTAGTGCTAACGTCGATGGACGTGCAAGATCACTAAGCCAGTAGGAGACAGAAGAATAATATTTATTTTTTATCATTCTATTTGTATTTAAAATTTGAATCCTCTGGAAACATAACCTTTTGTAAATAAGTCATTCGACCCAGTTTCAAATGGACCACAGCACATCGCAAATGAAAGGGAATAAATGAACGAATTTAATGACCAGAACAAATGTCATACAAACAGATTATATAGACTATCGTATAACCAACATATTTACAGAGAATTAATTCATTACTGGACCTCATTCAGAAAGCACGAGGCGTCGGCTTAATGGATTCCGATGTGACTGGAGTTGCTATAAATTATCTGAATGAATATATTTACATTTATAGCAAAGTACAATAACATAGCTTCTTAAACTTGGGAAGTCTTGTAATAAAAATAATAATTTCAATTATTGATAACAAAAACTTAGCATATTTTGTCAGAAATCCTCTAGATTGTACTATACTCATGTCTACTAAATGCTAAGATTAAAAAATCTTTAAAAAAAATAGCTCCAAGTAAAACCGACCAGGCAATCATCAGGAATCGAATCCGGGACCTTTGGGTGCTAAGCAAGTATGTTTATTACTAGCGAAATTGTTGCGGACTGGAGATGTGATACGCATAAGCGATCATAGGTTCCCAAAACGCTACCTATACGGGGAAGTAGTGGGCAAGCGAAATGACAGTCTGCGAGAGTCGTCGACTTTGTGCAAGGCGCCTGAAGACGGAGCAGGTGACTCAAGACTCAGATCTCAGTTCACATGTTGAGAGTCAGCGCGCTATACTTTGATATTACATGCGCGAATAAATCTAATGATCTCAGTTCACATGTTGAGAGTCAGCGCGCTATACTTTGATATTACATGCGCGAATAAATCTAATGATCTCAGTTCACATGTTGAGAGTCAGCGCGCTATACTTTGATATTACATGCGCGAATAAAAACCATTATAGCATTTACATTTTTGTCGTTGACATATGGTCTCCAAAGGTACAAATCAACTGAAGGATCACATTCTGCTAGGTTGCCATGCAGTGAATGTATCTTATATAATACGAGTATACCACAAGCAGCGTGAATAACACGTGGTACGTACACGTTCATGGTACTTTTGAAAGAGACACCTTAGCACGTTACCATTTTCTCTCTAAGTCAAAACAATGAATGATAGATCGTTCTAAATCAAGAGAAAATAGTTCAAGTTCATTTGAATCAATGTTATTTAGAGCGGTGATTCTCAAATTTTTTGTTTTCATGGGCCAGTTTTTTTTTATTCGAATCCATCGCATACTAGTATTTTTTTTAAATAATAATAATAAAAAGGCAATTTATATACCGCTGTTTAGAGAGTCGACTCTTCTCAAAGGCGCTCTAACTCGGGATTTGAGCCTACTCTCATTGAAAATATTACAAAACAAAACCAAGGGAGTCTAAGGATAGAAAGACTGTAACCGTTAGATTAGGAACTTCCCCTCGTCTGCATATGTTCAGAAAATGGAAAGAACATAACCACGAGGAGACGAACAAAGAAACCTTTGTAGTTCTTCCAATATGTGATAGTTACACATCTTAAGTGAAGTGAAGCGTATCTGTGTGGTCTTCATGTATAATCATAAATTTTGGAAAGATTTCCCAAAAACTCCATTTCGAGATGTCTTCAATGACAAAATGAGTTTCTCTATAGCTCCATTTTTTTATCCTTTACATCTAACTTCTCCTCTCCATCTACCTTCTCCTTTCCATCTCCCTTCTCCTTTCCATCTACCTTCTACTTCCATCTACCTTTTCCTTTCCATCTATCTACCTACTACTTCCATCTACCTTCTCCTTTCCATCTACATTCTCCTTTCCATCTACATTCTACTTTCCATCTACCTTCTCCTTTCCATCTCCCTTCTCCTTTCCATCTACCTTCTCCTTTCCATCTACTTTCTCCTTTCCATCTACATTCTCCTTTCCATCTACATTCTCCTTTCCATTTCCCTTCTCCTTTCCATCTTCGGTGACAGTTACAAGTTTTTTTTTTTTACTGTCTTTACTTTCATTTTTTGTGTAAAATGCTTTTAGTATGTTTATGTTTCTTTTTGAAAAAAAAAAACGTTGCCACCTTTCCACCCAGCAATTGACATTAATCTTTTTTAATTTTTTTTTAACCTGGCGAGTTTATTGCCATGTGGCAATCTCTTCCAACCAACCAGAAACATGTTTTTATAGGCCCTAAGTGTTAACCAGACTGGAATCCTATTTAAAAAAATCTGGGTTCCAGCGGGGATCGAACCCGCAACCTCCGGATCGGCAGACAAATGTCTTACCACCAGGCCACGGAGGTCGTCTTCGTAGCTCTTGTGAGATTGGTTGGAAGGAATTGCCGTATGTCAATAAACTCGTCATTTATACACTGTATAAAAGTGTCCTAATAAATAAATTCCCAATTTCAAACAGCTCCACCAACTAAAGTAGTCGGTTTGATATTAATACGATGAAATAAAAACATTAAAAAAAAACAAATAATTTTAAAAACATAAAGATGCTGAATTGTTAATTTTTTAACGACTATAAGTAAAACGTTTCTCAAATATAACTTTATTCAGTGCAGTCTTAAAAGTGTAAACGAGAAGATTGTTAATCATTCGTAGCAAATAGTTCAACAACATCCTGGTGAATGATAGCACAATTTTTTACATTCGTAGCAAATTTACACATTACACATTTCATATTTACACATTTACACATTACACATTTAATTACACATTACACATTTACACATTTCAAATTTACACATTCAAATTTACACATTAAACATTTCAAATTTACACATTACAAATTTACACATTTACACATTACACATTACAAATTTACAAATTACACATTACAAATTTACACATTTACACATTATAAATTTACACATTACAAATTTACACAATACACATTTCAAATTTACACATTACAAATTTCAAATTTACACATTCAAATTTACACATTGCAAATTTACACATAACACATTTCATATTCGTAGCAAATTTACACATTTCAATTTACACAATACACATTTCAAATTTACACATTCAAATTTACACATTGCAAATTTACACATTGCAAATTTACACATAACACATTTCATATTCGTAGCAAATTTACACATTTCATTCGTAGCAAATTTACACATTACACATTTCATACATTCGTAGCAAATTTACACATTACACATTTCATACATTCGGAGCAAATAGTTCCACAACATCCTGGTGAATGATAGCACAACAACATCCTGGTGAATGATAGCACAACAACATCCTGGTGAATGTTAGCACAACAACATCCTGGTGAATGTTAGCACAACAACATCCTGGTGAATGTTAGCACAACAACATCCTGGTGAATGTTAGCACAACAACATCCTGGTGAATGTTAGCACAATTTTTTATTGTTCGTACTTTTTTATAGTTGTCATCGCACAAATTGATGCACCTCACTTACTCGCAAGCATTTCATTTCGTATACCCACTAGATCCACAAGACAGCTCAATCCCTTTTATACCGAAAATTGCTATACTAATTATAAAATCAACTCCTCTAAAATTCGTAAGCAAAGACTTGGAAACGAGTTTTGCAACAATTTAGAGAGTTTTAATATAAGTATACATAGTATTCGTCAGAATATCACAACAATATTTAGAAATATCTACTAACTTTGTGCTCTTCTTTATTAATATAAATAACGTAATATAAACAAAACATTAAGGACAATACTTTGCCTCTGGAGTTGAGTAACCCTGCATCAACATGTATAAAGGTTTTAATTCTGCAAAGAAACTTGCATCTCGTTCTACTAATTAGGCCAGGTGTTTTCTATGTCTCAATATCTATCCATAAAATTCCCACAAAATTCTCAAAAAATCCAATATTTGTTCTATGTACGCGTTATTCCACTAAAAACAAATCTGAGTTCTTCACCTCTATAAAATAAGTCTTCGACAATTACGTAAGTCTGCTTGGTGAAGTTTGGTAATATTTTGTGGTATACATACATAACATATATTGAACTTAAATATGCATATAATTATTAAATAATTTTAAAACAATGACTGGAATTTATTATTACTACTGCTTTTTGTATCTTCATGTTAGTTTAAGATAAAGTTTTGTATTATTTGTCAATAATTTTAAGTACTTGTATAACCTGTCACATGTTAATTTGCATATAAAGACACTTTTGTGTCGTTAATTAAATAATTTTTTTTAAATTCAGGGAATTTTTTTTTGGGAGTTTTTATTCAGGGAAATTTTCAATTGTATAAGAATATTTAAAAACCCAGCAAGATCGTTCGTATCATAACGAACGTATAACCAACTGAAGATAAACTGTCAGAGGTCAATTCGATAAGTAATTTATTAATGTAATCATTCGTTTTGAATAATACACACTCTCTCATAGAATAATAAGACATGACGATAGTAATAATTTTTATTACATCTCGTCTATTCGCAACTACGGAATAACAATTAGTAATATTGTAATATTTGAACAGAAGAGAAATACAGAACTTCTGTGTGGCCAAAAATTTACTTACAATGGCGGGTGCAGCTTTAAGGAATAATTGAAGACAACGCTTTGTAAGAGGTCTTATTAAAATGTATGATTGTAAAGGGTTGTTTCAAATTGAGCGTTTTTTTTATTCTTATTTTTTTATTCTTGAATAATATACACACAATTTGCTTTGATTAAAAAAAAACTTTTTATTGGCCATTGAAGTATAATGTATGACATTTAAACATAAAAAGACAATATCCGCCAAATGTCCACCTCTTGCAGCTCCACAGATTCACACTCTTTTGTCAAAATTTTCGATGACATTTTGGCATAATTGCGGTTCTAACTCACCAATAATTTCATCATTCTGCTCAGGAATTGATCGGGGGTCATTCTTATAGACCTGGCTTTTCACGTAACCCCCGAAAAAATAGTCCAACGTTGTCAGATCACGTGATCTTGATGGGCAGTTAAAACATCACCGTTTCCGGAGATTACAATACATAAAATAACTCAACAATTTGAACGCTTTGTTGCATTGTATACGACTCTATTTTTATAAATGTCATAAATTACACTTCCCAAATGTAACAAGACCCAGGCAAGTTCGCGACGCCATCTGTGTTTTATCTAAAAATTAAAAAAAACTGCTCAATTTTAAAGACCCTTTATATGAATATTACATTAGACCTTAAGCCGAATGTATTACTATCACATATCGGAAGATTTACAAAGGTTTCTTTGTAGTTCGTCATCCCTTCGAGGGTTTTCTTATCAAATATGTTTTTCTGAACGTACGCAGATGTGGGTAAAGTACGTAATATAATAACCACAGCTGTCACCTTCCTATCGTCACATATAACTTACGTATATTTATTTAGTAATATTTTTTATTTATCAATAATAAGAATGGGTTCGGATTCCGAGTTGAAGGCCCTTGAGGAGAGTTTGCTTTATATACGGAACTGTATAAAATGTCAGTACATCGATCCGAACATCTGGTAAATACATATATTCCAAAAATTTCTCCGATCCTGGCCGAAATCGTCCCGTGCCTCCCTTACCCCTCAGTCCGAATGTCCCCAACCGTTGAAGTGTGTATATCGGTGTCAGTACGAACAGAGTTTAGTCTTTTTTGTACTCCCCTGAATATGAGGTGTGCACCTTGAAACCGGTAGGGTTATACCGTTACAAAAAAGTGGAATAAACAGTGTTTGATAAAATAAATTACAACTGCAACCTTTGCTAAACGTTGAAGTTAAAAAAACGTGGTACAACACTCCAAAACGCCTTATACAACTATTTATTTGTATTACTGTAAATTTGTATTTGGATATAATGTAAATGTTTTTAATTGTTTCATTATTTATTTTCACTATGAATGACTCTTGTAATGAATGAAACATTCACTTATATGTATTTTTTAATATTGTTGTAAGGTACATTGTACCGTTGATAAAATATATTAAATAAATAAATTGGTGGGTTTTCTGTGGAGTCGGAATCAGAGTTGGAGTCGAGATATACTATTTTAAATTTGACTTCGACTTCAAATTGTTTACATTTTTTAAACTTATTGGGTACATGAATTAGATTATGAAATTATTTACTATATACCAGGGGTGGGCATACATAAGGTGAACGAGAGCTACATTCTGGATTTTCATATGTATAAAGAGCCACACCATAGTCACGTTCTCACGTAGTATTAAATACACTAATTCTAATGTATTACATATTCTACACAAATCTTAATTGATACATATATAAAGTATAAAAAATACACATATAAGAAAATATAAAAATGAGAAAGAAAACACAAAATAATTATGTAGTTCAAAATTTATTTAATAAAATATAATATAATAAAAAGTTTTTTTATCCCTTTTAGCTAAATCTCTCAAATTTAGTGTAAAATCTGTTACAGCCGTTCGCAGCAATTCTGTCAAATGCTCGTTTGTTAGCTGCGAACGATGTTTTGATTTTACAAACTTCGGTTTCATTTTACAATTTAACAAATGGTTTGCGCACATAAAGAGGCAGGAGATGTGCGCGCACCCTACACATTGAAATCACAGCACACACGTATACACAAATACTTGCGTCTTTGACAGTTGCATTCATACGTGCGCATCTTGTCACTTACAACATTTAGAAAGGGAATTCGCAAAATACAAGTATAATGGGGAAAGAAAGTATCTATATTTTTATAAGAGACATTGGAAGCCGCACTTAACCCAACGAAGAGCCGCATTTGCCCATGCCTGCTATATACCATCAAGTACAAATAGCGTGTACCATGACGAGGAATATCCATAGACATTATTTCCAAAAAAAAAAACTACATTTACAGTACCTGGCGGTAAGCAATTCACACCGGGCTTAAGTAAGAGACTGTCAGCCATAATCGGCTAACTTCGGCTTTGTAGAGCGTCGTCTCTGTCATTCATACACGTGTTCCATGGCGATTTATCAGTCGTTGTCAAGCGACAGAGACGACGCTCTACAAAGCCGAAGTTAGCCGATTATGGCCGACAGTCTCTTTCTTAAACCCGATATATATTACTTACTGCCGGGTACATACGTTCGCAATATATTGGAGTCGCTGTCAAAGATTTAAAACTTCTGAAGTCTGAGTTGGAGTCGGAAACAGACTCTATAACACTTCTTCTCCCTGGCTCCATCCCAACTCACTGTCTGCAAATACTGTTGGGGTCAGCTTCCCTCGTCCTCGGATTGTATGCTCTTCTGTCCCGGACTACGTCCCCCAGGCCGTGCCTCTGCATCAGGTTATCTTTTTGCACCACCCATGAATTCTTTGGTCTTCCTCTGGTTGTTATTCGAGGAAGATCCATGGAGATTGCCTGGTTCACAATGTGATCAGGTGCTCTGCCTCCAACGTGCCCATACCATCTCAATCGCCTCTCCTCCATCTTGCTGTTGATGTCTGTAACACCTAGGCTTCCACGAATGCGTGAGCTTTTTATTTTGTCTCTTGGGGACACACCAGCTGACCATCTTAGCATGCGCATTTCAGCAGTTTCTAGTTGCCTAGAGTAAGAGTTATACATCGTTCAGCATTCGGAGCCATAGAGGAGTGCGGGTCTGTTAATCGTTTGGTATACTTTTCCTTTTAACTTTACTGGCATTTTCGGATCACATAGAACTCCCATCATTGATCTAAACTTAATCCATCCCACACTAATTCTATGTGTTACATCTGCTGCACATCCTCCATCGCTATGGATGAGTGACCCAAGATACCTTAAAAGACTCTATAACACTGAAATAAATAATTCAGTTTGGTGCTCTGTCTTTTTTACCTACTGCGACATGGAAATTTCGTGATGATTTGTATGTAAATTCCTTTCATAAATATCAGGTATTATACTATAGTTCAACACTGTGTGGGCGGCAATCAATAACCTTTGACTCGGTAGATAATTGAAGAATAAATTAATGTGTTGACTTCGCTAGTTAATTTCTTTTGTATCGTGATGTCCAGTATTCCTTATACAAGAGTAATTACTGTCAAATGTGATGCTATTTTATATCTTGATGTCCAGTATTCCTTATACAAGAGTAATTACTGTCAAATGTGATGCCATTTTATATATTGATGTCCAGTATTCCTTATACGAGTACAAGAGTAATTACTGTCAAACGTGATGCCATTTTATATCTTCATAGTATTACTAACTGAAAAACCCATCCAAAATATGCGACAAAAGTTATTCAATACATCATGCCATGTTCTTTACTGGCTAGGCAGAGAAGTTGAATTGCAATGCTCATTCATATTCCCACATGTAAATTCTGTGATGGATAGATACACATGCACATATCTTTTGTTTTTTTTAATCTAGATATACAGGGGTGTGGGCTGAAAGCCCCCGATGTCCTTGCGGTCGGACTCGCCCTACATTAGTGGGGTGTATCTTGGACGGGGGAATGTTGATGGTTTGAGCCTAGACCTTTTAATGTCTTCTCTCTTAAATGTATTTTCTGCAGTTTATTTTGAGATGTACTCGTATATGCGATACTCGGAATGAATTTACTATATTTATATGTACACATTGTGTTGCTGTCAGGGAACCTTTATTTGTTTGTTGAAATTGATCTGAGGTGGTATTTGTGGATTTGTTTATTTTTCTGCCATCGATTTATTTTCTGTTTTTTTTTCTTCTTATTCTACATGTGCAAGAGTGTGGCTGAAAAACATCTGGTGTCCCCGTGGCTGGGCTCGCCCTATATTGGTGAGGTATATCTTGGCCGGGGGGATGTTATTAGACGAGTCCAGACCTTTTGATAGCTTCTGTTTATAAAGTATTCTCTGCAATTTATGTGTTCTTGAAGTATATTTAAATATATTATGTACATACTATATTGTTATCAATAAACTTATATTTATTTATATATCAGCACGCTGTGTCCCGAAGGCGTAAGCAGAATGAAAATATATCAGAACTTTTTTTTATTCAAACCTGTTCCACATTCGTACATCTCGTCATGCACAATCTTCTATTATTAATACTTCTCACTTTACCTTCATTCAAATCTAGTCCATTTGGTCCAGCCACGTTTTCCTCGGTCTATCTCTTCCACGCACACCTTGCACTTCTGACTTGTATACTCGCTTAGTCATTTTTTCATCATTCATTCTCTCCATATGTCCAAACCATCTTAAAACTGTTTTCTTCATCTTACTTAAAACATTCATTTTATCCATGACCGTGGGTGCTTTGCTGTCACTGCATATTACTAATTATCATACTAATTGCCTTAACCTGCCGGCGTCTCTCATTTTAGTTTTGTCGAGCTTCGTTAGAGATCGGTGATCTTCGGTCCTCATTAAGAGATTATCTTTTTTCAGCGTTTATAGTTTGTCACCATAGCCGTTGTCGTTCTGTTTTACTTCGGTTTGCATCACCACGCTATTCTCCTGTCAATCTGAGACTTTCTGACATTTTAAATAATTTTTTTTTTCGTTAAAAGTCAGCGATCGCACCGAATGTTACTAACTTCATGTGTTCAATACACCAAGAAAATTCAAGGGGTTTTTCGCATTTTATCACTTTCAAACATCAAATTGTATGCTATTTCACTTATAGATTACATTATTCTTTAATGCGCTAATTGCGAATGACAATAAATGTTTTGTCATTTGTTTTGTAAAAAAAGTACAAAATAAATGTTAAGGCTAAAAAATAAACATCAAAATTTTATATTACAAGTACGTACCTTCCGAATGCCAACTTATTTAGCTTTGATAGCGTGTGTTTCCAAATTGGAATATTCGTTCAGCTATTATAAATATACTCGTATATGTTTTGAATCATTTTTATTTCACAGGCACAGTGTGTTTTGTTTCATTTCACAGGTATAGTATGTCTTGTTTCATTTTCATTTCACAGGCACAGTATGTTTTGTTTCATTTAAATTTAACAGGCACAGTATGTTTTGTTTCATTTTCGGTTTTACGATTAGGCAAATTAATACAATATAATATATGTTTATTGTCTTCTTCTGCATCGCGTACTTAATATTAGTCCTCGGCTATGTCTTGAATCAGTACATAACCTGGACCAACCCACATATTACATTTTGTGGTATTACGATAGTAATCGAGTCAATAATTTCCGAAAGAATTTCCACTCAGCTTTTGGTACATCGGTTTATCTTCATACCGTTTTCTACTTCAATCTAGCGACGTCAAATGATAGTTTCGATGCATTCGAAGTTTTCTGTGATAGTACTTGTTAGATTGTTTGAACTCCAGGCTTTGATCCGCTTTATAAGTGGATTAAATGTGCTGCGAGTTATTCTTCTTCTCCCGTGACATCGGACTTTAAGTCCGTTGTTTCACACTCAGTTATGTCGCCACCAGAGGAGGAGTCCTGAACAGTTCCTTCTTCGTTACTACGTGACGTCGCGTTTATATAAAAGATTTCCATCTTCTAGTATCGATCGCGCTAGATAAGGACTTATTATAACCCCGTAATAACGTGGGTGGTGGTGAGATCAAACTGAACTCTCTCCATCCTTCCCGATCCTGAGTCATGTTGAATACAGTGTTTAAAGAAGACCCTGTTAACTTCTTTATTTGACCCGTCTACCTAGCAAGAGACCTTCCCCTTGCTCGTATTTCCCCTACCATATTATTCATGACTACCAGCTTTTCAAGGCTTTCTTTGTCTTTTCTGACAACCTTTCCAAAGTATATTCGATACTTTTTCCTGTGTATTGTCAAAAGTCTTAGGGAGATTTTTTTCACTAAATGGCGCTATTTTATTTATATTTTTTATTTTATTTATACATAATAAGAACAGCAGGTAATTTAATCTGGACACAATTTTAATGGATCTGGGTTTCTTGTCTTTCATTTGTCGTGTCCCCAGTAAACTAGGCTTTTGCCTGTATAAATAAATAATTAATAATAAATAAATAAATAAATACAGGTTCATTGATAGCAATATAGTATGTACATAATATATTTAGACACTTCAAAAACATATAAATGGCACAAAATACATTTAAGAGAGAAACTATCAAAACGTCTAGGCTAATCTAATAACATCGCCCCGGCCAAGATATACCCCACCAATTTATTTATTTATTTATTTTTTCAAAACAGGCTTAGCCCAATTACTTTGAAAAATACAAGAGATTAAAAAAGAAGAAAAATTACATAGAAAGAAAGAAAAAATAAGTTAAAAAATTATATAAAATAAAAAATAATACAAACGAGTATATACACACAAACATATATTCACAGTCATTTAGGTATGTTGATGAGTGCTTTCTAACGTGCACAATCCAAGAAGAAAATTTACTTTTGCTTTTGGTAATGTGATATGAAATATGTCAATATCCGAAGCAGTCCCGTTCAGAAGAGTTAAGGCCCTTCCAACAGGCATAGCGGCTGGAAGACCCGTTATTGCGTATGTTATTGAGAGAAGTTCTTGCCGGCGCAGTCTAGTGTAATTGTTAGGAACATTAAACGCTAATCTTTGTAGTAATGCTGGACAGTTCACAACTCTTCGAACGAGTTTGACAACGTATAGGGCTAGCCCAGGCACAGGGACACCAGATGTTTTTTCAGCCCACATCCTTGCACATCTCACTGAGGACATAATAATGTGTCCTTTCACTATATTAAATGTTAAATAAATAATTAAATAATGCTTTATTAACAAGTTATCGATGGTTAGTCCATATGTTGGGTTACACTATTAAAAGAACCAAAGCGCCAGCAGAACACAGTACAGTAGATTCACAGTGTGTCAAGGAGAGCGAGGAGATGAGTGGCGCAGAAAAGTAGACGAAGTGACTCACCCTGGCAAGAAAGGACATCGCAAGAGCGTGAGAACCCGCTGAGGACATGTGTGCGAATCAGAAATGGTATACACAATCGAATAAAGTAAAAAAATGTCTGATTTTTGTATACTCGTATATTTGGGCCATAGTTATCACTACTTGTCGTTGGTAAATATATCATTTGTAACTCTAAATCAGTGATATTCACCTACGTTTTCGCACTCATTCGAGCGAACTGGTTGATACAATTAGCAATCTCACGCCGAACCGATTGATGAATTTAAGAAAGTTGTGGCGTAACAAATGTGGATTAAAAAAAAACGTAATAGTGATACGACGCTCGAAGATGGTGTAATTTTTATAAAGTACCAACTTTAATGTATGTAAATGAAACATGGACGTGAAAAAGGGGTCGATAGAGCCGAACAAATTATGTAGTAATGCATTCATGAGTAGAATACGTAAAGTTACAACGTATGGCAGAACACGGAGTGAGGTTATAAGGTAGGATGGATGTGAAGTTAAGGTTGATGTGCTAAGATGGAAAAAAGAAATAATACATTGTTTGGGCACGTAGAAGGAATGGATGAAAGGCTAACGAAACAAATGAACAGTGCAAATGCAAGTGGAAGGTATGGTAGAGGAAGACCAAGAAAAATTTAGTAGGACCAAATGAATTATAGTTTGAAAGAAGAAAAAGTACAAAGTGAGAGAAATCGAAGGCGCTGTATGAAAAGATGTTTGGATGTAGAAAATACTAGGAATTCTTGGGTTTTGTCCTCTCTGCCTACTCCAGCAGAGAAATAGCGTAATGGTTAACATATGTGTATATGTACTATACCTACCACTTAAACTCTTTTGTAATATTTTTTACGTCGCTGTTTGAAACAATCAAAATATAACTCTTTTCGATAACGAAATGTGTTTCTCAATAATTCCTATTTTCTTGAACTTTTTTTACTTTTATCTCATTTTCCGGTGATATTTACAAATATTTTGTTTTACAGTTTTTTTTTTGGTTTTTGAATAAGTATTAAATGTTAATATAAGTTGTGTCCGTTTTTTTTTCAATTTAAAAATGAGTACCAAAAGTAAAACAAAATGGTAAAGGTTATACGTCATTCCAAAGTAATATGGGTAATACGTCATTCGAAAGAAATATCTTCATGAATAATATGGTTCAAGCGGTCCTCATCGAAGGCCACTGGTCGTCCGGAACGTCCCATGTATTTCAGGTCGAAATTACCGTCTTTGAAACGCAAAAACCATCGACGAGCTGTCCTTTCTTCCATAGCATCTTCACCGTACACTTCACAAATATCGCGAGCAGCTTTGGCAGCTTTATTCTCTCGATTTTACGCGAACAGAAGGAGGTGTCGAAAATGCTCACTTTCGTCTACTTAACATTCCATTTTGAAGGCTTGTAATCAAACCAAATAATATATGTAACGTAAAAGCAACCACAATATCTTGTAGAACAAAAAATTTTCTTTCGAATGATGTATAACATTTACCATTTTGTTTTACTTTTGGTGCTCATTTTGAAATTAGAAAACAACGGACACAACTTATGTTAACACCCAATATAAATATCATTTATTATAGTTGCTAAATATAGTTATTTTATCTCAGCTATCGTTCTATTTTCTTAATACGATTTGCGCATTTTATCTTCAAGGCAAGGTGTGTGACAAAGGCTTATTGAAGTACAATGAAAATATATATATATTATTAAATAATAAGACATGCTATGTTAGATGTATATTTTTTTGTTGCAATTATTGTAATATTGTAAGGTCTTATTGTATTTTGGGTCTGAATGCTGGGTATTGAGTAAGAAGAACGAATCTTCCCTTCTAATATTTGAAAGAAAAATACTCAGAAAAATATTCGGACCCATACAGAAAAATGGATCTTGGAGAGTGAGATATAATGAGGAGTTATACAGCATATACAAAGAGCCCAACATCATAAAATACATCAAAATTGGGAGGCTACGTTGGGCGGGGCATGTAGCAAGAATGGGAGAAGAGGAAATGCCTAACAAAGTACTCTTTTCCAAGCCCCAAGGAAGACGTAGCGTGGGTAGACCGAGGCTTAGGTGGATGGATGGGGTGCAGAATGATGCAAACGTGATTGGCATCAGGGGCTGGAGGAGTGCATCCCAGGATAGGGGGGAATGGCAGCGACTGCTGGAGGAGGCCGGGGCCCACAGTGGGCTGTAGCGCCATTGATGATGATGATGATGAACTACGAGTTACGTGCCTACTCAAGTGATTCTTAGCCCGAAGAAACGACTGTTTTACTTTTGGTGATCATTTTTAAATTGAAAAAAAAACGGACACAACTCATGTTAACACCCAATATGTTGAAGTATTTTTTTGTGTTTGGAAATAACATCGTAACCTTGCACCCAACTATTGGAACAAATTTACGTATCTCTTGTCTGTTTGGTTGAAAAAGATTAATGTATGGCAATAAATTCGACATTAGTATACTTGACAAAAAAAACATGTCTGAATAAATAAATAATAAAACATATGTAAGATTCAAACAAACTACCGGAGTCTGAGGTAAACAATCTTTCAGGCTGATGCTGAAAATTCAAAATTGTTCATGAAATATTCATTATTCCCTATTTAAATTCACTTAACATAAGACAAGTTTTCTCGTCTGTCGCTTTATAAATTCATGTTTTATTCTATAGCACGAAATATATTTTTATAGTGATCAAATTATTCAGTTTTAAAAGGATATTTCTACTAGCTGCCAAACGGGGAAAAACGGCCAATGTGTATAGGAAAACAGAAAGTGCACTTAACATTTTAGTCTGTTTTCTATTTCTTGTTTTTAAAAATAAAGTTGTTCGCTTTCACCCAGCAATTGGTTCGAATCCGACAAGACTGTTTGCTGATTGGAGTTCAAAAGATTTCACACAAAATTAATACACGTGTACGCTTTTTATTTATAAAACACTTCATTGTAAAATCCAATATGTTTTCTATTTCTTGTTATTGAAAATAAAGTTGTTCGCTTTCACCCAGCAATTAGTTCGAATCCGACAAGACTGTTTGCTGATTGGAGTTCAAGAGATTTCACACAAAATTAATACACGTGTACGCTTTTTATTTATTGTACACTTCATTGTAAAAACAAATATGTTTTCTATTTCTTGTTTTTGAAAATAAAGTGTCCCCTTTCACCCAGCAATTGGTTCGAATCCGAAAAGACTGTTTGCTGATTGGAGTTCAAGAGATTTCACATAAAATTAATACACGTGTACGCTTTTTATTTATTGAACACTTCATTGTAAAAACAAATATGTTTTCTATTTCTTGTTTTTGAAAATAAAGTTATTCGCTTTCACCCAGCAATTGGTTAGAATCCGACAAGACTGTTTGCTGATTGGGTTCCAGAGATTTCACACAAAAGTAATATGATACACGTACTCATATATGCTTTTTATTTATTGAACACTTCATTGTAAAAACAAATATGTTTTTTATTTCTTGTTTTTGAAAATAAAGTTGTTCGCCTTCACCCAGCAATTAGTTCGAATCCGACAAGACTGTTTGCTGATTGGAGTTCAAGAGATTTCACACAAAATTAATACACGTATATGCTTTTTATTTATTTATTGAATACTTCATTGTAAAAATAAATATGGTGGACTAATTTGCAAGTGGCAATCTCTTCCAGCCAACCAGACAAAAGTAAATAAAGGAAGCATACGCCTTTATAAAATTTATGAACATATACGTAGTAAAAGTAAAAATGAGATATATTAATCAAATGAAAGAGAAGAGATGGTAGAGAGGAAAGGAAAATCAAGAATGAAACACGTTACGTTACTGACTATAAATTTAGAATTTTCTCAGTCCCATCTTAAAACATGTCAAGGATGGAGCGAGTCTAGCATTGGTTTGTAACTTATTCAAGAGTCGAGTCGTATTGCATTTTTATATCCACACGAAGGTTGACAGTCATACTCGATAATAGGGAATGCCCTATCGTATACTTATTGGTTTTATTGAAGAACTATGAAGAGTTGGCCAGAGAAAAGCAATAACTACAATAACCAAAACAATGAGAATTATATTGTGTTGAAAAGTATTTATGCATCTAACACAGATTGTATAAAAAACGCATCTTCAATGCGAATTTCCGTAAAAAAAATAATGACACAAAAAAGCCGGAAAACGTTTAAAATGCTTTTACAACAAAATTCATTCACATTTTGTTCCGTGACGATTGTTCAGCGTTTCGGTGACTAGGTTTCGCCAATGCAGAAAAAAATGAATGAAAAAAATTGGCACTGTGAAGGTGATGTCACTCAGGTTCGGTGAACGAAACTGACTAAAACAGGAGCTATCAATCAGTGGCCACACAGAAGCAATTTCGAAACATCGTTAGTAAAATATCACCATCATCAGGGCTAAAACCCTACTTAAACTATGCAATGTACAGGCACAGTTTTCGTTTTGGCTTTATTTACTAACATCTCAGTTTTCTCCACTGGCAGAAATGCTTCTCATTAATTAATTTTAGGTAGCGTAAATGATATATAACATACAGGGTCATAAACTCTCACATTCGACAGACCTGCAACACAGAGAATCTCGTCAAATAGATCAGGAAAGGAAGGCGGAAATGTCATAAATATCTAAATAGGATGGGTAGATATAGATTGTCGTACATAATGGTACACAAGATCGCTACAAGACATCGAATGCCACGATGGCCGCCTAAAAGGTGGAGATACAGCTGGTGCTCTACCTCCCAAAAAACTATTACCGAAACTTCAAATACAAGATCTACACCAAGAATAAAAAATGAAGTTATTACGTATTTCAGAGGAGATGTACAAATTGAACTCCTGGTATTCTACAGAGAAAAATCTCAGTCAAGTAGACTGGGACATGTTCATTGTTATACGCCACAAAGGCTGCGTAAACGAATGATTTTCGTTAAATAACGATATTTGTCATCATCATCAGTGAAACACAGAAAGGGTTTTTGCTACTTGCAGGATTCTCTGCTCCTTATATTTCAGCAACATCCCTCCTTTAATTTGTTATAAAACGGTCAGCAACAAGTCTCTTTCACGCTATCCAGTATTTTCAGGTCTCACTCTCCTACGCCATCGGATCGCTGAACAGAACCTTCTTCGATGAGGCCTCTCAGCAGCATCCCTTGTTTAATAGGTTATATATCAGTGTACAACGGTTCTCTGTCATATTATACAGTCATCTCAACTTAAGTTTCCTCCCTATTCCACGTTCCATCGGATCGATAAAAGAGCCTTATTTGCAGAGATGTTGGCTGCCTGCATGATTTTCTACTCCTCATCGCTTTCGGCAACATGCTTTCTAGCTCCTCGTCGCTTTCGGCAACATTCTTTCTTGCTCCTCATCGCTTTCGGCAACATTCTTTCTTGCTCCTCATCGCTTTCGGCAACATTATTTCTTGCTCCTCATCGCTTTCGGCAACATCCTTTCTTGCTCCTCATCGCTTTCGGCAACATTCTTTCGGCAACATTCTTTCTCCAATTGATTATACCCTGTGTGCGACAGTTCTCTGTCATACCATACAACCATCTCAAATTTGGTTACAACGCAATTATATAAACACAAACCAAGATTTACATTTAATTTATGGGCGGAGCATATTGCGAGAAACAACGAATCCAGGATATCAAGAAATCTTCAAAGGAAGAAAGCTTTGAAAGCGACCTTGTTTCAGATAGGATGACAACGAGATAAATTATGTAATGAATCTGAATGCTCCTAAATATCACGCATTGTGAAGTCTGTAGTGTTAGCACATGAGTTGGATAAGTATTCTACGAATGGTCTGTGATAAGATGATTATCTTCCAGCCCGACTGTTACAGATTCAATTTCCGTTGGAACCTACATTTTTTTAATGGATTTCTCGAGGCCATTTTAACATCTTCCTGGTTGGTTTGATGAGATCGCCAACGAGAGCATGGCAATGCACCTACCAGGTTGTACTGTATACAATGAAAGTGTAATACAAAACAATAATGACATGCTTTTAGGTTATAGTACTAATTGAGAATCCTCATTGTAATGCAATGGGTTATTTTTTATTACTATAGTTCGGAAATTCTAGGATGAGCCCTGTGACAGCTCACAAATTGGCCCCAATACAACCTTACGTAATGTATTTACCTAAATAACTTGTTATTTATTAGAATTGAGGCTTATATTAAAGTTGATAAAATAATTAATATTACTGAACGTTGTCACAAGGTTGTATTGGGGCCAATTTGTGAGCTGTCACAGGACTCATCCTAGAATTTCCGAACTATAGAGGCGCCATCTGTTGGTTAGTCCCGGGACTTATTGATCGATGTGTTATATCTTGATATTACACGTATTTTAAGGCAATGGAAAATAAAATACATTTAACCTTTCCTGTCCTGTGATGTGTAACTAGTACACATTACTTTAAAAACTTTAATATCTCTATAAATATTATAAATACTGGGTTCAGATTTAAGGTATTCCTCCGTAATACATTTACGCATTGAATGAAAAAATAATATTAATAATAATTAGCGCTTATCGGCCACATCAGAGATATTTTGTGAAAATCGGGAATAAATTCACCAATACAATCAAACGTGTGACGTAGGTATTTTCATTCTGAAAACCGTTATGGGTGAGGAAGCGACGTTATTCACGTCTCACTCTCACTCTACTTCGGTATATGGGAACGCGAGAAATAGAATCTCAGTTTGCAGTTGTGTTTTTTCCTTCCTAAAATTTCCGAACTATAGTATAGTTCTGCCTGCCTTGAAGCGTTTATGTTTAGCTATACCCTTAATAAATCATGAATTTATGAAAGTTTTCAACAGAAATATTAACTAAACAATGGTTAGTTTGAACACATCTGGATAAAGCATTACCATAAACAAACATCGAATGATTAAAGTTTTCTATGGAATCTATAAACTATGCATCACATAAATTATAGACTGATGTCAAGAGCCATTATTTCGAGATGCAGCTTTGTGATGACAAAATGATATTCGTGGATCACACATTGTAACTATTTATTTGCAACTGATGCAAATGTTATATCTCATTGTTTCAATGTAAATTTTCATTGAATGAAAATGTATGACATTAGCATGATTTGTTTTGTTCAATGTAAATAAATAAATGATTAAGTAATTGAATAGAGCAACAAAGATGCCATCTCGCTTTGAACTCGGTCACCGAAAAATATGATACTGCTGTGTGACAAAAGAGAAGTATAGAACTTAAATCTTCTTCTGCATCGAGTGCTTAATACTGAGTTTCGTGGTCCTCTTCTATGCCTGAAATTTGATGCACCATCTGTCACCATCATTCCCCGTCTTGAACCACGTTGAATGCAGCGTTTAAAGAAGATTATGTTCACCTTTTTTATTTAGTCCATCCGTCAGGACACCTTCTTCTAGCTCGTTTTCCCTCAACTATCCCGTGACCACCAGCTTCTTCTTTAAACTATCGTTTTTTTTTCGGGCAACATATCGTAAGTCTATAAAGAGTTTTTTTCTGTATACTATCGAAATCCTCTCAATTGTCTCTGATTCTTGGATAAAAGAGTTGTTAGAGCTTCTCTATCATCCAAGCTTAATTTAAAATATATAAAACAGAAATATTGTCAAACTATATCACCATCATCATCACCACCGTATTGAGGTGCCCGCCATGCCCGTATTGAGGAGGTAGAGAGAGCACAAGTCAACTTTCGCTTCCACGTCGTACTGTATACTCTCCATTATAAAGATTTTTCAATCTTTCCTCTTTCATAATTGGATTTATTTGGTCATGCCACGTTTTTCTACGTCTTTTCAAATATTTCGTACTTTTTTACACTACTTGTTTTTCAATTATCTGTGTTTGGTGTTTGTGTGTTTTGCGCAGTGCGGGCTGTGCGCCTCTGGGCAGTCTCGTATTGTGTTGGTAACATGTGATTTTGTACAATTTGATACATGTTTCTTTCTGATATTATTTTCACGCTACGATTAGCGCTACGCTCAAACAGAGATTATCTATTGGCTTTTCCAGTTCACCGCTCCTCTTTTTTTACGTCCTTCTTTACTGTCCATGCAGTGAGACTCTGGAATCAGTTACAAACCAATATAAGACTCGCTCCGTCCTTGGCACGCTTTAACTCTTTCACGGCTACGGACCACTTAAATGGCCCATACATAATCGTGCCGTCCTGGCGAGCGGCCATTTAAGTGGCCACTAACTTTGCGTGTGGATATCTCGGTCAAAATTAAATCTTCTTTAAAATTTTTAACCTGAATATAAGACAAAACGTGTCCTCTAGTGACATCTCTTTTAAAATCATCAAAACTTCAAGTATTTGATCCATAAGAAGGATTTAAACAGACCCCTTGCAGGCCGTCGATATTTAAAGCATTTTGAATAATCGCGCCATGCGTTCGGGCGATCCGAAGGTCATGTTTCTAATGACGATTGCTCCCGATCAATATGAAGTATTATGCGTCGATATTTTTTTTGTAAATACGCGTATTGCGTATTTACAAAAATTGCTTTTTCATTGTTTATGGATTATTGTTTTCTTCGATTATTGCTTCTTATATTGTCGCAATTTATTTATAGCTTTGATTTGGATACCATTACACAAACTGTTTTTTAAGAGATTTTAACATTCACTTACTTTTACAACTTTTCAAATCGTCGTTATTTTTTATGTTACGTGTGTTATACGCCTTTGAAAAATTCATAAATTTTTTAAAATAACTTTAAAAATTCAACACCGCTTATATTATCAATATGGCTAAAAGGAACTTGACTGGAGAGGAAATTGAAGATATCACGGTAGTAGAACTTGATTCAGATTTTGAATTAACCGATGAAGAAGACGATGTTGATCCATTAGAAGAAGAGCAGAGAATGGATGATACAATTATTCCAGATATTGGAGCAACAACCAGCGGCAATGTGGAACCAAACGAACTATTAGAAAATGTATTTTCTTCATGGAGCCGAGGTTCATTTGCGCCAATAATCCACGAGTTTGATGAATTTTCATCTGGCATCTTGCCCTCGTGCCAACTTACACCAGAATCATCCGAACTCGATATTTTCGAATATTTTTTAAATAAAAATATAATTGAAAATGTGGTACAACAGACTAACCAATTTTATAATTAAAAAAAATTGAGTAAGGAATATTCCGCTAAATCACGAATTCAACGCTGGGTGGATACAAATGTACCAGAATTATATGTATTCTTTGGTGTCCCAATGTTGATGACACGAAATAAGCATTTAACCATACGGGAACATTGGTCCACAGACCCACTTTTAAATAGCCCAATTTTTGGCAAGACTATGTCAAGGGACCGGTATGAACTGATTTTAAATATGTTACATTTTTCTTATAACAATATAACAAATAGTGGTGACAAATTGCGTAAAATAAGATTATTGCTTGATCATACTCGCAAAGTTTTTACAAGTATCATGCTGCCTCACAAAAACTTGTGTATCGATGAGAGCATAGTTGTTTTCAAAGGTCGTCTTATGATAAAACAATACATCCCTTCCAAACGTCACAGATTCGGCATTAAATTATTTGTTTTATGTGATGTTGAAACCGGTTGTGTGTTAGATCTAATTGTGTATTGCGGTGATGGAACAGAAATAATTTATGATAAATCGTTGGGTATATCGGGTGCAGTTATCAAAACGCTTCTCAATGACTATCTTGGAAAAGGACACAACTTGTGGTGTGATAACTGGTACACAAGCCCACAATTATTTAAGTTTTTACATGACAATAAAACAAATGCATGTGGAACCGTTCGAAAATCTCGTAAAGGTATGCCCAACTTCAAAAAAACCAAGAAAGGAGACATTGATTCTCAACATTGTGGACCCTTGTTGGCTATAAAATGGCACGATAAGAGAGAAATTCATATGCTGACAACAATTCATAGTGACAGATTTATTTCAACAGAGAAATTAAATTATAAAACTGGCGAACAGGTAAAAAAACCTGAGTGCATTGTGGATTACAATAAAAATATAGGTAGTGTGGACAAAACCGATATGATGCTTAGTAGTTTAAATTGCCTTCGAAAAACTTTAAAATGGTATAGAAAGCTGGCTTTTCATTTTGTTGATCTATACATGCTAAATTCATATTTTATTTACAAGCATACAACCGGAAAAACAATAGGTTTAGCGGAATTTCATTTAGCAGTTATAAGACAAATATTTGAAAAATATAAACTAGCATCAAAATTGTCCCATTCATCTCCGTCCACTAGCAATCCACTACATTTTGGTTTAGCGGGTTCAATAATAGCCGCACACAGTCCTATAGAAATTCCAGGAACTGAAAACTGTGCGGAACCTTCTCGTCGATGCTATGAATGCGCTCATAAACATAAATTAAGGAAAAGATCTAGATATATGTGTGGTGAGTGCAATGTGAGTCTGTGTGTAAAATGTTTTCGACCATTTCACGCCAGCAAACACTTTCCACAGTAGAAATATTATTATTGCAGTGTACTTATCGTAATAAATCTTTTCGTCAAAATCCAAAAACATACTTTTATTTGTATAATAGTGTTATAAGAATATTTTCTAATATTACGTGTATAGTGTCAGCTAAAACATGAATCGGCGCACAGTTCCATACTGCTCACTTCGGGATAATGAAGGTCAGGCGGTGAGTAATATTTGTATGTAGATACAGAATAAACATGAAAACACTCGATCCCTTTGATCAATTGATAAAAATATAATCTTAATGTGTTCCTTATGCTCAAGTTCATGTTTATAAACTGTAATGTGATGACTGTTTGACATAATTATGATGTAATTGAGATAAATCACTTGACTGAGAAAACTCTTAATTTTTAGTCAGTAAAATAACGTGTTTCATTCCCGATTTTTCTTTTCCTTTCCTCTCCACCATCCCTTCCTTTCCTTTTGATTGATGATATCTCACTTTATATGAAAAATAATGTTCGGGTGATTGTCCGTCTTTGTGGGGTTCGTGGGCATATGCTCACGTATGTGTTTATAGATTTCGTGGGAATGGATAGTCATTTGAATGATTTATGTAACCATGTAACTTTTGTCTGGTTGGCTGGAAGGGGTTGTCGCCTGGAAATAAGCCCGCTAGATTGTATTTGCAATAAAAGTGTTAAATAAATAAATAAAATAAATATTTTTTTTTTTTTTATACATTATGTCCTTAGTACGTTGAACACTGCACCGTTTATTTATATGATATAAATACATAAATAATATAAGAGTATGCATGATGAGGTGTGGCAGAAGCGAAATATGTGTGCCAAGATCGAATGAAGTAGAGACCTTTTCTCTCTGGTTACCACAATAGGGTTATGGCATGACGGTGATAATAAAGGAATATATATTTTAATTTCACTAATATGGCTCTGCTTAGAGAAAAAAATAATAGACTGCACTCATACAAGACGGGCCGTGCCGCCTAGGGAGAGAGAATTAATAGGAAGCTATAAAGTATGTATATTAGGAAATCAAACGCTGCAACGAATGCACACAGCACCGCGGCACGGGATCGTGCGATCGTAAATCTGAATAGAAAGCGGGCAAGACGCAAGGCTGCAATTCATTATGCACCCGGCAGCCACAGGGACGGTCCGATATTTTTCGACGTTCTTCTTCTTGGTCATATATTCTTCCTCTTGGTCAATCCCTCATGACTGAGGGTCATGATCTCTCCGACCCATCTGTCCTACTCCACTAAGTACGATTTTCCAACTATCTTTACCATGGGTGCCTCGCCGTCACAGAGGACCCTGTTGCGTTTCTGACTTGATTAGTCTTCCAGGTTGGGGTCTATCTTTGTTTCGTTGAATGATATACATAAAAAGTGCAATACAATACCAAATTATGTATTTATTTATTATACAGTCAAAAGATCTTTTTAAAAAATATTTTTCTTCTTCCCAGTGTCATGTCAGGTCCCCCCAACGTTGAATATCACCTGAGAGTAGACATTTTTGTCTCCTACAGCCCGAAAAAGATCTCCAACGCCCCTTATGTCAGTCCGATCACGTAGGTATATTGCAGAGCCAGGAGATTTGCCTCCTGCCAACACCTCTTCGGCCTTCTATTTTGCGTTGGATGATCAGATGCTGTAACTTGTACTTTGCTCCTCTAAGTACATGACCCAAGTAGGACACCTTTCGGATTTTAATATTAGTCAGCAACTCTCTATCAACTTTGGCTCTTTGAAGAACCCTTGTGTTGCTGACCATATCCGTCCAGGGTATCCGTTGCATTCTCCGGTGCATCCACATTTCGAATAATGTGGATGCATAAAAAATATTAAGTAAACTAAATCATAATTTACATTTCAGGACATCTCTCGAAACTGCGAATGTTAATTGCGTAAAGTAATTTGTATTTTTTTATAATCTTTAAGTTATATTATGGAGCACAACGACGCGAATAATATCGAAAGTTGTTTACTTGTTATAGCTGCCCCTGCATTCCTAGAGCACCCGAATTATTAGCGCTCTAAGATTAGTATCTACTCGTTTAATCCTTAACCAGGCACTGCACGCGCATCCCAACTAATTAATTACCGACTGGTTGGGAATGATTATTTTATAACAATGTACAATCATTGCCGCTTGTGCAACTCCAAGTGAGGTTGTAACCTAACCACAAACTGAAATTTTTAACATTATTATTTACTGTTATTCTCCGCTTTCTTCAACAAATATTATAAACTCGTGTTGCCACAGAGCCGGATCTTAAAAACAATTTTTTTTTTCAGAACAATACATAGCGGGACCTTAAATTGAACTCCGTGTCCTGGTTGGTAAGATATCTCTCTTCCAGCCCGAGGGTTGCCGGTTCGATTTCCATTAGAATCCAAATTTAAATATGATTCCAGTCTGGTTATCACTCAATACCTCTAACATCTTTCTGGTTGCTTGTAAGAGACTCTCACATGGCAATAAGCCCCCCAGGTCGTGCTGTATACAGCAAAAGTGAAATACAATACATACATATCATCACGCCGTGTTTCTTGCGGGTTAGGTAGAGTGAACAGGTCTCCAAATTTTCCATCCAACAACACAACTTTCAACTCCTTCATATTCATAGATCTTGCTATGCATGCATGCTTTATTATTCATACTTCTCACTTTACCATCCTTCAAAATCTGGTCTATTTGATCCAACTACGTCTATCTCGATCTACCTCTTAAATGCACACCTTATCATACACCTCTGACTTGTATACTCGCTTAGTCATTGGTTCCCTCCATATGTCTAAATAACCTTAAAGCTCCTTTTTTTCATTTACCTTAAAAACATCAATTTTCTTTATACAGTATTATTGGTGTCCTCGTTCCGCCTTTGTTCATACATTGATATATCATATTTTTTTCTTAGACAATGATACAACAATAAATCATCGTGAACAATACAGAATTAATTTGGTTTAGATATATTTATGGATGTGATTATGCGAGAAATGTTGAATCTAAAAAAATTTTTTTTTTGTTTATACAAGATATCGAAAATGCACAGATAAATTCCGTACATGCAAAAATATCAAGACCGTTTAATGATTATTTGATGGATTACTTACATCTAGCTTTTTAAAACCTTTTTGCATACCTACGCCCATGTGCAAGAAAGGTTCAACACATAAATTATATTGTAATTTATTTTTAACAAACACTGTTTATTCCACTTTTTTATGACGGTATAACCCTACCGGTTTCAAGGCTTTCACCTCATCTTCAGGGGAGCGCAAACAAGACTAAATGCTGTTCGGACTGGTACCGATATAGACACTTCAACGGTTGGAGGCGGGAGGGGTGAGGGGAAGGCTAGGTATTATTTCGGCCAAGAGCGGGGAGATTTTGGGGAAATAACTATTCAACAGATGCTCTGATCTGTATATTGACTTAGAAATTTCTAGGGCCTCCAATCTGTCCAATCTATTTCCGTTGTCGCTAATATGTAAGAATTTGGCATCATTGATAGAAAAAGTATGATTCTCACGGTGACAATGATTAGCCATTTCAGAATAAATTAGAGGATTTGTTAAGGCAGATTGGTGTTCACGAAATCTCTTTTCAAAAGATCTTCCTGTCTTTCCTATATAGAAATTATCACAGTCAGCACATAAAAGTTTATACACACCGCTGTTGTTAAGTATTCCATTTTTGCCTTTCCCATTAAATAAGAGTTTCCGGAGATTGAAGTTAGTGTAAAAAGCTGGCTTTATGTGACTTGGAATATTTTTGGTTATTTCATTTGATATATTTTTTATAAATAGGACTTTGCTCCATTTATAGGTATGCTTATAGGTGTCGTTAAATATATAATCTTTTATGAGTTTCTTTTTTGTTTTGTTTTTTAAAAGTGAATCAATGAGGCTTCCAGGATAGCCATTATTTGTAGCAATTTTTTTTATGGTTATTAATTCCTTTTTAAAATTGTCGTCGGTTAATGGGACACTGAGCAATCTATGAAGCATACAGTTAAAGGCGGCGAATTTATGATTATTAGGATGGTTAGAAGTTGCTGGAATTATGGAGTCTGAATAAGTATTTTTCCTATATATATCAAAGTCAAATGTGCCTTTTTTCCGAGATAATGTTAGGTCCAAGAAATTTAATTTTCCGTCCTGTTCTGTTTCTAATGTAAATTTTATAAAACTTTCTATAGAATTTAAATATTTAAGAAAATGGTGTAATTGTCTATCGGTACCCGTCCAAACACAAAGAATGTCATCTGCATACCTAAACCAGCACAGAACATTTTTGGTTAGCTTAAAATTACTCCTAAAGATACATTTTTCAAAATAAACAGAAACAAACGAATGGTTTAGCTATTGGCTCACCGTTGTCTCCACTTCTCAGTGAAATATTTATGAACTATTTTGAAACCGTGAGAATCATACTTTTTCTATCAATGATGCCAAATTCTTACATATTAGCGACAACGGAAATAGATTGGACAGATTGGAGGCCCTAGAAATTTCTAAGTCAATATACAGATCAGAGCATCTGTTGAATAGTTATTTCCCCAAAATCTCCCCGCTCTTGGCCGAAATAATACCTAGCCTTCCCCTCACCCCTCCCGCCTCCAACCGTTGAAGTGTCTATATCGGTACCAGTCCGAACAGCATTTAGTCTTGTTTGCGCTCCCCTGAAGATGAGGTGAAAGCCTTGAAACCGGTAGGGTTATACCGTCATAAAAAAGTGGAATAAACAGTGTTTGTTAAAAATAAATTACAATGTCTTTAAACCTCCACAACGTTAATGCCTTAACTATAAACAACAACATAAATTATATTTTTATATAAAAAATAATATGCCGTAAAATGTGCAATTAATGGTTAGTGTTAAAAATGGAAATTAGGAGAAATTATTCAAGAAAAAATATTTCAAAAATCATCTGAACAGAACTTTATAATTGTATTTTTATAAAATTATATGACATACAAATTAGTTTGGCTCCATCCCCTGTTTTCTAATCAATTAGTTATTGTTTTGAATCATGGACCCTTAAAGTTGGTAGTATGAACCGACTGGAAGCATTCGAAATGTTGATGCACCGGAGAATGCTACGGATACGCTGGACGGATATCGTCAGCAGCACAAGAGTTCTTCAAAGAGCCAAAGTTGATAGAGAGTTGCTGACTAATATTAAAATCCGATAGATGTCCTATTTGGGTCATGTACGAGTACTTAGAGAAGCAAACTACAAATTACTGCACCTGATCATCCAAGGCAAAATGGAGAGTCGAAGAGGTGTTGGCAGGAGGCAAATCTCCTGGCTCCGCAATATATGTGATTGGACTGGTATAAGGAGCGTTGGGGATCTTTTTCGGGATGTCGGGGACAAAGATGCCTACTCTCAGGTGATACTCAACGTTGTGGGACCTGACATGACACTAGGAAGAAGTTATTGTATTACACTTCCTAGCATACAGTACAGTTGATTCCTAAGTGGTAATCTCATCCAACCGACCTCATAAACGCTGTGTTTTTTAATTTATGAAAAGAATTTTAGGATATTTAACAATAAATTATTGTTAAATTATAGAAGGCAGTTCACAATTTCATAAACATTTGTTCGATTGAGTTATATAACTTTCTTTGCATATAATACAAGCTGGTTGGCTTATTACCACGTGCTAATATTTTCCAAATAATCAGAAAGACATTACAATCGAACCTGCAACCTCAACAAAGACACGTGTCTTACCAACTAGGTCACGGAGGACGTCAATGATCAATAAGTACAAAATATTAATAAATTCTGTTCGAATGCTTTTTATGTATGTCTGTAATAAAAATAAGCAATTCTCCCCGTTCCAGCTTTATGTTACGTCGGCCAATGAGTTAATTTCTAATTTTGTACCCACACTTATATGTCGAAGTATTTACTTATTAAGCTGAATTTAAACATAAAAAAAGCTTTGAATAGGTCTAAAGATCAAGGTTACAGAGATAATATTTTAAGGAACTGGGAATACCTCGGGAGAACACGAGAGAATACCTTGGGAGAAAGTGTGGAATTGATAAATAATGGAAAGCACTGTAGGTAACGATGGGTATCACTAGCTATCTGATCCTATCTGAGAAAATATAGAACAATAGACGTCCTCCAGATTCTAGTTGATAAGACGCTCGTCTCCCAGCCCGAAGGTTACGCAGATTTTTTCTTTAACATATTTCTGATTGGTTGTAAGATATAACCACATGGCAATAAGCCCGCTAGGTTGTACTGTATACAACGGAAGTGTTATACAACACAATGCAACAATACATTATTGAATTGAACTTAGAACTTTTTTAATGTACAAACGTCGGAGATCCCAGAATACCGAATGCACTTAAGCCTACCGAATCTTCCGATTCTGCAAAACAACTAATTCTCATGAAAAGAAAAAACTGTTTTACACAATCAGATTTCGTTTTACAGTTTCAAATTCCTTCTTGTTGTTTCTTTGTCTGGTTTCGTGGTTTTTATAATTGCATACTGTCAAGAGTTCAATATGATGTACATATTTTAGATCAGGGGTCTCCAAACTACAGCCCGCGAGCACCACCAATCCGGCCCGTCATAGTTCATTTTGATTACATTGTAAAATTTACAATATAAGTAAATCATACAAAATAATAATGCTAGTTAACAAGGTTTTTGTAACCAGGGTAAAAACGGCTATTTTAGGTAAATTTTTGTGTGTTGATAACGAATATGAACTTTAAAATGTTCCATCACGTACCTTTTAAGAGAAAAACCTGAAATTAGTTTTTGACTGAAACTGAAACTTTTGAAAGATGAAAAGTTCGAAAAAAATTCAGTGTTGAAGAACTAGAAGCTTGGAAAGCCTTTGGAAGAGTTGTTAGTGGTTTCCTAGGTAATAATAAAGCTGACAATTACGAGAACTCTTGCAGTTGTACAAGAACTCTTGCAGTTACCAGAATCTAGAATGTCCCGCTTTTATTCTGCTTTTTTTATTTTCCTATGTAACAACATTGCATTATGTGTCTAAATTTAGTATTTCAGGAGTTTATTTATTTTCATTGTTGTAATTACGACTTTTGAAATGCGCAAAAACGTACTTATTTTATAAAAACACTCCCCCTTATGTTACACAAAAATGTTACGTGTAACAAACTTTTCACTGCGATTTTCGTAATCAGCAGGGTCGATTTAATAAGAATCAGCTAATTTAATCTCTGTTACAGACAAAAAGTTAAAATTTATCAACTAGTGTAATCAAATGTTTTTATTTAATGACCAATTAAGAAACACAATAACTGACAAACATAATGAAGTTGAACATTTTAACTGTAATTAATGATGAGATTTATCCTAAAAACTTACAATAAGCGACATACATAGGTAATTCACATAATGAAATTAAACATTATAATTATGATTAATGAGAGGAGCGGAGTCCATCCCCGCACCCTGCGCCATAGCTATCTCACTCGCCGGCTAGTCCCAATACGAAAATTTGCGCGTAATTCAAAACTACAGTATGTTGGTATAATGAGCTAGCTAGGTCTTGGCCCTTGGGACTTAGTGGAGGAGTCAGTATGGCCCTTAGGCTAAAAAGTTTGGAGACCGTGTTTTAGATAATAACCATCTGGTATATACTATTAATACCTCAAGAACAATTCTCAAAAAATCTCTTAATAATGTTATTTAATGTTTGTTGTTGAGCTTACCTGAAGCTCTTGGTGTATTTGGTGTCATGGACGTAGGAGTCGCCGTGGTGAGTCAGTGGATCATCGCTATCATCACCGGAGTGCTCATCGCTAGTGTGCCCTCCTTCAGCGGCAACCATCTGAGGATAAAAAAATAATATGAAATTAGTTTTTTCCGCGATGGATGACTGCTTTATTTTCGAGTTCGACGATTTTAAAGCAGAACGAAACAAAGGTGGGACAATCAAGAAACTGGCGCGATATGGCGCTGTGGGTTGAAAAACATCTGATGTTCTCGCGGTCGGGTTCGCCCTGTATTGGTGGGGTGTATCTCGACCGGGGGATGTTTACTTATTTAACACTTTTATTGCAAGTACAATATGGCGGGTTTATTGCCAGTCGGCAATCTCTTCTAACCGACCAGACAAAAGTAAAAAAAAACAAGTTACATAGTCGCAAAAAATATTCAAATTACTATCCATCCACCAACACATACGTGAGCATATGCTCACTAACCCCACAAAGACGGACAGTCATCCGAACATTCCTTTTCATATAAAGTAAGATATCATCAATCAAAGGAAAAGGTGGGGATGGTGGTAAAGAAAGGAAAAAATGAGGAATGAAACACGTTATATTACTGACTAGAAATTAAGATTTTTTACAGTCGCTTCTTAAAGCATGCCAAGGACGGAGCGAGTCTAATATTGTTATGATATGAGGCCAGATCTTCTGACAGCTTCTCTTTTAAATGTGTTTCCTGCAATTTATCTTGATATGAGTATATACTATATACGAGGCATATCCAGAAAGTAAGTGTACTGAATTTTTGTAGGTTACAATTTTTTTTATTTAAACAAAAAAATTACGTGGTTACCGTAGTACATATGTAAGCTATTTTTCGACATAGTCGCCATTCCTCTCAATGCAGGTGGTGAAGCGGGGTATCAATTTTTTATGCCTTCCTCGAAGTAGTTTCCCGCCAACCCCTCCGTCCACTTCTCCACCTCCTCCTTTACCTCCTCGTCGGCTGAAAACCTTTTTCCACCCATGTGCAGCTTCAGGGAGGTAAAGAGATAGTAATCTGAAAGTGCTAGGTCAGGGGAATGCGCGGGATGGTTCAGGACATCCCATTTAAACGAGGCGAGCAGTTCCTTCGTGGCGTTGGCCGTGTGTGGTCTGGCATTGTCGTGCAGCAGGCAGACTCCCCTTGTCAGCATGCCTCTCCTCTTGTTCTGAATCGCCCTCCGCAATTTTTTTAGGGTCTCACAGTATCTTGCAGAGTTAATGGTCTCCCCTTGAGGCATATATTCAATTAAAATTATGCGTTGACAGTCCCAAAACACGGATGCCATGATTTTCTTGGCTGAAATTGTGGTTTTGAACTTTTTGGCGGAGGGTGAAGAGGTGTGACGTGACCGTTTTTAAACTCGCGACACCACTTGTACACACTCGTACGATTCATAGCTTTATCACCATATGCAGTTTTCACCTCATTATAAACCTCAACCGGAGGTTTTCCCTTCCAAACGAGATAACGGATGACGCCGCGTATTTCGCACTTGGCGGGAGATTGGATTGACATTTTTCACGAAACGTTTTGTCGCGTCGACACTTCTCAACGTACTGTCCTCGAACCGGTCTCGTTGTGGAGGGGAAGAGTCAGGCTACACGGAAGTGTAGCCAACATGTCGAAAATAAAATCCATCCGGTCGTGAGAGCCTCAGTACACTTACTTTCTGGATACGCATAGTATATACTACCTGCCGCTGCAAAACTGGTGCCGAAAGATCTCAATTTCATGCAAAAAAAGGACCGCGTTGAAATCGCGAAAGACATGATTTCGATGAGTTTTTGACCAAAAACAACACGACCACTATCCAGCAGCCTTTAAATTCACCTGATCTGGCTCCCTGCGACTTTTTCCTGTTCAACTGTCTTAAAAAGCACTTCGCGGAACGCGTTACAGCACCCAAGAGGATGTCATAAAAAAATCGAAGACGGCTCTGATGGACATACCGAAAATTGAGTACCAGCGGTGTTTCGAGGATTGGATCAAGCGCTGGCGTAAGTGCGTTGCAGTCGATGGGGAGTACTTTGAAGGGGACCATATCGATTTTGATGAATAAACTTATATTTTCGATTTTATGAATAAAGTCCTAAAACTTTTTGATCGAGGTAGTATATGCTATTTCGGTATGTATTTATATATGTATGTACATACTATGTTGCTATCAATAAAGTTATATTTATTTAATTATTATTTATATCTCAAGGGCAACAAAATTATGCGGAAAAAAGGAAAATGGCGTAAACCTCCATAAAAAACGACTTTCATGGCCTAATTGGTCAGAACTCTGCCTTATTGAAGCTGTCTTCCAATCCAGTTCGAATTGTCTTCCTGCCTTCGAATTCAGTTGGAACTGTTTTCTGGTCTTCCAGTCCAGTCGGAACTGTCTCCCTGTCTTCCAGTCCAGTTGTAACCCAGATTTATTACACTCTCGTTTTATACAGTACAATCTGGCGGGCTTATTGTCATGTGGCAATATCTTTTAATCAACCAGAAATATGTAAAAGAGGAGAATAAAATCCAGACTGAATTCCTTTGAAAAAAAAACTGGGGTCCAACAGGTTGATAGATAAGCATCTCACCAACCAGGCCACGGAGGTTGTCAACTTTCTGGTTGGTTGGAAAATGTTGTCACAAAGCAACAAGTCCGCCGGGTTATAAGGTTTACAATGTTATTCATAAAATAACTTATAATTTTAAAAAAAATTAACTATTAAAAACACTTTGGAGTACGCTGGCACTGTCCGTGACTATACTATATATTAGAAAGGGATCTTCATGAATAATATGGTTTAAACGGTCCTCATCGAAGTCCATCGGTCGTCCGGAACGCTCCATATCTTTCAGGTTGAAATTACCGTCATTGAAACGCATAAACCATCGACGAGCTGTCCTTTAATTCATAGCATATTCACCGTACACTTCGCAAATATCGCGAGCAGCTTTGGTAGCTTTATTCCCTCGATTGAACGCGAACAGAAGGAGGTGTCGAAAATGCTCACTTTCGTCTACTTGACATTCCATTTTGAAGGCTTGTAATCAAATAAAATGATATATGTAACGTAAAAGCAAATACAATATCTTGTAGAGGAGAAAATTTTCTTTCGAATGACGTATAACATTTGCCATTTTGTTTTACTTTTGGTGCTCATTTTTAAATTGGAAAAAAAACGGACACAACTTATGTTAATACCCAATATATGACATAATCAAAACTTAATTGAAATCTAATCTTGGACAAAAAATATTGTCAGATATGGATATTCTTTTCATTGAATCAATTTCGAACAAAATCAATTTGAATAAGTTTATTTAACCAGGAGTTTACGTACCATCATTCCTACATGTAATTTTATGTTTAATAATCTTAATGTTCAATTTCTTAGAAATAGTTAATACCTTCATACTACTTATAACTAGATAACAATTCTTACAACGAATTATTTAGCACGTACATGTCCACTCATTCAGGCCACTTGCATTCCATCACATTCACTCAGACCTTGGTACTCCTTGCTATTACTGTAGGTGGACTAGTCAGGCAATAGACGATGCTTCGGAAGTCTGTGCTTATAACAGAAAGGTAGGTCGGACTGACTCTCGCGAACTCCCAGGGTAGCGATTAGAGGATAGTTGTGGTTCTGTTGGCTTTTATAGAACTTCATGGTCCAAGTAAGGATGTGGTGTTGGAGGATTTTTTCATGCTATTCAGTTTAAAGACAGGAATCATTAGGCATCTATTGGGTTTTTCGGAAACGTATTTCGTATTTTAGACTAAATTTAAACGTGGGCGTGGCTGGTGTGGTATCCATCCATATATGATCTAGCTTGTTCAAGCCTAAAACTTTTGGAACGCAGTTGTAAGGGCTCAATTCTCAATAGGAAGGTCTCGGTCTGGTTAAATATAACAGTTTTTTTGTCAAAAATGCTCACACACGCTAGACAAAAGGGGTTGTTATTGCTTTTACATGCGCGATAGTATTACGGATACGAGCGATGACAAACTGCGGATAAATAATGAAAAAATGTCATTTTAAGAAGCGTATTGAAATTTTTAAAAAATACGGAATACTTGCTTAAGAAACGCTAGACAAAGGGGGTTGTTATTGCTTTTACATACGCGATAGTATTACGGACACGAGCGATGACAAACTGCGGATAAATAATGAAACAATGTCATTTTAAGAAGTGTATTTAAAAAAATACGAAATACTTGCTTAAGTACTTGGAATGATTAACAAAGAAAATTAACCAGAGAACCATCTGACGTGTCTAGTATTCGGAGAAGGTTATTTCAGTTATTAAAATACGAGGAAAAATATAAATCTGCAGTACCCGTGTTCCTCAAACAATTCATAGTTTTTATTTCCAAGTCAGTTAAATTAATAAATTTATAACAGTTTTATTTATTTATTTTATTTATTATTACACATGACAAGAAAAATATATAATTTGTGAAAAAACTACAGGTAATTTAATTTGGACATACATTATTTTAATGGATCTGGGTTTGTCGCATCCCCAGTAAACTAGGCTTTTGCCTGTATCTCACTGAGGATATTTAGCATGAAAAAATAAATCGATACTTCTTTCCGATTTTCGATTACACAAAAAGAAAACCCCGTTACACGTTCTCATCAACCTGACAAACAGTGACACTCAATTACAACTGGAAACATCATGAGGAATCAAACTCTTCACACATCATCACTCCAGAAAGACCAAACTAGTTCATCCCATAATATACCGCACACAATCATAAGAATAAAAATTAAAACAAAAATATACAGAAACACAAATACAAAACAACAAGAAGAAACCTACACTCAAGAGCCCACACAAATCTTTTCCACACGTCATTCATCCTGAAAGTCCAAGTACTCAAAATCCTGTCGCAATAACAACCACGCTCCGATCGACTGTCTAAATGGTTTTCCTTCCTTTATCTTTATTGAATTCGGCACGCCATTGTACGTCACGGGAGCCAAATAAGCATATTGCCTTTGGGCAAAAGAGGTTATTGATAGCAACACTTGAATAAATAACTAATATTGATAGCAATGTGAAATAACACACATATAACATATAGTATGTTAAGGCATTGGAAAAGAAAATAAATTTGGGAAGCTATCAAAGGGTTTAGGTTCATCTCATAACATCCTTCCAATCGAGATAACAGACTATCCTTATTTCTAACTACCTTATCTCCATACAGCTTTTAAACAACTTTAGTCTCGGGTATGGTACGTTGATCATACAGCTTTTCAACAAATTTAGTCTTGGAGGCGTTAAATCTGTGCTCGAAGATACATATCAACTTTTTGATAGGAAGTTGGTCAGCTTAGTGATAGAAATAAACATTTCACTGTTGGAGTTGAACGTTTTAGTCATAGGAATAAATACTTCACTGTTGGCGTTAGGCATCTTATTCATAGGAAGAAATATTTCACTGTTGGCGTTGATCGTTTTAGTCACAGGAAGAAATACTTCCCTGTTAACATTAAGCATTTTATTGTAGGAAGAAATATTTCGCTGTTGGAGTTGAACGTTTTAGTCATAGGAATAAATACTTCACTGTTGGCGTTAGGCATCTTATTCATAGGAAGAAATATTTCACTGTTGGCGTTGATCGTTTTATTCACAGGAAGAAATACTTCCCTGTTAACATTAGGCATTTTATCGTAGGAAGAAATATTTCGCTGTTGGAGTTGAACGTTTTAGTCATAGGAATAAATACATCACTGTTGGCGTTAGGCATCTTATTCATAGGAAGAAATATTTCACTGTTGGCGTTGATCGTTTTAGTCACAGGAAGAAATACTTCCCTGTTAACATTAGGCATTTTATTGTAGGAAGAAATATTTCGCTGTTGGAGTTGAACGTTTTAGTCATAGGAAGAAATACTTCATTTTTGGCGTTAGGCATCTTAATCCTTAGGAAGAAATATTTCACTGTTGGAGTTGAACGTTTTAGTCATAGGAAGAAATACTTCATTGTTGGCGTTAAGCATCTTATTCATAGGAAGAAATATTTCACTGTCGGAATTTGCCATTTTAGTCATAGAAATAAATAAATCCCTGTTTGCGTTGGCCATTTTAGTCATGGGAAGAAATATTTCACTGATGGCGTTGGCCATCTTAGTCATATCAAGAGATTTTAAGAGTAAATGTAAGATGTACATACCGAGGGATTTTCAAAAGGGAACTTGGGACATATCAAGGAATTTTAAAAGTGAATTTAGAACATAACAATGGATTTTAATAGTGAATTTGGGACACACAAAGCGATTTTAAGAGTGAATTTACATAGAACAATCGATTGGCGGTCGGGAAGCTTTAGTTCAGCTTGCGCTGTTAAATGTTTGAAAACCGCCTGGGAATATAAATTTAACGTGACACCTTGATGCACACACGTAAAACAAATATGATTGCAATAAAGGTGTCGAGTATTTATTTCAAGAAATGAGATAAAGTCTTTGACATGATGTACTCGTATTTTATCATCAATAATGGCGAATATTCTCAAACAAAATGCTATATTTACTCTACAAGACACGCAGCAACTTTAAATTGGAATGAAAATGCGTCAATTATGACGACATCATTTATTTAGGGGAAGATCGTGACCGAACTCGAGGGCTTCGGGTTTAGTACCTAATTTTCATGTAACTACAGTGCATTTATGATTTTTTTCAATAAGGTTTGGTTAGTAGGGAGGGACTTTTTTATTTCTTTACAAACAACGGGTTAATAGAATTACAGCAATCTCTTCCAACCAACTAGACAGGACTTGAGAATGAATATAACGAAATGCAAAATCATGGAGATAGAAAAGTGTGAAAGAAAAAGTAAATGCGACGTATGGGTGAGTTATGAAATTTTAGAGCCAATTGAGGAATTCTACTATTTGGGGAGTATTTTCTCGGACGATGGAAGAGTTAAAGGGGGTATCGAACGGCGTGTAGCGATAGAAAACAGTCGATAGAGCACTAAGACATATATACTCGAACACGACAGTGTCAAAATATGCTAAGATAAGATAGTCCACAATAGTATTTGCACTTACGTGAAGTACGGAAGTGAAACACAAACGTGCAAAGACTAAAAAAAGCAAAACACACACCGTAAAAAAGTTCCATGCATTTAGAACAGGACTGGCCAACCCACGACCCGCGGGCCACATGCGGCCCGCAGCGCCCTTATGTGCGACCCGCGGTTATATATGACGAATCAGTTTTTTTTTACTACCATACAAATTGCATACATATAAAAGAGAAATATATTTAGGAATTATTAATAACTTAGAATTCTAATTCATTATATTAACTTATAAATACATTTTGTTGTTGGTTAAAAGTTATTAGTTTACTGTTTTGATTTCAATTGTTATCAATATTTTAGTTTTTTTTTTGTATAGTTCGTATTAATATTGATTTTCTGTAAAGGTTCCAGCTATTAAAATTAATACGAGTAAATAAAGTGTGGTGTTTACGAACTGATTTTTATTCATTCATTCATTTCCGTATCCGGACCATTGATGATGTCATGTGTTTCCAATAGGAGGCAATAGAGATCGCCCTATAATTCGCATCAATTAGGTCCTGTCCAGATGGTGTAGTCTTAATGTTAGGACAAACTAGCATGTGTTATGACTTCTTAATGTTAGGACAAACTAGCATGTGTTATGATTTCTTAATGTTAGGACAAACTAGCATGTGTTATGACTTCTTAATGTTAAGACAAACTAGCATGTGTTATGACTTCTTAATATTAGGACAAACTAGCATGTGTTATGACTACTTAATATTAGGACAAACTAGCATGTGTTATGACTTCTTAATGTTAAGACAAACTAGCATGTGTTATGACTACTTAATATTAGGACAAACTAGCATGTGTTATGACTTCTTAATGTTAGGACAAACTAGCATGTGTTATGACTTCTTAATGTTAGGACAAACTAGCATGTGTTATGACTTCTTAATATTAGGACAAACTAGCATGTGTTATGACTTCTTAATGTTAGGACAAAATAGCATGTGTTATGACTTCTGTATATCACATTCTATACTACTTTCGTCTAAAAAAATCCACATTTGCATGTTCACGTTGCATCTATTCCCTCCTACCCAGAGTCTGTCCAGTGATCTCCAAATAGGCCAAGACAGTTGGTCTCCAGATTTCATATTTTTCGAGAGCTTCTTCCAGTCGACAAGTTTTTTTTTTTACACTTCAGAAAACGCGCTTTATCCGGAAGATTCGTCAGTTCTTGCGCATCTCTTCATGAAACTATTCCTGCATTTAAATCTGGATTTTGCTGACTGGTGACCATATAACATACCATGACCACGTCTTGGGTCCTGAACTTGTGTTTTTTTTTCTGTATCAGCTGCAAAACTTCCACGAATCTCAGGTCAGTTAGTATATTGTCTCAACTGGTGTTGTTTTGAGGTTTTTTTCATAAAAAAAATAAACAATGCGCTCTAGCAGTGATATTTTATCATGACAGAACGCTGTAAAAAAATTATAATTTTTATTAATATTGATGCAAAATTGAAATAGCATTGACTTCGTGACGACGATAAGTCTATTTAAGCGAGGAAAAATCTCGCATAAATTTTCTGACGCATATGATACATAACTGAACAATCATTTTCACAAGAACCTGGATTAAATTTGCTATTCATGCTTCGTAGGTGTGCTGTACAAATACATCAAACTAAAAATAAAAATGTCGCAAAAAAGATTAGCTTCAATTGCCTTGAGTATGTGTGACAAGTTGCCATAACATCTTGGAATATTCAGCAACCTTGTGATACCCCTGCAGTAAGAGTATGATGATTGTTGATATCTCATACGAGTATGTCAGTGCTTTCCAAATATTAGTCCTACTTGACATAATAAAGTGTTATTAATATTATATATTCTAGTGGTTCTAAACCCGAACGCTCGATTAATAGGCCTGTTGAGAATATTGTTTTTCAGCCACGGTCTTCAATATGCCCGAATCGCCAATTCAAATTGTTTGAAGGGCATCATACGAATGTATGAAAAAAAACAACTGTACAGTAATCCCTCTATTTACGTAAACTTCCGTTAACACAGTTTATTCTGTTTGGAACTAGATGAACGGAAAAGGACAGCTAATCAGAAGACTCTAGATGGATTATTTATTCGGTTAACATAGACAATTGAAAAAGCTACAACTTTAAGAGCGACAATAGTAAGAATTTGAGATTTATCCATCGAAAGTGGTTTGGAATAATTCAACACACAAATAATTAAAAATAAATGGTTATTCATAGCAACATAGAATGTACATATATATCTTGAAATCACTTATATATTCAGAGGTAATGGAAAAGTATCAAAATGTCTCAGCTCATCTCATAACATCCCCCAGCCGAGATACACCCCCATCAATAAAGGGCGATCATGGGCGTGAGGACATCAGATGTTTTTAGCCCACGTAACAAATTGAAAGTGCTGTATTTTTTCTTACAAACCGTATTGCTCTAATCAAAATGTGTGTTATTGGTTGTAAGCAGTGATTTTTTTGGGGTGGAGCGGCGCTCTACCACCATTTATTTATTCTTATTTAACACTTTTATTGCAAATACAATCTGACGGGTTTATTGTCAGGCCACAATCTCTTCCAGCCAACCAGACAAAAGTTAATGAAGCAAGTTATGTGGTCGCATAAATCATTCAAAAAATGACTATCCCATCCCCACGAAATCCACAAACATATACGTGAGCACACGCCCACGAACCCCACAAAGACGGACAATCACCCGAACATTAGTTTTCATATAAAGTGAGATATCGACAATCAAAAGGAAATGAAGGGATGGTGGAGAGGAAAGGAAAAGAAAAATCAGGAATGAAACACGTTATTTTACTAACTAGAAATTAAGAGTTTTTTCAGTCGCTTCTTAAAGCATGTCAAGGACGGAGCGAGTCTTATTATTGATTTGTAACTGATTTCAGAGTCTCACTGCATAAACAGTAAAGGTCGATGTAAAAAAGAGAAGCGGTGAACTGGAAATGCCAATAAACAATCTCTATTTGAGCGTAGCGCTAATCCATGATTGGAAAGACGCTGAAATTTTTCGGCGAGATAAGACGGGGCGGCGGGACAGTTAAGGATTTTATACAATAGAAACAGTGTGTGAATTTGGCGTCTAACTGGCGACCTTTTTTACGGCATACAAAAAGCTTGACAAGAAATGAGCTCTGGCCCCCTTTTTTTTTAAAGCACTGGTTGTAAGTAACTGAGACTTATTAAATTAAATAACTTAAATCTATTTTGACTATCACCTATTTTATATAGCATTCAATGACTTCATTTACGCGGTTTTCACATATTTTTCTGGGACCAATTACCCGCGAAAATTGAGGGATTACTGTACAGTATAAACAGTTTATGAAAAAAAATCGACCGTTGAACGAAGTTTTTCGCGGTCGATTACATTTCATCTCCGATTTATCTACAGGGGCGACCCAGAAACACTTAAATCAAGTCAATATTTTTCTTCTTTATAATTAATCTAGCCTGTTTGGATTTTGTCAATAACCACAACTATTTATTATAAATTTTCAATAAAGACAACATAATAAATTCCAAAACATTTTATCAAGTTTCAAGGGATTTTAAAATGAAAACACGCAAAATTTTCTAAGATGATAGTCCACAACAGTATTATAGTGTTAACTTTATGTATCTGAGTGACACGTAGACGCCACAATGTATTACAGAATATAGAATAAAATGATAAGAGATGAATGTAAATTTAAGGCTGAATAATACATTAAGTGAGATGATGAAGGTGGTTTGGGTATATAGAACGAATAAATGAAGACAGACTTTTTCTTCTTCCTAGTGTCACGTCAGGTCCCCCCAACGTTATAATACTTAGAGGAGCAAAGTACAAATTACTGCACCTGATCATCCAAGGCAAAATAGAGGGTCGAAGAGGTGCTGGCAGGAGGCAAATCTCCTGGCTCCGCAATATATGTGATTGGACTGGTATAACGAGCGTTGGAGATCTTTTTCGGGCTGCCGGGGACAAAGATGCCTACTCTCAGGTGATATTCAACGTTGGGGGGACCTGACATGACACTGGGAAGAAGAAGAAGAATATAACGTGTTTCATTACTGATTTTTCTTTCCTCTCCACCATATCCTTTCCTTTTCCTTTGATTGATTATATCTCACTTTTACTTTAATATGAATATATCCAAAAAAATCATAAAGAGGATTAATCATTTGAATATTTTTAGCGACCATTTAACTTCCTTTGTTTTACTTTTAACTGCTTGGTTGGAAGTAATTGCCTTCTGGCAACAAGCCCGCCAGATTATATAAATAAATAAATAAATTTATAGCGTGATGGTATGTATATAAAATTAACTTTAAAATATATTTTAGCGATAATGGACCTATTCGCATATCATTGAAATAGGCCCTTCTTCTAAAGAGAAAAGCAATATAACAATAGTTTGTTGTGATATTTTTGTGGGGGCTTCAGAAACAATCAAACCAAATAGTCGTATATCTCTCATTATTTCATTTTAGTGTGAAGAAGATCTTCAGAGAAGGGGTTCATCTCACAAGGTATGAATTCCCCATCGCCAACAGAACCCATAATTTTAGGATATAGAAAAACTATTCAACAACCAGGTCACCTAGACGACAGACGCATCAGATGCTAACTGGTTTCACGCAACCGTCCCTGATTCCATCTGGATTCTGAGAAGAATTCGCTGGTATGAGTCATAGCTCACACAGCATCCGTTGTGTCGGAAGTCGCGGGATTGCGGATGACGTACGTGGCACATTTGGAAGATCTTTTTTACCATTGTGCTATCGCAGAGCTGTCCAAATTCTCTTACAGAAAACATGCCGATAAGAATAATATTTATTATCCATGTCCGAAATTAAATCGTTAGAGAATTTCCTATATGATGCAAAAAGACCCGTAAAGTAAAAAAAATCATCACGACATTTCCCTTTCGGGGTAGGCAGAAAGGACAGAGCGCAATACTTTCCTTACTCGACACACATCCTTAGTCTCTTCCGTATCAGTATGTACCAAACAATTGTAGTATGTAGTAAACAATTGTAGTACGAAGCGAACAATTGTACTATGTAGCAAACAATTGTAGAATGTGCCAAACAATTGTAGTATGTAGCAAACAATTGCAGTATGTACCATTTTTTTTAGTATGTACTAAACCATTGTAGTATTTGCAAAACAATTGTAGTATGAAGCGAACAATTGTAGTATGTAGCAAATAATTGTAGAATGTGCCAAACAATTGTAGTATGTAGCAAACAATTGCAGTATGTACCAAACAATTGTAGTATGTAGCAAACAATTGCAGTATGTACCAAAGAATTGTAGTATATATAGTAGTTAACAATTGTAGTATGAAGCAAACAATTGTAGTATGTAGCAAACAACTGTAGAATGTACCAAACAATTGTAGTATGTAGCAAATAATTACAGTATGTACCAAAAAATTGTAGTATGTAGTAAACAATTGTAGTATGAAGCAAACAATTGTAGTATATAGCAAACAATTGTAGAATGCGCCAAACAATTGTAGCATGTAGCAAACAATTGCAGTATGTACCAATTTTTTTTAGTATGTACTAAACTATTGTAGTTTGTGCAAAACAATTGTAGTATGAAGCGATCAATTATAGTATGTAGCAAACAATTGTAGTATGTAGCAAACAGCGTATTTTTAGTAATGTCTGAAAAGTCTATAAATTATTAAAAATCTAGCCATTCTCAAGACTAATAAAAAATATAGCCCTATTGTAATGTATTGTATTACACTTTCGTTGTATACAGTACAACATGGCGGGCTTATTGCCATGTGGCAATATCTTTCAATCAACAAGAAAGACATTGAAGATGTCATAAGTGAAAGCCAGACTGGAATCCTTTAAAAAAAATCTAGGTTCCAACGGGAATCAAACCCGTAATATCCAGGCTGGGAGACAAGCGTCTTACCAACCAGGCCACAGAGATCATATTTTACTTAGTGTGGAAACCAAACTTTATGCACATAATATTATATTGTTTATTAATTGAAATTAGTAACGTTGAAACTGCGTGATGGCTTGCCTGTATCAATGATTCTTCAATCGATCCTTTACCTTTTTTTGAGAAACTCTTACCCCAACCACAGAGTTGTCCCGAAGATGCAACTTTATGTATTGTAACTACAATACAGTCTTAAATGAAAACATGACTGGCATATTTTTAAAAAAATCCGAGTTCCAACGAGAATCGAACTCATAACCTCCAGGTTGGGAGACAAGTGTCTTACTAACTAGATCACGAAGGTCGTCATATTGCACCATGTAATAATAAATATATTTTAATTTATTTTTATCAAACACTGTTTATTCCACTTTTTTGTAACGGTATAACCCTACCGGTTTCAAGGCTTTCACCTCATCTTCAGGGGAGTGCAAACAAGACTAAATGCTGTTCTAACTGGCACCGATATACACGCTTCAACGGTTGGAGGCTGGGGGGTGAGGGAGGCATGCCTCATTGATTCACTTTTAAAAAACAAAAAAGAAACTTATAAAAGATTATATATTTAACGACACCTATAAGCATACCTATAAATGGAGCAAAGTCCTATTTATAAAAAACATATCATATGAAATAACCAAAAATATTCCAAGTCACATAAAGCCAGCTTTTTACACTAATTTTAATCTCCGGAAACTCTTATTTAATGGGAAAGGCAAAAATGGAATACTTAGCAACAGTGGTGTGTATAAACTTTTATGTGCTGACTGTGATAATTTCTATATAGGAAAGACAGGAAGATCTTTTGAAAAGAGATTTCGTGAACACAAATCCGCCTTAACAAATCCTTTAATTTATTCTGAAATGGCTAATCATTGTCACCGTGAAAACCACACTTTTTCTATCGATGATGTGAAACTCTTACATATCAGTAGTAACGGAAATAAATTGGACAGATTAGAGGCCCTAGAAATTTCTAAGTCAGTACACCGATCCCAACATCTGTTGAACAGTTATTTTCCAAAAATCTCTCCGCTCTTGGCCGAAATTGTCCCATGCCTCCCTCACCCCCCAGCCTCCAACCGTTGAAGCGTGTATATCGGTGCCAGTTCGAACAGCATTTAGTCTTGTTTGCGCTCCCCTGAAGATGAGGTGAAAGCCTTGAAATCGGTAGGGTTATACCGTCACAAAAAAAGTGGAATGAACAGTGTTTGATAAAAATAAATTACAATGTCTTTAAACCTCCACAACGTTAATGCCTTAACTATAAACAACATAATAATAAATAAGCTTTCTTTTCAAGACGCAAAACCGTTCAGAAAATAAACTTTTTTCGTTATAGAAATAAATTTGACACATCTGCAATCAAATTTCTCCCCTATACACGTGAGTCATATTTCTTTATGAAAAATTCAATTCATCTCTTAGAAATATTAAATTTAGCACTGTGACACGATGATATAAAACGAGTGACTAACATAAGACAGGTATCTCTTTAATTACGTACACCGAGTCATATCAATTTTACGTCATCCACTCGCCAACGGGGTGACTTTACTGAATAAATTTTCCGAGATCGATGTTTTCTCCCGCTTGATAGATAGATAATGAATTGATAATTTTGAAGGACGGACTCCGTGGCCTGGTGGTAAGACACTTGTCTGCCGATCCGGAGGTTGCGGGTTCGATCCTCGGTGGAATCCAGATTTTTTTTAATAGGATTCCAGTCTGGTTAACACTTAGGGCCTATAAAAACATCTTTCTGGTTGGTTGGAAGCGATTGCCACATGGCAATAAACTCGCCAGGTTAAAAAAAAAAAAGGTCTGGAGGAGTACTTGAATCACATTTTTTCAACTGCAGTTCTCAAGACTCCTACAACGACCTAAAATGTTAATTTGCAGATTAAAATATTAATTCGCAGATGAATATTTTTTTTTTTTAAATTTTTAATATTCAGCTGTCAATTAATATTTTTATTAGAAAATTAACATTTTCTTAATTTTAACAAATATTAAATATTTTTTCAATGATAAATACTTGAATGTTATATTTAACGTAAGTTTGTTTTAACGTTCATTGAGTCATTTAATTAACGTGGACACAAATTTATAAACCGTTAAAAAAAAACACGCAATATCAGAAAAATAAAAGATAAATAAAAAATTACGTTATTTTGCTGCCTCCCGATAGGGAAAATAAAACAGGCTCGCAATCTTAAATACAGAAGAGGTTCTGTATTTAAGATTGCGGACCTGTAATCTTTTTTTATCCTTGGATACTAGTTTAAAATGAAGTCTTGTTTGTAATCAATGTGGTTTTGTGCCTTTGTAAGCACAACGTGAGTATACATACCATTAAGCCATTTCCTTGTCAGGGTAGGTAGAGATGACAGTACGCCAAATTTGATTATCTCGACAAACACATGCTTCGCTTCTTCTATTGTACACCTTAAAAGCCTCTTACAATTTTGCTGACTTTTTACGTTTCTTTCTTTCAAAATATTACACATTTGATCCAAGTCACTCCCTTAATGCAAATGGATGGAGAAACATTAACAAATTGTGACTCCTTTAAGTATCTTGGGTCACTCATCCATAGCGATGGAGGATGTGCAGCAGATGTAACACATAGAATTAGTGTGGGATGGATGAAGTTTAGATCAATGACGGGAGTTTTATGTGATCCGAAAATGCCAGTAAAGTTAAAAGGAAAAGTATACCAAACGATTATCAGACCCGCACTCCTCTATGGCTTCGAATGCTGGACGATGTATAACTCTTACTCCAGGCAACTATAAACTGCTGAAATGCGCATGCTAAGATGGTCAGCTGGTGTGTACCTAAGAGACAAAATAAAAAGTTCACGCATTCGTAGAAGCCTAGGTGTTACAGACATCAACAGTAAGATGGAGGAGAAGCGGATGGATTGAGATGGTGTGAGCACGTTGGACGCAGAGCACCCTATCACATTGTGAACCAGGCAATCTCCATGGATCTTCCTCGAATAACAACCAGAGGAAGACCAAATAATTCGTGGGTGGTGCAAAAAGATAACCTGATCCAGAGGCACAGCCTGGGGGACGTAGTCCGGGACAGAAGAGCATACAACCTGAGGACGAGGAGAGCTGACCCCAACAGTCTTCGCAGACAGTGAGTTGGGATGGAGCCAGGGCGAAGAACAAGAATACACATTTGATCCAAGTATGATTTCTTAATCGTTCTCTACCACGTCTTTACTGAAATTTACAATACACATTATATATCAGAGTGATCTTCTTCATTTTACTCAACACATCAACCTCATGTTCTCATTCTTCCTTAATTACTTCATTCCATATTCTGTCATACATTGTTCTCGCCTTGTATTCTTCGCAACTCGGAACCATCGCGTTAAAAGACGTCTATGTTTTAACCCTGAGTTCGCGGATTGTATTGAGTAAGGTGAAGACGAGCACACTGATATGATTTGGATTATTACTCTTGTAACCTTTTTAATGGTCGATAAAATACTGTTCATTGTAATAAAATACTTGAATTATATTAAAATATGCTGGGGCACTATAGGCTATCGCCAATGCTTATATGTAATTCTAGGTGAAAGCACTTTTACGACCTTAATATGTTTCGCTCTGTTGGATCTGGAGGTCCACCATCGTGATGCGATTAGTTTTCTCCGTAAAGGGTAGCCCGCGAGGATAGGTGACGTCCGTCTTCACCCCCTTGCCAAGGATGACCTCTCGCGGGATTTTTAAAGCCTGCTTATAGACCCAGTTGCCAGCTTGGCAATACCCGGTGGAAAATCAGAAATATACATTTTTCATTGCATCAGGACGCGCCTCGGCTCTCCGTGAGTATATAAAAGCTATTGAACTATCCAACTTCTCTCTGGCCATGGGAACTTTTAAACTTCAGTCTTGTTCCATCGTCCTGCCACCTGGATCAATATCTTCAGACCGCATTTTGGTACTGAGATGATAATCGAGGCAATAACTCCGCAAGGGATCTCCATTCAGCCTTAGATCGTTTCATCTTCGGATCGATTGGCTACTTCGATCTTGCGACGTCAAAATATAGTTTTGCTGCATCCGAAGTTTTCTGTGTAAGTACTGGCAACTTGCTGAGCTATTTGAACTCCAGACCTTACGTCACTTTCTAAGTATATTTACTGCACAGCGAGTAATTTTTCTTCTCTCATGGCACCACTAAGTCCGTCATCGCTATTATAAGAGTACTGTCGCCGAAGGAAAACCTTTGAACAGTCTCTTCTTCGTCACTAAATGACGTCGCGTTAATACAAAATTAAGAAGACTTCGATCTTGTGTAGATCGCGTTGGAGGGGGATTTATTTTGCCCCCAGCATGGATGATGGTGGGATCGAACTGAATCGGTTGGGAAGTTTTCGATTTGGAGTCACAAACAAGTAAGATATTTATATTCAGCATTCAAATTTTATTTCTACTTAAAGAAAGTAAAAATTCTATAAGTTACTGTCGGATCTATAAGATTAAAACTAGATATTACTGACATTTCTCAAGTATGAACCAAAGTGACTCAGAAAAAGGCGTGTCAAAAAGTTATTCGCAGAATTTTGGATACACTGAGTAAATTCCTCACACCGGACTTACGCCACTGTGCACACCACTTATACCGAAGTGTGTCATCCCCTCAAATGCCTCTGTCTTAATCTTAATCACTTTGAAAGTCACAAGGGATGGTTGTGTCTTTATCCTTCAGAAATGATTTGTTCCCTTAAGATATGTCATGTGTAAGCTCCACAATGTAACAAAGCTGGTATTGTGTCAACTGTTCCTCTACCAAGATTTAATGCAGTACCATACGATCGAGGAACTTAATTTTAATGCTATTTTAAAGGTTTCGCAGACACAATAGTTACAACGGTAAAGTATATCTGAAACTTGATATGCAAATACTCCGGATGTTTACTGGTTGCAAGAGCACGAGCGAGTGGCCATCAGCCATTAACTTCGTACACTATATCGCGTACTATAAAATGTAATTTATAAAGATAATGTATAATTGTAATCATAATTAACCGGCAATGTAACTATGTAACGCACAGTGAATTCAGTTATAACGATACTTGAGCGATGGAATATAGTAAGATCAGGCAGCGAAGGAACTTTCACATTCTATCGGCATGATTTTGAGTACTTATCAATCCCAATTCACGGACGTTCTTTTCGATCATGCGATGAGAGACTCCTTTGCATACCAACACATCACACCACATTCTACATATTTTTATTATTTCACTCGATACGAATAATAAACGAACTTCCAAAATGTATCAGATGTACCCCATTTTTATTTGCGTTCGAGAAAGTATTGTAAAGATATTACATTGTAATTTGTTTTATCAAACACTGTTTATTCCACTTTTTGTAACGGTATAACCCTACCGGTTTCAAGGCTTTCACCTAATCATCAGGGAAGTATAAACTAGACTGAATTCTGTTCGAATTGGTACCGAGATACACGCTTCTAACGGTTGGGGACATTCGGGTTGGTGACTGGGGGCTGAGGGAAGCATGGGACGACCTCGGCGAACAGCGGAGAGATTCTTGGTATATATGTGTTTGCCAGATGTTCACCTCGATGTGCTGACTTTGAAATTTCTAGGGCTTATAATCTGTCAAATTTATTTCCGTTACTACTGGTATGTAAGAATTTGGCATCATCGATAGAAAATGTATGGTTTTCACGGTGACAATGATTAGCCATTTCAGAATAAATCAGAGGAAAATATATTACATTACTCGAAATATGATTTTATCATAATTTTCCTCTATTTCCTCTCCTTGTCCTTGAACTAATTCCTTTCCTCTATTTCTATCATTATTTTTCTTAAGTTTAAACAAATACTTAATGTACAAAGGTATAATTTTTATTTTGTTTTCTGCCATACGTTTTTGTTTTTTTTTATTTATTCTTCAATCTAGATATGCGGCGGTGTGGGATGGAAGCCCTCCAATGCCCTTGCGGTTGGGCTCGCCCTACATTGTTGGGGTGTATCTCGGCCGGGGAAATGTTTGTGGGATGAGCCCGGACCTTTTAATGTCTTCTCTCTTGAATGTATTTTTTTTTTGTCATCTATTTATTTTCTGTGTTTTTTTTATCTTCTTGTTCTACGTGTTCAAGGGTGTAGGCTGAAAAACATCTGGTGTCCCCGTGGCTGGGCTTGCCCTATATTGGTGGGGTGTATCTTGGCCGGGGGATGTTATTAGATGAGCCCAGACCTTTTTTGATAGCTTCTGTTTTTTTAAGAAATTCTCTTTTTAATGTGTTCTTGAAATGTGTCTAAATGTATTATGTACATACTATGTTGCTATCAATAAACCTGTATTTATTTTATTTATTTATTATGTACCATGTTTAACAATGTACAAAGAGTAATACAACTAAAAAAATATATTTTCTCACTCATCGATCCCCCTGGAGTATACACACGTTTTATTTGCTCACTCATCGATCCCCCTGGAGTATACACACGTTTTATTTGCTCACTCATCGATCCCCCTGGAGTATAAACACGTTTTAAAGATCCCTCTAAATAAACAAACAAATTCAAAAACATCATTTAAATAAGTTTAAGTATCTATTTACAATTAAGATCCTCTTTAAATTATCGTAATTTTATTGCAAATCCCTTCATAATCAATACTAGTTGCAACCCGTGAAATATTCACGGCAGTAAAACAAATTCTACATTTTTGAAATACCGAATGGAGCAAGATCAGCTCAAAGTTTTTAGGGTTCATTAATGTTTAAAGTTTAAAATTAAAAAAGGTACATCTTGATTGATGAATTATTTAATTCTCAAAAATCTCTTTATACACGATGCTTTGTGTATGCATATAAACATTACTGTTGTTCAATTCAAATCGTTGATAAAGTTTTACTTGAAGACTTGTTTCAGATATATTGACTTTAATGTTTTCGCGTTTCCGACGTCGTGAAAAAGCCACATATAATTGTCTGCATTCAAAAAAAGAGCATAAGATAAATAAACACAAGTAATTATAAGGTTCAATATAATAGGAAATAAATAAATGATTTAATGAATTACAATTCAAAATGAATTGGCATCGTCCCCTTTTACACCGGTTCAAAACTTGTTATCTAGGTATTTAATACTCGTTCAGTATAATTTCGATCTGTTCAGTTATCACGGACCCACCGAGGTTCAAATTTCAAATTAATTTCGGAGAGAATCCAAGTATTCCTCTCTCGCTCTCTTGTATTCAAAATTCAATTCTCGTATTCTTTCTTCGGCGACAACCGTCGTACGGGGTTTTGCCTATATATATTATGATTAAATTATTTCGCCTTAATAATAATTTAAGAATTAAAATATAACTGCACTGTTAAATAACTGTTTAATATAACTGTTAACATTATCGGATATAAATAGCCCCGCTTCACTCACAGTTTGACAATGCCATTGTGTGGTGAAACAGCTGTCACCGAGTAAATAAATAAAGGATATGGTACTATCAAAGCGTTTTATTTAAATATTTTATCTCTTATTCAGTAAATGTTGTTATATTTTTTAAATGACACTTACGAATTTTGGTATCATTTCAATAATACAATATTTCGGTCATTACGAGTATAAGAGGAAATTGATGTACGGACAAATCAAAGGTAATTATTTTTTCGTACTAACGATGATAATATCTTTCAAACCGTCCTCGTTAAATATTCTGTCTGTATTTGAATGGAGTGCCAGCATTATCCGTACTGTCTCCGCTCTGGTTGCTCTTCTCTCAGATAAGTGTTATTGACCCGCACGCCGCCTAGTCTAGTCTAGTCTAGAGATGGAGGGAGAAAAAGACTAGCAAAGCGGCTTTGTTATGCGGTACAAGTCTACGTCTCACTGTCTCGCACGCCTTGCATTTGTGGTGCTCTTTTTAATACACTAGATATTTCATGCATTTTTTCAGAACGTTGAACCCTAACCATTCACCGCCGCGTTGCAATTTCTGGTTCATCGAACGCAATGTGCAATTTTCATAAATATTTTTAAATTTTTTATTCGCCTGAAGTATACATCATCTGTATGCGGATGACCTGCAGATACATATTCATTTCGATTCAAATTTCTTTCACGCGGCTTTGAAAATTTTAAATGCGGACCTTCAATCGATCTCGGAGTGGACTGGGGAGCATGGCTTACTCATAAATCCTAAGAAGCCTCAAGCGATCCTCATTGGCAGCCCTCAGCTTCTCGGTAAATTCAACACTGATTTACTTCCTCCAATATTACTTGATGGTTCTATCATGCCATTACATAAAACTGTTAAAAACCTAGGAGTGCTAATAGATAGCACTCTCTCATGACGAGATCAAATAAATGAGGTAAGCCTTCAGCCTTCATTCCCTTAAAGTGTTGCAAAGATTCCTACCAACTAAAACCAAAATTTTACTTGTACAATCTCTGCTCTTTCCGATTCTGGACTATGCGGAAGTATGTTACTTGGATGTTACAGAGGAACCTTGGCATGCTTTAAGAAGCGACTGAAAAAACTCTTAATTTCTAGTCAGTAAAATAACGTGTTTCATTCCTGATTTTTCTTTTCCTTTCCTCTCCACCATCCTTTCCATTCCTTTTGATTGATGATATCTCACTTTGTATGAAAAATAATGTTCGGGTGATTGTCCGTCTTTGTGGGGTTCGTGGGCATGTTCTCACGTATATGTTTATCGATTTCGCGAGGATGGATAGTCATTTGAATGATTTATGTGACCAAGTAACTTGCTTCATTTACTTTTGTCTGGTTGGTTGGAAGAGATTGCCGCTTGGCAATAAGCCCGCCAGATTGTATTGCAATAAAAGTGTTAAATAAATAAATACTTCTAACGTATTGCTGCTTTAAATTTAGATGTGTATATACTAGAGTAAGAAATGACATAAAAAATTGCTACCCTTTTATATAAAAAAATGCATAAACATGACTTGTTTGTTTCCTCCTGATGATGAGGTGAAAACTTGGAAACCGGTAGGGTTATACCGTTATACTACGTAGAATAAATAGTGTTTTATTCTAAACAAATTATAATGCATTTTATTTCAACGTTCAAATGACCTTTTTGTGTCAAAGAATAAAAAAACAACAACAAATAGACTTAAGCATTGACGTGTAAGCAGTGTTATACAATAGGGAAAAACAGTATAAGTCGAACAACACAACAAAGCAAATCTATACAATTCAATCAATTCATTTCGGCAAGAACAACTTCTTCGCTTTACTCTCGTAAGTAGTCAAAGCCATATAAATTATATGACGTTAAACAGTTAAATTTCTTAATTTCAAAAAGGGTCTGAAAGTAAAGACAGGAATTCAAGTAAAACCAGCCGCTTATCAAGTCCGAAATACTTAGAAAAACATTTGCTATTAGACCACCGTGACAAAGGACAAAACATATAAACACACCATTTGCATTCGAAGTCAAATTCGATTGTAAATCAATCGAAAATGTTAGCTACCTCAACATTCTGGCAATGAGGCGATATGACGATACGACGACGTGACCAAGGGGCTACGAGACGATAAGACTATCAAAGTATTATATTTCCTCCGCAAGAACGGGCGGGGAATGCATGATAAAGCGTGAATCGAGACAAGTGACACTCTCTATAAGGCTTACTGTCCAAACCAATACAGTGGTATCCTACGGTGAATATAATCAAATAGTGGTTTCATTATCACTGGAACATTATTTATTAAATAATTTATTTAAAAAAAAGTATGTAGTACTTTGAAGACTCCCAAATAATCGAAAACGGTGACAAAGCGAAGTTTTTCTTCGTTTAGGGAAAAAAAATTACAAAGTGTAAACTATGTTTCCTTTGGGAATAGTGTACATGTTCAACTGCAAAGTCGAATCCTATAACGGTGTAGGCAGAGATAACACATATATACAATTTTATATTCAAGCGCACAACTTTCGCCTTTTCCATATTCACACACGTCATCATGCACAATCTTCTACGATTCATACTTCTCACATTGCCTTCTTTCAAAATCTAGTTCACTTGATCCAGCCACCTTTTCCTCGGTTTTCTTCGACGCACATGTTTCCCTTTGAATTGTATACTCGCTTAGTCACTCATTCTCTTAACTTTTCCGAACCATTTTCATGTTCTATCTTTAGCGGGATGCTTTACTGGTACGTCGTGATGATTATGATTGTTCGGTATTTAAAATAAAATACGTCGATTAGGAATGCGGAAAGTGAGAGTGAACAATCAATGAATAGTAAACAGCAATGAATGGTCAAGTGAATAATAATAAGTGATCTTTATTTATCGATAAGTAGGTATATATATACAATTTCAGAACGGGGCGCGTGAATGCGTCCGCAATATATTTTTATCTCACTCCTGTGCGTGCAGAGGTGGTCGCAGACGTTGCTAATAATATAGTGGGTAGAATATTTATTGGCGAAACGGCGAGACGGCGTGATGTGTTCTCTTTCTACTGTGGAATGTGTCGTAAATAGTATTTGCGGGTACACAATATTAATGTTCTGGTATGCGACCTTTGGGCATGTCCGAAGGTTGGTTCGTCGGTCGTTGACCGTGCGTGTTGACAATATTTAGGGACGACGGTATTCCCTACACATCCTTCATCTTATTTGAAACATCAATTAGTTTCTGACGTTTTCATTCCATGTACATCTGATAACTCTTCATAAGCATAATTCACTAAGTGTTTCAGTTCAATTTGGTATAAGATCGTGAATACTTGAATATCTTTTAGTGTTATACTCGTATATTGTTCTGTATTATTGAATTGTACATAGAAAAAAAGTCTTTCGCGAAAAATGCTTTGGACACATTAAAAATAGTTAATGCTAATTCGTCATTATTATTAACAAATATTTCAAGAGCAAACTTCATTTACATACGAGTACGTCAAGGTTGTCACCAAGGCGTGTGCGTCATTGAAGAGAGTCTACTCTCTAAACGGCGCTGTGTAAATTGTCATTTTATTACTATCATTATTAAAAAGTGATAACATACGGAGTTTATATTATTCACTTCATATTTGTTATTTTTTCACTTTTAAATTTAGATGAAATTTTAATGTAAATTTTATAATATGATCAATCACGCTTGACACTTACGAGTAGATTTAAAAAAAAAAGAAAATTTGGTCACATTAATGATCGATTGGATGAGTCTTGTAGGTTTGCAATTTGGTGTAGGTGTGTTAGTACCGAGTAATGGGGTATACCTATGTGACTCATACTCTGATGCAGAGGTGCACAAACTTTTTTGATTGTGAAACTATTTTATTTTACATTCCATAGTTTCAGTTCGATCCTACCATCACCCACGAGGGACAAAATAAGTACTCATCTAGCGCGATATACACAAGAAAATCGATTTTTCCGTTGTAAGGAAGAATGAATGCGACATCTCCGTTGTAAGGAAGAAGGAACTGCCCAAATGGGCTCTTCTTCCAGCGGCAATATGCCTGAATGTGAGAATAATAATAATGGAGACAGACTTAAGTTTCAACGTCATGGAAAACGGGAAATACACTTAATTAATTATTTTATAAAGTTTACATATACATTTCTTGAATCTTGGAAAAGACGTTTGTTTCACGTTGTGGTGTCATGTGTATATTTTTTTAATAAAATAAATAAAACAATTATTTTTTTATTCACCAATCTTTTATGTCTAAATAGAAATATTGTTCAGGAGTTCGCCAACCACTGAATCGAGGAAAAAAAAACATCCGTTTGATATCGATCGTGGTTTGTGGATTCTGCACACGAGTCGAAAGGGGGCTGCAGTTGGACAACTTAGAAATTCCCAAGATTAAAAATAGGGTTAAATTATGTTGTTTATAGTTAAGGCATTAACATTGTGGAGGTTTAAAGACATTGTAATTTATTTTTATCAAACACTATTTAAAAAAAGGGGAATAAACAGTGTTTGATAAAAATAAATTACAAGGGTTAAATTAAGTCACAACATTATAAACAACCAAGTTAATTTAAAAAATAGTCCTCTACTAAATATGTTATCCGCTTAACAGCCACCCTACTCCCCTGTCCTTATTAGCCACTACTCCCCGCCCTCTTTCTTGTATCTATTATAATTAGAAAAATATGTTTTAGACATAATTTAGTTCATCTTCACCTGACGAGGAGAACGGAAGTCTTTGAAACCGGTAGTTAACTCAAATAAAACAATGGTGAATAAAAAACAAGTGTTTAATTTATTTTATTAAAAAAATATTTATCTGGTGAACAGTTATATTCGAACATCTGGTGAACAGTTATATCCCAAAAATATCTCCGCTCTTGGCCGAAATCGTCCCATGCCTCCCTCACCCCTCAGCCCCCAACCGTTGAAGCGTGTATATCGGTACCAGTTCGAACAGAATTTAGTCTTGTTCGTGCTCCCCTGAAGATGAAGTGAAAGCCTTGAAACCGATAGGGTTGTACCGTTACAAAAAAGTGGAATAAACAGTGTTTGATAAAAATAAATTACAAAAATATTTACATATACAGCTTAAACCCAATAACATACAAAGCTTAAAGATAATTAAACACAGTAATAAAATATAAACATTCATAAATAAGAAATAATTGTTAAACCAAAACAACTACCTGACGTTTGTAAGAAAGTTTAAAATACTTTCTTCACTAGCATTTTTTGTTTCACTTCAATTTATAGTATATCAGATTCGAATTAGATTCTTTTAAAATGATTTTCATATGATCTCATAATAATTTGGGATCACGCAAAATATTGGATCGCGTGATTTCCATGTATCGCTTGTAGGATCAAATTTAATATGAACTCTTTTTTTCTGAAACGCTCATGGTCAATATGAAACCCAAGACATTTCCATTTTCTTTTATATGAATCTTTAAGCTTAATTAATACTCCTGACAACATTCCCAATGAACCATCTCGGATATCGCCATCGTTGCAAAGTTGTCAAAAATAATATAGAAAAGCACTTGTCAAAAATACTATAAATATATTTATCAAATCATTCCACAATCTCGTTCATATCTTTAACTTCGTCCAATAACTCAAATTTATAAAGCTGCTTGAGTTCAAACAACTCAGATGCCAGTACTTTCACAGAAAACTAAGAATGCAGCAAAACAATCCTTTGAAATCACTAAATCGGAATAGCCAATGAATTATTTAATATCCTTTAATACAGTGGTCCGCAACCGGTGTACCGTGGCACACTGGTGTGCCGTGAGCCGGATACAGGTGTGCCGCGGTCAAATTCAATGTATTTGACATTTTATAATTTTTCATTATGTATTTAATACACAATGACAAATTATTTTTCATAATATTGTCTATTTTTCAAAATGTAGTATAGAATAATTATTATAACTAAATAATTTTTCAATGGTCCCCCAGCGCCTGGTGCCAACTGTTGAAAACTGCGTAGTGTGCTTTGTACACACCATGGCCGCACCAAATTAGTCATAGAGAAAGAAAAATTACCCTTATGCGCGTCGTTGAAGACTCATGCGCATGCGTTATACTATATATTTTAGCTTTTGGTGTGCCGCGGAATTCTAGGAAGAATTTTGGTGTGTCGCAGGTGAGAAAAGGTTGCGGAGCACTGCTTTAATACAACATCTATATATATTTTTTCCAATTATTCGTATGCTACCCCTCAACATGTAATACATGAATTCAACATAACACATCGATCAATAAGTCCCGGGACTAACTACTAAAACAACATTTGTTTGCCAAAATTCTTCTTTATTCATCAACATAGTCTCCTTCAAGAGCGATACATTCATTCCAACGCTTTCCTAACTTTTCTATGCCAGCCGTGTAGAACGATTTATCTTTGGTTTCAAAATAGGCGTTAATTTCGGCAATCACTTCTTCATTGAAGCCAAATCTCTTTCCCTGGAGCGTCTTTTTGAGCTCTGCGAACAGCCAATAGAGGCTGGGGGCCAAATCTGGAGAATACGGTGGGTGCGGAAGCAATTCGAAGTTCAACTCATGCAATTTGGCCATCGTTACCGCGTTCGATGCATTGTTGTTTCTGTTCCATTGTGAGGAAACGCGGCACCAATTTCGAAAAAAAGCTTTTTCACGACCATGCAAAATAGTGTAAACACTACCAAATGATATCTTCAGGATGTCAGCTATCTCAAGCAACTTTACTTTGCGATTTTCGTAACAGCTTCATTTGGACGACCAGAGCGTATAACAGCCTCATTTGGACGATATATTTTGTATAACAGCCTCATTTGGACGACCAGAGCGTTCAGCATCATTTGTGTCTGTACGACCGCGTTTGAAATCAGCATACCACCGACAAATGGTTGTTTTCGATGGAGCAGAGCCCGGATAACACTTTTCAAGCCATCGCTGAGTTTGAACGGTATTTTTTCCCATTAAAAAGCAATGTTTTATCAACATATTGTACGAAATTTGCTTTTTTTCCATTGTTTTGAAAATATCAAAAGTAGAGTCACTAAAACCACTGTAACTCAATGACACAATATCGGAATGTCATGAAAGTAACTTCTGAAGGATGATACTAACTGAGATTGGGGTATGGATTTGTTATTAGAGGCGCCATCTGTTGGTTAGTCCTGGGACTTATTGATCTATGTGTTACGTATACGTTGATTTGCGTGGGTCCAATATTGTCTTCCGCCCCAGTAATCGAGCCTTCGGGAATTAAAAATGACTAGAGTAGGTACGTGACTCCCGGTTCACCATTGTATGTTACGTCTTCGAAATACTTCTGTACACGTCTAGCACATGTAAGAATTCTTACCAGACTAGGGCTTTTCTTTGGGATACTATCGATAATTAAACTTTAAACTACTACTACTGGGATACTATCGATAATTAAACTTGAAAGTACTACTACTGGGATACTATCGAGAATTAAACTTTAAACTACTACTACTGGGATACTATCGAGAATTAAACTTTAAACTACTACTACTGGGATACTATCGAGAATTAAACTTGAAAGTACTACTACTGGGATACTATCGAGAATTAAACTTTAAACTACTACTACTGGGATACTATCGAGAATTAAACTTTAAACTACTACTACTGGGATACTATCGAGAATTAAACTTTAAACTACTACTACTGGGATACTATCGAGAATTAAACTTGAAACTACTACTACTGGGATACTATCGAGAATTAAACTTTAAACTACTACTACTGGGATACTATCGAGAATTAAACTTTAAACTACTACTACTGGGATACTATCGAGAATTAAACTTTAAACTACTACTACTGGGATACTATCGAGAATTAAACTTTAAACTACTACTACTGGGATACTATCGAGAATTAAACTTTAAACTACTACTACTGGGATACTATCGAGAATTAAACTTTAAACTACTACTACTGGGATACTATCGAGAATTAAACTTTAAACTACTACTACTGGGATACTATCGAGAATTAAACTTTAAACTACTACTACTGGGATACTATCGAGAATTAAACTTTAAACTACTACTACTGGGATACTATCGAGAATTAAACTTTAAACTACTACTACTGGGATACTATCGAGAATTAAACTTTAAACTACTACTACTGGGATACTATCGAGAATTAAACTTGAAAATACTAATTAGGCAACGAAGGTCAAAAATTATAATTACAAATCTTTTAAATATCAAGGCGAACTAAAAATGTATTTTATTTTTTTATTTTTTTTTTATTTATTTTACACATGACAAGAAATATACATAATTTGCGAAAAAACAACAGGTAATTTAATTCGGACACACAATTTTAATGGGTCTGGGTTTGTTGCCTTTCATTTGTCATGTCCCCAGTAAACTAGGCTTTTGCCTGTATCTCACTGAGGACATATAGCATGAAAAAATAAATTGATACTTCTTTATTTGGATTATGTAAAACCCCGTTGCACATTCTCATCAATCTGACAAACAGTGACACTCATTTACATATGTACGAGTATACATCACGATAAATCAAACTCCTCACACTTCATCACTCCAGACAGACCAAAAGATTCATCCCACAATATAAGGCACACAATTATAAAGCAAAAAAAAACGTTTATACAAAAATATAAATATAAAACAACAAAAAGCACCACACTCAAGAGCTCACACAAACCTCTTCCACAAGTCATTCCTCTTGCAAGCTCAATCACTCAAACTCCTGTCGCAATAACAACCACGCTCCGATAGACTGTCTAAACCAGTGTTCCCCAACCTTTTTAGACCTGTGGACCGGTAAAAAAAGGAAATTTTTTTCGCGGACCACTAATACTGAAATAAAAATGTTTTTTTATTTAATATTTTTTTAATCTTATATTGTGACAGATGGACATATGTAACTAAAATTAACAAATAAACATATAACAGTTCAACAATTTTAATTGTAACATTGTCTGATACAATTAAAATTTAACAAAAACAATGGGGTTTTTTCAACAAACTAATGCGAAACCTGCTGTTGCATCTTTGCTAATATATTGGATATTCTTGGCTGCAGTGCTGTCTCTGACATTATTTTACTTGTATGTTCTGTTACTCTCACCATTCCATTCCAAAATGAAAACAATTATATATTATGAAATTATTGGAAATATACTCGTATTTAGGTAGGGTTTTGCATCCGAGTTCACTATCCAAGAGCAAATATTTCCGTTCTCTCTAAGTGTATCTGAGAAGATTTATGACTGTCCATTCTGAGAAAACCAGCGACCATCGTGTCACATTATCATACCAATTATATTTATTTAACAATTACTAAAAATACAAGTCAACGTGCAAGCGAAAAAATCCTATATTTAATATTTTTGCATGGCAAATTTCTTAAAATTTGACATACTGTTTGCGGCCCGGCGGAAAGTCTCTGCGGCCCGGCACCGGGCCGCGGACCACCGGTTGGGGAACACTGGTCTAAACTGTATAAACATGCATTTTATGGATAAAAAAAACAAAGCCAATTTTAGTAAATAGCCATTAAAGAAATCTAGGCAAGGTCTGTGACGAATTGGCATTATTCCGTAATAAAAAATTTACATACCTACAATATATTTTTTAAATATAATACTTCAACACTCCGTTGAAACTATTCCAGTCAGTATTCACACCCTATATGTACTTGTATTATATTTCTTAGTTTTGCAAAAATAAAATATTACATGAAAGGAGCATTGTTTGACAATCTATAAAAGGCAGGTCAAAAGCGACATTTGAAAAAACTCCTTCCAGCACTGGCCGTAAAAATCAGGTAGAATTCGTCTGTACGAAAAGTAAAGGATATTTTCAATTTTATGGTATCCTGTATGTTAGGTACTCGAACAATTTTATGGTATCCTGTATGTTAGGTACTCGAACAATTTTATGGTATCCTGTATGTTAGGTACTCGAACAATTTTATGGTATCCTGTATGTTAGGTACTCGAACAATTTTATGGTATCCTGTATGTTAGGTACTCGAACAATTTTATGGTATCCTGTATGTTAGGTACTCGAACAATTTTATGGTATCCTGTATGTTAGGTACTCGAACATTTCTCTCGAAAAAATTGTATCACTATAGGAAATATTTCTTTATGTTCCGTTAATAAATAATGTATGCATAAATTATTCTAACGGAGGGTAGTTTCAGGGTCTATTGGTCATGATCGAAGAAAGCGTATTGAATTTTTGTTTAGAATTTGCGACACAAGACCATCTGCAATAGATTGTATTCCTATCGAAATCTATATAATAGCAAGTAACGCGCTATCTGAAAGTTAGTTTAAAATTGAAAATAACGATATTTCTGCAAGTGGGAACTGAGCAAATGACCATCATTGTTCCGAGAAGCTGTTCTTACTTCTGAGCTGATCGCACGCGACTTCCAGATAATCGTAAAAAAATACCTTTCCGGAAAAAAGGGTTCTGTGTTCGGTCTCCATTCACAGGTAATCGTCTTGTTGGGACGAGGATTTTGGCACTTCTCTATTATTAAAAATCAATTAAGATATAAAATAATACTTACTTTTTTTATGAAACTAGTTTCCATAGGGACGATTTAGAATCTTGGAATACGGCTTTGCATGTTGTATAACATACTTGTATAAGTGTAAAAATAATTATGCGAAGCAGTGGCATACAAATGTGTGCAGATTGCTGTACACTGATGCTATGGCATGGTGCATAGGCGAAAGGGATCGAAAAAGATTGAAGGCCTTCGAGATGTGGACCTATAGACGAATCCTAAGGATTTCCTGGAGAGACCACATCACAAATGACGAGGTTTTGGCGGAATGTCCTTGAAGGGCGCGATGATGATTTTGATTGTTTGGTATTTAAATAAAATACGTCAATTAGCAATGCGGAAAGAGAGAGTGAATGAATCAATGAATAATAATTAATAATTAATGATGCTTTATTTATCGGTAAGTGGGTATTTATACATTTCAGAATGGGCGCGGGAGTGCGCCCGCAATATATTTTTATCTCGCTTCTGTGTGTGCAGAAATGGTCGATTGAAATATTACAGACATCGCAAATAATATTGTGGGTAGACAATTTGTTGGCGAAAACGGCGATACAGCGTGATGCGTTCTCTTTCTACTGTGGAATGTATCGTAAATAGTATTTGTGGGTAAACAATTTCAATGTTTTGGTATGCGACCTTTGGACATATCCAAAGGTCGTTTCGTCGGTCGTTGACCATGTGTGTTGACAATATTCAGCGACGACAGTAGTTCCTACAAGGTTCACAGCAGGATCGAAGAAACCAGGCACCTGTCAAACACCATATCGGAAAGGCGTGCAGAATGGATGGGTCATATGCTGCGACATGAAAATCTCCTGCACAAAATACTGGAGGGCATGATTGAGGGATCGATTGGCAGAGGGCGTCCTCGCCGGGAATATCTGGAGCAAATATGCCACAATATGGGCTGCACCTCCTATACAGAGCTCAAGAGGATCGTTGAAGACCGAGCGGAGTGGAAGAGGAGATGCAGAAATTTGCAGCTAACCAATCCTCAGGATTGAAACTGAAGAAGAACAATATGCTATGGTAGTGAAAGCGAAGAATTAGGATGAATTACAGAGATTGATAAGTAAATTGTATGAGAGAAGCAAAGAAAAATATATGAGAGTGAATGTTACAAGATAGAAAAGTTTGAAAAGAAAAGTAAATGCGATATACGGGTGAGAATTAAAAAATAAGAGCAAGTAGAAGAATTCTGTTATTTAGGTAATATTTTATTAGAAGAGTTATGGGGGATATTGAAGAGCGTGTAGCAATAAGAAACAAAGACAATAGGCACTGAAACATGTACACCCGAACAGTATGAAAATCGACTAAGATTATATCATACTAGTTGCAGCCAGTGAAATATTCACGGAAGTAAAACAAATTCTACATTTATGAAAATATATATTCATAAATCTAGAATTTGTTTATATAATATATCATTTGAACATCGTCCCCTTTTAAACCGGTTCAAAAATTGTTAGCTAGGTATTTAAAATTCGTTCAGTATAGTTTCTATCTTTTCATTTATCACGGACCCACCGAGATTCAAATTTCGAATTACTTTCGGAGAGAATCCAAGTATTTCTCTCTCGCTCTCTTGTATTTAAAATTCAATTCTCGTATTCTTTCTTTGGCGACAGCCGTCGTATGGGTTTTGGTCTATTTATACTATGATATAGTCCACAACAATATTTCAGTACCAGCTTTTATGTAGAATAGTGAAACGTTCCAAATATTGTACATATAATTGCGAGCACTGAGAAGAAAGAATACATGAGGGGACAATATATGAAAGACAACTGAATGAATGATAAGGGATAAATATGAACTTAGGCTAATGTGTTCACTAAGATGAAAAAGAAACGATTCCTTGCGGATTAAATTCCTGACTGGTTGTATTCTTAGATCGTTTAACATTTGAATTTATTTTTCTGTAGCTTATAATATATGCTACGCACAATAAATTCTAAAGTCACTACTGGAAAAAACCATATAAAACTCTGCCTAAGTATAGGCCGCATTATATTAAAACTACTGATCGTCTTTTAAGTTTAATTTCCTTGCCATTGGAACTTTGTGTTTTGATATGTACCGGCTGTGTGCTTGCTAAAGTGCAACACGATACACTAATACATGCACTGTCGTCTTCCATCCACAAAATAGCTGATAATAATACTCGATCAAGAAGGATAGACTATCGTATCGTAGTATACGTACATACGAATATCATCACGTACATACGAGTATCATCACGTTATTTTACATACATACGAGTATCATCACGTCATTTTTCTGTTGGGGTAAGCAGAGAGAGAGAGAGAGAGGAGAGGGATAGAATGCCAGACTTTCCTATCTCGACACAAATCCTTAGCCTATTCTACATCCATACATATTAAACGATTTATCTGATTTTCAAAAAAAAATCAAGAATTTTAAATGTTTTATTTTTTCTATTATATAAATCAACACTTATTATATGCTTTCATACCATCACACCATGCCCCTTTAAGGGCAGGCTGAAAAGACAAATCCAATGTCATGCATAGAAATACTTGCGCACACGTCTAGCGCGGTTATTTACTCATAATAATAATAATAAATATAGGTTTATTGATAACAACATAGTATGTACATAATATATTTAAATATACTTCAAGAACACATCAATTGCAGAGAATACATTAAAGACAGAAGCTATCAAAAGGTCTGGGCTCATCTAATAACATCCCCCCGGCCAAGATACACCCCCCCCCCTCCAATATAGGGCGAGCCCAGCCAACGGCACACCAGATGTTTTCAGCCACACTCTTGCACATGTAGAATAAGAAGAAAAAGAAACAGAAAATAAATAGATGACAGAAAAATAAACAAATCCACAAACACCATCTCAGATCAATTCAAACAAACAAATAAAGGTTCCCCCCCCCCTTGACAGCAACACAATGTGTACATATAAATATAGTCAATTCATTCCGAGTATCGCACATCTACATCTCAAAATAAACTGCAGAAAATACATTTAAGAGAGAAGACATTAAAAGGTCCGGACTCATCCCACAAACATTCCCCCGGCCGAGACACACCCCACCAACGCGGGGCGAACCCGATCGCAAGGACATCGAGGGGCTTTCAGCACACCCCCGTATATCTAGATAAAAAAAAAACAAAAAAATCTAATGTAATGCATTTAATTCAATCCGTTTAGAAAAAAATGAAACCAATGTATTAGCTGGAAGCTGTAAAGGATTAAAAACGCTATATCCAATTAAAGGCATTGACTCGAATCCGCTATGGTTAAATACAATGCATAATTCCACGAAACACGTTATTTTACTGACTAGAAATTAAGAGGTTTTTCAGTCGCTTCTTAAAGCATGCCAAAGACGGAGCGAGTCTTATATTGGTTTGTAACTGGTTCCAGAGTCTCACTGCATGGACAGTAAAGGACGACGTAAAGAAAGAGGAGCGGTGAACTGGAAAGGCCAAATAAACAATCTCTGTTTGAGCGTAGCGCTAATCCATGATTGAAAAGACGCTGAAAATTCTCGGCGAGATAAGAGGGGGTGGCGGGACAGTTAAGGATATTATACAATAGAGACAGTATGTGAATTTGGCGTCTATTTCTATCATTCAACCAGTTCAATGCCTTCTGGTATGAAGTTATATGATCGTTCTTACGTAGGTTGAAAATGAATCTTAGGCACACATTTTGAAGACGGTGTAATTTGTCCAGCTGTTCCTCTGTAACATCCAAGTAACATACAATAAACTAAAGCATGCATGGTCGTCTTCCATCCACCGGATTTTTGACAGCCATAATCAATCTCGAGGGATAGCTTATCGTATAGTATTAAGTCAAAAACGTTAAATATAAAAAATGCTAAAACCAATAGTGTTACAATATTAACATGAATTCGTCAAGAATAAAAATTGATAAAATAGTTTTTTCAATAAGAATTCACAAACATTTCAAATGGTTTTAACATGTTTCAAAGAAACGGGGGAGTCGTCACATTTATTAAATACTTTGTCGTGATCCAATGGGCGGGTAATTATGACAGGGCTTTTGTCGCTGCTGATCCTGTGGCATGGAATGGTCTACCTCCAAAGTGTTCGAGATATGGGTGGCTTGTGTAGCTTTAGGAAACTTGAATACAACCCTTTTTCGAAGGCCGTATTAAAATTTGATTATAAAGGGTCTTTCAAATTGAGCGGTTTTTTTTAATTCTTGGATAAAACACAGATGGCGTCGCGAACTTGCCTGGGTCTTGTGACATTTGAGAAGTGTAATGTATGACATTTATAAAAATGGAATCGTATACAATACAACAACGCGCTCAAATTGTTGAATTATTTTATGTATCGTAATCTCCGGAAACGGTGATGTTGTTAATTGGCCACCAAGATCATGTGATCTGACACCGTTGGACTATTTTCTCTGGGGTTACGTGAAAAGCCAGGTCTATAAGAATGACCCCCAATCAACTCCTGAGCTAAAGTACGAAATTATTTGCGTTATTAGTGAGTTAGAACCGCAATTATGCCAAAATGTCATCGAAAATTTTGACAAAATAGTGGACTGTGAATCTGTGGAGCTGCAAGAGGTGGACATTTGGCGGATATTGTCTTTTTATGTTTAAATGTCATACATTATACTTCAATGGCCAATAAAAAGTTTTTTTTAAATCAAAGCAAATTGTGTGTTTTATTCAAGAATTTAAAAAAAATAGAATAAAAAAAACCGCTCACTTTGAAAGACCCTTTATATGAACAATATATCCGCATATCCCGACATAATGGGTGTATGTTTTAATTGTTTTACTATATTTTTATCTTTGTAATTTATTTTTATCAAACACTGTTTATTCCATAAAAAAAAGTGGAATAAACAGTGTTTGATAAAAATAAATTACAATGTATTTACAAGTAAACCTCTACAACGCTAATACCTTAACTATCAACAATATATTTTTATCTTTTTTTGTATTATAGATTATCCGGGTCAATTTCCCCCCTATTATCCCGGACAATAAAGAGTCAACTATATACGTAAGTATAAAACAATTTAATCAGTTGCCTATCATGCAAATTCTTTATTTCTTCCCTATTCTTCGCTAACAGTTTTACATTTGCAGTTATATGATAAATTAGTATAATGAATAACTTTGGTGACATATTACGTCCTTGTTTCATGTCGTCTGTTTTTTTTTTCAACAATTCATTGATTTGACACCCCTTGACATTTATGTATTTTTAAAAGCTTACATACACAGGTAAACATAATTATATACAAAGCTTCAGATAAATTAAATAAAGCAACAAGAAAAAACAATATAAAACGAGACATTATATACAGAAGCAAGAAAATATAAATTAGTAAACAACAAATATTAGTTTAGCCGAAACAATTAACTTCCATCACTAAGAAAGCTCAAAATACTTTTTTTTCAAAACATTTTCAGAAATGCGAGGCCTTGTTCAAAAAGGACATCCCGTGATACAGAGGAAGAGCATATGGCAGGTTAGTTCTACTTATTGCCAGTTTAAATAGGTCAATATTTTTGTGTGTCGAATAGTTGTCAGGAACATAAAACTTTATATTTTCCAACAAAGTAGAATTAGGTGTGGCTTCCGTCAGCAACTTAAAGATATAATAAAAGACCCTTAAATCCCTCCTCACGCTAAGAAGGTAGTATCCCAACATACCAAAGAAGAAATAGTCTTGTAGGCCAGAGCCACGGCTAGAAACTGCACTCTCGTAAGTAGAGAAATTTAAAAAAAATCTTAAGTATATGATGCATAGTCAGGACACGTTGAAGAGCGTGGCCAGGAGACAATTCGTCTTCGTCCCAAAAATCGAGCCTTTAGGTTAATAATCACACGGTTAGGCAAGCAACTCGTAAGCATCGTACGTGTTAGAAATACTATTGCACGTAGAGCGGCAACAGTACTCGCACACGTCTAGTACGTTTAAGTATTGTTACCAAACTAACTCTTTGATCAGATTGAGCATCGTTTTTTCGAAAATATTTTTATTTTGAGTGCCATCGGGAATCGGACCCCCGTGTGGAAGACAAGCAAGCGTCTTACCAACTAGGTCGACAGAGGTCTTCAAGCAATAAATTAAACTGTGTTTTAGAAACATCTCTGGTTCAGTTAATTACAGGGTAATTACGGTAACCGGGTAAAAGAGAGGGAATATTTATTCTGGGAGACAAGCGTGCAAAAATGGGACAACACTTTGTTAATGAGAGTAGATCGAGCTAAAAGGGTTCCAGGTTAGTTTATTCTGAAATATTGTGTATAGTTACGATTCACCCGTGACTATATTATATTTATCTCTGAGGTTGAAAACATTTTTAATACAGATTGTGTTTCTTCTCATGATTTAGAAAAAAAATATTCCTTCATCATCATCATACGAGTATAATGTCAAATCAGGTGTACTTACGCCCGTGTGTAATAATACGTGTTATTATAAGTACGGTTTTACAGTTTTGTTTTTATTTTAAAATAGTATAAATCATTCAGCCAGAAGACTCATTTTGCAATAGTGTGAGTAACACTCTCTGTATTACACAAATTGTGTAGTGTTATTAGTTTTAGAATGCCACACGATTGGTTCGCGCAGAGCGCACATTTGTATTGTTAAAATACTCGGTGATAAGAAAAACATTACCATGTCGAAATTAATTAAGTGTGATTTTTGTCTAATGTAATGTATAATTCAAAAATTTTCGAAAGCTTAGAACGTACTTTGTTATAATTTAAAGTTTCCTAGAATTTAGTAACACTCCATCAACTATTATTTTAAAACTTTATTATTTGGCATTGTAATTATGAAACATTCATATGTTAAATAATATTACGTTCATTTTATTTTTATGTGCAATCTCATTAAAGCTGAAGAACATTTTTACTTTATAATACTTGTACTAATATTTATTTTTAATCTTGAAACATTCCATTATTGTTATTTAATGTTTCTTAAAATCTGCCGTGCCTAAACAATTAATATGTGAATAGACTTACTTTCATTTTATTTTTATAATTATTACAATTTGAGCTGGCAGCATTTTAAATTTACAAAACGTGTGTGTTCATTTCAGTGTTTGAAAATAAAATATTATTTTTTTTGCTCTTTGACTTCATTTAAAAAGTAAAGTGACAAGTTTTTGTAAACGCATTGTGTTACTCACACTATTGCAAAATGAGTCTTCTGACCGAATGGTCTATACTTATTGCCAGTGGCGTATTCATTATTTCCTAGCATTACGAATTTTCCACTTTTATTGTGACACTAAATCAAATGTCAAATTCATTTTAAAATGAAATTGACATTTATAATTTTAATCTGTTGTTTTTGTTTAAATTTTGACAACTTGAGACATTATATATTAATATAAAGGTTTAAATAAAGCAGCAGATAAACAAATAATTAATGCTCTGCATGACTGGGAGCAAATGCAGCAGATTAGTTGTTAGTTATTAGGCACCCAATGGAGAAAGAATACGCAGAGAAGCTGCAAATACTGACGCACCTTACATTTTATGCAACAGGATATCACAAATTGCCTTACATAGTCATCTACAGTGGCACTAACTTCAAGTACCCTGATCGCTCACTTTGAATAATGCTTTCTATTATACTCATCCCGGGTTATGGGCATTCCCCTAACTAAATAAAGCGGAAGTGTCAAATAGTTCTTGTAGGAGGCGAAAAACTGGTTTTGGTTTTAGGACCCCTTGGATTTCTAAAGTCAAAATGAGTCTTTGTATATCAAAGGCTGAACATTTTAAAACAAAATGTTGTATACCGTTGCCATGTAAATCAATGAATTCGATTGTCAATAATTTAGGATATATAAGGTCAGAGATCGAATCTCAAATCTCCTGGCTCCGCAACATACGTGATTGGACTGGCATAAAGGGCGATGGAGATCTTTTTCGGGCTGCCGGAGACAAATATGTCTACTCTCAGGTGATATTCTACGTTGGGAGGACCTGACATGACACTGGGAAGAAGAAGAAAGTCAGAGAAATCATAGGTGGTGATGATAAGGTGTATGGGTGTAGAATAGGTGAAGGATGTGCCGAGATTGAAAGTCTGACACTCTGTCATCTTTGCCTAACCCGACAGGGAAATGGCATGACGGTATGTATCTATATAAAGTTTTCTGTTATTAAGATAATTAGTTTATTTTGAGTTTTTATTAATTGAAATTTGAAATTATCGAAGATTTTCTGTTTCATTCGGAAAACCGGGCCAGTAATATACAGGGTGTCCCATACATCAACGTCAAGCCGAAATCGAGGAAGAGGTCAGCTTATGATGGTTCAGAATTTTTAAAAAAATCTTGAAAAAGCCTTATACTTTTCGAGTTATAGGCATTTCTTCGAAAATTGTGAAAGTAGCTACCCTGCGCCAAATGTTTATATGCTGTGACTACAAATTGCCATATTTTATTATTTTCATGGTTGTATCGCAATCCTTGATAGCCCTGCTATTAGTCGGAGTCCGATATAAAAAAAAACCTTAACGTTCGAAAAAAAAATTGTTTTTGTCCGATCATAAAAATTAATATTTTTTATCAGCTAACTTTAACTCATCATACTGTAAAAATAATGTACTACACTAACCTGGAAAGTTACATCAAAAGATGGCCTGTTTAGTCAGGATTTCAAAATGGTACAATACATACTCTTTTCAAAATAATTTTAAAACATTAATTTCTGTAATTAAATATCAAATCCAATAAATTTGAGCGAGACCAACGATACTGCGCATGAACGAGTTAGAGTAAGACAGCTAGTGTCACCATTTTTGACATGAAATAGCTAGTTCCTGTCAAAAATGGTGACTTTCCATTTGGTCCAGCCACGTTTTCCTCGATCACTTCTTCCACGAACACCTTGCAAATCTGATTTATACCTACATACTCGCTTAGCCATTCTTTCAACATTCATTCTCTCCACATGTCCAAACCCTCTCAAAACTCCTTTATTCTTCTTACTTCAAACACCCATTTTATCCATGTATTTTTTTTTTTTTTTTTTTTATCCACTTTGCACGGATTTCTCCTGTTACACAAAGAGGGTTTGCTTCTAGCGTTAGCTTATTCGTTAGGAATAATATCAGCCAGGATTCTTCTCATACTGCTAGACGGTACCGAGAATATATCAACCGTGTCATTCAGTTGGTTCAATATCTCTATACCACGGGTGACTGAGTGTTTAGCCATGATATTCGTCCTGTAAGTTGGTATGTAGAACAGAGGGTGATTCCTTGCACGGATATATTTATTGGGTACATATAAACTTAGTGCTTCTAGAATCGCGGGACAGTTAAAGGAACCTTGGAAAACCTTTATTAGGAATATCGCAATGGATTCTTGCCTTCTTGTTTCAAGGCTTCTATAGTTACACACCGTGAGAAGTTCGGCATGGTGAGCATATTTTGGGTAATTGCCCGTTGTTCTGTACCATAGATATCTGAGGAATTTTTTTTGTATTTATCTTTTATGTCTTCATCCCATTTTATTTCATACATTGACACTCCACAAATTTTCCTTAGTATACACACCTCCGCAGCATTAATCTTACTATTATTCTTTTCAATAAGTCAGAATTGGTTAAATTGCTTAATAATTACAGAGTGTCGTAGAATTGCTATCACATACGACGAACAACGATTAACGTGCTTACTTAAGTGTTTCTAAACCTGAAGGTTCGGTAAGAGAAGCCGAAGACAGTATTACCTTCCCACCGAGTATCTTCAATTTCGTTGCATTGATAACAACAAAATAAAAGAGTTTCAAACGACTGATAGAATTTATCGTTGCATTAAAACCACAAAATAAAATGGTGTCAAACGACTGATAGAATTTATCGTTGCATTAATAACAACAAAATAAAAGAGTTTCAAACGACTGATAATATAAAAAAAATTAAATACTATAAATGAGAACACTTAATTGACGTCAAAAGTAGTTAGTTTCTTTTTATAACAGTATGAAATTACTAATTAATGAGCTATTGGTTTTTAGATATGATAATTACATGGAAAATGAACAGTGACGTGAACTTAATTGTTATGCATATTTAGAATGTCAAATACAAAACACTCAGGAAATTAAAATAAATAATTCGTAGTATGTACTGAATTTTCATTGAAACTCCATTTACCCAGTCTGCATTCACGCGAATTTTACTTTAAGGCGTTTAACTCTGTTTAAAAATATCGTATGCACAATACTAACATCTATTAAATAATCTGCTAAGATGATAGTCTTCAATGGTTTTTTGGTGCCAACTTTGATCTGTGGGAGCGAAACGTGGAACTGGAAAAATACTTAAAGGAGCCGAATACATGCTGTAGAAAATCGTGCATTGAGATGAATAAACGGGGCGGGAATGTGTGGCAGAATACGGAATGATGTGATTAAGGATTAATGTAAACTTAAGGCTGATGTGTTGAGTTAGATGAAAAAGAACACTCTGAAATAGTTTGGGCATGTAGAACGAATGAATGACGAAATACTTACAAAACATATATACAGTGCAAATGTAAGTGGAAGTTGCGGTAGAGATAGACTATGATGGAATCAAGATAATGTAATTTTGAAAGAGGGAAACTTAAAAAGTCAGAGAAATCGTAGGAGTTGTATGAAAAGATTTATGCATGTAGAAGAGGCGAAGGATATATGTATGTCGATATAGGAAAGTCTGGCGCTCAGTCCCATCTGCCAACCCCGACAGGGAAATGGCGTGATGGTATGTATGTATCTTTTGATAAAAATGCAACATATTTGCTCGTTGAAATGAAATGTTTCAACTTTAATAATGAACTGCTTATCCACTGAACTTTTGATAAAACGAGTGTTCAAAAAACTATTAATATTAAAATATGTGGAATCAATTATTATTGATTAATAATTATTAATGTATTTACTGTTTACTTAACTTAATTTATTTTATTTTATTTCAACGGTCAAATGAGGTTTTTAATAAGAAACAAAAGAAATTAAATAAGAAACAAAATTTAATGTTGGCATGTTAGCTGTGTTATAAAATAGAAAAATAAATTAATCTAAGATGAACCCAAAACAATAACAAAGCAAACCTATACAACTCTTCACTTTACTAATGTTAGTAGTCAAACTCACATGAAAATCCATACAATGTCTATATTAAGTGTAGTCTTCTTATAAAGGGTCTTTCAAATTGAGCGGTTTTTTTAATTCATTTTTTTTTATTCTTGAATAAAACACACAATTTGCTTTGATTTAAAAAAACTCTTTATTGGTCATTGAATTATATAGGTAATGTATGACATTTAAACACAAAAAAACAATATCCGCCAAATGTCCACCTCTTGCAGCTTCACCACCTCTTGTTCACTCTTTTGTCAAAATTTTCGACGACACTTTGGCATAATTGCGGTTCTAACTCACCAATAACACGAATAATTTCATCCTTCAGCTCAGGAATTGATCGAGGGTCATTCTTATAGACCTGGCTTTTCACGTTACCCCAGAGAAAATAGTCCAACGGTGTCAGATCACCTGATCTTGGTGGCCAATTAACATCACCGTTTCGGGAGATTACAATACATAAAATAATTCTCAATTTGAACGCGTTGTTGTATTGTATACGACTCCATTTTTATAAATGTCATACACTGTCGTTGTATACAGTATAACTGGTAGGCTTATTGTTATGAGGCAATCTAATCCAACCAAACAGAAAGACGCTAATGAGGCCTCAAGTGAAATCAGACTGTATGGACAACGAGTCTATCGTTGGTTTTTAACTGGTTCCAGAGTCTCACTGCATGGACAGTAAAGGGTGGCGTAAAAAAGAAGAGCGGTGAACCGGTAAGGCCAAGTAACAATTTCTGTTTGAGCGCAGCGCAAATCCATGATCAGAAAGACAATGTAAATTTTCGCCAAGATAAGAAGGGGCGGCGGGAAAGTTAAGGATATTATATTGTACAAATAACTGTTTATAACGAAAGTATAATACACAGTTTTTTTTCGTCTATGGTGTCTGGCCTTCTGACACCAATACAATACCCATAAGCCCCCCTCTCAAGGTAGACAGAGAAGACAGCGCACCAGATTTTTTTTTGCGTTCAGAAGTCGTTTGAACAATTTTATAATTCATTCGTTCGGCATGGTCAAACCATTTCAGAATGCTCTTTTTTATCCCAGTCAATACACATATATTTTACAGAGAAAATCATGTACTTTATTTACATTAAGAATAAATTTAAAGTCACATGAACGCACCTCCAACCAAAATTAATTGTAGTTATAATATTACACTTCTCGTTTTACACAAAACATCCTAACGGATGTATCACAATAAAGCAATATCTTCCAGCCAATCAGAAATATGGTATAGAGGTCTAAAGTGAAAACTAGACAAGAAATCTTATTAAAAAATGTTGGATACCTATGGAAATCGAACTCGCAACCCCCGGGTAAGAATACAGGTGTCTGCTGCTGTGCATGCTGGTAAAACATTTTATGTATTTTATTTCCATTTAACGGTAAAGTTTTTTGTATAATGCTAAAAAAAATATTAGCAAATATTTTGCAATGCACTTCCATTTCGTTCTTTCTAACACAATCTAGAGGGTCTATTTTCATGTTACGATCTCTTTCAACCAACCAAAAATATGTAACAGAGATCTTAAGGGGGTTTCTACTCTAGAAATTTGAAAAAAAAAGGTATTTTTTTGTTTTTTGCATGTTCTCAAAGTTTAGACCTTTAAGAATATGTTCTCAAAAGAAAATTTTAAAATTCTCAATATTTACGAAGTTATAGCTATAAATGAGGCAGCAATTACGCCGCACCGGTATGACTCAGACAATAATCTCAAAACTTTAAACGCGTTTTTCTCGAAACTACTTTTTTCGACCTGGTCGACATAAAATCTCAAGTTTTATTCAATTGATTACCTTAAAATTTATTATAAAACTTTAATAAAAGTTTTTATATCGTCCCTACCTTGAAAAATTCAAAACTATTTTTCTTACTCTTTTTTTTTTTAAATTTAAATATTTGAAAAAAAGGGTAAAAAAATTCAGACAACCGCCATTTTACGAACTTTTTTTTCTCTTTGGTACCAACTATAACGACATTATTTCTTATCAAGAAACGAAAATGTGCATGATTTTTTTTTTGTTTCGGATTTACAAAAGGGTTCCAATCATGTCGACCAGCTCACCCCCCTTTTTAACGACAGCTGATAACACCTTGAATTTTGTTTTTTTTTTCAAACTTTCTTTATACATTCTCAAATCATCAATAAAAGAACTGTAACAAAAATGTATACAAAAATATTTTATTTAGTCTGAAATTTTGAAAGTTTTATATTTTTATTTAGTCTGAAAAAACGCCCGAAATTCACGCCTCTAGAGTTGAATATGCCCTTTAGTGAAAACTAGATTGGAACCATATTCGAATCAACGGGAATCAAGACCGCAACCGTCAGGTTAGAAGACGGACATCTTGCCTACTAGGCAACGAAAAAAAAAGATAATTTATGATATTTAATATTGTTTTTCTTTTTTTTAACATATGTTCGATTTGATTTTTCTAAAGCTACTTGTTTATTTGTTTATTTAACACTTCATTGTAAAACAACCTGGTGGGCTTATAGCCATGCGGCAAGCTCTTTCAACCAATCAGAGAAAAGTGAACAGAGAAAGTTACCCAAATCATCATTCACCTGTACTATATTTATTTGAAAACTTTATTCCATAACTTAAAATAAGCAATTTTTTGCTCAGGTGAATATCGTCACTATCATTAGCAAGTCGTAGAAGGTGTATGGATGTAGAAAAGGAGAGGAATGTGTGTCGGGATAGGAAAGTCTGGCGCTCTTTTCTTTCTGCTTATCCAAACAGGGCAACAGCGTGATAGTGTGTATGATTATACGTTTTTTTTAACTATGTTTAAAAATTTGTGTAATTTATCTGTAGGGTGTATTTAATTTGTTCGTTGATTTTTTTCTATGCTTGAGAAAATGTAGCATGGTCCCTGTGACAGTTCATAAATTTGGCCCAATACAACCTTGTAACGATGTTCAGTAATTTTAATTATTTTATCAACTTTAATATGAGCCTCGATTCTAATAAATAGCAAGTTATTTAGGTAAATACATTACATAAAACTAACAATAATGACAAATTAATACATATTGTTACAAATTAGCAAAAAGGTGGCAGTTTGTTAAAATCAAATAATATTTCGTGACGTTCGTCATAAGTCACTACGTTAGTCTGCATTGACTAGGGATGGGGTATACGATAATTGGATTTTCGATTTTTTATACCTAAAATTAAATGTTCGTAATTAGTATTAATTCATAGTGGATCTTGGACTATTTAAAGATAGATACAAATCATACAATACATTCGAAATACAGTATAATGAAAATTAGGAATTAAAACGTCAGTTTAGAGAAAAACAATTTTTCGATTTATAAAAAAAAAATCGATTTGTAAAAAAAAAACCATTTACCCCATCCATTTTGGACTTGACATTTTAAATGTCAAGGGACCATGCTACATTTTCTCAAGTATAGTTAAAAATAAATGACTATGTGAGTATCGTGTTAGAAATTCAGGCCAAACGTAAAAGTAAGCCAAGAAACCGTGGCTGGATCAAATTTACTTATTTTAAAAGAATGTAAAGTGAAAAGTATTGACTATAGAAGATTGTGCATGATATATAAAAGTTTGGAAATCAGTTCTCTCTGACTACCCCGTAGTAGACGCAGCGTGATGATATATATGAATGCATAACATACATCAGTGAAAAACTGTTATAAGTAAATATTATATTCCTTTAATAAATAAATTATTGCAGCATGACATTTTTTTAAATACAAAAAGACGAGTTAAAAAAATAGACTTACCTGAAATCTTGTGGTTGATGGGTTGTCTTTAAACCTTGAAGGTTTTTCTGTATTCCTGAAGCTGCTTTTTGTGATTTTTGCCCTGTTCCCAACGTCTGGAATCATTTTCGTCTTTTCTGTCACTTCATTAAACTTATCAACTTCGTCAGAATTCGGGGCGAACGTCAAACCGGCTTCGATATCCTCCCCATCGTGTTTTTCTGAAGGAAATTCGGGATTCTTGGGATTGCCATTGTTATTAGCCATCGACTTAGCGGAACTTATTTTTCTAAACCTTCCGATAATCTCCTCAGGTATTTCTTTTCCGCCGGCAGAATCGGGAGATAGTTGATCAACCTTCTTGCTTGTACCGTTCTTTTTTATATGATCCATTTCTATAGATTTTTTCGTTTCAGTTGTCCCGTTCTGATTTGTACCTCTCGTAAACATAATATCAAACTGATTAAAAACAACAAAACTTAATTATTATGTCAAATATTTACAATAATACCGGCTTCATCACGTGTTTTTTTTTTCAAATGTCAAAAAACGAGTCCGTTCAAAGGGCGGCGTTTTTGAAATTCGAACGAAATTTAGTGTTTACATTATTAAAAATATTATTTTCTAATTTAATGTGTGAACAGAATCAAAAAATAATTATCCGTGTTTAAAGCACTTTTATGTGATATTTTTTGATAATACATCCGTAACTTGATTTTTTTTTTAAAGCGAACGAGAATTGCGTATCGTAAACCGGAGCGACACAACCCGACACGCGGGTGTCTAAAGTATAACTGAATGAGAAGCAATGGATAACTTACTCGGTACACAATATTCTGAGTAAGTGCAGCATAGATATTTTTGTTACAGGCGCATAAATATTTTAAAATGCATTTTTTTATAAAAGTAATATTGAATAATTTGAATTAATATTTATAATATTATAATGTTCAGCGCGAAACGCCAACATTTTTTAGTTTGGTCTTTTTTGATTCCCTACGAATCAAGATTGGATTTTTGGATTAATATTTCATTTGGATATATAAACATTCATTGCCTTATAACATAATTTGACAAATTGTTACCGCAATTAAAATTGAATATATGCAAATAATAAAAAAAATAATGAATTATTTTGTAAAACATATTAAAAAATTAATAATTGGGAATGGTTTAAAAAAAATGGCCTCGAATTAATAGTCCGACCTTAACACTTTAAACTAAATCTTAACAAATGTTTACAGAAAAAAAATAATTTAAACATACGTACAAATCTGCTGTTAATTTAAAGTGTACGTGTAAATGGTAGTCGTGGTCGAGGACGACGGAGAAAAGTATGATTGGACAAAGTTAATGAATTGTTGAAAGAATAAAACATAATAAGTAAGAGAAATGAAAAGAGTAGTATTGGAAGATGTTTTGAATGTGAAATAGAAGAGAATATTGAATGTTAAGTAGGCGAAGGAAGTATGTCGCAATTGGAAAGTTTGGCGATCTGTCCTCTCTGTCTACCTCAACAAGAATATTGCGTGATGGTATGTAGTCACATTGTTTTATTCCCAACATTAAAGTTTGGAGATTGTTAGATCTTACATTGAACACAAATTTGAAAAAAAAGGTTAGAATGTAGTATTTAGGTCAGACTATGAATTCGTGACATATACTTATAAAAAAAATGTATAATAGAATATGTATAAGGATTCTATAAAAAAAGCAACCTCAACGATTATTTTATGCCACGTGGACATTCTAACAGAGCCAGACCTAGAACTTTATATGCCCAAAGCAATATAATATTATTTAGATAGTATTCGTAGGTAGTTTTTAACGGTGATGATTAAAATATGAATATTTTCATATATAAATATATGCCATCATATTGTTTCCCTGCCGGGGTAGGCAGATATGACAGAGTGCCAAACTTTCCTGTCTTAACACATATACAAGGATTTCACTTCTTCAATATCCGTATACATTTTTTCAAACAAATCCAACGATTTCTCTTACTTCTAGTATTTCTTTCTGTCAATATATCACTCACTTGGTCCACTTATAATTTACTTGATTGTCCTCTACTACTCCTTCCACTCACATTTGTACTATTTCTTCATTCTTCTTTCCACTTTCCCTAACCATCTCAAAGTGCTCTTCTTCGTCTTATAAGCCTTAAGTTCACAGTCATCACAAATCATTGGTGGTGCAAAAAGATAACCTGATGCAGAGGCACGGCCTGGGGGACGTAGTCCGGAACAGAAGAGCATACAACCTGAGGACGAGGAGAGCTGACCCCAACAGTCTTCGCAGACAGTGAGTTGGGATGGAGCCAGGGAGAAGAATGTGGTAAATTCAAGAGATATGGTATATTTACATACTACTCATGTGTTACTTTTAATAAATATATTATTTACTTATTTTAATGATATATGTATTATATTTATTCTATCTGTTTGAAACACGCCGATGAATTTAAAGTTAAAAGTAAACCCAATTTTTCCGGTATAATTCATGATACCTCAATAAATTTTTGCATTCATTTCCGCATGTGTATAAATAATAATTGTTATTTGCTATGCACACAACCCATAAAACTATTTTACGCGCGTGTTACTTAGCATTAAAATTAACTGCTTACTTCGAAAGAAATTGATGTAAGAATGATTTTCTGGCGTCGCGTATATGGCGGATTATGTTCCAAACAACGTCAAGCGAATATTTCTGTTCACGATCGTCAACTTTGACACTATGATCCGATCAAGATTGTGGCCTCATCCATCGATCTCGAATTAATCAACTAACGCTGGTCAAGTGGATGGAACCCTGAATGAAACATGTCGTTTGACCAGCTTTAAATAAACCCATTCAAATAAGGTTCACATCTTCGCCGAGATGGTCTCTCCGAAAATCACGAAAGACGTTAGAAGCTGTGCTGAGAGATCCAATCAATTGTATAACCTCGACGACAACGTCATCGGTGGCCTAGTTGGTAACACGCCTGTCTCCCGACCCGCAATGTTGCGGGTTCAAATTCCACTGGAACCCAGATTTTTTTTTTAATTATCCCAGTCTAGTTTTCACTTAAGACCTCTTCAACATATTTCTAGTTGATTGGAAGAGTTTGCCACACGGCAATACTCCTACCAGGTTGTACTGTATACAACGAAAGTGTAATACAATACATCAGATATCATTTGCATAACCACCAGCTCTCAGCGTCCAACTTGAATTGAGGTACAGTTTTATTAAGATTACTTAACCTCTAGAAAAATTATAGAAGAAGTTACCGAACTTAACCTGGGATACAAGATGGGTGACAATATGCTAAACATCATATGCTATGTTGACGATGCCACCATTATAGCCGAATCAGAGGAAGACCTGCAACAAATGCTACATCGATTCCACACTGCTTCCAAAAATTACAACATGTCTATCTCCATCAGCAAGACTAAATCCATGAATCTAGCCAGAGAGCAAGTTGGATGCAGTGTGGCGATCGACGACACACCGATTGAACAAGTAACAAAATTTAAATACTTGGGTGCTAGCATAATGTGCAATAATGACCTCTATGGCGAAGTGCTTGAACAATCACAAAAGACTGCAGCTATTACCGGATGTTTAAAGAACACTATCTGGAAAAACTTGTATATGAACATCCAAAGCAAGGTGAGGATATACAAGACCTGTGTCCGCCCCATAATGACTTACAGCATAGAGTCCAGAGCCGACACTGTCAGAACCAAATATCTCCTTCGAACCAGCGAAATGAAGGTACTCAGGAGTATCGCTGGCAAAACCCTTCGTGATAGAGTACGTAACACAGAAATCCGAAGGATGTGCGAAGTTGAAGATATTGTCAAATGGGGACGACAGAGAAGAAGGTTCTGGAACGAACACGTATCCAGAATGGCGGAACCAAGAGCCGTGAGAATGGCCAGGGACAGTATCCCCCAAGCAAGCAGACCTCCAGGGCGACCTCCCAAAAGATGGAAAGACAGCTGGCAGTCGACGTCGCAAGAGGCAAACAATGATGCAGGACCATAACAGGCCAAAAGGCCTAAAATAAGATGAAGAAGAAGAACCTCTAGAACAGGCCTGGACAACCCAAATAGCCCCACGGGCCACATTGACGACCTAAAATTATCCAAGAGCCGCACATAAATAAGAATAATTGCCAATTTTGTTTCAATATACTCGTATTTTTCGATATTTGGCTTTACAACGAAATTCGTACTCATTAATTATTTTCGTAAATGATTGATTTGGATGCAGATGTACACAGAAAGTGTTCAACCAGTGTAAATCTGAAAAAAAAACCGATACTTCAACTAGATACGAAGAGAAAACATGTATTGAACCAACAACAAAATGTATTTGTATGGTAATATAATAACTTAGAATTCTAAGTTATTAATTCGTAAATATATTTGTATAGTAATACACAAAAAAAACTAATTCATCATATATGACCGCGGGCCGCATATAAGGGAACCGCGGGCCGCATGTGGCCCACGAGCCGTGGGCTCGCCAGTTCTGCTTTAGAACAACCATTTGCTGTTTAGCTAAGTTGAATGAATGGAGAAGAAACATAGGGTCCAGGCGGATGGGTTTTTCCTGTAGACTTGAATATATTCCTTAAAGGGGATATACGTCAATTTCGTAACATCTGCCACCCCAACAGGGCTCTAATACTCGTATACATATCTCAAATTGTTCTTTTTGCATACATGCGTCCATTTCGTACTACCTGTCTCCCTAACAAGGGTCCAATATTTTAAATAAGGCAGCTACTTTATTTAAATTTGTAAGTACAACCGTAAACAGTTGAGAATCGAACTCAAAACATTTAGGTAGCAAGTAAACATGATAATCACTAGGTAACGGCGCTGATATACAAGATAGACAATTCAAGAAGTATAAGGTGTCTAGCTAACAAGAAGCAGCGAACAAGGGACATTACATGGAATAATTTCTGAACAGCCCCAATCGATTTTTTATATTGTATTGAATTACACTTTCGTTGTATATATGATAATACAACCTAGCGGGCTTATTGTGACAATATCTTCCAACCGACAAGAAATATGTTCAAGAGGTCTTAAGTGAAAACCAGACTGATGTCTTTTTTTTTAAATCTGGGTTCCAACGGGATTTGAAATCACAACCCCCGGGTTAGGAGACAGATGTCTTATTAACGAGGTCACTGAGGTCGTCCATCATCTTATGTTATCTTTGATATGTGGCCAAACACACTAGGCAGCACTACCTGTAGTAATAGTCTTGTGGATTAGATTCTCATTGGCTACTTTTTTTTTAAAGAGTGTTGTATTGTTTTTCACTTTAGGACACCCTTCAACATATTTCTGATCTCGTTGTATGATGTCATTCGGGATGTTATACCGCGTTGTTTGGCTTATGATGCCGGCGTTTCGAAAACGTTGCAATTCACCATAATTAAGTTGACTGCAATCAAGCCCTGAAGATGAAAACTGCAACGTTTTCAAAATGCCAGTATCATAAGTCAAACCAAGCGGTAAAACACTCCGAAAGACATTAAGCAACTGATATAAAAAGCCGCAAAAGTCTCAAAATATTAGAAGAAATTTCCGTAAGGCAATAAATCTTTTAGGATGTACGGTATACATTTACAGTGGTACATGATAAATTAAGAAATGTTCATTTTTTCGAGTCATCGATATCTCTTGAGATGAGATTTTATTACGGAATAGTGCTATCATAAAGAAGTAATTTATTTGATATTGTCTTACACTTTCATTGTACACAGTACAACTTGCAGAGATTATTGATATGTGGCAATTTCTTCCTGCCAACCAGAAATATATTAAAGAGGTGTCGAGTGAAAACTAGAAATGAAACCTTTAAAAAAAAATCGGGATAAAAGGGAATCAAACCCTTAACCAAAACATGCGTCTTACCAACTAGACCACGAAGGACATTCTTGTTTATTTTTTATTTATTTAACACTTTTATTGCAAATACAATCTGGCGCTCTTATTGCCAGGTGACAATCTCTTCCAACCAACCAGACAAAAGTAAATGAAGCAAGTTACGTGGTCACATAAATCATTCAAATGACTATCCATTCCCACGAAATCCATAAACACATACGTGAGTATAACGAACCTCATAAAGACGGAAAATCATCCGAACATTATTTTTTATATAAAGTGAGATATCATCAATCAAAAGGAAAGGAAGGGATGGTGGAGAGGAAAGGAAAAGAAAAATCAAGAATGAAACACGTTATTTTACTGACTAGAAATGAAGAGTTTTTTCAGTTGCTTCTTAAAGCATGCCAAGGACGGAGCGAGTCTTATATTGGTTTGTAACTGATTCCAGAGTCTCATTGCATGGACAGTAAAGGACAACGTAAAAAAGGAGGAGCGGTGAACTGGAAAGGCCAATAGACAATCTCTGTTTGAGCGTAGCGCTAATCCATGATTGGAAAGACGCGGACAATTTTCGGCGAGATAAGAGGGGACAGCGGGATAGTTAAGGATATTATACAATAGAGACAGTATGTGAATTTGGCGTCTATTTCTAGCATTCAACCAGTTCAATGCCTTTTGTTATGAAGTTATATGATAATACTCTCGTAAGTTATAAAATAAATCTTAGACACAAATTTTGAAGACCTTGTAATTTATCCCGCTGTTCCTCTGTAACATCCAAGTAACAGACGTCTGCATAGTCTATTGATTTATTGTTCAACAACAGAATGTTGTTGAAGAATAAATCAATCCTGAATGACAATAAACAGTGTCGTTAAACAACAACGCACAAGAACAGAGCACTTATTTTATCAGTTTTAAAACAGTCCCAGTTAGATCTGCAACCTGTTCATAGCATCCTGAATGGAGAACACGTGGGGTCGACGCGACAAGAGAGGGGAAATGCATATTGATCTTCGGCAACCCTCCGAATTGCTGCGTTTCTATCTTCTTCTTCATATCCCCATCTCTGTCTCTACAGGGAGGAGGGAAACTCAATTCGTGACTTATTCATTTTGTATTATACAACGAGGTTTTGTCTATGGTCAACGGTCTCAATTTCAACGTATTTGCTACACATTCTGACGTGACGTGTTCAATTTTTGACAAATGTCACCGCTTTTATTCCAGGTTATTAATTGGATATGATAATGAAAGCTCCGTCCGTAGTCTGGTTGGTAAGATACCTGTCTTTCAGCCTGGGGGACGCGGGTACGATTGCCGTCGGAACCAAATTTTTTTAAAAAGTATTCCAGTCTAGATATGGTCTATGTGGCAGTTCACAAATTTGCCCCGATACAACCTTGTAACGACGTTCAGTATTTTAATTATTTTATCAACTTTTATATAAGCCTCAATTCGAATAAATAGCAAGTTAACTGGTAAATACATTACATAAAACTAACAATAATGACAAATTAATACATCTTGTTACAAATTAGCAAAAATGTGGCAGTTTGTTTAAATCAAATAATATTTACTGACAGTTTGTCAAAAGTCTCTACGTTAGTCTGCATTGGCTAGGGATGGGGTATACGATAATTGGATTTAAAAAAAAATTATACCTAAAATTAAATCTTCGTAGTATTAATTCATAGTGGATCTTGGCCTATTTAAAGATATATACCAATCATAAAATATATTAGAAAATCAGTATAATGAAAATTAAGAATTAAAACGTCACTTTAGAGAAAAACAATTTTTCGTTTTATAAAAACACGATTCGATTATTCTCGATTTTATCTCATTCCTTTGAGACATGACATTTCAAACGTCACGGGGACCATCCTACATTTTCTCTAGCATAACATAGTGGCCTCTTTAACACCATTCTAATTGTTTGAAAGATATTAACCGCATGGTAATAAACCCACCATATTGTATTGTATAAAACTAAAGTGTTATACAATACAATAATAGTTAAATTGATTAAAAAAAACGTAGAAAACTTACTAAGGCAAGACGAAGAATAAACAAACCCTTGTAGATCTATCGATATGTGATAGTAATACATTCGGCTTTAGGTGTAGTGTATATATGAAGTGTTCATATTTAATTATTAATTTTGATAAGATCTCCCAAAAGGGCTGTTTTCAAGCGCTTCCTTAAGCTGTACTCGCCACCTACGTCTCTAAGGCGCCCGTTACACGCTCAATCTGGATCGCAATCCGTGATCGCAATCAATGATCGCGGTCAAGATTGACCGTGTAATGAGCGGATTGATGGATTGATCAATCGAATCGCAAAATATCTGGATATTTTGAAATCACACTTGCGATCCGCTGCTCGCGATCGGGATTGTTCGTGTGAGGTCGTGTAAGATCGCGTCAGTCAACGTTTACACACCGATAGAGATGGACGTATGCTCTCTATCGGGAATTTTAAAGAAAATAAAGCCACAATCAGCTGAATTGACGATAAATAAATAAATAAACAAGTTGACGTGAGAAAAAAAATGTCTGAGATCGAATTATAGGAGAGAATTTAAAATAATTACAAATTCAAGCTTCACTGATAGATGCAGGAGACATGATAACAGAAAATTTAAGGTCTTCAATATTTCTGCCTGTAGCAAGATAACGCAATGTTACTGCTAATTTTTCTTCAGGTGTTTTACTTTTTCTCATACAAGTATCTTGTTTAGATATGTATGGGGTTACCATTTCTAAGAACTCATTAAAACATTTTCCACTCATCCTGAAGTCATTTTTATAGTCATCTTTTTAAGCAGTTAATCGTATTTATTTTAGTAGATTTAAATGGGTATACAATTCTCTCATTCGTAGCCACTGTTTAACCAAATGTTTCCTTCGAACTCGCTAATTCAAAGTTACGGCCAGAACTAGGGCTACAACAGCTTATATTTTTTTTATTTTTACGTCCATTTTGAGTTGAGAAAGATGTTGACGCAGCGACTGCGGCGTGTGGACTGATGGAAATCGGATTGATCGTGTAATGTAGTCGCGCGATCCGTCAATCCGTGATCGTCGATTTGGATCGCGGATTGCGATCCAGATTGAGCGTGTAACGGGCGCCTAACACTTGAAGGCTGACAATTTCATGGTTGCATTTATCGTGGGAATGAAAGACTTACATACACAGTCTTGGAAGATTAAATCCTTATATCCAGGAAATCTAAGTTCCAAAAAGATTGTGAATTTAATTTGCTATAGCCTTTCATTTGACAGATTTTCAAAAGTGCCATTTTTATGATGTATAATAGCGCTCTAAGAATTTACGATTAATAGTTTGCGCAAAATTTAGATGTCATATAGTCTAAGAGAATTACTAGTCTGGAAACGAATTCGCCAAGGATCGAACCTGATATGACTATGTGCTGAGCGTAAATATAAATTATTAAACTACGGTCACCGACGTGCTCGGATTTATATATGAAAAAAAAAGGATCCAACCCAATTTGAAGATGCTTTGAGATATTAATTGTGTCGATTTTCGATTTATAATACTCCATTTTTTTTTATAAAAGTTTGAATTAATATAAACGCTTTGATACGAGTAGTTCTAACATATTGTATGTGTTATCTATAGCAGTGTTCCCCAACCTTTTTAGACCTGTGGACCGGTAAAAAAAAGGAATTTTTTTTCGCGGACCACTAATACTGAAATAAAAATGTTTTTTTTATTTAATATTTTTTTAATATTATATTGTGACAGATGGACATGCTCGTATGTAACTACAATATAATTAACAAATATACATATAACAGTTAAACAATTTTAATCGTAACATTGTCTGATACAATTAAAATTTAACAAAAACAATGGGGTTTTTTCAACAAACTAATGCGAAACCTGCTGTTGCATCTTTGCTAATATATTGGATATTCTTGGCTGCAGTGTTGTCTCTGACATTATTTTACTTGTATGTACTGTTACTCTCACCGGTCCATTCCAAAATGAAAACAATGATATACTCGTATTATGAAATTCTTGGAAATATATTTAGGTAGGGTTTTGCATCCGAGTTCACTATCCAAGAGCAAATATTTCCGTTCTCCCTAAGTGTATCTGAGAAGATTCATGATTGTCCATTCTGAGAAAACCAGCGACCGTCGTGTCACATTATCATACCAATTATATTTATTTAACAATGACTAAAAATACAAGTCAACGTGCAAGCGAAAAAATCCTATATTTAATATTTTTGCATGGCGAATTTTTGAAATTTGACGTACTGTTTGCGGCCCGACGGAAAGTCTCTGCGGCCCGGCAACGGGCCGCGGACCACCGGTTGGGGAACACTGATCTATAGTATACGTGTATACCCGGTAACACTGTTTCTCCGTATCATTATATGGCCTTGTCAAACTGAAGAGGTCGTTGTATGGCGAAACATCTGTCACTGAGTAAATAAAAGGATATAAAAATAACAATACATACATACCATCACGCCATCTCCTTGTCGGGGAAGACGGAGAGGATAAAGCGCCAGACTTTTATACCTCGACACATATCCTTCGCCTCTTCCACATCTGTACCCCTTCCCATACAACTTTTACGATTTCTCTGATTTTCTATGTTTGCTACTTTCAGTATATCACTTATTTGTTTCAATATTACGTTCCTTGAGTGTATTAAGTAAGATAAAGAAGAGCACGGTGAGATGGTTTGGAAATGTGAACGAATGAATGAAAAAATACTAACAAAACAGATATATATATATATATATATATATATATATATATATATATATATATATATATATATATATATATATATATATATATATATATATATATATATATATATATATATATATATATATATATATATATATATATATATATATATATATATATATATATATATATTGTGAAAATGTGAGTGGAAGGCGTGTGAGAGGAAGGCCAAAGAAACAATGGTTTGGTCGTGATATTCTGAAATCATCGAAGGTGTATGAATGTAGACGACATTAAGGATGTGTGTCTAGATATAACAGTATGGTGCTCTGTTATCTTTGCCTACCCTGACACGAAAATGGCGTAACGTTATATGTATGCACTAAGAATCTGAAAAGTTTAACCTTTCCCTTCCTCTGCTAAAAAAAGTCCGCCCGTTCCGGTGATGTGTATTCAATACATATGTAAAAATGAGCGATTTAAAATCGGAAAAATAAGAATATTCATAGCCAATCGCTTAAATTAATTAAATTTGAAGTCAAAAGTAATGATAATTGAAATTTTATTGCTGAAAACATGAAAAACACATTGGACGACGTTTACGAAACGGACGGAGAGACCACCTCGAATGAAAGCCGGTTGGCTACTAAAAAGAGAGAAGCGACCGAACTGAGATTCAATTTTTTGCGTTCCCATATACCGAAGTAGAGTGAGACGTGAATAGCGTCGCTTTCTCACCCATGGTGGTTTTTTTAGAATGACTATACTACGTCACACACTGGCACACGTTTGATTGTATTAATGAATTTATTCCCGATTTTCACAAATTATTTCTGATGGGGCCCATAAGTGCTAATTATTATTAATATTATTTTCTCATTCAATGCGTAAATGTATTACGGAGAAATAACTAAAATCTGAAGTCAGTATTTATTATATTTAACATATAGAGATATTAAAGTTTTTAGAAGCAACGTGTACTAGTTACACATCACCGGACAGGAAGGGTGAAGTATTCGCAGAGCTCGATTTTAATCTTCGAGACGAGATTCGAACTTCTATTATATTTTCTCAAATATCTCAGTAAAATTCAGAATGTGAGTTGAATTATTTTTGCATAATACATTTGCCTAAATATTATTTTATGTACTTCCTCATATAATATTATAAAGGACAATAATTGTAAATGCACTCTGTTAAATGGAGCTGTTACGTTTATGGCACGAGCAGACAGTTTATTACTCTTGAGATCGTGAGTGTGTCGGCAAATAATAACTTCGTATCGCATCAGTGTTCATGTGCCTCAATGGTGGGGCTTAACGATGCACAAATCCCAATAAATCACACTTCTATTACGTTATCCGATTTATGTGTGTTTACACTCAACGAGTGTTTACACGTGTTTGTCACTGGAGTAGGCAAATAGAAATTTCCATATTCACTATTATGTTAAAGGAGCGATAATGCAAGCAGAAATGTGTACGTTGCGTACAACTGATATTGCACTATTTGATAAAGTAAGAAATTATAATGCAAACAAATATTTTCCTAACGTTTTATGGAACAACGTCCCATTGAAGCATTTTTAGATATGTCAAAGCACCTCAAAGTGTAATATTGAATATACGAGGGGAGGACAATGAATTCTTGGAATTAAGGGGTTATGAGAGGGGGCGGTAGTACGCATGCGCATGTTCCGATAATATGACTCGTTATTAGTATATTCACCAAGTTTCACTCTAATTTTGACAGTATTGTTTAAGATATCGCCGGGAGAGTATGTCAAACGTTAATAACATACCAAGTATAGAAATAAAATGAGTTTTTCTCACAAAACAAGGGAAAATACCTCAAATCATTTCGAAAGAGATATTAGCGATTTACGGGGACTGTTGTCCTGTAAAAAATATGGTTTACAAGTGGCATAGTCATTTTAAGCAAGGGAGAGAATCGATTGGATACAAAGTCCGACCAGGACGGCCTGTTGAGACCGTTTCTTCAAGCATCGTCAGTATCATATACAATCATTTTAAATATCCTTTATCAGCATTTAGGGATGTCAAAAGTCAGTACAAGGTGGATACTCAGAAAATTCACGCCACTTCAAAAACATCAACGCGTCGAATGTTCACGACAGTTTTTGAACCTCTTGAACAACAAATATGAGATTTTGAGCCGGGCTGTTACTGGAGATGATCTTTGGGTTCATCATTTTTAGCTTGAGTTGAAGCAGGAGTCTATGCAGTGACATAAAAAGGGCACACAGCCCCCTAAGAAGTTCAAAGTGTCGCAATCGGCTGGAAAAAATATGGCTACATTTTTTGGGATGCGGAAGGCATACTGCTGATAGATTACAAAGATACTCACAAGGGCATCACAATACTGGAGAGTACTACTAGGGTCCGCTGATCCAGTTAAAAGAAGCTCTGAAGGAGAAAAGGTGAGGAAAATGGACAAAAGGGGTGCTGCTTTTGCATGAGAATGCCCCTGTGCACAATTCAGTATTTTAGTATGCGGAATGCATACTACTGATAGATTACAAATATACTCGCAAGGGCATCACAATACTGGAGAGTACTACTAGGGTCCGCTGATCCAGTTAAAAGAAGCTCTGAAGGAGAAAAGGTGAGGAAAATGGACAAAAGGGGTGCTGCTTTTGCATGACAATGCCCCTGTGCACAATTCAGCATTGGCTGTCCTTCACAACTGTAGCTTCAAGCTCCCTACAGCCCATATTTGACTCCGTCTGGCTGTTATATGTTTCCAAATTTGAAAAAGAACTTCGAAGGAAGAAATTTACGGACGATGAAGAAGTCAAAAGTGCATTTTCGGCTTATTTTGAGAGCTAATCGGTTTTGCAGAGTGGACACCTTATTTAAGTGCCGTATCGGTATAACGGATGTATTTAAACCAAATTTGACACACACGATCGTCTACTGCATCGACGTCATACACTGAACATATATTTTGGATGGTTTTCAGTACAATTAATACCTATTGCAGAGGGTTTCATGTTGCAGCTTCTAGAAAATTTCAGCGCACTTTCTTCGATCTTGACCAGGAGACTTCGAAACTACCACATGTTAGTCAAGCTTCCACATAATCAGTCAAGCTCGAAATTACCACATAATCAGTCAAGCTTCCACACAGTCTTAAAAAGTTTTTTTCTATATTTATTTATTACCGGTGTATAATGAAATGTTTTTAATAGAATGATGATATTTGTATGAGGGAAATGGTCAAGTTCCTACATGATACCATGCAACGAGAAATATCCTTTCCTCTCGAAGGCACAGACGAAATGTACCAGATTCTTGCAGTCATTGCTGGAAGAACTTATTTGATTTTCATAACCCTTTATTTATTATTCATCCCTATTTGTCACTATAAAATAAATACACCAAGTTGTGTTATATTGAATAAAACTTTTTATGTTCAAATCTTTCTTATTTCTTCTTTACGCGTGCTCAATACCGAGCGTTGTGGTCCTATGCGATGTCTCGAAACCGGCGCACTACCTATTTTCATTCATTGGCTGTCCTTCACAACTGTATCGTCAACCTCCCTACAGCCCATATTTGACTCCGTCTGACTGTTATATGTTTCCAAATTTGAAAAAGAACTTCGAAGGAAGAAATTTACGGACGATGAAGAAGTCAAAAGTGCACTTTCGGCTTATTTTGAGGGCAAAAGTAAATGTTTTTTTTTCTCGCGGGTATAAATAAGCTTAATGAAATATCTAAAAAATGAATTCGAGTTAATTGTGACTATATTATGAAAGAAAAATAAAAAATGTTTTTTTTTTTAATATTTCCCTTTCATTCCCCGCGAATATATTGACCTCTCCTCATAGATCTTGCAAAGTGAAAAAAAAACAAAATAAAGGAAAACTTTGGTCTATATATTTTTTCAAAACAATAAATGTTGTTAGTACGAGAAAAACGTGTATGGCGGAATGTGCATATGTATGTGAGATAAAGACTGTGTGTCTGCAAAGAAAGGCGTGGCCTTCTCTATCGGTCTTTTCTGACTAATCCCTAAAAGGACATGCCATGAAGGTATGTTTGAATGTAATATAAGTGAATGCATCTTTTGACCGAAGAGGATTCACTACTAACAAAATTACCTTTACAGAGCTGGAGAGTTCTATTAACTGGACCCAGTGACTCGACCAGTGTGGGCGATGCAATTACGAATTATAAAATGCACAGTGCACTATTTGTATAGCAATAAAAGTGCATTGTGTGGGAATAATCAACTCCAATCAACCTTGACTTTGCAACTCACCCTGTTCCTACTGCAAGCACGTTTATACTCTAAACTGCGACTTAAAAAACGTTATATCTCGCGTCATATTGTGGCGTGTTTCTCATAATATTTTTCTTATCTTAAACCAATTTTTTTTCTTGCCATTTGTGATGAATATTATTTTTCTTTAAACAGTTCTCGATAGTAATAATGGGTCTTTCAAATTAAACGTTTTTTTTATTCAATTTTTTTTTAATTCTTGAATAAAACACACAATTTGCTTTGATTTCCAATTTTCGATGACATTTTGATATAACTGCGGTTCTAACTCACTAATAATGCGAATAATTTCATCTTTCAGTTCGAGAATTGATCGGGGGTCATTCTTATAGTCCTGGTTTTTCACGTAACCCCAAAGAAAATAGTCCAACGGTGTCAGATCACATCATCTTGGTGGGCAATTAACATCACCGTTTCCAGAGATTACAATACATAAAATAATTCAATATTTTGATCGCGTTGTTGTATTGTATACGACTCCATTTTTATAAATATCATACATTACACTTCTCAAATGTCACAAGACCCAGGCAAGTTCGCGACGCCATCTGTGTTTTATCAAATAATTTAAAAAACCGCTCAATTTAAAATACCCTTTACTAACAATTGCATCAGCGCTAATCGGTTTTGCAGAGTGGACACCTTATTTAAGTGCCGTATCAGTATTACGGATGTATTTAAACCAAATTTGACACACACGATCGTCTAATGCATCAACGTCATACACTGAACATATATATTAGATGGTTTTCAGAAGCAGAAGCAGGAGTCCATGCAGTGGCATAAAAAGGGCACACACCCCCCTAATAAATTCAAAGTGTTGCAATCGGCTACATATTTTGGTATGCGGAATGCATACTACTGATAGATTACAAAGATACTCGCAAGGGCGTCACAATACTGGAGAGTACTACTATGGTCCGCTGATCCAGTTAAAAGAAGCTCTGAAGGAGAAAAGGTGAGGAAAATGGACAAAAGGGGTGCTGCTTTTGCATGACAATGCCCCTGTGCACAATTCAGCATTGGCTGTCCTTCACAACTGTAGCTTCAACCTCCCTACAGCCCATATTTGACTCCGTCTGACTATTATATGTTTCCAAATTTGAAAAAGAACTTCGAAGGAAGAAATTTACGGACGATGAAGAAGTCAAAAGTGCACTTTCGGCTTATTTTGAGAGCTAATCGGTTTTGCAGAGTGGACACCTTCTTTAAGTGCCGTATCGGTATAACGGATGTATTTAAACCAAAATTTGACACACACGATCGTCTACTGCATCGACGTCACACACTGAACATATCTTTTGGATGGTTTTCAGTACAACTAATACCTATTGCAGAGGGTTTCATGTTGCAACTTCTAGAAAATTTCAGCGCACTTTCTTCGATCTTGACCACGAGACTTCGAAACTACCACATGTTAAAAAGTGTTTCCCTATATTTATTTATTACCGGCGTATAATGAAATGTTTCTAATAGAATGATGCTATTTGTATGAGGAAAATGGTCAAGTACCTACAGGATACCATGCAACGAGAAATATCCTTTCCTCTCGAAGGCACAGACGAAATGTACCAGATTCTTGCAGTCATTGCTGGAAGAACTTATTTGATTTTCATAACCCTTTATTTATTATTTATCCCTATTTGTCACTATAAAATAAATACACCAAGTTGTGTTATATTGAATAAAACTTTTTATGTTCAAATCTTTCTTATTTCTTCTTTACGCGTGCTCAATACCGAGCGTTGTGGTCCTATGCGATGTCTCGAAACCGGCGCACTACCTATTTTCATTCCTTCCTATTCTGGGCCACGTTGAATGCACCATTTAATGAGGATTATGTTTACTCTTTTATTAATCTTCCCTCAACTGCCTTCGTAATCACCTGTTTCTCCAGACTTTCATAATTATTTAGAACAATACGCTTAAGTAATAATTTTCTGCGTGTTATCGAAAGCCTTTCGGGTAATCTCCAATTCTTGAATAACACTCGTAGAAACGTTGGTGCGCCTTGACGTCCATGGGATAGAAAATATCCGCCACCATCACGACATCTCGAAGGAATCTGTCATGTTTGTTTTCATCATACAAATCGTCCATGTTCCCATACCATACAATGCTACTAGAGTCTTATGTTAACTAGACAGATTTTGGTTATTTTTAGTAAATCACATGTAAATTATTACAGAAAAGGTTTTGTTAAACAATAGAAATATACAAAACTATAATCTTGTAAGTAAACGACAAAAAACCACAGAAGTTGTTTTGACTTATAAAGAAATAGTGTTTTACGAAATAGATCTGTACCAGAAATTAACACTGATTCTACTTCGCTTTGAAATCCATTAGTGAGCGATTCCCAAATAAAAGTAGCGATGTAAAAATCTAGCCTTGATCCTTTTCATCCTCGTCTAAAAAGGGGTAGGGCAAGGGCTTTGGTATCTATTTTAATCATAGTTCTATTTTTTTATTATTGTTATTACACATGACAAGAAATATACACAATTTGAGAAAAAACAACAGGTAATTTGATTTGGACATATAATTTTAATGGATCTGGGTTTGTTGCCTTTCATTTGTCGTATCCCCAGTAAACTAGGCTTTTGCCTGTATCTCACTGAGGATATTTAGCATGAAAAAATAAATCGATACTTCTTTCCGATTTTTGATAACACAAAAAAACCCGTTCTATACTACTCTATATTTGAGGGATTTCAAATCGAGGTGATATTTCAGTTTCTCTATGTTCGGTACAAACCACATATTCACTATCGTTGCAATTATCATTATTACTTTAAAAAATCTACAAAATATTCTACACACGTTTATTTGTTCTACCGTTGATTGGTAAATTAAAATGTTGAAAAAAAAGCACGTTAAAGTGGCAACACACACATTACAATAAGTCACTGCTAATGTCACATGGATATTATTTATTCATAGGAGATAATTTTATTGCAGCAACACTCGTCACGGGTATTCTTTGAGGATATTAAGCGAGTGTATGTGACACATACATAATAAGTGTTTAAAATAAAAGCGAATTAAGAGTTCTGGGTACTTTTTTGCATATTGTCTTTGACATTTTCGGGAATATTTGATATATTGATTGAAAATTTTGTTTTTATCGCGTATTCATTGTTTTCAACATGGCAACATCAAGCACTAGTGAGTTATCTACCACAGATGTTTTTTTGTACACAATCTAAATCTGTAACAATATTTTCTCATATCTTCTACATACTGCGAGTATAATATATGGCCAAAGAATTGAAGTACTTGTAGCAGACAAATCGGGGGCACAGGGACATACGACTAAGGTACAAAAGTTTCTGATTGAATAATTAAGAACATGTGTGGACAGATAACACATCTGCCGCGCCCATCGCATAGTCAGGCGATGTTACAGTTAAAATTTGATACCCCTACCCTCACCAGTTTGTCAACTAGAGCTTCTAGAAGACGTGTTGTTTCGTTATATTTCGAAATGTAAAAAAATATGTATTGCGTGGTTATCAAGTTTTTTTTTTAAATAAAGGAAAAGGTCGGTAGAAATTAAATGACGTCAGCATATGATTGTCCTCAGTGAGATACAGGCAAAAGCCTAGTTTACTGGGGACACGAAAAATGAAAGGCAACAAACCCAGATCCATTAAAGTTGTGTGTGCGCAAATTAAATTACCTGTTGTTTTTTCGCAAATTACGTATATTTCTTGTCATGTGCAAAATAAATAAAAATAAGTAAATAAAATATAAACGTCGTCTAATTTATTTTGATAATAGACAATTTTTTTTTGTCTGCAATCCATAATCTTTCAATACGAACATGGACCAACAACAAGATAAGATTGGGTTTAGTATTTTTATGTCAAATTTAAATACAAAATGTACCAAATACTCGTGGGTAGTTATTTTATTTTTCTTTTCAGTATCTCAGCAATATCTCGTGTTGTATACTGCTGGTTATTTCTCTATCAAAACCTTAGTCGTCATTATTGGTAATGACCGAATCGGTCATTCATATCGGGCTACATTTTCGAGTGTCGAATCACCATTATGAATTTTCGAAAGCGCATTTTAGACACTTACTGCATCCATACACAATACATATCTTATTTTTTTGTTTGTGTTACTTTTTTCCTTAGTAGTAAAAAAGCATCAAACACCGAAAAAAAAACCTTAATTTTGTTCCATCTCTAAAATGACGTCAAAACACCGATTAAGCTATTTTGGGTAAACAATGGCCGATAAAATTCATTAAATTATTAGCTTTCGTATTAATATACATTCAGCACGTTTTGAGTGAAGTTTCCGAGAGAATTTTGACTTTACGACATCTAGCCAAGAAATATGAAACTTCTTTCAGGACAATATATTATTTAAGAAATGGAACTCTTGAACGTGGCGCTTAAGTATTCGAATCTCACAACGGAAATGTGGAATAAAAACGTTAGTCATTAACACCAGTGCTTCTCAAACTTTTACATATAACGCCTCCCGAAATCTGAAAAAATAAGTAGTAAGACTGTAAAAACAATTTTTTTTAGCGACCAATAGTATGTAATTTTTATTTATTATTTACATATTTAGCGGAATGGTTCTTATTGGACGAAGAGATGATGATGATTGTTGATAAATAAATAAAACACGTTAGATCGCAATGCGGAAAGAGAGAGTGTTTATTTTTATAGTAACGTAGGTATTTATATGTTTTTAGAATGTGCACGGGAATGCGCTCGCGATATTTATTTATTTATTTTTTCAAAACAGGCTTAGCCCAATTACATTGAAAAATACAAGACATTAAAAAAGAAGAAAAATTACAGGGAAATTTTTTTTTTTTAAATTATATAAAATAAAAAATAATGCATATGTATACTAACGAGTATTTACACACAAACGTAGGTTACACATATATTCAGTCACTTTAGTATGTTGATGAGTGCTTTCTAACGCGCTTAATCTAAGAAGAAAATTTAATTTTGCTTTTGGTAATGTGATATGAAATATGTCAATATCCGAAGCAGTCCCGTTAAGAAGAGTTAAGGCCCTTCCAACAGGCATAGCGGCTGGAAGACCCGTTCTTGCGTATGTTATTGAGAACAGATATGCTTCTGTCTCGCTTCTGTGAATGCAAATAACGATTAATATCGTATGTGGGTGATATTTTATTTACGAAACTGGCGAGACAGCGTGGTGCGTTCTCTCTCTAGTATGGAATGCGGCGCGATGCTCGGCCGCATTCCATACTAGATAGTTGGCATGTGACCTTTGGACTGTTTAATATAATTTATCGAGGAATCCGAAGGTCGTTTCATCGGTCATTGACCGTATGTATGCGACAATATTCAGCGACGACCGTGGATCCCCCCCACACATATATATCATCACGCCATTTCCCCGTTGGGGTTGGCAGAGAGTCATACTGTCCTATATCGACAGACATCCTTAGCCTCTTCGACATTCCTACAACTACTACGATTTTTCTTCTGCCTTTTTACGTTTCATTTCAGAATATCACTCACATGATCCAACCATACTTTCCTTAATGTTCCTTTCTCACGTCTCTCACTCACATTTACACTTTATATATGTCTTATTAGTCTTTCTTCATTCATTCTTCCACTTGCCCAAATCATCTCAACGTACTCTTTTCATCTTACTTAACACATTAGCCTAAATATTACATTCATCCCTTATCACTTCATTCAGTATTCTGTCATACATTGTTACTTCACGTGTACTTTTCAATGCACACATTTCTACAGTATTAATTCGGCTCCTCGCAGTTATTATTAACTGATTCACAAAGCAAAAATTAAATTAAATTCAGCTACTAACATACATCTGCTATTTCTGAAACAGACAGGAAAAAAATACAATCACTTCTATTTGAATTTATTAGAAGAGAGAAATAACATTAAATTCTATTTACATCAAAAGATATGGCCCTCTTATCTCGCCGAAAATTTTCAGCGTCTTTCCAATCATGGATTAGCGCTACGCTCAAACAGAGATTTTTTATTAGCCTTTCCAGTTCACCGCTCCTCTTTCTTTACGTCGTCCTTTACTGTCCATGCAGTGAGACTCTGGAATCAGTTACAAATCAATATAAGATTCGCTCCGTCCTTGGCATGGTTTAAGAAGCGACTGAATTAATTTCTAGTCAATAAAATAACGTGTTTCATTCCTGATTTATCTTTTCCTTTCCTCTCCACCGTCCATTCCTTTCCTTTTGATTGATGATATCTCACTTTATATGAAAAATAATGTTCGGGTGATTGTCCGTCTTTGTGGGGTTCGTGGGCATGTGCTCACGTATGTGTTTTTTGGATTTCGTTCGGGTGGATAGTCATTTGAATGATTTATGTGACCACGTAACTTGCTTCATTTACTTTTGTCTGGTTGGTTGGAAGAGATTGCCGCCTGGCAATAAGCTGGCCAGATTGTATTGCAATAAAAGTGTTAAATAAATAAATAAATAAATATGGTACAAAGATTTTACACCTGCATTTGCATCGTCTCCAGAAACAGATGACATTTGCAATATGAATTTTGTATATCGTTATATGGTTTTTTAATAACAAATTTAAATAATGTATTAATATCAATAGGTCTAGTTTTTTTACTTATTGAAATATTTTGCGGCTCCCTGTCAGGAGCTCCACGGCCCTCTAGAGCACCGCGCTCCCTAGTTTAGAAGCACCGGTTTACACTATCCATTGTCAATATATGAATGATTTGGGCGTTGTTAATTCGTAGCACGCCGAAGTCAGCTGAATGAGGTGCGCGATTCATATTAATGCGAAAAAGTAAGTCAAGAATACATACATAATGGCAATAAATTCTAATGAATCAGTCGCGAAATATCAATTGCGAAAATGGGAACGATCTAACGGAGAGGTTGAAATATCATTAGGATCTGTAAATTTTACCAATAATAAATTTTCACCAGTCCATTCTTGATCTGATCGGAATTTCAACACTTTTTGCAGTCAATTTGATTTCTTAGTCGGTGTCCATCAAAATTGACTGACCACTGAAGTTTTTCTATAATTGTAGATATGAAATTAACTTCCTTATCTTAATTTTGTGTTGTATTACACCTTTCTTTGTATACATTACAACTCCCGATTAAGAACCTCGGCTTGTTGGTAGAACACCTGTCTTCCCCCATGTTATAGGTTCGATTCTTGGTACCCAATTTTTTTAAACGATTTAGAATACGAAATTAAGTGATAAAGAATGATTATGAACTTAAATCTGATGTTGTAATTTATTTTTACCAAACACTGTTTATTCCACTTTTTTGTAACGGTATAACCCTACCGGTTTTAAGGTGCACACCTCATCTTCAGGGGAGAAGTGGTACCGATATACACGCTTCAACGGTTGGGGGTTGAGGGGTGAGGGAGGCATGGGACGATTTCGGCCAAGAGCGGAGAGATTTTTGGGATATAACTATTCACCAGATGTTCGGATCGATGTACTGAGTTAGAAATTTCTAGGGCCTCTAATCTGTCCAATTTATTTCCGTTACTACTGATATGTAAGAATTTGGCATCATCGATAGAAAAAGTATGGTTTTCACGGTGACAATGATTAGCCATTTCAGAATAAATTCGAGGATTTGTTAAGGCGGATTGGTGTTCACGAAATCTCTTTTTAAAAGATCTTCCTGTCTTTCCTATATAGAAATTATCACAGTCAGCACATAAAACCATAAAAAAAAAGCTACAAATAATGAATATCCTGGAAACCTCATTGATTCACTTTTGAAAAACAAAACAAAAAAGAAACTTATAAAATATTATATATTTAACGACACCTATAAGCATACCTATAAATGGAGCAAAGTCCTATTTATAAAAAAAACAACAATTTGGTAGGGTTATACCGTTACAAAAAACTGGAATAAACAGCGTTTGATAAAAATAAATTACAATGTCTTTAAACCTCCACAACGTTTATGCCTTAACTATAAACAACATATAAATCTGATGTGTTGAACAAGATGAAGAAAAGCATTATATGATTGTTCGGGCATGTAAAACGAATCAATGAAAAAATACAAATAAAACCAATATACAGTCCAGATGTGAGTGGAAAGCGTTAAGGAAGACAAAGAAAAACGTGGTTGCATCAAGATAATGAAATTTTGAGAGAAGGGAATGTAGAAAATCAGAGAAATTATAAGAATTATATGAGAAGGTGTAGGGATGTAGAAGATCAGTACCTGAAGGTAAGTAATACACATCGGGCTTAAGAAAGAGACTGTCGGCCATAATCGGCTAACTTTGACTTTGTAGATGTAGAACGTCGTCTCTGTCACACGATTGGCTGACAAATCGCGTCAGAACACGTGTATGAATGACAGAGACGATGCTATCCTATCTAGACACATACACGCATGTTTATGTGTCTAGATAGTGTAGGGACTACGGTCGTCCCTGAATATTGTCAACACGCACGGTCAACGACCTACGAAACGACCTTCGGACATATCCAAAGGTCGCATACCAGAACATTAATATTGTTTACCCGAAAATAATATTTACGATACATTCCACAGTAGAAAGAGAACGCATCGCGCTGTCTCGCGGTTTCGCCAACAAATTATCTACCCACAATATTATTCGCAACGTCTGCAACCATATCTACACGCACAGGAGTGAGATAGAAATATGTTGCGGGTGCACTCACGCGCCCCGTTCTGAATATGTATAAATACCTACTTATCGATAAATAAAGATTATTAATCATTTGACCATTCATTGCTGTTTACTATTCATTGATTGTTCACTCTCACTTTCCGCATTGCTAATCGACGTATTTTATTTTAAATACCAAACAATCAAAATCATCAGCACGTCCAACAAGGACATCCGCTAAAATAGGAAAGTCTTTTGCTTTGTCCTCTCTCGGTGCTCTGCTACGTTTGCTAATAGGCAAACTTAGGCATTTGCCTAGGGTCGCCAAGCCGAACGGGCACCCAAATAGTTTTCTTACTGACACGATAGTGAACACTACTTATTTCACTTAGAGAAATATGATTATAGATTGGTAACTTTTAATCAAACATTGACATAATTTTTTAAACATTTTTTGCACACCTTTAACCCTTCCTTCCCTGTGATGTGTAACTAGTACACATTGCTTCTAAAAACTTTAATATCTCTATAAATATAATAAAAACTGGGCTAAGATTTTAGGTATTCCTTCGTAATACACTTACGCATTGAATGAAAAAATAACATAAATAATAATTAGCACTTATCGGCCACATCAGAGATATTTTGTGCAAATCGGGAATAAATTCACCAATACAATCAAACGTGTGACATAGGTATATTCATTCTAAAAAAACCGCTATGGGTGAGGAAGCGACGCTATTCACGTCTCACTCTCACTCTACTTCGGTTTATGGGAACGCAAGAAATAGAATCTCAGTTCGCAATTGTGTTTCTTCCTTCGAGGTATAACAGGCCGAAACCGAGTCCCGTCTCAGTAGCTCTACGGCATCCATTTGAGGTGGTCCTCTTCGCCCGTTTTGTGAATTCTTTTCATGTTTTCAAAAATAAGAATATTCATAGCGATTGGGTATGAATATTCTTATTTATCCGATTTTAAATCGCTCATTTTTACACGTGTATTGAATACACAGCACCGGAACGCGCGGATTTTTTTTACCACAGGAAGGGAAAGGTTAACAAACTGTTCTGCGAAATGAAGTTTTACACTATTGAAACGATTAAGAACATATTTAAGATCCACGCTAAAACAAAGCAGACTAAACTCCTTAACCATATTATCAATAGAATCAGATATACCAGTGAATATGAACTTCAATGACATCGTATATGCGTTTGCGGAGAAGAAATCAAGGCGTTAGCTGTACTAAAAATTAAAAATACGGACACCTGTTTTGGACTTAATCCTTGGTGAAAACAACTGTAAAAAGGTGACTTAAAAGCTTCTAAAATATTGTTTTTTCTACATTATTTTATTATTTATTCCGAATCACTTGATGTGCCGTGGTTTTGTGGCGGTCGTCGCATGATATTGTCGCATACATACGGTCAATGACCGATGAAACGACCTTCGGATTCCTCGATAAATTATAGTAAACAGTCCGAAGGTCACATGCCGGCCATTGACGCCGGCCAAGCGACCGCACCACACGCCAGAGAGAGAGAACGCACCACGGCTATCTCACCAGTTCCGTATTTAGATGAATACCCACATACGACAATAAACCATTTATGCATTCACAGAAGCGAGACAGAAGCATATCGCGAGCGCACTCTCGTGCACATTCCAAAAATATATAAATACCTACGTTACTATAAAAATAAACACTCTCTCTTTCCGAATTACGATTTAACAAGTTATTTTATTTATCAACAACCATCATCATCTCTTCCTTAACGACCGATTCCCTAAAGTTTATTAAGTCGTGAACTCTTTTGTTGATTGGCAGGGATTAATACCAACTATGGATTTGCTTCGGGATAATTGCTTCGGAATGATATGTTTTATATATTTTCATAACAGCGAAACCATATAACTTTTGGACATAAATGTTTTTACCATGTGTAGATATTTTAATTGATATTGATATTTTAATTTTAAATCGCATAAAAAAGTCATTTTAAGCAAAAATTAACTTAAATGCTTTTCGCAGAACAACGACGATTTATATTCCATACACATTTTTGACAACTTGATTTTTTAGTGGTTGATTGATGAAAAAGATTAAAAAATTATCTTGAGGTCGGATGATGAAATGAATTGCGCTAAAATAAAAAATAAATCAATGTTTACGTGAACCCTACAGAAACGTATACATTTATTGAAACTTAACAAATTTATTCTAAGAAACCAATTTAATTTTATGGATTTGCATTGAAACTCGAAAAAATAAGTGACGAAAATATCATGCGCAAAAAATAAATTTTGTGACTTACGCCTTAGAAACACTGAGACACGATGAAACAAAAAAATATGGTGACAAAAATACCTTAAGTTCAACAAAACTTTATACAAATATTAGTATACATTTAAAAAGAGCGCCATTTTTTTAGTATGCTGCCATCTATTGATTTTTTATATAAATTTATAACGTTAATTTAATAGCTTAACAGAATTCTCCCTAGATGTCTAAATTTTTTTTTATCTCAACAAATATTTTACTTCATTATTATGGTTGGATAAACCTCACAACTTCATCAAAATATAGTAATATTTTGTTTGTAATCGATCTGTTAAATAATAAATATTGTTAATTGCTCCACCAAACTGAGAATAATTACACATTTGTTTCCATAATATGACACACATACATCCTGCATTTACGGCTTAATTGTTTAGTAATCTTGGCTCATAAAATGGGATGAAATAAAGTTCTACTTCTTTGATATTTTTGCACAAGTAGGATTGAGGTTTATTAATTAAGAATCGTACCCATGGCTCACTAGTATCACCAATTGGAGCATCTGGGTACCAAAGTGTTATAGTTCAGAAAATGTAGGAGGAGTCCTGTGACAGCTCACAAATTTGCCCCAATACAACCTTGTAACGATGTTCAGTAATTTTAATTCTTTTATCAACGTTAATATAAGCCTCAATTCTAATAATCAGCAAGTTATTTAGGTAAATAAATTACATAAGGTTGTATTGGGGCAAATTTGTGAGCTGTCAATGACTCATCCTAGAATTTTCAAACTATAATTAGTGGTAGCATTATGAGAGTTTATCTAACAATTTAGATAAAGAGCAAACTAGTTCCTAACGGGCCAGATTGTGGTCTGCTGGACAGATCTGATTTAGATCATACTATCAGGGATTTGCACATCTAAAATCTAGGGCACGATGGGAGAGAACATGGTCAGAGATTCTCAACCATATCCGAGTCGCGAAATGTCTATTCAATTGTGACTTTTTGGATATTCTCCTTTCCAATCACATCACTCATTACAGAGCATTTTGAATTGCATAATAGCCCTTGACAATACTATTCCATCTATCCCTCAGTTCTAAGAAGAGCTATTAAGAATAGTTATGTTGCATATCTTACTTGTTCTGTCTAACACATCACAGACCTTCTTCTTGTATTCCAATTATAGACTAATTCTGGACTGTAGGTAGACTGATGGCTTTTAGACATTGCAAAAGATTCTTAAGTCCACACATTGAAGAAATATTATATTGAAAAATAGATATATTTGGAGTAATCGTGGTAATTAAATGGCGCCATAAAAAAAACAAACATAATACAATATACTAGATTTTTATTTTTGGATATTTACAATGACAAAATGTAAAGTGATATGAATTAAATCTCTTGTCTTGATTAGCTGAAATTGATTTTTGTTATTAACGTGGCACACAGTGGAGTTTACGAAAAATTTAAGGAGCTAACGATATAAGATTCAACAACAAGGTTTCTTTTGATTGTACTCTGTATTGAATCTTATTAAAATGATAAATAAAATAAATAAACAGAATGAATCGTCATCCTGTCGTGTAGCTCATGACTGAGCATCATGACTCCTCTCTATTCATCCGTTCACTCCGCTGCTTGGAGGGCAGCCGTCAAGGATAGTCCAGTTGCATCTCTCACGTGGTCAGTCCAACACATTGGAATTCTTCCTCATGTGCGTCATCCTTCTATACCTCCAGTAACTACAAACCTCTCCAAACTGTCCAATATACCCGAAGAATCGGAGGACTCGTTGAAGGCATATTGTCGACAATGTGAATAAAATGTCCATATTATTAAAGTATGAGATTTATTATAAAAATAATATTTACATTTTATACTGAATAAAGGGAATGAATATAAACATTCTGAAAGGTTCTGGGTTTCTCCTCAGCCAAGTATTAATTTAAATAGTATTGTCACAATATTGAAAAATATCAGTGGAACTGAAAGCAAAAGAAAAACAAATAGTAAATTTATATTTTTTTTCAAATTTGGTACACATATATACACTCAAGGTTTTTTTTTTCAAATTTGGTGCAAATACACCCAAGGGGTTTTTGAAAAATATTTACATATACTGCAAAGATGTATTGACAAAATTAAAACATAAATATATTTTGCACAATTAAAGATGACAGAATATTATAAATAAAAATATTAAACAACAAAACAAATTATTAAATAATTTCTTAGTAAAACAAGTAATAACATTATTATATATAAAACAAACACAAAGGAAATATGTAAAAAAATTACACAAGTTAAAAAAACCCAGTATAAAATAGAATTTACAACAAATAAAAACAGTTAAATAATATAATTAGAAAAATTACATTAAAAAAATGACAAATAATAATTAATACCAATTACCATAATGTGTAAAGGAACAGGAGACACTGAAAAAATTGCTTAGGTTGGTAAACATGAAATGTGAAAAATGTTGGAGAATAATTGCATTATAGGATGATAAGATCATTTTAAAGGGCACGAAAGAGAGCAAAATCAAGTTGTATTGTAAAGTATAGGTTTTGTAAAACTGTAAGTTTCTATTATTGAAGAAAATGTATCAATCAGAAAAAGTTGGAAATGTGATATGGAAATATTAAAAATATCCATTGTGTCTGTATTGGTTTCTCAATCTGTATATACACACTGTTGGAAACATTTTTTGGTAGTTAATTTTTTATTGATCAAATGAGGCGTGAAAGCTTAACCATTAAGTAAAAAATTGAAAGGATGACATGACTGAGCAAGCAGAGGCTTATCTAGATGAGTTATATTTAAAATTTGACATGCCTTCTTAAAGTTGAAGACTTCTTTCAGTTGACAAGGAACTAGGATCAACTTGAACAAATTGTGGATTCCATTTATTAAACTCCATTTAAACGCATATGTTATTCGAGATGATGGATGTCAAATAAGCATGGTACCAGGGGAAGAGAATAAGTATGAAATTGTTTTAACTCGTAATATGAGACTAAAAAATTGTATGCCATTTGTGGATAATACTTAAAACCATTATCTATTTTTTTTTTATAATTTTTGAGGTAGATATGGTTTAAAGGTTTTAATGGATAGGAAACAAAATCAATGGGTCACTAAAACATATATACTCGAATAGGCCAGTATTAAAATCTGCTTAGCTGATATCTAGGCCATAACATTTGGTGATAGTGATTATGATGATAGCCCACAACAGTATTTTATTACCAGCTTCGATGTATGGGTGAAATGTGGACGTGGAAAAGATTGAAAGGAGCTGTATGCTGTAGAAATGCGTGCACTGAGAAGAATACATGGAGTGACCATGTATGGCAGAATATGTCAAATGAAGTGATTAGGAATGAATGTGAACTTAACGTTGATGTGTTGAGTAAGATGAAGAGGAGCATACTAAAATGGTTTGGGCATGTAAAACGAATGAATGAAGAAAGATTAACGAAACAAATATATAGTGAAAATGTGAGTAGGCGTGGTAGAAGAAGACCACGGAAAGTATGGTTGGATCAAGTGAATGATATTTTGAAAGAAGGAAATGTTGAAAGTCAGAGAAATTGTAGGAATCATGTAAGAAGATGTATAGATGTCGAAGAGACGAGGGACGTATGTCAAGATAGTTTGATGCTATCTTCTCTCTGCCTACCCTGATAGGGAGATGGGGTGACAGTATGCATGTATGAATTATTTATTTAAATTTGAACTTAATATCTACTTTATATTTTTACTATTGGTATACTTAGACTTGTTGCATTAAAACTAAAAAAATAGGCTTATTTAGACCAAGAGATGTGACATTTTTAAATTATAAAGAAACATTAATATCTAGTTCAATAATATGCATCGTAATTATATCAAAAACGTTTTACTTGTAGCAGTTACACAAATAGGATATTGGTTTTCGGAAACATGATAAAACATCAGTATTTTTAATTATAAAATCTAGTAATTTTGTGCGAAGTTATATTTTGAGGTTATGTTAAGAATTAAATGAACTCACTTCGTGTTACTGTCCTGATTGATTGAATCAAATTTAGTGCTTGTGATTTCATTGTTGGCTGTTCTCCATACGCCTGATTGTGCGCCGAACTGCCCCAACCAACTGGAAATAATTAAACCAATTATATATTAATAAACAACCGGTACTATATAAGCTGTTACACTTTATATCGATTCCAAGTGTATACTTTAAAGTAAACTTACTTTTTGAAAGGAATCTCTCCTCGTTTAGTATACATATAGCGTTTAAACATAATATAGAAGCCTCAAACAAGGTCCATAAAGTGAACATTTTGATTTTTGACAGCTCAGCTCCAACGAAATGTCAAACCTAAAAATTTATTGTCAGTTCTTTTTTGTATTACGTGTGGCCTACGTCACTCAAAAAAATTAATTTTACACGATGTTCTGCTTATTAGTGCAATATATTTATTTATTCATACAACACGAAATCTACGTAAATTTTGGACAAACAAAATTAAAAACGGCTATTTCATAATTTTGATTGAAATTGCAGCAGAAATATATTGCTGCATTATTTTCATCACTGTATTTTCCTTGTATGACTTACAAGGTTCTTTGATATCGAATTTGTTAATTGGGATAGAAGCAGGCAAAATTGTTTTAATTAATATTTTGGATATGAGCTTTGCCTTTGATACTATTGATCATGATTTTTTTTGTTAAGACTAAGAGATGAGCATAGGTTTTCAGTAAAGTTCCTCATGTAGTTTGAATCTTGTCAAATAAAAGGGAATATATTGTTGTTAATCCAGGAGAATTGTCCCAAGATATTGTTAAGAACGATGCATCAAAAAGGTCGATGCTAGGGATATGGCGTTTTATTCGTTATGCTAATCACTGCAAGCTCAATTGCATGGAGATTTTTTTTAGGTTTGCACGGATGGCACTTTACTTCGTAATCTCTGGCTTAAATAAATTCTGTAATTCAAGAGATATATATCCTGAAATAGAATTGTTTTGAATTACCTTCTCAAAGTCTAAAATAGAATGTTTAAGATGAAATTTTAATTAAATCCAAGTAAAATAGAATTTATCTCGGTAAATCACCACCTAGACATTACCTTCTTTTGGAAAATTCTTCAAAAGAGAAATCCTTCAGCTACTAAAAAGACGAAAGAAAATTATCGATTAAAATGGCATATACATAATTAATTAAACTTTTTACTGAATTTACAATAAAATAATTTGAAAAATGCTAAAAACGGGACGGATATATATTACAACTCAATATATTCTTAGCTATATTGATAAAAATTCCCATTTTAAACAAGTGCTTCAAAAATGATATTATTATATGCCGCAATTAAGAAAACTGTTGAGATAATTTTTGATAACATGGCATTTAAAGTTGGTAGTTTGCGCTTTGTACTGTGATATATTTGAAAAAGGATTTTCGATCGCCTCGATAGATTTGATTTTATGATCAAGTAAGAAATTAGTCTCCTGGGTAATTTTTCTATATCACAATCATTCACTTGCCGTTTTTTTTCAATTTTTTATATTAAGAAACACAGTGAAAACTATTAAGAGGAAAAAGTTTGTCTCGATTTGCCTAGTAATGGTATTGTTTGGTTTATTCAATTTTTGTTGAATATGTCGATGTAGGTCTGCTAAAATGGTCTTTCCGTAACATATTATTGTTCTGTTTTGAAAAGCCAATTAATAAAGTGGTCAATGAATTTATTTGTTAGTAATTATTTGCAATATTCGATACTTCCATTTGTTTTTGGATTGGAGCTAGTGTAAATAATGTCAGGGCTATTTTCTCAAAGAGTTTTATTGTATTGTCTATGGTTTATACTGACATCTGTGCATGTATTTTATAAACTCTTTATATAAAAAACATTCGAACTTTCCCGTTTCCTTTAAAGATTGAAAATGTTTACAGAGAGCTTATAAATGATATTAATTTATTGTATTCAGTTCTACATACTTACGCCATTTTCCTGTCGAAGTATGTACAGAGGACAGATCGCCAGACTTTTCTATCTCAACGTACATCCTTCAATTCTTTTACATCCATACACATCAAACAACTACGATTTCGCTGACTTGATGCGTTTCTTTCCTTAAAAATATCATGATACGTCTCCATTCAGTTCAGTTCTTATTTTTAATATATGGAAAATTCTTATAAAATCTTAAAAAATAATAATATTTTGTACAATATGTATTTGCTTTGATTTTTTTATTACATGCGTTTCTTATTTTTTTACTACTGGCAATTCAAGTACTTACATAATCCAAATAATTATATGTTGAAATGTTGAAAAATAATGGTAAAATTATGTTCTAGGTGTTACAACCAATGTTACAAATGAACTAAATTTGGATTTTAGCAACTTTGCGCTATAGTTCGGAAATTCTAGGATGAGTCCTGTGACAGCTCACAAATTTGCCCCAATACAACCTTATGTAATGTATTTACCTAAATAACTGGCTATTTATTAGAATTGAGGCTTATATTAAAGTTTATAAAATAATTAAAATTACTGAACATCGTTACAAGGTTGTATTGGGGCAAATTTGTGAGCTGTCACAGGACTCATCCTAGAATTTCTGAACTATAGTAATAGATGTCACTCCCTCGGATACTCATCGATTCAAATCCCAATAGTGACCATAAAATTGAAAAAAATATTCCAGTCTAGTGATTATTACAAAAATGCCATTAAGTTAGAATGTTTAGATGCTGAGGATATTTAATTTCTACAAAGCATTTACCTTCTTTTGAAATGAAATTGATAACTGCACGAAACAACATGTCTCTTATCGGCTTTAGTTGACAAACTACTGATAATAGAAGTATCAAATTTTAACTGTAATATTACCTGGCCATGTGATGAACATGGTCTTCATGGACTATGTCCATTCTCTCTGACTTGTCCAAGCCAGAAACTATTGAATCTTAACCCTTCCCTTACGGTGATAAAAATAATATGCGTGCTCCGGTGTTGGGTAGTGAGTACGCAATAAAAAATTAGCGATTTTAAATCGGAAAAATAAGAACATTCATAGATAATCCCCTTAATTAATTATAATTGAAGTTAAAAATTATAATAATTGAGATTTATTTGCTGAAAACATTAAAAAACCATCTGGCAACGCTCACGGAACGGGCGTAGGTCTAACCTATTTGCAAGCCTAGAAGCTACTAGTGGCGCGGAACGTCAGTCGCATACCCCGGCGCTTACGCTTATGCTTGCGACGTTGAGACAATTCAGCTCCTCGCAATTCCTTATGCAAGAGTGAGATGCGAATATAGTGTCGCGCTTCCCGCATACTATTCACCTATCGTCAAGACGAGGCACTCGCAGCGTTTAAATGCGAATTTGTTTTCGATCTTTACAAAACACCTCGATGTAGTCGATAAATTCTGATTATTATTAATATTATTTTTTAAATCAATGCGTAAATATATTATGGAGGAATACCTAAAATCTTAACCTTGTATTTATTATATTATATTTATAGAGATATTGATGGTTATTAGAAAAAACGTGTAGAAGATACCCAACACAGGGAAGGAAAGGTTAATAGTAAATGTAAAAAAAAACAGCAGAATAAATTACACTGTATACAAAACAATGTTTTCCCTTATTTATGAAATTTAATTTAAATTATTTATATAATAACTATCCAAATCAAGAGGCCTACTTTACAATATTTCAGTTTTATTTTTCATTACAAAAGAACATTGATTTTAAATTTCATAATAAAGATTCTTGTTATATTTTTAAGAAAAAAAAACTGAAATTGTCAGTCCATTAGAATAGGATATTTCATTTATATAACTTATTTTTTAAAAATATGTTTTAATATTTTTGTGGAAATTGTTCGAGTTGCATTTGTGGAAGGAAGAATTAACCGAAAATAAAAATCAAAAGAGAGCTCCGAGAATTTATCTAATTTTACGACACATATGGGTTCCAGTTTATCAGTTAATATTTATTTATATTTGTGTAATATTTTAATATAAAATAACAGTTTATAGTGCTATCCATAAACCATTCAGATAGAATTATGGTGTTGATAATTTATTTGGTCTATGGCGTAGTTTATTGACATTGAACAATTAAAAAATATCTTGTTTTCTGAAAAAAAAAAACTGTTTCTGATATTATTCTGAAAGCCTTCAGATTCTCCTGAAAGCACGGTTTCATAGGCAGATCATTCTACAAACAGGTATTAATATAAAAAAGCTTTTTCAGAAAACTTTAATGTGTTGGCCTATTTTTTACACATTGACACAAAAATAGACACATTTAGGAAAATTAACTAATATGCGTTCAAAAGTAATTTTTAAGAGTTGATTTAAAGAAATGTGAGTCTTCAGTTACTATGTCTTTCAATCATGGTTGTCTGATATTGCACATGACATGCTCCGGGAGGAAAAAATATCAATAAAGACAGACAGCACATATATATTAAAATATTCAATATGTTAAAACTAATTGAAAAAAGGGGCTGTAAAGTGAGATATGGGCGTATTGTAGTTTCGGTTAAAGTTTCAAAAGTGGACATAAAAATACAAAGAACATCTACTAAAAAATATTCAATACTCTCTTTAACTCTTCCTTTCCTGTGATGTGTAACTAGTACATATTGTTTCTAAAAACTTTAATATCTATAAATATAATAAATACTGGGTTCAGATTTTAGGTATTCCTCTGTAATATATTTACGTATTGAATAAAAAATTATATTAATAATAATTATCACTTATCGGCCACATCATAGATATTTCGTGAAAATCGGGAATAAATTCACCAATACAATCAAACGTGTGCCAGTGTGTGACGTAGGTATATTCATTCTAAAAAACCACTATGGGTGAGGAAGCGACGCTATTCACGTCTCACTCTCACTCTACTTCGGTATATGGGAACGCAAGAAATAGAATCTCAGATCGCTCACTTCTCTCTTCAGTAGCTTTTGGGCATCCATTTGAGGTGGTCGTTTCGCCCGTTTTGTGAACGTCGGTCGATGTTTTCTTCATGTTTTCAGCAATTAAATTGCAATTATTATCACTTTTGACTTCAAATTTAATTAATTTAAGCGATTGGCTAGGAATATTTTTATTTATCCTATTTTAAATAGCTCATTTTTACATGTGTATTGAATACACATCACCGGAACGCGTGAATTTTTTTAGCACAGGAAGGGAAAGGTTAATAGAGACTTTAGAAAATCTATATCAATAACACTTAAGAATAAGATCATCACTGAATAATGATATCAATGTATTTCTATTATTTTCAGGCACATATAATGGCTGAAATTCTCCAAGACAGTATACCATCTACATCTCAACCACATCAACAAATACAGTCTAACTTTTGTTTACATAGAGTACATAATCTATCACGAGTGGAAGGACCCTTAAGGCAATCTCAAAGACTGAGAAAAGAAAGGAAAAAACCAACTCAAATAAGTATTTGTCCTGATAAATGTGCTATTTGCTTTTCACCCTTTTCTGGTGAAGAAATTGCTTCGCCAAGAGGGTGTAATCATTTTTTTTGTCTGAAATGTTTGTTGCGGTGGACAAAATTGAAAAACACTTGCCCTTTGGATAGGAAACCATATACACAAATAGTTACAAGAAAACGAATAGGTGGTAAAATTGTCAGTAAAATATATATTTCAAAAAATCGACGGAGAATACCTAAACATTCCTATAATCTTCGTTTTTCTTAAAAGGTAAATAAATGTTTTTTGATTAAATTCTTTAAATTTAAAACTGTATACTGAGTATTTTGTCAAATGTGCTTGAAAATTCTTTCAATATAGTGACAGTAAATATATACTCCAATTCAACGTGGAGTCCGACAAGGTTGTATTTTGTCACCTATGTTATGTTATTCAATCTGTACTCTGATATATGGTCGTTTTCAAGGAAGCTCTATATAACTTGAATCTGAGGGTCAAAGTGAATGGTGTATGCGCCAATAACATCAGGTACGCAGATGATACGATTGTTCTGGCAGACAGTATTGACGACCTTCAAACGCTAATAGATAGAATTAATGAAGCCGGTGTGAGGCTGGGGCTGAACATGAACGTGATGAAAACTAAGTTCATGGTGTTTGGCCGGCAGAATCACGCAGGAGCACGTCTTACATTGAACCGTGCTGATATAGAGAGAGTGAAAAAATTTAAATACCTCGGAAGTTTAAATACCAGAAACCGAAGTCAAGTGCAGAAATGAATCATCTCGTGCGGCTTTTAATAAAATGAGAAGCGTATTCTGCGATGATAATCTAAACTTGAAACTTCGACTATGGTTAGTCAAATGCTACGTTTGGTCAGTGTTATTACATGGAGTGGAATCATGGACCCTCAAAGTTGGTAGTATGAACCGACTGGAAGCATTCGAAATGTGGATACACCGGAGAATGCTATGGATAACCTGGACGGATATGGTCAGCAACATAAGGGTTCGTCAAAGAGCCAAAGTTCATAGAGAGTTGCTGACTAATATTAAAATCCGAAAAGTGTCCTATTTGGGTCATGTACTTAGAGGAGCAAAGTACAAATTACTGCACCTGATCATCCAAGGCAAAATAGAGGGTCGAAGAGGTGTTGGTAGGAGGCAAATCTCCTGGCTCTGCAATATATGTGATTGGACTGGTATAAGGAGCGTTGGGGATCTTTTTCGGGCTGCCGGGGACAAAGATGCCTACTCTCAGGTGATAGTCAACGTTGGGGGGACCTGACATGACACGAAGAAGAAGAAGAAATTTATACTCTTCAACTTCTGTATGAGTACGTACATGTGAGTTATGGGTTAATTATACAATAAAAGGATTTTCATAAAACGACTCAGGGGTGCAAAATAATAACGTGTACTGAATCATATTTGGTCACTCGGGCACACTGTAGCACATGTACAGTGTTTGCAAGAGGTACTGTGCATGGATTCATAGCCCTGATGAGATATGGAATGGCGAATTTGTGTATCAGGTGTAATAAGGTGATCGAGTGTACTTTCCTTCAGCAAAGACCGAAGCTGATTGAAAGATGGTCACTTCTTCAGACTGATTCATCAAGGTGTTAAGGTTTAGTGACTGTTTCTTGTTATATTTGTATGGTACAGGTACAAAGACTGTAGCAATAGGTGGATGGCTGCTGCCCGATGCTCGGAGAATTCAGCTCACGTTGAAAAGTTGTAGATCGGTGAAAGGTAGAAGAGATTCCTCTTAGGCAAGTAGTAGAGGTAGTGAAGGATGATGTTTCTGAGCTTGCTGTGAAGAACTTTATAGATATTAGAGAAATGTTGACTGTCGACATTTTTTTAACAAAAAAAAAAACTGAAAATTGTCTACCTACTGATTCAGAATCTTTAAGATGGCAGAAGAATGATGAATCGAGATTCGCCAATTGATTGTATTTATTTTTCATTTGATACAGCTTCAACCCAACTTACATCAAATAACAAACACATTTGAAGTCTAAATACAGACAACAGAAACAATGTTACTCATATAATATTTTCCTGTGAAATTCTCAGTTATACCTTTAATGTTTCTTAAACAGTTCTATCTTCTACCGACATTTGAAAGATATCGATATCTGAAAATGTATTCAAATAAGTCATTCTGTGTGCAAGTGGTGATGCACTTAACAGCTCAGTTTATGAATCTAGCACTGTAAACAATCTTAATTTATGATTGCATAAATTATTGTCTGGTACATCAAATGAAAGTTTGCCAATCAACAAAGTGTTTGATATTTTTCCCGTTGGCAATTAGTGTATGTATAAACAGGGGCGTAGATCTTTTCTAATGCTTAACGAATAATATCCAAGCGTACCCATAAAAAAAATACGATAGAATCATCGGTAAAATCCATACATTTTGCAATAAAGGTGTCGCACAAATAAATATCTTATAGATTCACTCAACTATCAGAGACTTCTGGATTCTTCTCAGGTTCCGAATGATTTGCTATGAATTAAGATTTACTACTTAGAAACCGATATTCATCTTTTACTGATATCCAAAACTTAGTTCCCTGCTGCGGAATTTTGTTTTCAGTATCCGATTTAAAAGTACTTCTCATTTCAGTAAAAATATTGGAATATTCTGCAGTGCCATTGTAAGCCAGCTGTGAGTCGCATACTTTGGGAACCACTGGTGTAAAATGAGGGATATCTGTGTTTGGATTTTACAGGTCTTCTTCTTCCTGACACTGTCCCAACTCATGGCCTAGGTAGGCTGTTGGGGTCGGCTCTTCTCGTTCTCAGGCTGTATGTTCTTCGGTTCTAAGTGTCGCTTTCATCTAGGTCATGGCATGAAGCTTTGGTTTGTTTGACTGTACATGTTTTATCCACCGATGGTCGTCAGACGTGGAACCAGAGTGACCCAACTAACAAGGGCTGCATCCGCTATCATTGGCCGTTAATGGTCAACTATCGGATTAAACTAATGAGCCTGGATACCCATTAGAGATGGTGTATGCGACTATTACCCGAATACCGCCGCTAACATGCGGGACAGACGCTCACTGCTTCTCACTTTAGCCGTACTTTTAAGATCCCCCGACGGATTGGTTACCATCAACTTCCCCCTCAAGTCTGTTGCCCGTCGGTCACCACGTTGAGGTATGAGGAGCATGGTGGGGTGGGAGAACCTATGTCAGTCCAGGCCCTAGGACCGATGTATTGCGCAATAACCAGCCGACCGACTATTGGATTTTACTCGACTTGGATTTTACAGGTCTAAACTATATTTATCTTCAAATCTTGTTCTTCTTCCTGGCACTGTCCCAACTCATGTCCTAGGTAGGCTGTTGGGGTCGGCTCTTCTCGTTCTCAGGCTGTATGTTCTTCGGTTCTGGGTGTCGCTTTCATCTAGGCCGTTTCTCTGCAGAATTTCGGAGCATTGAGTCATCGAGGAGTTCTTTGGTCTTCCTTTGGACGGCTGTCGAGGAAGATCCACAGACATTGCCTGATTTACAGTATGGTCTGGTGGTCTCCGTCTTAAGTGCCCGTACCATCTCAGCTGTCGCTCTTCCAGCTTACTATTTATGTCAGTGACTCCCAGGCTACCACGACTGCGTGAGCTCTTAATTTTATCTTTCAGTGATACTCCTGCGGACCCCTTAAGCATTCCCATTTCTGCTGTTTCAAGTTGCCTAGAGTAGGAGCTGTACATAGTCCAGCATTCTGAGCCATACATAATTGCGGGTCTAACGATAGTCTGGTATATCTTTCCTTTCAGTTTTATAGGCATTTTTGGGTCACACAAGACTCCTGTTACCGATCTGAATTTCATCCATCCTACACTTATTCTATAGTCAACATCCGCGGCTCACCGTACTATATTTATCTTAAAATAAAAAAATTAATATCTAAATGTTATTATTTCAGAAAAATGATGTTATACCATTGAAATCTGATCTTGCTGCTTCAATTCTACATTTCTTTTCAATGTCCGGAATGATTGTGTAGTTTTATGTTACAAGCTGCCAAGATATTTAAATTGTTTAATTCTTACTACCCGCTGTTCTTCAATACTAAGGAAGTTCTTGTATACCTTTGTAGACTGATAACATCAAGATTGAATATTGAAAATATAAATAATAGAACCGAATAAAACATATTACAAATTAAACATCATTTTTGAAGTCTTCAAATTTTATGTTAAGAATTTTTGTGGTCGTGTATACTAGTAAATTGTATTTGTGTCAAATTGTTTTTTATGAGTTTTTTTGTATATTTAACATATATTAAAGTGTTCTCAAATGATCTTTCTTATTTAAAAAAATTTGTTTTTTAATATATTAGTAGTTAAATTCATTTTGATGTGTAGGGAAATTGACGAAGTTGTGTAATGTGGAGATTGACTAAAAAAACTAGATGAGTGAACAGGGATGCACAATTAGAAGCTACCAGTCAATGCTTTTGCAGATATGTCACTATTTTTTATTTTTACTGGATATCCAAAATCCCAGGAATGAGATCGTTTTCAACTGAACATAGGCTATCTATTGAGTGTTAACATAAGTTGTGTCCGTTTTTTTTTCAAATTTAAAAATGAGCACCAAAAGTAAAACAAAATGGTAAATGTTATACGTGATTCGAAAGAAAATTTTCCGCTCTACAAGATATTGTGTTTGCTTTTACGTTACATGTATTATTTTATCTGATTACAAGCCTTCAAAATGGAATGTCAAGTAGATGAAAGTGAACATTTTCGACACCTTCTGTTCGCGTTAATTCGAGGGAATAAAGCTGCTAAAGCTGCTCGCGATATTTGAGAATTGTGCGGTGAAGATGCTATGAATGAAAGGACAGATGGTAGATGGTGTATACATTCATGTGACTACAATTCATCTGCTCAGCCATTTCTACGGTGGTTTGAAGGGGATCTTCATGAATAATATGGTTTAAGCGGTCCTCATCGAAGTCCACTGGTCGTCCGGAACGCTACATGTCTTTCAGGTCGAAATTACCGTCTTTGAAATGCAAAAACCATCGACGAGCTGTCCTTTCATTCATAGCATCTTCACCGTTTAATTTGCAAATATCGCGAGCAGTTTTAGCAGCTTTATTCCCTCGAATGAACGCGAACAGGTGTTGAAAATGCTCACTTTCGTCTACTTGACATTCCATTTTGAAGGTTTGTAATCAAATAAAATAATATATGTAACGTAAAAGCAAAGACAATATCTTGTAGAGCGGAAAATTTTCTTTCGAATGACGTATAGCCTTTACCATTTTGTTTTACTTTCGTTGCTCATTTTTAAATTGGTAAAAAACGGACACAACTTATGTTAACACCTTATATTAATAGTCGAAACCTCTTATTAATTAGTTTCATTTGTAGATTCCCCTCCAACGGCTGTTTTAACTTTTGCTATCCCATGTTAAAATTTTATTCAAATTCAATGCACTGTCATTGTGGAAAAATCAAATGTAATGAACACAGGTTCAGTATGTCACACCACTGTGTATCACAGTGGACTGAATAGTTCCAGGGGAAACAATTTGGCTTTCATCCACATTTAAGTCGTTTCTGTAACCCCCCAAATTTCATTAACAATGCCAAACAAATTTGTGTGAACAGTCATTTAAAAAAAAAATGTTATGTTTGTATGCTCATTGCATTTTAATGGCAAAACCAGTGCCTACCCCTTTAGGAATTTGGCATGATGATGATTAAATGTACAGTTATAAAAAGCAAAAAATATTACGAGGCCCAATACTTTTTTGTTGATAAGGACATAATGTACAGTACCCGGCGGTAAGTAATACACATCGGGCTTAAGAAAGAGACTGTCGGCCATAATCGGCTAACTTCGGTTTTGTAGAGCGTCGTCTCTGTCGCACGATTATGGCTGAAAATTGAAAACTTCTCATAGACAGTATTGTCAATGTGAGGGAAATATGTGCTCAATTAAAACAAACAGTCCGATAAATTAAAAAAATCTCATTTTTCTATCAATCCTCGTATAGAGACATGGAAAACAATTTAAACCTTCCTGTATAAGATGTTTTCCGCCTATGATTTTTTTTGGACTTAAACCCTTCCTTCCCTGTGATGTGTAACTAGTACACATTGTTTCTAAAAACTTTAATATCTCTATAAATATAATAAATACTGGGTTCAGATTTTAGATATTCCTCCGTAATACATTTACGCATTGAATGAAAAAATAATATTATTAATAATTAGCACTTATCGGCCACATCAGAGATATTTTGTGAAAATCGGGAATAAATTCACCAATACAATCAAACGTGTGCAAGTGTGTGACGTAGGTATATTCATTCTAAAAAACGCTATAAATCTCAGTTCGCTTGCTTCTCTCTCTTCAATAGCTTTCGGGCATCCATTTGAGGTGGTCGCTTCGCCCGTTTTGTGAACGTTGACCAATGTTTTTTTCATGTTTTCAGCAATTAAATTACAAATTATTATCACTTTTGACTTCAAATTTAATTAATTTAAGCGATTGACTGGATATTCTTATTTTTCCGATTTTAAATCGCTCATTTTTACATGTGTATTGAATACACAGCACGGGAACACGCAGATTTTTTTAGCACAGGAAGGAAAAGGTTAAAAACTTTCTGTCCAGATCTAAAAATATATCTTTGTATTTAATCCCCTCAATGGGATGTCTCCATTGTATCTTCCGAATCTATTATCTGGGTATAATTTTCATATAATTAGTATAATAAAGGTATAATTTTCAAAAAATTGTGTGAATGCTTATTTTTAAGAAAACATTTTTTCTAACGTAATTCAATTCCAACATAATTCGTCTCAGTTGATAAAAATACACCAAAGAACGAATTGTAGTCTTTACTTATAGTTTTCTAGTTCTCCATACACTGACCGCTCTTTTTTGGTTTGACAGATAATGAAGCGTTCTTTCTCATTATTGGATTATTTGACCAGTATAAAAATTTAACGGTAAAGATTCGGGTTGGGGGTTGAGGGTGGTGGGAGACAACTTCAGCAAGCAAAGGGGAGATCTTAAGAATATATGTGTTTGCCAGATGTTCATCCCGATGCACTGACTTGGATATTTTTAAGGCCTCGGTCGGAAATAAATTGAACAGATTCGCACAACATATTTGTTTTGTTAGTCTTCGGCCGAAAAAAATTGGGAACTCTTGTTTTAAACTTTCGTTTTATACAGTTCAATCTGGCAGATTTATTTCCATGTGGCAATTACTTCGAATCAACCAGAAATATGTTAACGAGGCATTATGTAAAAGGAGGAACGGAATCCTTTATAAAAAAAATTGGGTTGCAATGTGAATCGAATCCGCAATTCCCGGGTCAGAAGTTAGACGTATTACCAACAAGGATGAGGAGGTCGTCCTCGTTGTCAGAGTCTGATGGCATGGACATTAAAAGACGACGTAATGAAAGAGGAACGATGAAGTAGTAAAGCCAAAAGGCCATCTCTGAACTTCGTATTTTAATGAAATTATTGTCTTATTTTTTTATTTACACACGAAGTAAAAAAAAAAACAGAACGTACCATGTGTAAAAAATTATATCCTTGACTGAATTTGGATATTGCAAATAGTAAATACAATACATTGTCATTGGTAAAAAAACTATCTCGAGTGAACCTCTGTATTATATAATAGAACCTTATTACACCTCTGTATTATGTAATAGAACCTTATTACACCTCTGTATTATGTAATAGAACCTTATTACTCCTCTGTATTATATAATATAACCTTATTACACCTCTGTATTATATAATGGAACCTTATTACACCTCTGTATTATATAATAGATTATACGGGTAGGTTGTGGCTTATTTGAGGCGGTTCAGTGGCGATTTTTGCGATGTCTATGCCATAAGAAGGGGTTCCTAAATTTTCTTGGGTCATACAGTGATATATTCTTTTTTTGTTAATCACTTGAGGCTAGTAAATATACCTTTGATCTAGTCGGCGGCCGTGGTTTAACGGTAGCATTCACGCTAAGCAAGCAGTCATCCTAGGTTTGATTCCTTGCGGATTCTCTTTCAGACTGATTTTACTCTTAGACCATTTCACTTCACAAACTCTTATAGCGCTGTTAAGCAACGTAAAAAAGCTCTACGTAAAAGCCATGCCTAACATAAAGCTGCAACAGGTTAAACCTGCCGTTTGTCTTGGAACTTGGATATATTTTTCATTGAAAGTTTGGGTTTGATATGCTAAGACTGTGTACTAACTGAAGTGCAACAGCTTGCACACAATAAACTGATACAAACATAAGAATCTTTCATCCGCAGGATGCCTGACAATCATTCTCGGTCACGAGAGATGGCCTGTCATTATTATCACCTTTGATCTTTGTAATTTTTTATAAAGTCTTAAATGACCTTATGGTCTCACCTACAACTGTGGAACGAATTGAATTAAGTGTACTCTCTAAGAAGACCTACTTTGTTCAGCGCAGCTACATTTAGACATATTGTAACATCGGCTTCTACAGCCCACTAGTGCGAATGTGCCGGCCTCTTATAGCCCAGTAGTGAGAATTAGAACAATACAATAGCTGAATCGGATATTGACATATTTATACTAAAGAAAATGTAGCATGGTTCCTGTGACGTTTCACAAATTTGCCCCAATACAACCTTGTAATGACGTTCAGTAATTTTAATTATTTTATCAACTTTAATATAAGCCTCGATTCTAATAAATAGCAAGTTATTTAGTTAAATACATAACATAAAACTAACAATAACGACAAATTAATACATCTTGTTACAAATTAGCAAAAATGTGGTAGTTTGTTAAATCAAATAATATTTTGCGACGTTTGTCAAAAGTCACTACGTTAGTTTGCATTGGCTAGGGATGTGGTATACGATAATTGGATTTTCGATTTTTTTTTATACATAAAATTAAATGTTCGTAATTAGTATTAATTCATAGTGGATCTTGGCCTATTTTAAGATAGATACAAATCATACAATACATTAGAAAGTCAGTATAATGAAAATTAGGAATTAAAACGTCAGTTTGGAGAAAAACAATTTTTCGATTTATAAAAAAAACGATTCGATTTGTAAAAAAAAAACGATTTTACCCCATCCCTTTGAGACATGACATTTCAAACGTCACAGGGACCATGCTACATTTTCTTGAATATAGTTAAATATTGTCCAAGTTTAAGGGTTTAAAGGAAGGAGGCTGAATTGAGGGAAGAATAAGTTTTTAACTTCATATATGTACATAATTTATAGCGTTTTCGCTAACCTGCTAACTGAAGTGATAACTGAACTGTGCATGAAATAAACTCTAGTAATTGGGATTTTAATTATAGGTATGTTATGGCCTTTTGCAACGAAAACACTTTTAGAATTTCAACTGTGTAGTTTTATTTGTATAAAGGTTGAATTACATTGAAGTATAATATTAACAGTATTATATTAACGATGATGTTAATATCTTAGTGGCTTTTAGAATAATGATTCTGCCTCAGATATGACGTCCTATTTAAAGCAAAGATAACCATACGCACGACCCCTCGTTAGATTAGGAAGGAATGTTTCGGGTATGTTATCCTTGCCATTAAGGTCAAATCGATATCAGGCGACTTATCTCGTTCGCAGCTTCTCCCATTTAGTGATACTAAATCTTTATTGGATGTGGATAAGATAGCCGCCGACGAGATGATAAACTTAAACATAATACATGGAGTAGGTTGACACTAATGTAATAACGCTAATATTTATAGGATCTAGTACATGGTTTGCATCGATAAGTTTGACAAGGGTGTATCGGACGTGTGCGATCTCCCTTGTACGTATGAATGTGGTACAAGGGAAATGATAAACGCGGTGTATGGATAAACACCTCTGTATGTGAGATAGACACTTATGAGCTGTGTATAATAGGAGGAAAAGGACATTTTGGTATAATGAAATATGTGTAGAGCTATAGGGGCACATAAACTGAAATCCTTGCCCTTATAGACTCGATTCGGTAACGTGTAAATGCTAATATGTTAAAACTTATGAATTATGTGATGTGAGCTTGTCTTCACGATGCTTGTCTTGTTTACCGTCACGTATTTGATATCCGTTATGTTCCTGTAATTTCTTGTATAATCATATGTACCTATGCTATAATCTGTATTACTAAAGATTATATGATATTGGATGTAATAATATCCGTATTATTAAAACTTATATTTGTTCCATATATTTGTATGTAAATGTCATTCTGTTAGCAATATTTCTGCATGTAAATTGTATGCAAATATGTTTGTATATGTAAATGTCCGTAATTCAAATGTATCTGTATTTGAAATGTTAAATGTAAAACGTAAAATCCTCATATTTGTATGTGTTGAATTTCTATCTGTTTGGATCCGGTTGCGTTCGCGACCGTAATGTAACCATCCGTGTACTGCCTGATATGAACGGTGACCGTCACAGTAACTCCCTGACCAGACGTCCTAAGCGGGCCGAAAAACCCGCAAAGTGCGGGACGCGAGGGCTTACTGTGACGGGTAAACCGGTCATATAGGGCACCAAACAGTACCAAAATATACTTCTCTTCAATCGTCTGACTTCGTTTCATTTCTTCGACCCTTCTCCAAGATCTACAGAGGAATCTCTACTCTACAAACTGACTTCGCTGTATTTCTTCATTTCGCCGGAGTTATCGCCCCGAGTCCGTCCCTGGCATCGCTCTGAATACGCCGGAAACAAGCTCCGCTCACCAGTTCAGAGGCGCATTCGACGCAAGGATATTTCGCCGAAAATTAATTAATTAATTTTTGGTGATTTAAACTTGACTTCGCGAATTGGATTCTTCGCGCGCTGCAGCAACCATCCAACCTATCTACAGTCTTTGTACCTGTCTGGTACAAAGGGTTTACATAACTTATAATATTTATTTGAATGTGGATAAGAACATCGATAGGATAACATTGGTTTTGGTGATTACTTATTTATTGTATACGATAAGATAAGCATATTAACATTGGTAGAGATACATTACAGGTATTATTTATAATTAACAGTTTTTCTGTGAATATGTTGATCAATTCCCAGTTAGTGTACTTTTAAATAAAAATAAAATAAAAAATACCCGTTTTATAATGAAAACTTATATTATATAATTTCAGAATCAACAAGCTGTTGCTTTTTAAAATCATAAATATAAATAACACTTTGTTTTGATTTCAGTACCATTAATAATTGCAAGTTGTCATTTGAGCGATACTATAAAAACAATTCGTTCGCCAGATCTATTCCTAATGATCACGACTGCTCTGCAAAGATCATAACGAATTAGAAGAAGAAATATCCATTTCAAACAAACCAATTTATTCAATTCAACGTCTCTGTACCTTTTTGCGCCGTTTCAATATGTTTACTGTCAAAGATTTTTTTCTATTTTAATTAGACGAAATTTTCAAATGTGTTGTAACACACAACAAAAAAAAACGAAATGTCATAGTCTTGGAAATTGATGTACGCTATCGTCATGGAGGTTTTTTTTTTGCTGGAGGTAATATTAAATACAGGCTTATTATAATCAATTATAGACAGTGGCGTCCATGTATACCTTCAGGGTATATTTATTTATATTACTAATTATGTGAAGCGCCTTGTTGAGGTTGATCAAGTCAACATATTGTATTATTTCGATTGATCTTTTGAAATTGCTGGCGCTATCGAATAGAATATATTTTCGAACGAGTGTCGGATTGAGAATGTTCGAGTGTCGGATTGAGAATGTTCGAGGGTCGGATTGAGAATGTTCGAGGGTCGGATTGAGAATGTTCGAGTGTCGGATTGAGAATGTTCGAGTGTCGGATTGAGAATTTTCGGGTGTCGGATTGAGAATGTTCGAGGTTCGGATTGAGAATGTTCGAGGGTCGGATTGAGAATGTTCGTGGGTCGTTGTAATATTTTCTCAACTGTCTAAGGATCTTCCCTACTTGTTAAGCCTCAATAAAACTTCCATACTTAATTACATCATTCATTTTACTAACCGAAATAAGATTAACTTTTAATAAAAAATATTTATCATATATATAATAAAAAATCGGAAAGAATTGTCGATTTATTTTTTCATGCTATATGATTTAATTTATTTAACACTTTTATTGCAAATACAATCTGGCGGACTTATTGCCAGGCGGCAATCTTTTCCAACCAACAAGACAAAAATAAATGAAGCAAGTTACGTGGTCGCATAAATCATTCAAATGACTATCCATCCCCGTGACATCCATAAACATATACGTGAGCACATGCCCACGAACCCCACAAAGACGGACAATCACCCGAACATTATTTTTCATATAAAGTGAGATATCATCAATCAGAAGGAAATGAAGGGATGGTGGAGAGGAAAGGAAAAGAAAAATCAGGAATGAAACACGTTATTTTACTGACTAGAAATTAAGGGGTTTTTCAGTCGCTTCTTAAAGCATGCCAAGGACGGAGCGAGTCTTATATTGGTTTATAACTGATTCCAGAGTCTCACTGCATGGACAGTAAAGGACGACGTTAAGAAAGAGGAGCGATGAACTGGAAAGGCCAATAAACAATCTCTGTTTGAGCGTAGCGCTAATCCATGATTAGAAAGACGCTGAAAATTTTCGGCGTGATAAGAGGGTGCGGCGGGACAGTTAAGGATATTATACAATAGAGATAGTATGTGAATTTGGCGTCTATTTCTAACATTCAACCAGTTCAATGCCTTCATATGTCCTCAGTGAAATATATGTCCTCAGTGAGATATAGGCAAAAGCCTAGTTTACTGGGGACACGACAAATGAAAATCAACAAACCCAGATCCATTAAAATTGTGTGTCCAAATTAAATTACCTGTTGTTTTTTCGCCAATTATGTATATTTCTTGTCATGTGTAAAATAAATAAATTTAAAAAAAATGTATACATATCGATAGTCGCCATTTAAACTGAAATTATTCGCTCGCTTACTACACATTTAACTCTCATCTTATTGCAAATATTCATTTAGTTGTAAACTTGTAGTTTAGTTGTAGAATAGTTTCCCTCCATTGTATCTTATTAGATAACAGTAGTCCCGGCCCGAGTTAATTAAGTATACTCAACACATCAACTAAGGAACGGCAACCGAGTGCACCGATGTCGTTCATGTGAATAGAACTATCGAGATCATATGAAGTGGACATCACTTGACACTGGCGTATACTCCTTTATTCAAGAAGACGAATAATATTATCTATGGATTTGGAGATGTGAATACTTGATTACATAATTATCTTTTTGGTTCAAAGAGATTACCATTTGCCTATAAACTCGCCTATTGCGCATTTTTAGTAAATTAGTTTTCAATAAACCTTAATTATATATACTAAGCGAAATAAGTGGTGTACACTATATTACCAGCAATAAAAAACATGAATCAATTTTTTGCACATTGTTTTTGTTAAAAAAGAGTTTTAGAAATGTCTTAAATCTAGAAACTTCACAATCAATGTTATGCCCTCATTATTCGTAATAAATATTTGTTTACATGCGTAGCCTAGTTGGTAGGATGCATGAATTTCACTCGGAGGGTTCCGTTCGATTCCCGATGGCATTAAAAAAAAAGACCCAAGTCTTACTTTTGATTTTGTTTTTAAATTTTATCGCAAAGAAAAATTAAAGGAAATTACTCAAGATTTTCACACAAAACATGTACAATAATTTATAAATAATACAAATTATTACAATTCCAATCAACAGTGTTCACCTCATGTACAGTTCCGTCATGTAAGAATGTCAGAAAAAATGTTACAAATTATGTACAATAAATCAAAAAAATTAAACAATCATTCCTCACTCAATTTAGCCACCATCCTTCTAAACTCTGACAATGTTGGACTACATATGCCCACTTCCGAGTAAGTTACCGCATTGTACTCTCGGCAATTTTTTACTGCTGGGGTAAAATAGACGATTTTACTTATCTTGTTAAAAAAATCCGCCCGTTCCGGTGTTGTGTATTCAATACCCATGTAAAAATTAGCGATTTAAAATAAGAATATTCATAGCCAATCGCTTAAATTATTATAGTTAAATTTGAAGTCAAAAGTGATAATAATTGAAATTTAATTGCTGAAAACATGAAAAAAAACATCGGCCAACGTTCACAAAACGGGCAAAGCGACCACCTCTACCGAAAGCCGCCGACCTACTGAGCGAGAGAAGCGAGCGAACTGAGATTCTATTTCTTGCGTTCCCATATACCTTAGTGGAGTGAGAATGAGACGTGAATAGCGCCGCTTCCTCACCCATAGCGTTTTTTTAAAGAGTGAATATACCTTCGTCACACACTGGCACACGTTTGATTGTATTGGTGAATGTATTCCCGATTTTCACAAAATATCTCTGATGTGGTCGATAAGTGCTAATTATTATTAATATTATTTTTTTAAGAGTAAAATCAGTCTGAAAGGGAATCCGCAAGGAATCGAACCTAGGATGACTGCTTGCTTAGCGTGAATAATACCGTTAAACCACAACCGCCGACTAGATCAAAGGTATATCTACTAATCTCAAGTGATTAACAAAAAAAGAATGTGTCACTGTATGACCCAAGAAAATTTAGAAACCCTTCCTTATGGCATAGACATCGCAAAAATCGTCACTGAACTTTTCATTCAATGCGTACATGTATTACGGAGTAATACCTAAAATCTGAACCCAGTATTTATTATATTTATAGAGATATTAAAAGTTTTAGAAGCAATGTGTAGCAGTTACACATCACAGGGGAGGAAGGGTTAAAGAGATCTGGCGATAATACTCGCACGACTGACTACATGTCGCATTGTACTGCATTACACTTTCGTTGTATTTGCCATGTGGTAATCTCACCCAGCCAACCAAAAAGATGCTAAAGAGACCTTGAGTGAAAATCAGACTGGAGTCGTTTTTTTTTTTTACAAAATGGTTCCAACGTAAATTGAACTCATAACCCCTGGGTTGGGAGACAAGCTTTTTACCAACTAGGTCATGGAGGTCATGTTACCAACGCGTGCAATTACGAACCTCGAGTTAAAATTTACAATTGATAAATAATAGTTTTTTTTCTCCTCATTATTTGAACCAAGACAGTGAATGTAGCCAGTTAGCAGTTGGTACAGGTCCACCACTGTACTTTCTTCTGCTCGGGCTGGGCATCGAGGTCTTTAATGTCAAGCACTCTCACCAGCACGGCATTAGAAGATGCTGGTCGGGCTTTATCGTGTGACCTCTCACTAGACACAAAGGCAGGGTTGCCAATATACAATATACAGTCTATGTTTGGACTTATTTCAGATTTTTTATTTATTTATTGAAATATATAAACGACAGATAAATGTGCTTTACTTTTGTTTTTGTTTTTATTCTTATGATTGTGTGCGGTATATTATGGGATGAACAAGTTTGGTCTTTCTGGAGTGATGATGTGTGAGGAGTTTGATTCAGCATGATGTTTCCAGTTGTAATTGAGTGCCACTGTTTGTCGGGTTGATGAGAACGTGCAACGGGGTTTTGTTTTTGTGTAATCAAAAATCGGAAAGAAGTATCGATTTATTTTTTCATGCTAAATATCCTCAGTGAGATACAGGCAAACACCTAGTTTACTGGGGATACGACAAATGAAAGGCGACAAACCCAGATCCATTAAAATAATGTATGTCCAAATTAAATTACCTGTTGTTTTTTCGAAAATTATGTATATTTCTTGTCATGTGTAATAATAAATAAATAAATATCACAAAAATGAAATATCAAACATCAACTTTTTAAAATACGTACATGAAAATAACAATGTACAACACAACACACCGCAGCCGCCACCTTCCTATCCTTACACACAACGTATTAATTTTTTGGTGTGGAATGGCCTGCTTCTAAGTGTTAGAGATTTAGTAGAAGTATGTAGTTTTTACTTTCTTATCTTTTAATTAATTACTTTCCTCTAGTTCTATCATTATCGTTCTGAGAAGAGTATTTCTCTCTCGGATTTAATTGGAAAAAATGTCGTATTACAATAATTCCGCGTTTAACGAAGTGAGGATGCTCGATTTCGCCTTCATCTAATGCAGGGGTCTCCAAACTACGGCCCGCGGGTCAACACCAGCCCGCGAGCACCACCAATCCGGCCCATCATAGTTTATTTTGATTACATTGTAAAATTTACAATGTAAGTAAATCATACAAAATAATAATTATATGTTTTTATTTAACGAGCAATTAAGAAACACAATAACTGACATACATAATGAAATTGAACATTTTAACTGTAATTAATGATATGAGATTTATCCTAAAAACTTACAATAAGTGACATACATAGATAATTAACATAATTAAATTAAACATTATAATTATGATTAATGAGATTTATGTAGCTGTAACTTTTCCCTGATAAATTGCGAACGGAGCGGAGTCCACCCCCGTACCCTGCGCCATAGATATCTCACTCGCCGGCTAGTCCCAATACAAAAATTTGCGCGTAATTCAAAACTACAGTATGTTGGTATGATGAGCTAGCTAGGTCTTGGCCCTTGAGACTTAGTGGAGGAGTCAGTGTGGCCCTTAGGCTAGAATGTTTGGAGACCCCTGGTCTAATGAATTGATTGTTCCAAATCTATCCAATATAATATTCTCCCTAGTCTCCTGGAGTGAGCAAAATCATCTTCTGTTCAACATTAATAAATGTGTCTGTGTATCTTATAGTCGATCGTTTTCACCAATCCACCATCAGTATACTATACAGGGAGTGGCACTAAACAGAGTTTCTGAATTCAAGGATTTGGGCGTAACCTTCGATGTCGGACTCACGTTCGTTAACCATGTCTCACGTTTGATATCGGACTGTTACAAACTACTCGGTTTTGTAATGAGAATATCAAGAGAATTTAACAGCACCGATATCCTCCGAAACTTATATAATTATCTAATTAGAACCAAATTAGAATATGCATCTACGGTTTGGGCTCCTCACCAGCTCAAATATAAAAACAATATAGAACAAATACAAAAAAAATTCCTCAGATATCTATGGTACAGAACATAGGGCGATTACCCAAAATATGCTCACCATGCCGAACTTCTCACGGTGTGTAACTATAGAAGCCTTGAAACAAGAAGGCAAGAATCCATTGCGATATTCCTAATAAAGGTTTTCCAAGGTTCCTTTAACTGTCCCGCGATTCTAGAAGCACTAAGTTTATATGTACCCAATAAATCTATCCGTGCAAGGAATCACCCTCTGTTCTACATACCAACTTACAGGACGAATATCATGGATAAACACTCAGTCACGCGTGGTATAGAGATATTGAACCAACTGAATGACACGGTTGATATTTTCTCGGTACCGTCTAGCAGTATGAGAAGAATGCTGGCTGATATTATTCCTAACGAATAAACTAACGCTAGAAGCAAACCCTCTTTGTGTAACAGGAGAAATCCGTGCAAAGTGGATAAAAAAAAAAAAAAAAAAAAAAAAATATATATATATATAATCCATACCGGCGAGGTATTATAATAGATCTTGCCATTGCTGATCCTATCGCGTGGAATTGCCTGCCTCTTAATGTTAAAATATGGGTGACGTGTGCAGCTTCAGGAAACACTTGAAGACACCCCTTTTTGGATGGTCTTATTTAAAATTTATGATTAAATATGAACACTTCTTAAATACACTAAACGCCACATTAACCGGAATATGTTATTATTATATATTGGAAGATTTACAAAGGTTTCCCTGTAGTTCATTCCCTTGGTAAGTTTTCTGTTGTTTTTAGAAATATATGCAGATTCTGGTCACCACCAGCTTCCTATCTTCACTCAACTTATTTCTTTAAATATGTGTGTCAATAGTAGTTGGTTTGAATCCCAAACTAGAACGTTTATGAGGAAAGTCAGCTCTCTAAACGGCGCTAAATAAATTGTTATTTTATTAATATTAACAGAACGGACATAAAATAATAATAAAATATAATTAATTTAATATAACCAATAAAGCTCCGCCTTTGCATGCTTTAAGAAGCGATATTGTGTATTGGCCTTTCCAGTTCACCGCTCCTCTTTCTTTACGTCGTCCTTTACTGTCCATGCAGTGAGACTCTGGAATCAGTTACAAACGAATATAAGACTCGCTCCGTCCTTGGCATGCTTTAAGAAGCGACTGAAAAACCCTTAATTTCTAGTTACTAAAATAACGTATTTCATTCCTGATTATTATTTTCCTTTCCTCTCCACCTTCCCTTCTTTTTATTTTGATTGATGATATCTAACTTTATATGAAAAATAATGTTCGGGTGATTGTCCGTCTTTGTGGGGTTCGTGGGCATGTGCTCACGTAACATGTGTTTATGGATTTCGTGGGGATGGATAGTCATTTGAATAATTTATGCGATTATGTAACTTGCTTCATTTACTTTTGTTTGATTGGCTGGAAGAGATTGCCGCCTGGCAATAAACCCACTAGATTGTATTTGCAATAAAAGTTGAGTTGGAAACAATAAAACCTGTCTCAAGAGTAATGAGAATCTGCAATGAGTATTATTTCTGGTGGTCCCAGTTTGGTAAGAACATCTGCTTTTTCGTTACCCTCAATTCACCACATGAATAATTCACAGTTCATTCCTACCACCAGCCACGTTGTCATGAGGGAAAAAATAAGTCCTCATACAGCGTTACCTACACTAGAAAACTGAAATCTTGTTTGTGTATTATGCGCGACGTCACTAAGTAGTGAAGAAGGAACTGCTGAAGAGTACTCCTCAGGTGGCAACACATCTGAGTATGAAAAAAACATTAGTGACAACGGACTTAACTTTTCCCTTCCTGTGCTAAAATAATCAGCACGTTCCGATGCTGTGTATTCAATACACATAAACACACATGTAAAAATGAGCGATTTAAAATCGGAAAAATAAGAATGTTCATAGCCAATCGCTTCATCATCATCATCATCATCATCATCAATGGCACTACAGCCCATTGTGGGCCCCGGCCTCCTCCAGCAGTCGTTGCCATTCCCCCCTATCCTGGGATGCACTCCTCCAGCCCCTGATGCCAATCACGTTTGCATCATTCTGCACCCCAAATAGCCAATCGCTTAAATTGATTAAATTTGAAGTCAAAAGTGATAATAATTTAAATTTAATTTGCTGAAAATATGAAAAAAATATCGGCCGACGTTCACAAAACGGGCGAAGAGACAAATGAATGCCCGCGAGATATTGAAGCGAAAGAAGCGAGCGAACTGAGATTCTATTTCTTGCGTTCCCATATACCGAAGTAGAGTAAGAGTGAGACGTGAATAGCTTCGCTTCTCACCCATATCTGTTTTTTTTAGAATGAATATATCTACGTCACAGACTGGCACACGTTTGATTGTGTTGTTGAATTTATTCCCGATTTTCACTAAATAGCTCTGAAGTGGCCGATAAGTGCTAATTATTATTAATATTATTTTTTCATTCAATGCGTTAATGTATTAAGGAAGAATACCTAAAATCTGAACCCAGTATTTATTATATTTATAGAGATATTAAAGTTTTTAGAAGCAATGTGTACTAGTTACACATCACAGGGAAGGAAGGGTTAAGATCCCACGTTACGGAAGAATGAAAATGACTCGCAGTGCAGTTAACAAATTATAAAGCGATTTGAGGCTTATAGTTCAAACAGCCTAGCAGTGCCAGTACTTTCACAGAAAACTTCTAATGCAGCAAAAATATCCTTTGACGTCACTAGATCAGAGTACCCAATCAGTCTGAAGATGAACTGATGTAAGGCTGAATGGACATTCAGGTGGAAATTATCCCCTGATGACTAGGGACCTAGGTCACTAGTATAGAATTGAGTGACATAGAGCCAAACCAGCCTATCCAACAAAAAAATGAGTTTGTGTTAAAATTTGAGTCACATCACGTTTTTTATAAACCAGAAGTGCTTATACTTCAAAATTTTAAATGGTACTACTGCTGCCATCAATTTTTTTTGGCAAAGTGATTTTCGTGGTCTTTGTATAGAATTAAAGTGGCATTTGTATAGAATCTAATGGAATATTATTTTTGTTAAAAAAAGAGTTTCATTTCAACACATAAAAATTTGCTGAAATCTAGAAACATGACAAAGGGCAGCAGTCAGTGCTAGATCCTCGTTTATCATAATTAATATTTGTTTACATGTTTGTTAAAAGTAAAGTGACTATTAAATGAGTGTAATATTTGTAATGGTAATCATATTGTTTAGCTGTCAAAACCGTACAAATGTCTCTAATATGAAATTTAATATTATTACTGCAAAAATAATATCGATATATTTTTGTTTATTCGTTATTTTTCCTAGTACCTAAATTAATTAATTGACTGTCTTGAAAGTAATTTCGTATTTCTAGGTCGAATTCGTAGCGATTCATGTAACCAGACTATACCGTGGACGTTGTTTTTCATTATTTGTAGTATCTCAGTAATCTCTCGTATTTAAAAAATATTTAAAAAGAGATCCATCGATTGCTTCTCGGTCTATAAAATTTAATATAAATGTTCCTTACCCTTGCCCACTGATGGGGTTTGAGACACTGCACCTTGAGGCGTGGAGGGAACTGTGGTATGGCATGCTTGTCTCCAGTGGGAAGCACTGCGGCACTTAGAGGTAGACCTGTTGAAGTGCGCCCCAGTTCAATTTGCAAGATCTCCTTGGACGTAGCTTCCACAAAGATAGCAGGAAACAGTTGCCTATCAAACAAAAAACACTTTAATCATCAAATAATCTTGTCATAATATTAGATTCATTTTTTTATTTTTATTGTAGTTGTTTTAGAATGTATCTGTTCATTGAATAAAAAACATTAATTACACAACATTTGATTTATAATAACACATAGACTTTGAGCTCAATTATCTCATTTCAACATATTCGTTGTATAGGCTGGTTTGGCCCTTCGCCACTCAATTAATCTCCTTTCATATTACAGCACTTTCTTTCATGTCGCATAATCACGAATATTTTTTGCCATCCTTGCTGAGAAGAGCCCACCGAGGGTATTCTTCGTGCAAGAATATGGTATAACCTCCCGAGTTCCTTTCTCTTTCAACAATCGCACTTATTATTGTGAAATTGTTGTTTACTAATCGTCAAAATTGATTATTCGATTCCGAAATGATATTGTAAAAGAGCATGTATCTATCTGTCCGGCTAATATATTTCTATCTGGCGCCAGAAAGTAATTAAAAAGGTGCCCGTACAAGAATTCTGAATAATTTCGGTTAATTAACACCAATTATATTAGTGACAAAATCATAAAAAACTGGACTCGACATACCAATTAGTTTGTAAATCGTCTGTTAAATAGAAAAAAATCTCTCTCTAATTCCCTCAATCCTTCCATCTATTGTCGTCCTTTACTGTCCATGCAGTGAGACCCTGGAATCAGTTACAAACCAATATAAGACTTGCTCCGTCCTTGGCATGCTTTAAGAAGCGACTGAAAAAACTCTTAATTTCTAGTCAGTAAAATAACGTGTTTCATTCCTGATTTTCCTTTTCCTTTCCTCTCCACCATCCCTTCCTATCCTTTTAATTGATGATATCTCAATTTATATGAAAAATAATGTTCGGGGGATTGTTCGAATTTGTGGGGCTCGTGGACATATGCTCACGTATGTGTTTATGGATTTCGTGGGGATGGATAGTCATTTGAATGATTAATGTGATCACGTAACCTGCTTCATTTACTTTTGTCTGGTTGGTTGGAAGAGATTGTCGCCTGGCAATAATCCCGCCAGATTGTATTTACAATAAAAGTGTTAAATAAATAAATAAATAAATATAGAGCAAACTCTCCTCAAGAACGCTATAACTCGAAATTCAAATCCACCATTATTGACAGATTAAAAATATTATAGTAAAGATAGGAAGGTGGTGGCTGCGTTCATAAGATTATGTATTTCCAAAAACATGTTTGGTAAGAAAACCGCAGAAAACTTACCTAGGGAACTACGAAGAAATCTTTGCGACCACGTAACTTGCTTCATTTACTTTCGTCTGGTTGGTTGGAAGAGATAGCCGCCTGGCAATAAGCCCGCCAGATTGTATTTGCAATAAAAGTGTTTAATAAATAAATCTCTCACAGGGAGGACTCTGTAAACTAAATGGATTTTCTGACGATGAATTAGGTCAGGGGTCGGCTAATCGCGGCGCGCGAGCCACACGCGGTATTTTTTTTTTAGACATTTGCGGCTATTTAACTCCAGCTTCACCAATTATATTTGATACATGGAAAAGTTTGCCTGAAACATACGACACAATAAAAGAACTAGCATTTGCTATTCTCACAATCTTTGGCTCTGCCTATTTATGCGAACAAACATTATCTTACATGAATCGAATGAAAAATAAGCTAAGAAGTAAATTAACCGACGATAATTTACAATCATGTCTAAAATTAAAAACAAGTAGCTACTTGCCGGACATAGCAAAGCTTTTGAAAGCGATGCAAGCTCACCGTTCTAACTAGTAAACTTTACAAAGCCCAAAAAGTGTTTCACTATTTAAGTTTTCTTGTTTTATAAGTAGCGCACTGAGCTACTGAAGTTTATAACTCTCATATATTATATGATTCTAAGTAGCCTACGAGTGTATTGTGAATTTGAATTTTATATAAAAATGTTGATTTTATCTTGTTTTTTTTTCGTCATTAAAATATAGGTACAGTGAAAGTTTATGTTGCAGCTCTATGAAAATTTTGAGATTCTGTTTACTTAATATTTAGTTCTTCTCATTAGAAAGTCTGCCGATCCTGAACTAGGTGAACGTGGTACTGTTAAGTTATATATAATGAAGGATTGTTTAGATTAAAATAGGATTTATTTGATACTCGACACAATTATGACAAAATACCAGTGACAAGTTACGAGTATAATATAGCTGCCGTGTCGATTAGTGATGTGACACGTTATTAGTGATGTGACACGTTATTAGTGATGTGACACGTTATTAGTGATGTGACACGTTATTAGTGATGTGACACGTTATTAGTGATGTGACACGTTATTAGTGATGTGACACGTTACTAGTGATGTGATACGTTATTAGTGATGTGACACATTATTAGTGATGTGACACGTTATTAGTGATGTGACACGTTATTAGTGATGTGACATGTTATTAGTGATGTGACACGTTATTAGTGATGTGACACGTTATTAGTGATGTGACACGTTATTAGTGATGTGACACGTTACTAGTGATGTGATACGTTATTAGTGATGTGACACGTTACTAGTGATGTGATACGTTATTAGTGATGTGACACGTTATTAGTGATGTAACACGTTATTAGTGATGTGACACGTTATTAGTGATGTGACACGTTATTAGTGATGTGACACGTTATTAGTGATGTGACACTTTATTAGTGATGTGACACGTTATTAGTGATGTGATACGTTATTAGTGATGTGACACGTTACTAGTGATGTGATACGTTATTAGAGATGTGACACGTTACTAGTGATGTGATACGTTATTAGTGATGTGACACGTTATTAGTGATGGGACACGTTATTAGTGATGTGACACGTTATTAGTGATGTGACACGTTATTAGTGATGTGATACGTTATTAGTGATGTGACACGTTATTAGTGATGTGCCACGTTATTAGTGATGTGATACGTTATTAGTGATGTGACACGTTATTAGTGATGTGACACGTTATTAGTGATGTGACACGTTATTAGTGATGTGACACGTTATTAGTGATGTGACACGTTACTAGTGATGTGACACGTTATTAGTGATGTGACACGTTATTAGTGATGTGACACGTTATTAGTGATGTGACACGTTATTAGTGATGTGACACGTTATTAGTGATGTGATACGTAACAGTACGAACAAATAAATAAAATTTTGAAAGAAGTTACTGAAAATCCTTTATTAGACAGGATATTATAAATTATGTGAACCAGCATATAATAAATTTAATATCTATTACCTTTACCTACCCCAATAGGGACTTGTCATGATGGTGATGACGGTGATTTATTTATTGCCAATGGCAATATCTAATCACTGTATTTTATTTGAAAAAGTAAAATAAAATATAATATTATAAATAAGGTTTGACCTATGTCCCACGATATTTGTTAAAAATATAATTCAATTCTAAGACACTTGCTCTGGTGATGCAATTTTTATGATTAACTTTGTCTTTGGCATTGGTCTGTTTAATGTAATTAACCGTTCAGTTAACCAAAAGTTTATTTGAAGCTTCATAAAATATATTTATTGATTTTTCTCAGAAACTGGACATTCTCTTTGTGACCACGGAAAGGTCGTCTCCCATTTAGAGCACGAGGCACTTGGATTGGGAAAGAAACCGATCTTCAATCAAAGATAACAAATTGGCTTTCAAGCATCAAGGATGAGAGCGGATCTGGGAAAAGTGAAACGAAGCTACCTGCATACAATATGCAATCGGTTATGTTAAGGATTAAATCGTCATACACGTACCTATATTGCAACTATGTTTGGAGGTTGGTTCGGTAATTGGGAGTCCTCTTTTTCTTGTTCTTCATCTTATTTTAGGCCTGTTGGCCTGTTATGGTCCTGCATCATTGTTTGCCTCTTGCGACGTCGACTGCAGCTGTCTTTCCATCTTTTGGGAGGTCGTCCTAGAGGTCTGCTTGCTTGGGGGATACTGTCCCATTCTTACGGCTCTTGGTTCCGCCATTCTGGATACGTGTTCGTTCCAGAACCTTCTTTTCTGTCGTCTCCATCTGACAATATCTTCAACTTCGCATGTCCTTCGGATTTCTGTGTTACGAACTCTATCACGAAGGGTTTTCCCAGCGATACTCCTGAGTACCTTCATTTCGCTGATTCGAAGGAGATTTTTGGTTCTGACAGTGTCAGAATTAAAAATTGGGAGTCCCTATCTGAAAAATAAATTTAACATATGTAATCAGAATTTTCGATCATCATCATCACCCTGTCGTGTAACTCATGACTGAGCAACGTGACTCTCATGATAGCCTCAGATGACTCCTTTCCATCCATACTTGCACTTCACGGATCGAAGAGCGTTTGTTAAGAGTAGTCCTGTTGCGGCTTTCACTTGGTCAGTCACCCGACGCATTGCGATTCTTCCTTTTGTGCTCTTATCTCCAGTAACTACAAACCTCTCCAAACTGTCTCCTTGGCCACGAGCAACGCGCCTAAAGAATTAGAGGATTCGTCGAAACCATATTGTAGATAATCTGTCGGCGATTCTCAATTATTCGAGAATGGAGGCGTTTGTTTGCCTTCCTGCCCATAGAATTCGTAACCTTTTTTTCCAGCACCACATTTCAAATACATCTATTTTACGTCTTTCAAAGTCCAAGTCGAAATTTTGATAAGACCTACTGAAATGAGTTGTATTCATGTGCTTCGTTAAGTTACATATGCCGTCTATATCTCTTACATTTAAATACACAGTATTCTACGTCACAGGACTGCCAACAGTACTAGGAAGTGTCACCAAATATGTAAAATACGGTCAATGAGTTAAACCCTTACTTTATATGTTAGGTTCTATGCCCGAAAGTTCGAATAACGGGAGTAGATACAATAATTTATTTAAATGTATACATATTACATATAAGACAAACGGCCTCTATCAGCCGTCTCACAAGGCTCATTTCCTGTTCTGAGAAAGCTGACTTACACCCGTGAAATTCATACGAGTATTATAACAATCTAACGTTTGAGCTGCAGTCACCTGTGAAATTTAACAACGTGCAGCATAAAAATACAATATATATTGGCAATATTTCATTGAAACACCCAAAAGTTGAGCAAATTCATATCAAACTCAACGTGTCGAAATTTAAAAATAAAAAAATATCAACTCATCCAACATTTTAACCTCTTTTAGACCTGTCGTCCATTATAATTGACACAGAGTTCATTAGCATTTTGTAAACAACTTTGTGCAATATTTCAGTTTTCTGATAACAAATTAAAAGTAGGAAATTGTATTATCGACTTTAAACGTTTTGTGCGCCACCTAATACGACATTATATTGCATTTAGTGTAAATAATACACTCACAAGCAAGAATATTATTTTAAAGTCTTATAATTAATTCAGGTGTGAAGAGGTTAAAGGAAATTGCTAAATATTTTTTTGGTTAGTTTGAAGAAATTGCCCTTTGGCAATAAACACGTCAAATTGGAAATTACACAATTAAGTGTTTAAAATAAATTAAATGGTTTTGTGTTGTTACTTTTCATGAAGTATTTTGCCACATATCAACAGCCTCTGTGGCCTAGTTGCTAAGACACTTGTCTTCCAGCCAGAGGTTTGCGGGTTCGATGTCCACAGACACCTAAGTTTTTTTCAAAAAGGATCCAAGTCTTGTTTAACACATTTCTGATCGGTTTTTAAGAGATCGCCGTATAATAATACACTGCCAAGCTTTGCTGTATAAGCGAAAGTATAATATAACGCTAAGCATGTTTTGTCGGTTGTTACCTGTCAGATTTTGTCGGTTGTTACCTGTCAGATTTTGTCGGTTGTTACCTGTTAGATTTTGTCGGTTGTTACCTGTTAGATTTTGCCGGTTGTTACCTGTCAGATTTTGTCGGTTGTTACCTGTTAGATTTTTCACAACCAGTAACTGACCTTTATAAATAAAATTAAACATGATACTTACCACCGATGGGCGTTGAATTGGGATATGACTGGTGTATATAAGAGATCAAGATATAACATAAATCAATCCAAAAATCTATCCCTTTGAAGCCATAGTTTGACAGGAATGGCCAACCCATACCCCGTGAGCCACATACAGCCCGCGGCACCCTTATGTGCGGCCCGCGGTCATATATGACGAATTAGGTTTATTTTTTATTACCATACAAATATATTTACGAATTAATAACTTAGAATTCTAAGTCATTATATTACTATACAAAAACATTTTGTTGTTTGTTCAATGCATGTTTTCTCTTCATATCTAGTTGTAGTATCGCTTTTTTTTTTTTCAGATTTACACTAATTGAACACTCTGTGTACCTCTGCATCAAAATCAATCACAAAAAAAATAAGTACGAATTTCGTTGTAAAGTCAGATATCGAAAAAAATATTGGAAGAAAATTTTCAATCATTCTTATTTATGTGGGACCTTTGGAAAAATTTAGGTCGTCAATGCGGCCCGTGGGACAATTTGGGTTGGCCAGTCCTGGTTTAGTATAATAAGAATGAACAAAAAGTGTCTGTTATATGTCGTTTGCGGACGGGCTATTGCGTGGTGACTAGTAACCTTTACTGAATGGATACTGTGGCGAATCCCGGCTGCGAGTGTGGTTTGTATGATGAAACTATAGACCATGTATTTTTCGGTTGTCCTATGAGAGACAAATTTGATTTACTAAAAATCAATATCTTTACCGCATCCAATGAATCTTGCGTTTCTACTTTCTTCATGGAACTTTTCCACTTATAGTTCGATTGTTATTTTTTTAAGCTTAATAAGTTGAAACTTTTAATTGTATTTTTTCTTAATTAGTTTTATTATACGAGGGTTGCCACTTAAGTTTTGAGATATGGTAACACCAGTGAAGATACGCCAAATCTGACATCAGCATCGTACAGTTTGACGTTTTTAATGGTATACGTGCTCAGAAAGTTTTGTCATACGAGTGCTATTTGTGTTGTTCACTTGAAAAATTCATCTCGGACAAAAATGGAATGAAATCGTAAACATTTTCGTGCGATGATTTTTTATGATTTTCGACGTAGACTAACTCAACAACAGTGTACCGATCAACTCGCTTCAACTTTTGGTTATGAAGCACCATCCCGGGCCACTGTGTTTCGCTGGTTGTCTGAATTCAATCATGGTCGTAGTTCACTCCAGGATGAATTTCGTGAAGATCGTCCAAAATCGGTTGTTGTGCCAGAAAACATCGATACTGTGCGTGAACTGATATTGCAAGATCGTCATGTGACTTATCGTGAGATTGAGGCATATTTGGGCATTAGTTCCATTTGCATACATTCAATATTGCATTAACATTTGGCCATCAAAAAGATTTGTTCCCGTTGGATACCGCATAGTTTGACAATCGCTCAAAAAAAGGCTCGTGTCGATTGGTCCAAAGAAATGTTGAAAAAAATCGATCGCAGTGCTTCAAAAGATGTCTATAAGATTGTGATAGGCGACAAATCATGGATCTATGCATATGAGCCAGAAAATAAACAGCAGTCGACTGTATGGGTCTTTCAAGACGAGCCAAATTCAATAAAAGTTGTTCGCGCACGAAGCACTTCGAAGCAAATGGTGGCTTGTTTCTGTGGTATAAATGGTCATGTCGCAACAGTGTCTTTAGTGGAACGTCATACGGTCAATTCTGAATGGTACACAACCATTTGTTTGCCAGAAGTGTTCGGAGAAATGAGGAAAACCAACCGCCGAAGACGGGTCATTCTCCACCACGACAATGCGAGCTCTCACACATCGCCTCAAACAAGTGACTTTTTGAGCACTCAAAATATCGAATTAATGGGTCATCCACCGTACAGCCCTGATTTGGCACCCAATGACTTCTTTTTATTCCCGAACATCAAAAATAAATTGCGAGGTCAACGTTTTTCTACGCCTAAAGAAGCGGTTGATGCGTTCAAAACGCATGTTTTGAAGTTACTTCAAAAATTGGTTCAAACGCATGCAAAAGTGTATTGATCTTCATGGAGAGTATTTTGAAAAACGATTAATCCATTTTCGATGATAAATATTTGTTTTTACTTGTCTGTCTCAAATCTTAAGTAGCAACCCTCGTATAATTGCATATTCACTTGAATTTGATGGCCCAAACCATCATAGTGTGAATGGATTGCCTATTTAAAAAAAATTAACAGTTATATAAATTCGATAGTCAAATTATTCAAGTTGAATAATTAAACCGCCTTGAGATAGATTTACTCATATAATTTTCATAACTTATAGTAACTCTCTTTATATTGCGATTTTGGTTGTGACAGTGATGCCATTAAATCGCCATTTCGTGGGCGGATTGTCTATAAATATATATAATACATGAAAAAATCAATCTTGAATAGTCGTTTTTTTGCAGAGTTTGGTTCATTCCTTTATGAGATTATTATAAATCTCAAGGTGAGTTCATCTCAAAGTAGTTTTTTGCAACTTTACCGTAACAGGTTTGAGTGCTGACCTGAATATGCATTTGCCTTGATTACATTCGAAACGAGACGATAAAAAAAAATATATGTGTTACTCATTTATGAAGTAAACGTGACAGCCAGAGGCGAAACTAGAGTGTGGCGAGGCGTGTATCTGTCTAGTGCGTAATCCGGGAGGAGACACTGAATATTTTTTTTTTAATAATCTTCTTATTTACATTGCCATAATAGATTCCTCCTCCGATGTTGGCGATAGAAAATCAAAACTTCATCATGATTTGGCAAATCCAGGCAAAATTGTTCAAAAACATTCTGTACTAAATTTTCTTATACTGATATACAAGTATTATTTATAGTTAAGGTATTAACACTTTAAAGACATTGTAATTTGTTTAATAAAACCCTGCTTATTCCACTTAACGTAACAGTATAACCCTACCGGTTGCAAGTTTTTCACCTCATCTTTAGGGGAACATATACAAAACCTGATAATCAGGTGAAAAGTTTGCAACCGGTAGGGTTATACCATTATGTTAAGTGGAATAAATATTGTTTTACTAAAAAAATTACAATCCCGGTATACTGGCTTGATATTTTCACTTGATTGTAAGTTTATTCGTTTCGTTAAAAAATCATTTTAACCAATTAAACATAGTTAACTTACATCCATCATTTAACAATAATAATAATAATAATAAATAAAAATACAATTTTTATAGTGCCGTTTAGAGATCATATTATCTTCAAGGGTGCTAACGCCAACGTCAGAGAATTAAAATTTAAGTGTTTTTTTCACTTCAACAATATTTAAATCTACCCTTAACATATAAATCACCAAGACAATGCTCAATCAAGATGCCTTCAGCTTCCTTAACACTATTTGGTATTTTGTTTAAAAATGTTTATGGTGCGGGCATTAAATATTTCAAATAAACTGAAAAAATATTACGTACATTTTATCTATTATGAAATAATTGAAGAAACATTCGGTCAATTTGTATGGGGATTTATGAAACACTATTTTAAGACGGAATTTAAAATCACGAAAAAGTTATTCGCATTCATCAATTGGCCGTTTTTTCACTCCTTAGAACATCAGAAATGAAGGTTTTGCGATGTATAACTAGTAAAACACTCAGAAATAAAATAAAAAGAATGTATACAATTGAAGATATTGTAGCGACCTTCGGTCCCTGTGGTCGCGGCGTGAGCCGCTGTTGTTGTTTAGTGAGAACGAGACAGCGACATATCTTCTGCGCCTTTCTACATACATTCCAAATATTATAAATACCGACGTTTAACAATAAAATACCTCTTTGCATATTCCGATTTCAAACGAGTTTTATTAAAACAACGATCATCCTTATCATCTTTCCATTCGGGACAACCGTTCCTAAAATATCGTAAGATGGGGAAGTCAAGAAAGACGTTATTGATAGGATCATGTTAAAAAAATGGATATGACCCGAACCATATAGTTTCTTATGGTTACTCCATATGTAACACAAGCCAGACTTCCAAAGAGATTCAAGGATAGCTGGTAGTCCACAACCCAGGAACAATAATGATAAAACGAATAAAGATAGTATTGTAAGGAGAAAATATTTTTGCATATACAAGACTTGTCTTGTTATTACGCTTTCATTGTATACAGTAGAATTTGACGAACTTTTTACTAAATAGTAATTTCTTCCATCCAACCAGAAGGACGTTAAAGAGACCTTAAGTGAAAATAAGGCTGGAATCCTTTTTAAAAAAACTGGTTTCCAACAAGGTCACGGAATATTTATGTATGGTATGCTATCGATATTTCGAATAAACCAAATTTACATTCATACATATATACTATCACACCATGTTCCTTTCGGGGAAGGCAGAGAGAACAGATCTCCAAGCCTTTCTATACATGCACACAACTATTACCTCGTTCACGTTTATACATTTCGTCACACATGTTTTCTTGTCTGTCATAAATACTATATTTCTCTTAGTTAAAATTTCACCTCTGCAGCAACTATCTCGTACCACTCTTTCCTCGGATTACCTCTTATTTTTTTAATGTTTTTTTAACACTTTTATTGCAAATACAATCTGGCGGGCTTATTGCCAGGTGGCAATCTCTTCCAACCAACCAATCAACATCTTGGTTGTTTTTCACTTAATTCAGATATATGGTATATGTATTAGATTCGCAACCCATTCCTTTCTTGATTGCACTTATAACAAACATCACTAACAATCAATTATCCTTTATTCGATCATTTCTTTTTTTATCAAACATCGTAATCCCAGACATAGTACACGAGGCAAGCATTTCTTTCACATTTATTTTGTTCTTATGATTATTTTTCAATGCCCAGACTTCATTTCTATATATAAAAATTGGCTTTAGCGCACCACCATTCATAATTATTTTTGATGATTTTGTGATAAGTGCTGAACAACGTGGTAAGGGATGAATGTGAAAGTAAGGCTGATGTTTTGAGAAAGATGAAGAAGAGCACGCTGAGATGGTTTGGGAATGTGAAATGAATGAATGAAGAAAGGATAAGAAAACAAATATATAGTGCAAATTTTAGTGGAAGGCGTGTTAGAGGAAGATCAACGAAAGTATGGTTAGATTAAATGAATGATATTCTGAAAGAAGAAATGTAGAAAGTCAGAGAAATCGTAGTTGTGAAAGAGGCCAAGGTTTCGAGATAGCAAAGTCTGACGCTCTGTTATCTCTGTCTACCACGACAGGGAAATTGCATGATGGTGTATATATGTATGTATGCGATAGATTTATTGGAAAAAAATACGAAATACGCCATTTAATTTGTTCCCTGAATATTTAAGTAAATATCTTTTCACATTGTAACCAGAGATAAAATACGAGATGGAAAAAGGGTGCAAATATATCTAGTTACGCTACTGGCGATGGTACTGCAAGAAAATGGTCTTCATTAGGGTAAAGAGTGGTCATCTTCTGATCGGCACAAGGCCATTGATAATTAATGAGTGCATAGTGGACTTTAACATTCAATGAACAATTCCACATAAACTATTCCTCTCTTTTTCCAAATAAGGGTAATTTAATTGGAACTATTGAAAATACTTACAAAGATTGACTTAATTAGTGGAGGGAATGTATAACACTTTTACTGTCAGTAACCTCCGTGGCTGAGTCGGTAAAACATATGTCTTCTAACTCAGAGGTTGCGGGTTTAATTCCTGTTGGTTCCTATTTTATACGGTATCAGTCTGGTTTACACTTCAAGACTCATGTAATACTAATATTAACTCTTGTACTCGAAGAAGGTGTTCTCGTATGATTGAATTAATTTTTTGGGAAGTATCAAAACGATTAGGACAGGTTTATTTGTGGGTTTACAACCGGTTTCGAAGACCACCGTCTTCATCGTCAGGTGAAGATAAACTGAATTGCTTAAAATATATTTCCTGTACAACTGTAAATAATATAAGAGGAATGAGGTAGGGGGAGAGATGTGATTCAATGGTAAATGGGGCGGAGAAAATGAATCTGTCGGGCAGGTCAGGGTCTGGATATCCAGGGGGGGATTTTAAATAGGAAACATACTAAGCAGAGGGCTATTATTAAAATTGGTTTGGTTGTTGATGATATTTAGACTTAATTTTATTCATTTTTTTATCTCGAGAATTTCCAAATAGTCAAGCTGCAATCCCCCTCGGCTTATATGTAAACCAAAGGATTCCCTGTGAACGCATATTTGAGCTAGAAATTTCAAAGGACCAAGACATCTGGGTGAGGTGCAGGATAAACAATACAACAATATATATTTGTGTAGTTTACTTCGAGTGCACGGGTGCCGACGAAACCAGACAGAAATTTTATGACTCTCTGAATTCGGACAATCTTAAGTTACACAGCAAAAATGTTTTAATTATAGGAGATTTTAATTTGAATAACGAATCCACGGAAGTATTGTTGGATTATGACTGCTTTCTTCAGTCCAACGATCTTGTCCAATACAATCACATAAATAACGAATACGGCAATATGCTGGACTTAGTATTAAGCAATACCAACTGCAAGGTGGACAGATCGTTGGAATGCTTTGTAAAGGAAGATAGACATCATCCGACACTCTCCGTGGAGATCCAGGTGAGATGCGTGGGCCGTGGGAGGGGTCGCAAGTATCGCCCTTCATCACCCAGGGCTCCTCCCCCCTCCCCACGCAACTCCCGCCCTACATATAACTACCAAAAGGCAAATTTTTTACTCTTAAAGAATATTTTACTACATTTTGACTGGAAAACCCTGTATAGCATAGAAAATATTGACGAAGCCGTAGAGTACTTCCATAGTGTCATTTACGGAACGCTAGATATCTGCGTCCCACAGAAACATAATCTACCAAATTTGCCCAACTATCCAGTTTGGTTCAATGTCGATATAATCCGAGATCTCAAAAATAAAAACAAACTTCACAACAATTATCTTCAAAGCAGAAACCAGGCTGATTACTTAGAATACTCGAGGCTGAGAGCCAAATTAAAAACTCAAATAAAACAATCGCGCCATGAGTATTTAGCCAAGATAGAGACCGACATCCGAGGAAACCCTTCGAATCTTTGGAATCATGTAAAAAATAGAAAAACGAATAAAACTAGCTTTAAATCTATGAAACTGGGAGACAGTATAACCGAAGACTCCCAAAAGATTGCAGAAAACTTTGCACAATATTTTCAATCAGTTTACGTAGATTCAGCGGCCAAATATGACACAAAAAATATTTTAAACAGTTCGTCAGACAGCAGAAGCATATCGCTCCATTCCATTTCTAAGGAAGACGTGCTGAAAAGCATAAACTCCTTGCAAACCGACAAAGCAATCGGACCAGATGGGTTATCAGCCGACACTTTCAAAGTCTGTGCGAAATACGTGTGTGATCCCATCTGCTACATATTTAACTTGAGCATAAATACCAATACATTTCCCGTAAGCTGGAAGACAACCAGGGTCTGCCCTATCTTCAAATCGGGAGACCCGTTAGACTCTCATAATTACAGACCTGTAGCTGTTCTCTCTTTGCTTCCAAAAATTTTCGAAACTGTACTGTGCAACCAATTGACCCACCAAGTATCAACAAGACTTATTGGAAACCAGCATGGCTTTTTGCCAAAACGATCGACTGTTACTAATCTTCTCTCTCTCACACAACAGATTGCGTCAAACTTAGACGAACTTTCACAAACGGACGTAATATATACAGACTTTCAGAAAGCTTTCGACAAAGTTGATCACGATATATTACTTAAGAAAATGCACAAACTTGGCTTCAGTGATAATCTAATTGGATTATTTGCATCTTACCTAAAAGAAAGATCTCAATACGTAACAATCCGTAACAAGTCTTCTGTGGAATTTATCGCAAGATCTGGTATACCACAAGGATCCAATTTAGGTCCCCTACTATTCCTCATATTAATAGACGACATTCAAAATTCCATAAGTCACTCGACATGTTTATTGTTCGCTGACGACTTGAAAATATTCAAAAAGATCAATTCACCTCAAGACTGTGCACAGTTACAACAGGACCTAGACTCCCTAGTCTCCTGGAGTGAGCAAAATCATCTTCTGTTCAACATTAATAAATGTGTCTGTGTATCTTATAGTCGATCGTTTTCACCAATCCACCATCAGTATACTATACAGGGAGTGGCACTAAACAGAGTTTCTGAATTCAAGGATTTGGGCGTAACCTTCGATGTCGGACTCATGTTCGTTAACCATGTCTCACGTTTGATATCGGACTGTTACAAACTACTCGGTTTTGTAATGAGAATATCAAGAGAATTTAACAGCACCGATATCCTCCGAAACTTATATAATTATCTAATTAGAACCAAATTAGAATATGCATCTACGGTTTGGGCTCCTCACCAGCTCAAATACAAAAACAATATAGAACAAATACAAAAAAAATTCCTCAGATATCTATGGTACAGAACAAAAGGCGATTACCCAAAATATGCTCACCATGCCGAACTTCTCACGGTGTGTAACTATAGAAGCCTTGAAACAAGAAGGCAAGAATCCATTGCGATATTCCTAATAAAGGTTTTCCAAGGTTCCTTTAACTGTCCCGCGATTCTAGAAGCACTAAGTTTATATGTACCCAATAAATATATCCGTGCAAGGAATCACCCTCTGTTCTACATACCAACTTACAGGACGAATATCATGGCTAAACACTCAGTCACCCGTGGTATAGAGATATTGAACCAACTGAATGACACGGTTGATATATTCTCGGTACCGTCTAGCAGTATGAGAAGAATCCTGGCTGATATTATTCCTAACGAATAAGCTAACGCTAGAAGCAAACCCTCTTTGTGTAACAGGAGAAATCCGTGCAAAGTGGATAAAAAAAAAAAAAAAAAAAAAAAAAAAAAAAAAAAAAAAAAAAAAAAAAAAAAAAAAAAAATATGTAGAATCCGCAAACCACGATTGATATCAAACGAATGGTTATTTTCAATTAGGTGGTTAGCGAACTCTGAAAAATTATTGTTGTTCAGGCATTTTTAATGTTCCTTAACTCGTTTTTCAAAATTTATTTTCGCCTTGCTACAATAATACAAAAATACTAGTTGCAACCAAGAATCAAGAATCCATTGCGATATTCCTAATAAAGGTTTTCCAAGGTTCCTTTAACTGTCCCGCGATTCTAGAAGCACTTAGTTTATATGTACCCAATAAATATAGCCGTGCAAGGAATCACCCTCTGTTCTACATACCAACTTACAGAACGAATATCATGGCTAAACACTCAGTCACGCGTGGTATAGAGATATTGAACCAACTGAATGACACTGTTGATATATTCTCGGTACCGTCTAGCAGTATGAGAAGAATCCTGGCTGATATTCTTCCTAACGAATAAGCTAACGCTAGAAGCAGACCCTCTTTGTGTAACAGGAGAAATCCGTGCAAAGTGGATAAAAAAAAAACCCGTGAAATATTCACGGAAGTAAAACAAATTCTACATTTATAAAAATATATATTCACAAATATAGAATTTGTTTATATATATAATTTATACATCGTCCCCTTTTACACCGGTTCAAAAATAGTTAGCTAGGTATTTAAAATTCGTTCAGTATCACGGACCCACCGAGATTCAAATTTCGAATTACTTTCGGAGAGAATCCAAGTATTCCTCTCTCGCTCTCTTGCATTCAAAATTCAATTATCGTATTCTTTCTTTGACGACAACCATCGTATGGGTTTTGGCCTATTTATACTATGATGAACAATCGTTGCATTCTAATTTGTAAACTCCGGATTGATTTATTGTACTTTCCGTGTCTCTATTGTTCATAATTTTATTTTTTAATTTATTGGACGTATAAAATGCTGGTTGGATATCTTTGGGTATTGTTTTGGACACCGTTTGGGCCAAATCATTATTGATATAAATTATTCGGCGCCATTGTTTCTGTTGTATTGGATTCATTTGTGGATAAAAATATTTGTTTACAAACATTTTTTTCTGCTTTTTCGATACAATTTTGTTTATTATATTTGGGGAGTATACATTGCTAAAAGCTATTGTTTTAATTACAATACTTTTAATTCTTTTTGAAAGTTATTTTTGGACACCGGGGTAGTTAATAGTCCATTTATCATAGAATGAAAAGAGGGCAGTTTCTGTGCAAAGGGATGGTTTGATGAATTATGAATTATAATGTGTGTATAGGTTTCCTTTCTGTAAATGTTAAAATCAATTTTGCCATCAATAATTTGGATTTTTTGTCATGTGTAAAATAAATTAAGTAAACGGCGCAATATAAACTGTATTTTACTATCTATATGCTCTAAAACAGTGTTTCCCAACCGGTGGTCCGCGGCCCGGTGCCGGGCCGCAGAGACTTAACGCGGGGCCGCAAACAGTATGCCAAATTTCAAGAAATTCGTCATGCAAAAATATTAAATATAGGATTTTCATCCATGCCCTCAATAAAATCGAAACAAAGGAATAGACTGAACGTGAATGCAGCACTTCGTCTGTCAGAGACATCACTGCAGCCAAGAATATCCAATATATTAGCAAAGATGCAACAGCAGGTTTCGCATTAGTTTGTTGCAAAAACCCCATTGTTTTTTATTTTAATTTTAATCGTATCAGACAATGTTACAATTGAAATTGTTTAACTGTTATATGTATATTTGTCAATTATAGTTACATGTGTCCATCTGTCACAATATAAGATTTAAAAAATATTAAATAAAAAAAACATTTTTATTTCAGTATTAGTGGTCCGCGAAAACATTTTCCTCTTTTTACCGGTCCACGGGTCTAAAAAGGTTGGGGAACACTGCTCTAAAAGACAACATGACAAATAAAGGGCGATTAACTCGAAAATCCATAAGACATTCTCTGATAGTGTATAAAGTGAGTTCGTGAGTCTGCTAATATTAAAATAATGTCTTCAGCTATATTTGTGCAGTTACTGCATTGGCTACTGTATTATATTGGCACTAACTTACTTCCTCAGCGTTGCATCATTGAGGAAATGAAGAGCGACAACGGCAGCATCTTGAATAACAAGCAGTCACTGTCCGTCTTTCACTGACTTTGACTAACTCAACTCTGGAATCTGGGCCGGTCCGTGGAATTCTACAATAATAAAAATAATGAAAAAATAACAATTTATAAAGCACAGTTTAGACATCACACTCTCGCCAAGGGCGCTCTAACTCAGGGCTGAAACCGACTATTATTGCCAGATTAAAAATATTACAAAATAAATCAACAAAAGTTGAGTGTAAGGATGGGAATGTCTACTGTTTCTTTAATATAATGTTTTTTTTTCTTTTTCATTTAATAATTATATTTCTGACTACCGTTAACCATATTTTATATATTTGAAAATAAATATGTTTTATGAAAAACAAACACTAATATTTCTTGGATATATTCAGAGATTATCATGATCGTTTTTTTTATTCGTTGCCGTATTAAGTTAGTCAAGTCCAAGTCCACCTACAGTATTAGCTGGTACGACCAAGGTCTGAGTGAATGTGATGGAATACAAGTAGCCTGAACGAGTTGACTTGTTCTTGCTAAATAATTAGTTGTAAGAATTGTTATCTAGTTATAAGTAGTATGTAGGTGTTAATTATTTCTAAGAAATCATATATTAAGATTATATAAAATAAAAATAAAATGACTTGTAGGAAAATAAGATTAAGTATTGTAAGTTTATAAATTATAATATATAAATAAGATTAGTTCAGTAACAAATTTGTAAATAAGTATAACCTTGACAAATATTTGTAAAATAGGTATATTACTTTGTTTAATAAAAATATTTAAAAAAGTTAGTAGAATTTCTTGTTTCTGGAATTCAGTAACGTTTTATGTCATCGCCCTGAAGTTGAAGACTGCAACGCCTTCGAAACACCGGTCATAATTGAACCGTTCTTAACATGACAATAATTATCTAAAACTTTTCAAACTATGGTTTCTTTTTTACGAGATTAGAAGTTTAAATATATGGACATCATTTGCTTTGTAAACTAAAATAGAGAGACCTTAGCTTTAGTGGCAGGGACATATACTTTTATCAGAAACAAGAAATCCTTAAATAATTTTCAGGACCAGCTCAAAAAGAAATAAGACCATTAGGGCACCTCAGAAACAATTGAATTAAATAGGTGGAGTTGATGAGTGGTTTCGTTTTTCTTTTGAATATTTTTTTTATCTCGTGTTTGTATTGATCGACATTTAACCCTTTTCAGACATGGTGTCCATCATAATGGACACAGAGTTCATATGCACTTTGCAAACAACTTTATGCTTTATTTCAGTTTTCTGATAACAAACTAAGTGTACTCGTATTGTCGACTTGGAACGTTTTGTGCGGCATCTATATTAACGAACACGACATACTGTTTTTTTTTTTTTTTTTAACCTGGCGAGTTTATTGTTAATAATACATTCACAAGCAAGAGTATTTTTTTAAAACCTTAGAATTAATTCAGGTCTGAAGAAGAGGTTAACATATTTTTTTTTTTATAGCACTGCTTATATTATTATAGCGTAATATTTATTGAATTAAGCATCGTTATGTTTGGTCAACGATTATTTTCCAGTCATATTTCAATTGAATGCATCTTTATTCGCTTTCATGTGTTAAAACCTCTTTTGCCCAAAGGCAATATGCTTATTTGACTCCCATTACATACAATGGCGTGCCGGTTTCAATAAAGGTAAAGGTAGGAAAACCATTTAGACAGTCGATCGGAGCGTGGTTGTTATTGCGACAGCATTTTGAGTACTTGGGCTTTCAGGATGAATGACGAGTGGAAGGGATTTATGTAGGCTCGTGAGTGTGGGTTTCTTCTTGTTGTTTTAATTTTGTGTTAGTGTTTCTGTGTATTTTTTTTTTGTTTTGATTTTAATTTTTATTATTCTGATTGTGTGCGGTATAGTGTGGGATGAATATTTTTGGTCTTTCTGGAGTGATGATGTGTGAAGAGTTGAATTTCGCAAGATGTTTCCAGTTGTAGTTGAGTGTCACTGTTTGTCAGGTTGATGAGAGCGTGCAACGGGGTTTTGTTTTTGTGTAATCAAAAATCGGAAAGAAGTATCGATTTATTTTTCTCATGCTAAATATCCTCAGTGAGATACAGGCAAAAGCCTAGTTTACTGGGGATACGACAAATGAAAGGCAACAAACCCAGATCCATTAAAATTGTATGTCCAAATCAAATTATCTGTTGTTTTTCTCAAATTGTGTATATTTCTTGTCATGTGTAATAATAAATAAATAATAAATAGATGTGGATGGCGTGTGCAGCTTTAAGAAGAACTTGAACACAAATCTTTTTGAAGGTCTTAGCAAAGTTTATGATTATACATAAACACATATACCCTACATTCCACCTAATGCCAAATGTGTTGCTGTCACATATCGGAAGATCTACAAAGGTTTCTTCGCAGTTCGTCTTCCCTTGGTAAGTTTTCTGCGGTTTTCTTACCAAATATTTTTTTAAACACATACAGATGCGGAGCAGTATCGAATCTTTCTATCATCACAGTCAACTTGTTTTTTTTTTTTAATAAGGTTTTTAGTGGGACGAATTCCAAGTTAGAGTGCCCTTTACGATAGTCAGTTTTCTAAACGGGTCACGCCATGTTTTTTTTAGATGGGCGAGAGGACAGATCCCTACGTCTTTCTGTTCATGAACTCAACTCGTCTCGTCCACACTCTTACATCTCGTAGTTTTTTTATAGTTCGTCTTTCCTTTGTAAGTTTTCTTACTATAATATATGTTGTTCTAAACATATGAAGATACTAATATGAAGATTGAATATTGCTAATCTAATAGCCGTTGCCACTAACTGTATATCCTTATTGTTTAGAATTATTTTTGCTGACCAGTAATAGTGGATTCGATTCCCAAGGTAGATCGCTCTTAAGGAGTGTCTGCTGTTAAAATGTTTATTTATTTATTTAACACTTTTATTGCAATACAACCTGGCGGGCTTATTGCCAGGCGGTAATCTCTTCCAACCAACCAGACAAAAGTAAATGAAGCAAGTTACGTGGTCGCATAAATCATTCAAATGACTATCCATCCCCACGAAATCCATAAACATAAACGTGAGAACATGCCTACGAACCCCACAAAGACGGACAATCACCCGAACATTATTTTTCATATAAAGTGAGATATCATCAACCAAAAGGAAAGGAAAGGATGGTGGAGAGGAAAGGAAAAGAAAAATCAGGAATGAAACACGTTATTTTACTGACTACAAATTAAGAGTTTTTTCAGTCGCTTCTTAAAGCATGCCAAGGACGGAGCGAGTCTTATATTGGTTTGTAACTGATTCCAGAGTCTCACTGCATGGACAGTAAAGGACGACGTAAATAAAGAGGAGCGGCGAACTGGAAAGGCCAATAAACATCCATGATTGGAAAGACGCTGAAAACTTTCGGCGAGATAAGAGGATGCGGCGGGACAGTTAAGGTTATTATAAAATAAAGACAGTATGTAAATTTGGCGTCTATTTCTAACATGTTCCTGATGTACACGAGCACATATCCAATTCCACCTTACGTGTACATATGTACGTGTAATATACGAGTAGTTGTTTTCCTTTCAACTAAGAAGCTTTTTGACTTCGTTGGGTCCTTTTCAAGTGTCTATGGAAAAAAATACGAAACTGTAAACCCAAATTAATTTTACCCATTCAACTTTTATTGGAAATTGACCAAATTATATTACAAGAAATGTGACTCGATTTGGCACTCTCAGATCATGCCATTACCTAGTGATCGCCAATTCCTCTAACAAGGCACTGTCCAAGCTATTGCAATAGCGAATGTACGCTTAACAATAGCTGTTGCATCACTGCAACGCTATCCCTCGTGCATCGTGAACAGTTGCGTGCACTTATCTTCTTACTTCCACAGTTTCACTCATCATTCACTGCCCTGCCAGGAAATGTAATACTTATTTTCGATATAATCGTACGTGCATATATGTCAAAATATTACGTGTATACTGTCTGATATTACAATGTTCGATAAAGTAAGAAATAATCGGGAAAAGGATAACTGTTAAAGATAGAGTTGTAAGTAGAATTAAGAATCTTGAGATGGTGTAATCACATTGAGATAATAGATCGTGAAAGACTTACGAAACAAATATACTTGTTTGGAGTTAATGGAAAGCGAGGAAGGGGTAAACCGATGAAATACGATTAGCTGAAGAAATTTTAGTTGAGGAAAAGGTAGGAAGTTCGTATAATTTGAAATTAGTGTATTTAAAGTTATCTAATTGGGAAATACCGCATTCTTCTCTTTTGAGGACTTAATAAAACACAAATGGTTTTCCAAAGTCTCGAATTTCATCTCTATAGCTGAATGAAGCCCGTAATGTTATTTGAATACAAGTCTTCAATTGGAATAGGAAAGATCTCTGGACCTGTTAAAACATTAATAACACCAAACAATCATTACAGTGTTTATTCGAAATTTATGTGAAGAGCATCTGACTTTTTTTCCTGAAATGGTTTCAGGAAATGTTTGATAAAACAATTCTAAGGAATGCCATGTTTACACGAGCTTAGTACTTATCATTTGTACTAAGATGTTTAGTGACAACAAGCGTATTAGTACTAAGATTTACTAATGCTTAGCACTAATATGCTTGTTTACACGTGGATACATGTGCAAGTGACAAGTGGCAAGTGGCAAGTACTAAGCTCGTGTAAACATAGTTTAAGTGTCGCTTTAAGTTAAACTAAAAAGTTATATTAAAAGACTTCTCTCTAATTTAAGAACATGACAGAGACAGTTTTTTTACTAGGTCATGCGTACTTGATTAGTTTAGATGTTACGAAATCCTTTCCATAGGTAGCTGTGGTTATAATGGTAGAAACATGTCCATGTCATAAATCAAGTTGGAGGGAAAGTGTTGTGGAAGCAATCTCAGGAAAAATATCGTCTAAATGCTGTCGAGTTGCCCATTTTAGCCAATATACTCATAAATCAAATAGGCATTTTCATTTGCTAGATTTATTTTAAAATAATCGAAATATAATCATCTACATAACTCTTTTTTATTTGCTATCAAATTTTAATTTTATCTTTATTTTTGCTCTTTTAACACTTGCCGCCCTGTAATGGATAGCGAGTGACCAGGACTTGTATTTTATTTTATTTCTCTAAATATACTGATTGCAGGGTCTTCATACTTTATGTATTCATCATCAAAACCTCTATGATTTGAATTATGTCATTACGAAATAAAAACTGATGGAATTTTTTAGCACAGTAAGGCAAGTGTTAATAAGGTTTTGTTTTTTTTACATCACAGACAACATCCGTGGTTTTGTTCGTAAGATTAATGTCTCCCAAGAGGTTGTGAGTTCGATTCTCGCTGCAATCCAGATTTTTTTTTACGAAGGGTTCTAGCCTGTTTATCACTTAAGGATTGTTTAACCACTTTTTCCGACTTTCTGGCGACCTCTGTACCTCAGTAGTAACAAACATTCTTAACTTTAATTCGGGGGTTTTATGTTCGATTCCCGATGGTACCCATAAATAAAACAAAACCGGTGCTAGTCTGGTAACAATACTCGCACGTTCCGAGCGTTAGTGTTGCCAACACGTTCAATGACAAACCACGTGTTCCGTGTTCATAGCTTCTAAAAACCCGAAGGTTCGATTAATAAGACCGAATTCAATGCTATGTCTGCGTCCAATCCATCTGTTCGGCAAATTTTCATCCAGATAGACCCTCATATCACGATGGTAGTAGGGAGGTGAACCACCTTACTGGATTTAAAAGTTTTCCTTACATTCAAACTCTTCACGAATGCATGATATGACAAATTCCTACAGGAAGATCAAATAAACGGTACGGTGTAAAAGTGTGTATACACTTCTTTTGGGTACCCTATAACATAATATTATAATATTTTAATTTGTTTAGTCAAACACTGTTTCATCGTCATCATCATCATTGTCAACCAGGGTCGATCCACTGCTGGATGAAGGTCTCCACAAGTTGACTCCAAATAGTTCAGTTTTTTACTCATTGGTGCCATGTGCTACTGTCATGCTTCCTGATTTCATCTATTCAGCGTACCTTCGGTCTTCTTCTGGGCCTCTTTATGTATTTTGGGTACCATTGGATTATTTCGGATGTCCATCGGGAGTCTGACATTCTGGCTATGTGTCCTGCCCATTGCCACTTCATTTTCTTGTACACCTTTATTACGTCTTCTACCTTTATTACGTCTTCTATTGTACCTTTATTACGTCTTCTATCTTTGTTTTGTTGCGAACCCAGGTATTTAATTTTGTATTATATATCAGAATAATAAATAATAATAATAAATAATAAATATAGGTTTATTGACACCAACAAAGTAATTACATATTGTAATATATTTAAATAACACTTTAAAAACACATAAATTGCTGAGAATACATTAAATACAGAAGCTATCAAAAGGTAAACGGTAGACATACGAGTACATCTCTCCATGCTTCTTTGTGCGGTCTGGAGCTTTTGTGTGTTGTTTGCTGTGAGCGTCCATGCCTTACAGTCATACGTAAGTACTTGGAAAATACACTGGTTGTAGACCTTTCACTTCAAATATATTGCGAGATTACTTTTGAAGACATTGTTCAAACGTCCAAATGTTTATTCCACTTTATATAAAGGTTTATACCCTACCAGCTTCAAGGGTTTATACCCTACCACGTCATTAAGGGAGCCCAAACAAGACTTGGGTTATACCGTTATATTAAGTGGTATAAATAGTGTTTGACTAAACAAATTACAATGTCTTTAAACCTCCACGGACGGAACATGCTAATCTAACGTTAGTTGGTAACTGGTTCCAGAGCCTCACTGCATGGACAATAAATATATGCCTTTGCTTGAGCGTAGTAAATAAAAATAACACTAAATAATTTCAGTGAGATAAGAGGAGGCGGCGGGACTGTTAAGGGTGTGATAATGCATGAACTTTGCATCCCTTTATTCATATTTATATGTAGTATTATTAATTATAATTTAACACTTCATTGTAAATACAGTGTGGCGGGATTATTGTCAGGCGCTAATTTCTTCCAACAAACCAGACAAAATTAAATAAAGCAAGTTAAATGATGCAAAAAATATTCAGAAGATTATCTATATTTATGCAATTTACGTTAGATATCATAATTTAAAGGAAAAGGAAGGGATGGTGGAAAGGAAAGAAAAATTAGGAATGAAACTCGTTGTATTACTGACTAGAAATTAACAATTTTTTCAGTCACTTCTTAAAGCATGCCAATGACGGAGCGAGTCTAACGTTGGTTTGTAACTGGTGTACATGGATACAAAATAAATAGGAAATATTTTTTCAAGTAAATCCAACTCTGAACAAAGAATTTAATATACTGACAGATAGTCAACGCCCCCCCAACAAATATGAATAGACATTTTTTTTTCAAATTAAATTATACCTTTATGCATAATATGAGATTAAAAACTAGCATTTGATAATATTAAAAAAGAAATGTGCTCTTTAATAGTGTAATCACCGCTCAACTTAACAAGGGACAGTGGCGTGTCACTAAATTTATTATTTTAATTTTCTTTTTATTTAATAATGTACCATATAGTATTGGGTGTTAACATACGTTGTGTCAGTTTTTTTTTTTTCAATTTTAAAATGAGCACCAAAAGTAAAACAAAATGGTAAATGTTATACGTCATTCGAAAGAAAATTTTCTGCTCTACATGATATTGCGTTTGCTTTTACGTTACATATATTATTTTATTTGATTACAAGCCTTCAAAATGGAATGGCAAGTAGACGAAAGTGAGCATTTTCGACACCTCTTTCTGTCGAAGTCCACTGGTCGTCCGGAACGCTCCATGTCTTTCAGGTCGAAATTACCGTCTTTGAAACCCAAAAACCATCGACGAGCTGTCCTTTAATTCATAGCATCTTCACCGTACACTTCGCAAATACTGCGAGCAGCGTTGCCAGCTTTATTCCTTCGATTGAACGCGAACAGAAGGAGGTGACGAAAATACTGACTTTCGTCTACTTGCCATTCCATTTTGAAGGCTTGTAATCAAATAAAATAATATATGTACTGTAACTTAAAAGCAAACACAATATCTTGTAGAGCAGAAAATTTTCTTTCGAATGACGTATAACATTTACCATTTTGTTTTACTTTTGGTGCTCATTTTTAAATTGAAAAAAAAAACGGACACGACTTATGTTAACACCCAATACAAACATTTGCCAAAGGCTATACTTAATATATATACTTATATACAAATTGACATGTTAAAAATTATTCTAATTTATACAGTATAATGTATTTTTAATAATCTTAATATATAATTTAAAGTCCTCAGTGATACACAGACACAAGCCTAGTTTACTGGGGACACTACAAATGAAATTCAACAAACCCAGATCCATTAAAATTGTGTGTCTAAATTAAATTACCTGTGGTTTTTTTCGCAAATTATGTATATTTCTTGTCATGTGTAAAATAAATAAATAAAAATATAATTTCTTAGAAATAGTTAATACCTACATAGTACTTATAACCAGATAAAAATTCTTACAACTAATTATTTAGCAAGTACATGCCCACTAGTTCAAGCTTCTTGCATTTCATCACATTCACTCAGACCTCAGTCCTCCCAGGTAATACTGTAGGTGAACTAGTCAAACAACAGATGATGCTTCGAGAGCATGTGCTTATAATGGAATGGTAGATCGGACTTACTCTTGTAAGCCCCCAGGGCAGCGATTAGAGGATTGCTGTGATTTTGTTGACTTTAATAGAACTTCACGGTCCAAGCGAGGATGTGGTTTCGGAGGGTTTCTTCACGCTGTTCAGCGTGAAGTCGGGAGAGGTTTATTTTGGGATGGGTGTTGAAAGAGATCTTGAATGCCTTGTTCTGCACTCGTTGAAGCCTCAAGTGACCAGTGTTGCTCACATTACCCAAAACCAGTGCAGCACAGGTCAAGATAGGACGAATACAGGTTTTATAGAGGAAGAGTTTATTTTTGGGTGAAAGGAAGATGCGTAGATGGAATATCGAACTGATAGCCCCTATGCTCTTTTGATCCTTCTGTCTGATGGTATTCAAATAGGATTTCCACATCAGTCGTCGGTTGACGTATATCTTTTATATTTTATTCAGGTTCGACGCAATTACATTAAACAAAATGTATAGTATACAAATTGATAAAAGGACTTCCTGTAGAGCTAAGCACAAATGAGAATCTGGATAAATTGAGAAGAAGATTGAAAACTTTTGTGACGAAGGTCATCAAGGCACCCTTGGATGATTCGCAGACACTAGATGGTACACGAGACTAAATCTTTATTTTCTTATGTCAAGGTGGGTATAAATATTTTTATTTTATTTTATATTTGATACAGATTCCCGACAACAAACAAAATGTAATATATAATATTAAAAAAAAGATAAATGTTTGAAAATAATAACAGATATAATAATACTCGTGCTTCCCTATGAAGTACTATGTTGCTATCAATAAAATAATACTCGTGCTTCCCTATGAAGTACTATGTTGCTATCAATAAAATAATACTCGTGCTTCCCTATGAAGTACTATGTTGTTATCAATAAAATAATACTCGTGCTTCCCTATGAAGTACTATGTTGTTATCAATAAAATAATACTCGTGCTTCCCTATGAAGTACTATGTTGCTATCAATAAAACTATAGTATATTTATTTAAGTGGCTCTGTTAGGTTACAAGTTTATTAAGTTTATTCACAATTTATCCATTGATGTATGAAATACATAGATATCGGCAAATTAGTTCAACAAAGAGTTGTCACACTCTTAAAAGCTTAGTTAATCTTAACATTACGGTGTAAGTATTGATGTGCAGTTTAATATTAACATTGCGGTATAAGTATTGGTATATAGTTTAATCTTAACATGACGGTGTAAGTATTGGTGTGCAGTTTAATCTTAACACTACGATGTAATCATTGTTGTGCAGTTTAATCTTTACATTACGGTGTAAGTATTGGTGTGCAGTTTAATCTTAACATTACGGTGTAAGTATTGGTATAAAGTTTAATCTTAACATGACGGTGTAAGTATTGGTGTGCAGTTTAATGTTAACATTACGGTGTAAGTATTGGTGTGCAGTTTAATCTTAACATTACGGTGTTAGTATTGGTGTGCAGTTTAATCTTAATATTACGGTTTACTCGTAAGTATTGGTATGCAGTTTAATGTTAACATTAGAGTGTAAGTATTGGTGTGCAGTTTAAAAAATATTTTTTGGGTGTACCTCTGGTGTATGGTAAGTACTCATTATCTCGAGTTCTCATTACAGTGCAAAATTCATCTTTAGAAATAAACAGGTCTAATTAGATGTTCTTAAAGTCATTGCATCACATATTTTTTTATATATTCATATATTATGGTGAGAAGTTATTAAGAAACTTATGCATGTAATTACACGTGGTCAGTGGGAACTTCTCAAAGGTGGAATTATATGCTAAATGGATTATAAAGGCCACGAGAATTGCACTAAATGTTAAAAAAAAAATAGATGTTACAAGAAATGGTATATATCAAAATGTTTGGGCCATAACGACCTACAGTCTTAATAACGACAACTACAATTCCAACTACTATAACTAACTTGTTTAAATAACGAAAACTACAATCCCGACTACCACAACTACCTACAGTCTAAATAACGACAACTACAATACCGACTACCATAACTACCTACAGTCTAAATAACGACAACTTCAATCCCGACTACCACAACTACCTACAGTCTAAATAACGACAACTACAATACCGACTACCATAACTACCTACAGTCTAAATAACGACAACTTCAATCCCGACTACCATAACTACCTACAGTCTAAATACCGACAACTACAATTCCAACTGCTATAACTAACTTGTCTAAATAACGACAACTACAATCCCGACTACCATAACTACCTACAGTCTAAATAACGACAACTACAATACCGACTACCATAACTACCTACAGTCTAAATAACGACAACTACTATAGCTAACTTGTCTAAATAACGACAACTATAATACCGACTACCATAACTACCTACAGTCTAAATAACGACAGCAACAATACCGACTACCATAACTACCTACAGTCTTAATAACGACAACTTCAATCCCGACTACCATAACTACCTACAGTCTAAATAACGACAACTACAATACCGAATACCATAACTACCTACAGTCTAAATAACGACAACTACAATTCCAACTACTATAACTAACTTGTCTTAATAACGACAACTACAATCCCGACTACCATAACTACCTACAGTCTAAATAACGACAACTACAATACCGACTACCATAACTACCTACAGTCTAAATAACGACAACTTCAATCCCGACTACCATAACTACCTACAGTCTAAATAACGACAACTTCAATCCCGACTACCATAACTACCTACAGTCTAAATAACGACAACTACAATACTGACTACCATAACTACCTACAGTCTAAATAACGACAACTACAATTCCAACTACTATAACTAACTTGTCTAAATAACGAAAACTACAATCCCGACTACCACAACTACCTACAGTCTAAATAACGACAACTACAATACCGACTACCATAACTACCTACAGTCTAAATAACGACAACTTCAATCCCGACTACCATAACTACCTACAGTCTAAATACCGACAACTACAATTCCAACTGCTATAACTAACTTGTCTAAATAACGACAACTACAATCCCGACTACCATAACTACCTACAGTCTAAATAACGACAACTACAATACCGACTACCATAACTACCTACAGTCTAAATAACGACAACTACAATTCCAACTACTATAACTAACTTGTCTAAATAACGACAACTACAATCCCGAATACCATAACTACCTACAGTCTAAATAACGACAACTACAATACCGACTACCATAACTACCTACAGTCTAAATAACGACAACTTCAATCCCGACTACCATAACAACCTACAGTCTAAATAACGACAACTACAATTCCAACTGCTATAACTAACTTGTCTAAATAACGACAACTACAATCCCGACTACAATAACTACCTACAGTGTAAATAACGACAACTACAATACCAACTATGTACTATAACTAACTTGTCTAAATAACGACAACTACAATCACGACTACCAAAAAGCTGAAAACCTATACCTCGATGGAGCAAAAAATCAACGTATAACCATCACGCCATGTCCCTCTTGGAGTAGACTGAGAGAACAGCTCTCCACTTAATTATTTTCTAACACACATATTTCGGTTATGTTACTTTATGTACATATATTCTCCATTTATAATTAATCTAATTAGTGGAACAACCAATTAATTTACCGTTATTTAATTAATTTGGTCATGCCACGTGTTATTAGATCTTCCCAAACTTGTCATATATTTTATACTTACCGTTAAGATTATTTTAATTAATCTTTCAATATTCATTCTTTCTACGTGACCGAACCAAATCTTTCCTAATTTCTTCATCTTAAACACTGCGTCTATTTTCTATCCGCATTATTTTCTAAATACTTCTCCTCTCTTCTATTGTGTCATATATTATTTACCCAGATATTCTACGCAACGTTCTTATTTCTACTGCGTTTATATTACTATCAATCAACACACTCGTATATTATATATTAACACATTCGATTTTAGGTCTAACATATTTTGTAGTTTATGGGTGGTGTGAACATTCATATATAATCATAAACTTTTATACGTGTTAAGCCCTCCCAAAAAGGGTTATCTTCAAGTGTTTCTTAAAGATGCATGCACCCCCCATATCTCTAACACTAAGATGCAGACCATTCCATGCCACAAGACCAGCAATAGCAAAATTTCAGGCATAATACCCCGCTCTATTGGATCAAATTGTATCTACACATTCATTTCCCATTTGTCATTTTGTAAAATTTGGACTCCTTTGAGGCTTTTCTTTTTTTCGTTTTTGCTGACAGTTAACCTGAGGTTTACTTTTTATTTTGTTTTCTGCCATACGTTTTTGTTTTTGTTTTATTTATTCTTTAATCTATATGATGGGATGGAAGCCCCCCGATGCCCTTGCGGTTGGGCTCGCCCTACATTGGTGGGGTGTATCTCGGCCGGGGGAATGTTTGTGGGATGAGCCCGGACCTTTTAATGTCTTCTCTCTTGAATGTATTTTTTTTTGTCATCTATTTATTTTCTGTGTTTTTTTATATTCTAGTTTTACGTGTTCAAGGGTGTGGGCTGAAAAACATCTGGTGTCCCCGTGGCTGACTACGCCCTATATTGGTGGGGGGTATCTTGGCCGAGGAGATGTTATTAGATGAGCCCAGACCTTTTGATAGCTTCTGTATTTAATGTATTATCTGCAATTTATGTGTTTTAGAAGTGTTATTTAAATATATTATGTACATACTATGTTGCTGTTAATAAACCTATATTTATTTATATTTTTATTCTTCTTGCAGTGGATTCTTTGCCTTTATTTTTTGCATTTTTCAGTCCTTTATCAGTTATACCTCGCAAAACCTTCAGTATTGACATTATAAATCGCAAGGCTTTTATTATTGATGAAGGAGTATATATTTGATTGGTATCAGGACTAGTTTCAATATCATATATCATTTCAGGTTTCCAACAGAAGGTTGTATAAATTGCATCTGTCGATTGTCTTAGTGCTTGAATTTCATTCTTTGTTTATTTCCAATCTTTCGATTCGAAATAATTTACGACTGGTTTTATTAACAGACATTTTTTAGAAAAAAATTACATTTGAAATTGTCGTATTATTCTTTTGTACAAATTAAATAATACTAATCCGAAGATATGATTCTGAAGAAAAAAACTTGACAAATTAATTGTGCATTTTGCAATTGTTAGCGGCACAAAAATTCAGCTAATTATTGATTTTATGCAACATCCCACATTGCATGATCAACATTTAAACTCACATTACAACATTTAAACTCACATTAAAATCATACATGAATCACCAATGCTTATTTATAATGAGAAATTGTCATATATGTTATATTAGGGAATTACAGATTACTGGCATGGTTTTCAAACTTCATGTACTGAATAAAGTACTAAATAGTGCTACCAAAATGGCGGATTGGGAAGAATAAAATAAATAAACAAATAGGTTTTTTGATATCAACATAATATCTACATATATCCTGTAATTACATATATCTTTGGTCAATGTCGAAGATAATACATTTAAAAGAGAAACTATCAAAACGTATGGGGTCATCTCATTACATCGCCCTAGTCGAGACCCCCACCAATGGAGGGCGAATCCGGTCTCAAGTACAACAGATTTTTTTCAGTCCACACCCTTGTACATGTAAATTTAAAAGAGAAGCTATCAAAATGTCTGGGGCTATCTCATTACATCGCCCTAGTCGAGACCCCCACCAATGGAGGGCGAGCCCGGTCTCGAGTATAACAGATGTTTTTCAACCCACACCCTTGTATGCTACACGTAAATTAAAAAAAAAATAATGAAAGTAAATAAGCAGTAAATACAACCAGTTCAGTTATTACAATAATGAATATGTTGATATGATAATTTGATCAAATGTCTTAATGAATTATGAAATAAAGTGACCGAGTAAGGGAAACGTTAAAATTGATATTTACTGACGCATTATTGTATGAGTAAGTAATGGTTGTGCATGAATTAATCAGATGACTAGTTCAACGCCAGTAGAGTTGTAAGATTCATACAAATATACCATCACGGCCTTTCCCTGTCCGGGTAGGCAGATAGAACAGAGCGTCAGACTTTACTATCTCGAAACACATCCTTCGCCTCTTCCGCATACATAAATTTTCTCGTACAACTCCTAAAACTTCTCTGACTATTTTGGGTTCTTTTTTTTAAAGTGTTTTTAACTTAATCAAACCACCCTTTCGTTGGTCTTCCTATACCAAGCCTTCCATCACATTGGTTTTATATGCTCAAATTAACTCAGAGTGCTCTTCTTCATCTTACTTAACACATTGTGTTTACTTCACATTCATCCTTGATCACTTCATTCCGTATTCTGTTATACATTGTCACCCCATATATTCTTCTAAGTGCACGCATTTTTACATAATTTATTCAGAAACTTTTGGTCTTTGTTATAGTTCGGAATTTCTAGGATGAGTCCTGTGACAGCTCACAAATTTGCCCCAATACTATACAACCTTATGTAATGTATTTACATAAATAACTTGCTATTTATTAGAATTGAGGCTTATGTAGCGACTATACGTGCGGTCACTGAACCCACGAGACGACCTTTGCCCCACCTTCACAATGCGAGACAAATAACGGACAAAGTCCACACGGTCGGTCATTCAACTCACTACTAGCGGAGACCGCATTCCATGAGGAAAGGAGAGAGCAACACATCTTCCGCGCTGTCTCTTAAAACAAAGGATACCTACGCATCGACAATAAACATATTGTAAGCGCAAAGACGAGACAGCGATATATCTCGTGCGCATTCCCGCACACGTCCAAAACATTATAAATACCGACGTTTGTCAATAAAATTCCTCTTTGCATATTCCGATTTCGACAAGTTTTTATTTATCAACAATCATCCTCATCATCTCTCCTTTAAGGAACAATCGTTCCTAAACTTATATTAAAGTTGATAAAATAATTAAAATTACTGAAAATCGTTACAAGGTTGTATTGGGGCAAATTTGTGAGATGTCACAGGACTCATCCTAGATTTTCCGAACTATAGATAAGGATTCGTCATTCCACCATTGTTGTTCAATATACGTAATGTTGGTAATTGTGAACATGTACTAAAAGGTGCTGATTACGAAATAAGTACACGAATTGAAATATTATTGTTATGTATAGAATACTGTATGTTGACGATATGACAGTGTTGGCCGGGAAAAAGCCAGGAAAATGTTTAATAAATCCATTTATAGGTTAGAAGTAATTGCATTAAGTTCGCACAATTGCATTTATATTTTTGACAAGCATTATATTACTGCTCATTTATTGTCTTTTTATACTATAGTTTACGTGTACAAGGGTGTGGCCTGAAAAGCACCTGACGTCCTCGCCCTCCTATTGGCGGGAGTATATCTCGATTGGAAGGATGCTATGAGATGAGTTGAAACCATTTGATAGTTTCTCCTTTAAATGTTTTTTTTATTGCCTTGACATAAATGTGTAATTTCAAATTATATATATTAACTTACCCAAAATTCGGTTTCTTATATTATTTTCTTTTTTTAAGCTGGCAATATAGGATTGTTTGTATATATTACGCTGGCAATAGAGTGTGTGCGTTTATGTTTTTGATGTGTTTTGTATATATTTATAGAGTTTATTATTTTATCTTCTGGTTATTTACTATCATTAAACTTTTTTGCATAGTAATTTAAGTATACAAGGGCGTAGACTGAAAAACATCTCAGATCCTCGCGGCCAGAATCGTCCTTCTATTGGCGTATGTATCTCAATTGGGAAGATGTTATAAGATGCGCACTGACCGTTTGATAGGTACTCTCTCATATGTACTTCCTTTTATTTTACCTTAACATGTATGTGTGTAATTTCGGAATATTTATTTACATACTACGAGTATGTTGCCAGCAATATTTACAAACTAAGAGTATGTTGCCAGCAATATTTACATACCATGAGTACGTTGGCAGCAATATTTACATATGATGAGTATGTTTCCAGCCATATTTACACACTACGAGTATGTTGCCAGCAATATTTACATACTACGAGTATGTTGCCAGCAATATTTACATGCTATGAGTATGTTGGTAGCAATATTTACATACTACGAGTATGTTGCCAGCAATATTTACATGCTATGAGTATGTTGGTAGTAATATTTACATGCTACGAGTTTGTTTCCAGCAATACTTACATACTACGACTATGTTGCCAGCAATATTTTTGAAAACAAAACTCAACCACCCAACATGAAAGAATAAAGATCTTCAAATATCCAATAAAAATATCAACCCACCTCACTGATGGCCATTCCATCTTAATAAAGATTAAAAAGCATCAATCGCAATCACCAAGTCCAATTTCAACAATAACAGCAAATCAATTTTAATTTATTTGTAAATCTATTTACTTTGACAGCGTAATGTATTTGAAAATTCGAACAATGTTCCTACATACATGTTTTACGTTTCATTTTCACTTCACGGTCACAGAATGTTTTATTTCATTTTAACTTGTAAAGCAGCATCTCTGAAGGTGCCAATTCACTGAGCAATTGTATTCGAATTGGATAGTTCTGTTTATCCTTATCGTTTACACCGTCAATTGTATCATAACTCAAATAAGTGACGACTTTTTAAAATTTGGAATACTCCTTGTGTTATGCAATAGCTTTGCATAAACACGCATGTTTTGTTTCATTTTAACTTGCTTATAGTATGTTTTGTTTCTATTTCGGCGCTTAACGGCAGGTTTAACGTTATGCAATAGCTTCTGCAAATACACACATGTTTTGTTTCATTTTCACTTCACGGTTTAGCACGTTTTGTTTCATTTTCAGCTGAACGGCATGGCCAACATTATGCGATTGCTTCTGCAAATACATCTATGTTTTGTTTTATTTTCCAAATTTGAAATAACGTATCGAAACTAATAATAATTTAGAAACAAAAGCTCATTGATTGTAAAAACATATTTTCAAGCCATTCCGCCAGATATATTTACATAGAACTTTGTGAAAGTGTCAAAATAAATTAAATATCATCTACGACATACTTAATATATTTGTGGTTAATTGGAAGAGAATATTACATGCCAATAAGCCCACCAGGTTATACTGCATACAACAAATATGTAGGTCAATATAAAACAAGGATAAGTCATACATTTTTAATGTATCGAATATTTTTTTAATGAAACCCGCATTTGATAATCATATTTTTTTAAAGTACTATAAATCTGATTGGCATAACCCTTGAAAGTTTTTATATATTATATGTTCCCACCCAAATCAAAGTGGACACGGTCCGATGACAAAAATAAGATACGAACTGTGGACGGTTCTCACAGAGATTGTTACGAAACAGCCTCCAGAAGAGATGAAGATGACTAACTCCGCAAGAGAGGCCGATTTCTCGTGTAAGGTCACTCCGGTGACGGTCACGACAAGACGGTAATGCCTGTGAAGCATGGACCATGACAGGGGTAGATAATCTTTTTTAACTATTGTAAATTCAACTTTCTCTCCGAATATGGGTTGATAGATATGTCTTTTGTTTTTCAACTTATCACAATCATCTTTTGTGATCATTCGGCTCGATATTTGAAACATTAAAAATAATGTTTTATAATATAGACTCCAGCAGGTGTTAAGTATTAACTCATGCTAGAGAGAGTTCATAAAAGATTTCCACGTTGTCTTAAAACTGTTTTTCATATATACTTACCATCACGCCATTTTCCTGTTGGGGTAGACAGACAGGGTAGAGCGCCAGACTTTCTTATCTCGACACATACATCCTTAGTCTTTTCTACATTCATAAATTTTATTTTATAACTCCTACGATTTATTTTACTTTCTACGATCTTTTTTTTTTTCAAAATATAACACACTTCATCTAACCACACTCTCTTCGGTCTTCCTCCCTCGTGCCTTCTACCGACATTTATACTATTTAATTGTTGTGTTAGTTTTTCTTCATTAATTTATTCCATATTCCTAAACAGTCCCAGAGTATTCTTTTTCATCTCAATATTTTCCATAACTTGCCTCTTATCACGCGGTCATTGTTTTTTTTTTTCAATTTTTTCATTTGTTTCCTAGTTATAGTATTTTTATACTGTTTTATAATTAAAATGGTGCCGTATACACTTAGTATAACAGCAAAAAAGTATTTTATTGTTGTATACATATTTCTACATAATAAAATGCCATATATTAGTCGAAGGTAAGATACTTGTCTGCCGATCCGGAGATTGCGGGTTCGATCCCCGCTGGAACCCAGATTTTTTTAAATAGGATTCCAGTCTGTTTAACACTTAGGGCCTATAAAAACATCTTTCTGGTTGGTTGGAAGAGATTGCCATATGGCAATAAACTCGCCAGGTTAAAAAAAATGTATGTATGTATATGTATATATGGATAAAGAGAACACACAACTTATGTATGTATATGTATGTATGGATAGAGAGAACACACAACTTATGTGTGTATATGTATGCATGGATAGAGAGAACACTCAACTTCTGTATGTATGGATAGAGAGAACACACAACTTATGTATATATATATATGATATGTATGCATGGATAGAGAGAATACTCAACTTCTATATGTATATGTATGCATGGATAGAGGGAACACTCAACTTCTATATGTATATGTATGTATGGATAGATAAAACACATAACTTATGTATGTATATGTATGCGTGGATAGAGAGAACACACAACTTATGTATGTACGAGTATATGTATGTATGGATAAAGAGAACCCACAACTTATGTATGTATGAATAGAGAGAATACACAACTTATATATGTATGTATGGATAAAGAGAACACACAACTTATGTATGTATGGATATAGAGAGCACACAACTTATGTATGTATGGATAGAGAGAACACACAACTTATTTTCTGCCTCCACTGTATGGAAGGATGCTGCAATTTTATTAAAATATAAAAATTATGCAATGTAATACAAAACCGTTTTTATTATTCTGCACGAGGGTCATTTGTTGCACACCTCACAAAATGACTTAGACATTAGCCCGCGCACGGAAGGCCGGAAGAAAGTGAAGACGCTTCGAGAGTAAGACCCGCTCTAGCTGCTTCCTGCTAAGAGAAACTGCCATACCATCATACCTCACCATTCCATGCTATACGATATCGTCCCATGCCATCGTGTCATAACAGCTGGACTTCTAATTATCTCAACTCAGATGAAGAGAAGTGTTACGTAATACTAATCATTATCAGCCCTGCAATCAAGGATGGGTCCAGATTTATTGTTGAATTCTCTACCATGTATCTGTCTCAGCAGCATTTCTTCTTTAATTGATTATACTCAATGTGCTTTTTTTAGCTCCATCCAGTAATCTCAGCTTTCGTTCTCCCACTCTCTACATTATCTCTCTCTCTTCCTTGGCATTATTATTCCCACATGGTGGTGGGGTCTGCCCTTCCAATAATTCGCCGCCACTTCGCCCGATCCTGTGCACCTTCCGGAGTGATATCGGCGTCCCTCATGTCTCGCCCAACCATCTCGCGCCACCCGCGTTTGGGTCTTCCTTGGAACCTCTTACCAGGGACATTAAGTGTCTGCGCCCTGTTTCCTATATACTGTGGCGGTCTTCTGCTGACGTGTCCATACCATCGCAGCCTGCTCTCTTGAGTTTTGTCAGAGATATCCCGTACACCTAGACTCCCACAGATGTAGGAGTTTCGGATCCTATCAACCCTTGTGACACCACACATCCATCTCAACATTTTCATCTCAGCTGCCTGTATGGCACGGACGTGCCTCAGGGAGGTATTCCAGGTTTCTGCGCAATATGTGAGCACAGGCCGAATGACACTCTTGTAAACAAGCTCGTTGAGTTTGATGGGCATCTTTTTATCACAAATCACATCCGTGACTTCCCGCCATTTCAGCCAAGCTGAGGATATTCGGTGCTGAATATTTGAGTCTAGGTCTCCTGATGAGTGGATCATGGTCCCCAGGTACTTGTACTCCTGCCACTTTTCTATTTGTTGGCCACTGATGTTAATTGGCGTTGTGTCTGTGCCAGGGTCATTCAGAACCATATACATGGTTTTAGAGACGCTTAGCTTCAGTCCACCACCACTCAGCTGGTCTCTCCAGGCCTGCAGTGCACCTTCCAGCTGTGCTCAATTATTGGCGAATATTGCGACGTCATCCGCGTAAATAAAAGTCCACTGTGCCTCTTTTTGTACCTCTTCCGCCAGCGCATCCATTCATTCATCTCTACATTCTATCGGAGGCTAAATAAAACCTTCCTTGCAAGTTCAGTGTTCTGCTCTTTAACCATCCTATCTTGTAGCTCATAATTGAGCATCGTGACTCCCGTGATAGTCCTTGACGACTACTCTCTATTCATCCTGTTGGAAGTGAACCTACCAAGTGTAGTCCTGTTGCGTCATTTTGTGCCATCTCTAAGTTAGTACTAAATATAAACATTTTTAAATAATGCAAAACGCATTAATTCAGTCAATAATAAATTCAAAATATATTTGTATTGACATTGTAATTTATTTATCAAACACTGTTTATTCCACTTTTTGTGACACAAACAAGACTGATGTGCTCCCCTGATGATGAGGTGAAAGCCTTGAAACCGGTAGGATTATTTGTATTATTTGTATTGATTCTGATCGCGAAACGACGTTATAAGGAATTTAAAAGTGTATTTATTACGTTCAAGAAAAAAACCAACCAAAAAAGAACAAGGAGAAGATAAAATGGATGCATTCAATTTTATTTTGAGAGTCACTGGCCTATAATTTTGAAGATAAACTGTGATCATGCAATAGTATATATTGCATAACTATTTATTTCGGCATGTCCAAATTTATATTCGTGATTTATGATATCCGCATAATATGGTTAAGGCACTTTATAATGTGAATAAACTCTTTAGAATTATTCTTAAGTCTAATATGCTTAAGAAGGTATTGTACTCTAGAAATTTGAAAAAATAATAATTTATTTTTGCATATTTTTAAAGTTTAGATCTTTAATAATATGTTCTCAAAAGGAAATTTAAAAATTCTCAATATTTACGAAGTTATAGCTATAAATGAGGCAGCAATTACGCCGCACCGGTATGACTCGGACAATAATCTCAAAACTTTAAACTCGTTTTTCTCGAAACCAATTTTTTCGACCTGGTCGACATAAAATCTCAAGTTCTATCTAGCCTTCAAATTTGGTATGTAATTTTGATAAACATTTTTATATCGTCCCTATCTATGGAAAATTCAAAACTATTTTTTTTTTTAATTTAATATTTAAGAAAAAAGGGTAAAATATAGAATTTTTTTTTCAGACAGCCGCCATTTTACGATTTTTTTCAGACAACCGCCATTTTACGATTACTGTAAACATCTAGCACAAAAAGAAACTAGACGGATTAAATCCAACTTTTCAATGGCGAAGAGACCAAAGTTCCTAGATTTTTTTTTCATTCGTAAGTTACCCTTCAACATAATCGAATTAGTAATACGGAAAAAGAGAAAAACGTGGTCGTGAGATTATTTTGTCTTCGACTCCAGTAATCGAACCTTTGGGTTTAGGAGCCACTGTAGTACGCACGTTTCCAACGGTTCGTTATTACACATGTTGACAAACCTACCGCATGTAAAGAGGCAACAACACTTTCATACGTTTTTGACACATTTGAATATTGTTACTCTTCTCAGAATGACATTTTTGTTTGGTACCGTCGTTAATCGATCCCAAAGTCCCCAGGGGGAAGTTAAATATCTTACCAACTAGCCCACAGAGATCATCAATTCTCGATTACATATATACTCGAATAAACGACGATATCCGTGGCTTATTTGGTAATACGCCTGTCTTCCAATCCAGAAATGCAGATTTTCAAAATAAGGTTCCATTCCAGTTTTCACTAATATCTTATACGTCTTTCCAGGTTAAAAGAGGTTTACCATCTCATCTCGTCGTTTCCCTATCACGGTAAGCAGAAATGATTGAATGTCAGACCTCTTATCATGACATAGATTTTTCGCTTTCATCAACATCTATAAATCTCGTCGCAGACAACGTACACATAAGTATGTAAGCGACGGCCCTGATTCGTTCACGGTCCAATAAACAAAACTGCATCATGTCATCTGAGCATGCCATCAAGGTGTCTACAATTGCCCAAGTGGTGTCCAACAATGTCGGTTTATGAACCGAGTCTGTTTCAATTAACTCGTGGAAGTGGTCTCAGCAGAGCGTAGAAAGCGGGTCGCTGCATCCACTACAATCACCATAGTCGAGTTTCCCATCATCTGCATTGCATCACTATTATGCCGTGGCGATTAGGAGCATCTTCGGGTTACGCCATGCCCCGAGAACAGATTCACAGATTGAGCACGTTCTCAAAACTCTTCGTATTTGCGGTTTGCTTCCTCATTGACCATAATGCGTGTTTAAGAACTTTCTTTTTATAATATTCCTATTTGGGTTGGTATCAAACATTACTAAGCTATCAATTCAGCATAAAAGATCCCTAAATGTATGTGGCCAAGATGTTAACACGTCTGTTTTCCAGCCCGGATGTTGCGGGTTCCATTCCCGTTGGTATCCATTTTTTAAAAGAGGGCTATACTGGTTTTCACTTAAGACCTCTTTACAAACATATATATTTCGAGGCTTTCGTGATTCTTCGTATCACTTACGAGTATATAACGTCTTTAAAAGTGTTGTGCCAAGTAGTTAGACTTATGACGCCGATGTTTCGAAAACTTTGCAGTATTCCTCTTCAGGGCTTGATTGTATGGCGAAGTTGAATTCAATCAAGTCTTGAAGATGAAAACAGTAACGTTTTCGAAACTTCGGTATCATAATAATTCAAACCGCGCGACGCAACACTCCGAAAGACCACTTACAACTGAATATTTAATAAATTATTTCTGATTGGTTGGAATAGATTGCCACATGGCAATAACCCCATCATTAGGTTTGACTGCGTCTAATGGAAGTTTAACATAAATATGCTGAGCTCCTAGAGCTCCTAGGTAAAACATTTATTTGCCGCACGAGAGTTTCGATTTTAAGATTCAGTAAATATTTCGGCAGGTAGAAACTGAACCCACGATCTTCTTCCGTGAAGCTGCACTAACCAACAACGCCGCTTCAGATGATTTTAGTATAGTTCATTAACTAATTCCCAAATTTCTTTTTCTCTCCACTATCCTTTTCTTTTTAATTAGAATGATGATATCTCACTTTCTATTTTCATGTGGCTTATGAATTTTGTATTTACATATAATAATTTGAATACTGTTTTAAATAATGCAACTTATTTTATTTACTTTTCCTGGTTGGTTAGAAGAGATGGCCACCTGGCAACAATCTCGCCAAATTGTCATTATGTGAAGTGTTCAATATTTAAATAAATAGTTAAGCTTCCCGAACAGAAGAAATATGTGGGTTAATGGGGAAAAGGGATGGTGGAAAACTGGGAGAAAGACGTGGTCACTGAATAGACGTATGTTTTTTATTCGTTTTATGAAAAACGTCATCGATGATTCAAGTCTTATAGCAGCTAATTACTGGTTCCAGAGTCTTATAGTATGAATAGAAAAAAAAAACAATTTGAAAAACACGCATTTTAAAAATGTCATTTAACCCTGAGGCCACGACCAACTACAATGTGTAGTGCAAGAAAATTGGTCCCTGCGTACGACCAACTACACGTTGTAGTTCAGAATATTCGTCATGTTTATCTCCACGTATTTCGTTAATTTGACGGTAAAAAACCAAAAGAAAAATTATCATACTATAGAGTCAAGTGTTTACTACAATTCCCTTTAAAAATATTCTCCTTTTTACTTACAGAAATATTTTTAATTAATTTTCCGTGACAAACATCCAATCATTAGTAATATTGCATTTCGGGAATTCGCACACAGCTTAGTCATCCTTTCCATGTCCGTTGCCGCTTGTCTGTACACGATATCCGCGCTTGTGTGTACATAATATCCGCGCGTGTATTTGTTTATTTTAGGGTGCCCATTATTTTATACTCGACTCGGAGTATTCATTAGATGAAATACTTCGTTGTTTCATTTATTTTGTAAACATTTCCTTTAGTGTAGTGATCCCTTTCGATTTAGTATTTTATTTATGTTTATTATTTGAATGACACTAATTATTTAGTTGTTACGCATCATTTTGTGTTTTTTGGAACAAATACTGTTTTTTTAAGGCTTAAAAATGAATGACGAAGAAATCGAAAATTTTGCGCTGGATTGCGATTCAGATTTATCAATGAGCGATGAAGAAGATTATATTCCCCAAAATTTGGTGAACTTAGAGCATACGGGTATAACGCCGGTAAACAGTGAGAGTGAAATGAACAATTCTGAAATATTAGAAGAACATCCCCCCAGTGAAATAAATTTTACAAATTTCTCACCCCAGTGGGAAAGTGGCATTAACTTCCAACCTGATGTACACAATTTTAATGAACAATCTGGTTTAAGAGATTGTGAATTCATCAATGAAGAGAGTTGTGAATTAGATTATTTTGAGTTATTTTTATGTCGAGACATTGTGAGTAATATAGCAACTGAAACTAACCGATATTGTGATACTGTAAAATTGAAAACAATATTAGCTCCGAATTCCAGATTACACAAATGGAAAAATGTTTAAGTTGAAGAAATGTACGTGTTCATTGCCTTGACCATGCTTACGGTAACAAACAAAAAGGGTCAAATCCATAAATATTAGTCATTAGACAAGTTCATTTCGACACCAATATTTGGAGAAATAATGCCAAGGGATAGGGCAATCCTAAGTATGCTTCATTTCTCGGATAATGAAAAACAACAACCAGGTGACACGACATACAAAGTAAGAGATTTTGTTGACTCAGTGTGTAGCCAGTTTAAAAAACATTTTTATCCAAACGAGAATATTTGCATTGACGAGTCGTTAGTATTATTCAAATGCAGGTTGTGCATAAAACAATATCTTCCAGCGAAAAGACATAGATTTGGTATAAATTTTTTTGTGTTATGTGATTGTAAAACGGGACTTGTTTTAAAATTCGTAATTTATTTTGGCGCTAAAACGGAAATACTAATACCAAATATGGAAGAAACTATTTGTCGAAGCAATTGGGGATTTCTGGAAAAGTGGTTGTTTCATTATTAGGTGATTACTTAGGAAAAGGCCATACAGTGTATTTAGATAACTGGTATACTAGCCCTTTTTTATTTAATTATTTACATACCAAGCAGACCAATGCCTGCGGTACTGTAAAAAAAAACCGTAAATTCATGCCATCGTTTGGATTAGTCAAAAAAGGAGATGTAGACACAAAACAAGCTGGATGCCAACTTGCCATGAAAGGCATGACAAGAGAGACGTGCATCTGTTGACTACTTCACACGACGCATCAATGATGGAAACGGGAAAAGCTAATTGGAAAAATAAAGCTCCCGTGTTGAAACCCGTAAAAGTGGTATAAAAAAGTTGCTTTTCGAACAATCGATGTCGTTTTGATCAATGCCCATGCCATGTACAAATTAAAATTTTTAAAAAATATTAGTTTAACAGATTTTCATTTACAAGTAATAAAACAATTAGTTCATAAGTATCATATTCCTGGGTCAATAATAAAAGTTAATCGAGTTGGCGAGTACCCACTGAGGTTGGTCGAAAAACATTTTGTTGCGGACATACCAAAAACAGATAATTCAAAAAGAAAATCGGTTTACAGGGAGTGTCATGTTTGTAGACACGCAAAAAAAGGCCCTAAACGTCGTGTCCAAACACGTTACTGGTGTGTCGAGTGTGGTATTGGTTTATGCCTAACCAATTGTTTTAAAATACATCACACCGTGAAATTTTATTATCAAAAGTGTCCGAAGCTCCGAACAATCTTGTGGTCACCCTATTAAATGCCGCCACGGAGCCCGTGTAAGTATGTGTGAATGGCGGAATATTATCTTAGAGACCTTTTAAAAAAATCCTTATAATTATTGTGTAAACAAAACTCCCAATAAAACTGAATATGTTTATTCCTAAATGTACATTCTTGACACAGTAAAATGATTTGTTACGATGCGACTATAAATGAAGTCTCAGTGAGTGGTTCTTTTATGGAGAGGAGCATTTTGAAGGTAATTTATAATTTAAACTTCATCTAACATATAAATAAAATAAAAAACGGATCATTTTAACTATGCACAAACAATTCAATAATGTTTAACAATACGACACGATTTTTTTAATAATTTTAATTCTATTTGGTAAAGCACAAAGCAGTGAAATGCACAAAAACAAAATGCAGACAGTGATTTTGAGATTCTCACCGTTCCAGATAGCAAATTAATACGAAACCTTCCCGTCGCCTAGGGGTTAATATGCTTTAAAGGTGAAATCTTATAACTAAACGCTTCGCATAGATTAGGTTTCATCAATACATCGTTGTGCTCATGTGGAACGATTCAGACCGTCGATCAGTGTCCTCGTGAATCTATGTAGTCCCAAGAGGACTGGGGGAGATCTGTCGGACTACTGTTGAGAAACCATAACAAATCATGGATGAGAAACCTTAGTGAAATGGTCGTCGGTTCGAATCCCGCACTGTGCTATCCCCTCGATAGATAAAAACATTTTTCCTGCATAGTATTCGGGGATATAAGGATATCTCTGCATTCGATCATACGAGTATATATACGAGTATATTCTTCTAAAAAATACCATTCCGGTGTGCTCCAATCATTTCACTTCGGTGTGCCATCGAATTTTGTACAGCGGTGTTGTCAGTGAGTTTGCTGATGTGCAATGACTCACTCACTTAAAGAGAAGAAAAAGATAAGAAATAAACAAAACTCCACGGCTCAGCTCCACTTTCCAACTGAATTGACGTTGGAATGGTGAGCGAATCCTCGATTACGAGGCCCAGCACCGACATCGACTTGTACGACGCTGAGACATGAACAACAACAAGCCAAGAACGTGCAAGAATCAATTCCTCTGAGATGTGTTGTTGCGTCGGGCAACAAGTAGGGAGTGCGCATTCAGGATCGGGCTGTTCTCTGACAGAAGATCACACGATTGACGTGGGAGAACGGTTCAGGACTGACGTTGGAGTGGCGAGGGGATCCTCGACTGTGAGGCCCGGCAATTATGATGTTGTTGCGTCGGATGCCGATAGTTCCGTGGATCGCCAGAAGAACGAACGTCTCCATACTCCAAGAATGAAATAACATGTGTGAAGAACTGACTTCAATACGCTCTCGACGTATCTTGCGATTCTTCGGGAACATTATCAGACGTGTGCCAGATAACCTGGAGAAATTCTTCTCCTTTTTAATGTAGATCTTGGATGTTCTGGTGCGATCACGTGCGCCGCTATATACAGGATTATATATCTCCTCCTATCCAAATGGTCACGCCAATACCACCATTTCTTCCTGCTTCATCTAACGATATCTTATGTGTTCCAGGTCTGTCGATTGCGAGATTTTCTGATCCAATCTCTGAGAGCTGGAGAAATTGATGGTATTTCGAAATGATTTGGGCATAACCAAACAAAATATAGTGCAAATGTGAATGGAAGGCGAGGTAGAGGAAGATCAAGTAAAGTATGATTAGATCAAGATAATGATATTTTGAAAGAAGGAAATAGAAGAGTCGGAGAAACCGTAGGAGTTGTATGAGAAAGTTTATGGACGTGGTAAATAAAAAAAATTACACGGCATAGCTTCAGCGACAGCGTCGATGCTATGACTGCTGATTGAGTTGTTTTGATTAGCAATGATCGTCACAGTTTCAAGGTGAATAACTTATTTCTTAATTTTTATTGATCGTCAAACAGCGTTTAAGCACAAATCAAATATAATGCTCGATAAAGTTGCAATATAAATCTCGCCTGTCTTTTACGATACCTAAATTGCTCTCCAAATTGACTTTCCACTCGAATCGTCTAAACAAACGATAAATTTAAATAGCACTTTGGGAAGGTCGTGCTAATATTTGACTTAATTGGCAATCAACAGAGGACCAATTAGGAATTCGGTCGCCCAGATTATTTTCTATATTTTGACTGTATTTATCATCATCATCTCTTTAGTTCCTCATTACTGGAAGTCGTATTCTATGGGATCTTGACGGTCCAAGTCTCCCATCCTCTTAATCACTTGCTGTTTGCTTGTACAGGCTTCCTTTGATCAATTCCTTCACATGATAACTTTACCATGCTCTGGCACTCTGTCTTTCATTTTCTCCTTACATACTTCTTATAGCCATAAATTTCTCCAGGTTATCTGGCTCATGTCTGGAAACGTGTCTGAAAAAACGTAGAATGTGCTGAAAATATATTGATGACAATCGTTCCGTCACATTTGGCTCTTGAAGTGTGGAGACGTTTGTTCTTCTAGCGAAAGGTTTATATGAAAACAAACCTTTATAATTTAATCTTCGTGATATAGAAGATTTTCCTATTTTATAATATGCCGCTCATCAAACCTGATGTGTCGTTTAGATTCGAAGGTATTATTCATATCAGAAATCAGGAGACTATTGTTTTAAGGTTGAATTATTTGTAAAATATTTACTAGATGTCAGTAATATGTCCTGTTTTGGAAGAGGTTTCGATCACGCGATATCACGTGATCGGGACTCAACGCAAATCTAACATATCATGTTAAAAACAGGATCGGTATACAAAGTGTTGAGAAATATTAATTAACTTCATTGGTTTAATTTTTGCCTATTTAATTGACATAATCTTAATTTGACCTTTCCATTCCTGTGCTAAAAAAATCCGCCCGTTCCGGTGATATGTATTCAGTACACATCTAAAAATGAGCGATTTAAAATCGGAAAAATAAGAATATTCATAGCCAATTGCTTAAATTAATTAAATTTGAAATCAAAAGTGATAATAATCGAAATTTAATTGTTGAAAACACGAAAAAAAAACATCGGTCGACGTTCACAAAACGAGCGAAGCGACCACCTCAAACGAATGCCCGAGAGCTACTGAAGCGAGCGAACTAAGATTCTATTTGTTGCGTTCCCATGTACCGAAGTAGAGTGAGAGTGAGACGTGAATAGCGTCGCTTCCTCACCCATAGCGGTTTTTTTAGAATGTATATACCTACGTCACACACTGGCACACGTTTGATTGTATTGGTGAATTTATTCCCGATTTTCACAAAATATCTCTGATGTGGCAGATAAGTGCTAATTATTATTAATATTTTTTTTTCATTCAATACGTAAATATATTACTGAGGAATACCTAAAATCTAAACCCAGTATTTATTATATTTATAGAGATATTAAAGTTTTTAGAAGCAATGTGTACTAGTTACACATCACAGGGAAGGAAGGGTTAATAAAAAAATGAGAAATTATGAAGTGAGATATGTAATTTTTAATCCCCTTGAATAACACTTGAGGCGTCTACACATCTAGAGAAGTTTAATTTAGCCCCTGTAAATTAAATTATAATTCGTACTTTTGCCATAAAATTTACGATATCTTTCATATACTCGTATACATGACTTAAGAATGCAATAAAATTCACGAGTTGATTGGTTTTCTGTAAATTTATTAAAGATGTGATAAAAATGTTCGAATGGATAAAGAATGAAGAGCAAGGATAAGAAACAATGTCAACAGAGCATTAAATATTACAACATCATCATCATTGTCAACTAGGGTCGATTCACTGCTGGATAAAGGTCTCCCTGAGTTGACTTACAAATAGTTCGGTTTTGCTCGTTGGTGTCATGTGATGCTGCCATGTTTCCTGATTTCATCGATCCAGCGTACCTTCGGTCTTCTTCTGGACCTCTTTATGCCTCATGGGTACCATTTGATTATTTCGGATATCCATCGGGAATCTGTCATTCTGGCTACGTGTCCTACCCATTGCCACTATTAATGTTATATACTCGTATGTATGTGTATGTACGTATATCACAGTGGAAGTTGATTGAACAGTGAATGTAAACTACTTAATTTTTTTATTACACTTTTTTATATATACAGTACAATCTGGCGGACTTATTGCCATGTTGAAATCTCTTCCAACCAACCAGATTTTTTTAAAGAGGCTTTTAGTGAAAACCAGACTGTAATCTTTAAAAAAATCTTGGTTCTAACTGGAATTGAACCCGCAATCTTCGGGTCTGAAGGCAACCGTTTTATCAACTAGACTTAATAGACCATGGAAGTCAATACTATTACTAGTAAATGTTCATTTTTACTAAAGTAATCAGTGAATATTGAGAAATTGTTTTTTTTGAAATAATAAATCCTTATTGATTTTGTGATTGCATAGGTATATCCTCTCTAGTGTTGAGCCCGAACGTTAACACCCTTAAATTAAAGTAAGCTCTCTAAACAGCGCTATATAAATTGTCCATTCATTATTATTATGTTGACTTATTCTTAATAAGGTTTGGTATTTAAAAATTATTAAAGAGCTTTTGCCGTTGTTGGTCTTGTGGTGTGGAAAGGTCTACTTCTTAGAGTTCGAGATTTGAGTGACGTATGCGGCTTTAGGAAACACTAAAATTCGATGATTTTTGGGAGATCTTATCAAAATGTATGATATTATATAAATTGATGTATTACTTTCATATATCGGAAGATCTAAAAAGTTTTCTTTGTAGTTCATCTTTCCTTGGTAAGTTTTCTGTGGTTTTCTTACCAAATATGTTTTTCTGATCAAATGTAGATGCGAGGTACCTAAGAACCTAGGAAGTACCTGATCTATCCGCCGTTTGCACATTACTTTCATATATTTGCACACAATATTTATATATTTATTTTGTAATATTTTTAATGTCAATAACAAGTGGGTTCAAGTTCCGAGTAGAGTGTTCTTGAGAAGAGTTTGCCCTCTAGATGGCGTTATATAAATTGTACTTTTATTATTATTATTATTATTAAAAACAAGGACATCCCAATCAAGCATTTCTGCGTTATCCAGGCTTTGCTTCCTTCAACTAAAAATATTTCTTAAGATAAACGCATCGGAGGCGAGAGAGAGAAATATAAGAGCATAATACATTAATCTACGAACTCGCAAGTGTGGTGAGATCATGCAGCATCTTAAAAAATACTTATTCGTAACTCAATAAATATTGTTGATTAATATTTAGATACGTAAGATAATCAGATAAAGCATTGATGGTTATATTAGCCAATATCAGTTGTGTCAAGAGAAGATTCGCTAATTTGCAAAAGTTTATGGCTTGTCAATCTATGCTCAGATAGTTGCTTTATGAATAAAAACACCTACCCGCTACCAACGTACATCTACTATATAAGCAATGCCAGTAAATATTTCGAGGAAATAATATATTCACTCAATTAATTTTTAAATTAATTAATAAAAAAATGTCAGTGGGATTAATTGTCTTAAATACTTTGCATATATGGATGTGAATCCAAAACTCACGGATGAAAGACGAAGATTTCTTGCACTATGCCATGAAGATCTTCGTTGTTCTGAAATACACGATTGGAAATTTTTTTTTTATCAATTATTACTTCTTGCGTATCATGTTGTTGAGTTGATAACTCAACGTTTGAGGCTGATCGCACAGTCCTTCCTCAGGAGTTGCACGTTCCATGTTCGCGCGCGGAAGATGGCTAACAATTGTGAAAATTTCAAATCTCTCATTACTACAATAGTTAAAGGACAATTTATACAGCACCGTTTATAGAGCAAACTCTCCTGAAGAGCACTCTAAATCAAAAGCGTTCATAAGATTATGTATTTCCAAAAACATGTTTGGTAAGAAAACCGCAGAAACCTTACCTAGGGAACTACGAAGAAATCTTTGCAGATCTTCTGATTTGTGATAGTAACACGCCCGGATTTTGGTGTAATCATAAATTTTTGATAAGATCTTCCGAAAAGGGGGGTCTTCAAATGCTTCTAACAGTTATATAAGCCACCTAGTTATATATTCTAAATATATATCCAAAGCTAAATATTTGTTTTGAATCTAAAATACAAATATTATTAATTTTTGTCTATTTCAAAAAAAAAATGCTGCTATACTTGAGAAAATGTAGCATGGTCCTTGTGACATTTGAAATGCCATGTCTCAAAGGAATGGGATAAAATCTTTTTTTTTATAAATCGAATCGTTTTTTATAAATCGAAAAATTGTTTTTTCTCTAAACTGACGTTTTAATTCCTAATTTTCACTATACTGACTTTCTAATGTGTTGTATGATTTGTATCTATCTTTAAATAGACCAAGATCCACTATGAATTAATACTAATTACGAACATTTAATTTTAGGTATGAAAAAATCGAAAATCCAATTATCCTATACCCCATCCCTAGCCAATGCAGACTAAAGTAGTGACTTTTGACGAACGTCGCCAAATACTATATCATTTGATTTTAACAAACTGACACATTTTTGCTAATTTGTAACAAGATGTATTAATTTGTCATTAATGTTTGTTATATGTAATGTATTTACCTAAATAACTTGCTATTTATTATAATCGAGCATTATATTAAAGTTGATAAAATAATTTAAATTACTGAACGTCGTTACAAGGTTTTATTGGGGCAAATTTGTGAACTGTCACAGGGACCATGCTACATTTTCTCAAGTATAATACTTTTTTTTGTTTACTCTAGCGGGATTATTGCCATGTCTTCTCATCAACCAAAAAAAAATTAAACAAGCATAAGGCTGGAACCTTTTTTTAAAAGAAAAAATCGAATACCAACAGGAATCAAACCCGCAACTCTCGGGTTGGTAGACAAGTGATTTATAAACTAGGTCAAGGAGGTCGTAAGAACACATATAGTAGTAACATACGCGTTTGATAAAATATAAGCTCTATGAAATTATTTCTTAATTTATTTCGTAAATAAAATTGCATTTATTCGACATATAAAATTAGTATGTTCTAATGTTTGTCACAAATCTAAAAACATCACGTAATTTTTTAACATAAAACATTGCAAAAATATTTTTACAGCATTTTTATTATATTGGTCAACATATCTTCTTGCAATAATCAAAACACGTAATTAAATTTTATCAAAATAACACATGATGTAATTGTTTTGTATCTTTCCCGCATCATATTATAGGGGTGTGTTGAAACTATTGCCTTGACATGAAGGCTTAGATTTGTGCAATAAGCAAAAGTATTTTTGCAAATGAAATGTAAACATGTTTGTTTTTCTTCTTCTTACTCGTGTTGGTCATGAAATTGCGTCATGGTTTCATGATTATCTGGAACTGAGCGAATGATTTACTTCGGATTTTCTTATCTTGAGTCATGGTGAGTGTAGAACTCAGTGAAGAACTGGTCGTCTCTTTGATTTGGTCTATCCACCTTGCTAGAGTCGTCCGTCCTCTCGCTTGTCACCCCTCAATACTTCCAGTCACTACCAGCTTCTTTAAACTGTCTTAATCTCTTCTAGTGACACGTCCGAATTATGGCCGTATTCTCTTCCTGCATGTCGTTGACAGCTTTTGATTGGTCTGTACATCTTAGTGCAGGGGTCTCCAAACTACGGCCCGCGGGCCAAAGCGGCCCGCGAGCACCACCAATCCGGCCCGCGATAGCTATCTCCGCCGCAATGAAATGTCCTTGACACTTGCCTGTAAGTACCAACTGAAATTGCAAACGGAGCGGAGTCCATCCTCGTACCCTGCGCCATAGATATCTCATTCGCCGGCTAGTCCCAATACGAAAATTTGCGCGTAATTCAAATCTACAGTATGCTGGTATGATGAGCTAGCTAGGTCTTGGCCCTTGGGACTTAGTGGAGTCAGTGTGGCTCTTAGGCTAAAAAGTTTGGAGACCCCTGTTTTAGAAGATGGACACATTAGTGCATTTTGGAGTCCATGAGACGCGAAACATTCGGCTTCAACACCGCATTTAGAAAATATCAGCATATCACTTTTTTTTCCAGAGTTCATGTTTCCACTCCATAGAGTGCTATTTCACGCATATCAATAGTAAAATTAAAATATATCTGAATATTTGATAATACATAATTTTGTTATTCCACTAATTACAATAATCCTCACTACATGTGTTTCTACCTCCAATCCCGAGAGCTTCGGGATTGGAGGTAGAAAAATGGTGATATCAGCATATCACTTTTTTTTCCAGAGTTCATGTTTCCACTCCATAGAGTGCTATTGAACGCATATCGATAGTAAAATTAAAATATATCTGAATATTTAAGTTAGTAACTTTGTTATTCCACTAATTACAATAATCCTCACTACACCTGTTTCTACCTCCAATCCCGAGAGCTTCGGGATTGGAGGTAGAAAAATGGTGATATCAGCATATCATTTTTTCCCCAGAGTTCATGTTTCCACTCCATAGAGTGCTATTGAACGCATATCGATAGTAAAATTAAAATATATCTGAATATTTAAGTTAGTAACTTTGTTATTCCACTAATTACAATAATCCTCACTACACCTGTTTCTACCTCCAATCTCGAAGCTCTCGGGATTGGAGGTAGAAAAATGGTGATATCAGCATATCATTTTTTCCCCAGAGTTCATGTTTCCACTCCATAGAGTGCTATTGAACGCATATCGATAGTAAAATTAAAATATATCTGAATATTTAAGTTAGTAACTTTGTTATTCCACTAATTACAATAATCCTCACTACACCTGTTTCTACCTCCAATCCCGAGAGCTTCGGGATTGGAGGTAGAAAAATGGTGATATCAGCATATCATTTTTTCCCCAGAGTTCATGTTTCCACTCCATAGAGTGCTATTGAACGCATATCGATAGTAAAATTAAAATATATCTGAATATTTAAGTTAGTAACTTTGTTATTCCACTAATTACAATAATCCTCACTACACCTGTTTCTACCTCCAATCTCGAAGCTCTCGGGATTGGAGGTAGAAAAATGGTGATATCAGCATATCATTTTTTCCCCAGAGTTCATGTTTCCACTCCATAGAGTGCTATTGAACGCATATCGATAGTAAAATTAAAATATATCTGAATATTTAAGTTAGTAACTTTTTTATTCCACTAATTACAATAATCCTCACTACACCTGTTTCTACCTCCAATCCCGAGAGCTTCGGGATTGGAGGTAGAAAAATGGTGATATCAGCATATCACTTTTTTTTCCCCAGAGTTCATGTTTCCACTCCATAGAGTGCTATTTAACGCATATCGATAGTAAAATTAAAATATATCTGAATATTTAAGTTAGTAACTTTGTTATTCCACTAATTACAATAATCCTCACTACATGTGTTTCTACCTCCAATCCCGAGAGCTTCGGGATTGGAGGTAGAAAAATGGTGATATCAGCATATCACTTTTTTTTCCCCAGAGTTCATGTTTCCACTCCATAGAGTGCTATTTAACGCATATCGATAGTAAAATTAAAATATATCTGAATATTTAAGTTAGTAACTTTGTTATTCCACTAATTACAATAATCCTCACTACATGTGTTTCTACCTCCAATCCCGAGAGCTTCGGGATTGGAGGTAGAAAAATGGTGATATCAGCATATCACTTTTTTTCCCCAGAGTTCATGTTTCCACTCCATAGAGTGCTATTGAACGCATATCGATAGTAAAATTAAAATATATCTGAATATTTAAGTTAGTAACTTTTTTATTCCACTAATTACAATAATCCTCACTACACCTGTTTCTACCTCCAATCCCGAGAGCTTCGGGATTGGAGGTAGAAAAATGGTGATATCAGCATATCACTTTTTTTCCCCAGAGTTCATGTTTCCACTCCATAGAGTGCTATTGAACGCATATCGATAGTAAAATTAAAATATATCTGAATATTTAAGTTAGTTACTTTGTTATTCCACTAATTACAATAATCCTCACTACACGTGTTTCTACCTCCAATCCCGAGAGCTTCGGGATTGGAGGTAGAAAAATGGTGATATCAGCATATCACTTTTTTTCCCAGAGTTCATCTTTCCACTCCATAGAGTGCTATTTCACGCATATCAATAGTAAAATTAAAATATATCTGAATATTTGATAATAAATAACTTTGTTATTCCACTAATTACAATAATCCTCACTACATGTGTTTCTACCTCCAATCCCGAGAGCTTCGGGATTGGAGGTAGAAAAATGGTGATATCAGCATATCATTTTTCCCCCAGAGATAATGTTTCCGCTCCTAACATATGTGTTATCTCACGTATATCGATAGTAAAATTAAAATATATCTGAATATTTAATAATAAGTAACTTTGTTATTCTACTAATTACAATAATCCCCATTACATGTGTCTTCTTCTCCCTGGCTCCATCCCAACTCACTGTCTGCGAAGACTGTTGGGGTCAGCTCTCCTCGTCCTCAGGTTGTATGTTCTTCTGTCACGGACTACGTCCCCCAGGCCGTGCCTCTGCATCAGGTTATCTTTTTGCACCACCCATGAATTCTTTGGTCTTCCTCTGGTTGTTATTCGAGGAAGATGACGATATTAGCATATCACATTTTCCCCAGAGTTCATGTTTCCGCTCTTATGTGCTATCTCACGTATATCGATAGTAAAATTAAAATATATCTGAATATTTAAGTTAGTAACTTTGTTATTCCACTAATTACAATAATCCTCACTACACCTGTTTCTACCTCCAATCCCGAAGCTCTCGGGATTGGAGGTAGAAAAATGGTGATATCAGCATATCACTTTTTTTTCCCGAGTTCATGTTTCTACTCCATAGAGTGCTATTTAACGCATATCGATAGTAAAATTAAAATATATCTGAATATTTAAGTTAGTAACTTTGTTATTCCACTAATTACAATAATCCTCACTACATGTGTTTCTACCTCCAATCCCGAGAGCTTCGGGATTGGAGGTAGAAAAATGATGATATCAGCATATCATTTTTTCCCCAGAGATAATGTTTCCGCTCCTAACATATGTGCTATCTCGCGTATATCGATAGTAAAATTAAAATATATCTGAATATTTAATAATAAGTAACTTTGTTATTCTACTAATTACAATAATCCCCATTACATGTGTCTTCTTCTCCCTGGCTCCATCCCAACTCACTGTCTGCGAAGACTGTTGGGGTCAGCTCTCCTCGTCCTCAGGTTGTATGTTCTTCTGTCACGGACTACGTCCCCCAGGCCGTGCCTCTGCATCAGGTTATCTTTTTGCACCACCCATGAATTCTTTGGTCTTCCTCTGGTTGTTATTCGAGGAAGATGACGATATTAGCATATCACATTTTACCCAGAGTTCATGTTTCCGCTCCTATGTGCTATCTCACGTATATCGATAGTAAAATTAAAATATATCTGAATATTTAATAATAAATAACTTAATTATTCCACTAATTACATTAATCCCCGCAACACGTATTTCTACCTGCTATCCCGAGACTCTCTTCAGTTGGAATGATGCCGGTTTGATACGAGTATGAAATTAGTTATGAAAAAGTAATGAATAACCAAAAAATGCGAAAAGGGTTGACATCCCTTTAACATTTTTCTTCTGCATTAATATTATCTAGAAATTTTTATACAATATATTAAAATTGAAATCTTTCCGTCAATCGACCACACATATTTTTATGGTTGGTCCCAGTCTGACACCAGTCTGATAAAAAATTAAATAAGCAATACTTTCATGAACCGGGACTCTTTCCGTCTGATGGGAGCCTTGGGAAAGGAGGTAACACGTGTATTGGGGATTTATGTAATAAGTGGAATAACTAAATAATTTATTCTTAAATAGTCTTCTATGAAATTCCATAAAGTTAAATCGGAAACCTTTGATAAAAATATCTACAGAGTGTCACAAAAAAATATATCCACTTAGTATAAAAAAATACATTTATGTAGTTTATTGTGAACTTTGAAAAGGATGATGTATGTCTATAAATAAATACTTTATAATCATTAAAATTAGTATGTACTAGGCGTATCCAGAAAGTAAGTGTACTGAGGCTCTCACGACCGGATGGATTTTATTTTCAACATGTTGGCTACACTTCCGTGTAGCCTGACCCTTCCCCTCCACAACGAGACCGGTTCGAGGTCAGTACGTTGAGAAGTGTTGACGCGACAACACGTTTCGTGAAAAATGTCAATCCAATCTCCCGCCAAGTGCGAAATACATGGCGTCATCCGTTATCTCGTTTGGAAGGGAAAACCTCCGGTTGAGGTTTATAATGAGGTGAAAACTGCATATGGTGATAAAGCTATGAATCGTACGAGTGTGTACAAGTGGTGTCGCGAGTTTAAAAACGGTCGTACGTCTGTGCATGATGGTCAGAAAAGTTCAAAACCACAATTTCAGCCAAGAAAATTCAGAACAAGAGGCGATTCAGAACAAGAGGAGAGGCATGCTGACAAAGGGAGTCTGCCTGCTGCACGACAATGCCAGACCACACACGGCCAACGCCACGAAGGAACTGTTTGCCTCGTTTAAATGGGATGTCCTGAACCATCCCGCGCATTCCGCTGACCTAGCACCTTCAGATTACTATCTCTTTACCTCCCTGAAGCTGCACATGGGTGGAAAAAAGTTTTCAACCGACGAGGAGGTAAAGGAGGAGGTGGAGAAGTGGACGGAGGGGTTGGCTGGAAACTACTTCGAGGAAGGCATCAAAAAGTTGTTACCCCGCTTCACCACCTGCATTGAGAGGAATGACGACTATGTCGAAAAATAGGTTACATATGTACTACGGTAACCACATAATTTTTTTGTTTAAATAAAAAAAATTGTAACCTACAAAAATTCAGTACACTTACTTTCTGGATATGCCTCGTACTATGCTTTTATGATCTCTGTTGTCTCCTGCTAGAAACACGCGACATAATTGATGGTCCATATACGGAAATTAATGAATGCCTCCAGCTCCTTCAACGTATGTCACGGACTGATACTTAATTCTCCACTAATTTATTGTCACATGTCTAAATTTATCGTCCAAAACTCTTAAAATATTTATTACGAAAGTATTTCTCACATATTTATCCGTTCCTTTCTTTAAATTATCATTGGCATAAATTGTTACCTTTATCATTCTTATTAAATATTCTAAGTAGATCTCTACTAAACTTCGGTCATCTGTTCTCATAGGAACAATACACGAAGTGACAAAGCAGGGTTTTTTTAAATCTGGTTCTTGTTCAAGGCTGAGAAAAAAACTCGAAGAGCTTGAATTTGATTAATAACTGATGTAAAATAAATGCAGAGTACACCAAGGTTGGTTCATGTTTTCAAAAGCTATACTAGTCACGTTAGGAGCAAGTTATTTTTTAACCAATTGAACAAAATTGTTATTTATGTAGATTATAAATTTATTTTATGTAATATACACAAACCATACATTCCTTGGTCTTTCTTTATCATGCTTTTCACTCATATTTGTACTGTATACTCGTATTTGCTTTGTTAGTATTTCTTCATTCATTCTTTCTACATATCTAAACGATATCAGAGAGCATTTTTTAATCTTACTTAAAACATCAGTTCACATTAGTCCCTAATCATTCCATCCCGTATTTTGTCATACATTGTCACCGCATGTATTCATCTCAGTGCACGCATTTTTACAGCATTTAGTCAGCTCCTTTCAGTATTTTTCCACATCCACGTTTCACTCCCATATATCAAAGTTGATACTAAAATACTGTTGGTAAGGATCAAGTGTGTGATATTTTGAATGAAGGAAATTTAAAAAGTCAGAGAAATCGTAGGAGTTGTATGGAAGTAGAAAAGGTGAAAGATATGAAGTGAAGTAAGGGTGAATATCCAAATAGAATATGGTGAAATGGTGACTTCTCAAAGAGGGCGTGGAGAAATGGTGATTTATTGAAGAGGACGTGGAGTAATTGTGATTTTCTAAGGAGGACATGGAGTAATGATGATTTCCAAAAAGGACGGGAAGAAATTATGATTTTCCAAAGAGGACGCGATGTAACGATTTCCAAAAATGCGTGCAAAGTAATGGTAATTCTTCAAAAAAGATGTCAAGTGATGGCGAATCCCTAAAGAGGACGTGATGATACAGTGATTTCCCAAATAGTACATGGAGGAATAATGATTTTTTCAAAAAGGATGTGACTTAATGGTGATTCCCAAAAAGAACGTGGACTTAATGGTGATTCCCAAAAAGGACGTGGAGTTAATGGTGATTCCCAAAAAGAACGTGGACTGAATGGTGATTCCCAAAAAGGACGTGGAGTTAATGGTGATTCCCAAAAAGGACGTGTAGTTAATGGTGATTCCCAAAAAGGACGTGTAGTTAATGGTGATTCCCAAAAAGGACGTGGAGGTAATGGTGAGTCCCAAAAAGGACGTGGGCGTAATGGTGATTCCCAAAAATGATGTAGAGTTAATAGTGATTCCCAAAAAGGACGTGGGCGTAATGGTGATTCCCATAAATGATGTAGAGTTAATAGTGATTCCCAAAAAGGACGTGGGCGTAATGGTGATTCCCAAAAATGATGTAGAAATAATAGTGATTCCCAAAAAGGACGTGGGCGTAATGGTGATTCCCAAAAATGATGTAGAGTTAATAGTGATTCCAAAAAAGGACGTGGGCGTAATGGTGATTCCCAAAAATGATGTAGAGTTAATAGTGATTCCCAAAAAAGACGTGGACGTAATGATGATTCCCAAAAAGAACGTCGAAGTAATGGTGGTTCCCAAAAAGGACGTCGAGTTAATGGTGATTCCCAAAAAGGACATGGACTTAATGGTGATTCCCAAAAAGGACGTGGACTTAATGGTGATTCCCAAAACGGACGTGGAGTTAAAGGTGATTCCCAAAAAGAACGTGAACCGAATGGTGATTTCCAAAAAGGACGTGGAGTTAATCCCAAAAAGGACATGGACTTAATGATGATTCCCAAAAAGGACGTGGAGTCAATGGTGATTCCCAAAAAAGACGTGTAGGGGATTCCTCAAATGTGTTAATAATTTCCTATGAAGGACGTGAAGTAATAGTGATTTCCCAGAGGATGTAGAGTTATGACCATTTTCCAAAAAAACAGTTGAGTAATTGTGATGATAATTATAGCAAATTGGTTAAAGGGAAGAAAAAGGAACTCGGAGGGTGTAAATGAAGGAAGCATGCATAGCAAGTATGTTAACCAGAACATCTACAAAAACTATAAAAAATCTTGAAATGCCTGTTTTAGTATTAGAATTACTTTGATGGTAAATGAGGAAAACAAATTAGTTTTAAAAGCTATCAATAACTGTCGGGTATTCCATTTAGTGAGTAATAAACCTCATAAGTTGTCCAAAGTGCCTGTAGTGTATTGGGTAACAGATCATTGGGATTCCTACAGCTGCCGCAGTTGAAGACGTAACTTCTGCAGCGCTCGCTGAATATCTAATGATACATCGGGCATTCGTTGAATACCAATAAACCGGTAAAACAATATTTACATCGTTAATTACCGCAAAGGCATTAACCCTAGATAGTTGCGTGGATTTCCTGATCGGTACGCTCTTCTTTGTCCAAAGCTCTTAAGACTTTTATTAGGTAACCTTCGTAGCGAAGTTGGTTCAACGCTTGCAATCCCCTCGAGGGTATCCGAAATGACATCCAAAAACTAAAGAATCCAAGTTTGGTTAAAGAGTTCGTCTCGTAACGATAATTGTACGTACTAGACGTGCTGTTTTACCATATTGTATTTCACTTTCTTTGTAAACAGTACGACCTGGTGGGCTTATTGTCATATGGTAATCTCTTCAAACCAACCAGGAAGCTCTCTATCCCATAGTTGGTTAGCCTGTCTTTCAATCCGAAGATTACGTGATCGATTCCCATTGAATTCAAGATTTTTTAACAAGGATTCACTTAAGACCTCTTTAAAAGCCTTTCTTATTGGATGGAAAAGATTGCCACATATATGTAAGTAAAGATTAGACTGCTATTTTTTTTAGAAAACTATGTTCTAACAGGAATCGAACCTGCAACCCCTGGGTCTGAAGATAGGCATCTTGTCAACTAGGCCACAGAGATCGTGTTATTTCACTTCTTGTAGTGTTTCCAACATTTACGATGATAAGTAACGAGTTACGTGTCGACTCCAGCGGTTCTAAGATACAATTCAAGGGGCAAATACAATCATGTTTCACGATCTAGTGAGTCAATACTCCGACAGACTATTAAATCTTGTAGTGCTGCTTGGAATATCCATCCTAATGTATTTTGTCACAAACATTAGTGAATATGAACAGTCATGCAAGTTGGTGTAGCAAGTTCCGAAGGTTTTGTTAACAGCTGTTTCCTCCAGATAACACGCGGAAACTTTTACAATTAAAATGCATGTAAAGTAATTTGCTAACTACAGTTGCAAGTTTTAATTCATCAATGATGAGTATAGGATAATTGGGTAACTCCATGTCTGGTTTTTTGGATATTTTTACTGCAGATATTATTTTTGGATAATTATTATTAGATATTATTATAATTATTTTTATTATTATTATATATTATTATTAGATATTATTATAGATATTATTATTAGATATTATTATTATTAGATATTATTATAGATTATTATTATTAGACTTAATTATTAGGTATTATTATTGTTAGATATTATTATTATAGATTATTATTATTAGATTATAATTATATTATTGTATATTATTATTATATTATTGTATATTATTATTATTGGGTTCAGGAGGGTACTCATCAGGTATTTTCTCAATCGTAGGTCTTGCTTCGGAGACTGGTTATTCCATTTACATATTACCTTAATATTTTTTT